>CM073571.1:46064512-47264512 GCA_037074715.1 Magnolia kwangsiensis | reverse complement strand
GCTTCCATTTTGAATGTGCAGTTGATCCTTGCCCACTGCAGCAGACAGAACACTGCATCATAACCATTATAACATACAGGAGAGGCTTGTTCTAATAGATTGCTATTGCCGATTTCTTTCCATTTGAAGTAGTAACTAGTGAACTCTTGTTATGGAGTTATCATCTCCAATCAAAGTGTCCATACTATCAAGCTGTTTGCAATTGCTATGAACATGTTAGTGACTTGTTAGCCATTCTCTCTAAAGACTAACAACTCCCCATCACAGGCAAAGTGACAAGCCTCGTTGCCAAGAAAGATCTGGCTTTGTCCACCCGAATCGAGGAGGCCATGAGGAAGAACGAAAGCCTGGAATTGCTGACAGCAGATAATGTCAGATGGGAAGTGGCCAAGACTCGAATGAATGATCACAAGGGAAAGAAACCAAATCTAGTGAAAGTTTCAAATCAGAAAACCAAGGGTAAAAGTGTGCCGACCAAGTCATCCAAATCCAGCGGGAACGCAGTTCAAACATCAGCCCGTAAAACTTCAGTCGTAACCAAGACAGGGAAAGCATCCGCACTGTCCAGAACTAGGAAAGCAGTCACAGTTTCAAAGCCGTTGAAGTCTTCGGCAAGTAGCTCAAGGAAAGAATCTATGAATGGGAAGAAGCGAACAGAAAGTAGAAAATCAAATGCTGTGAAGTCTACCCCATCAAAGCTCAACATTGTTGGATTTAGAGGACGCAGTTCATCTATGAAGAAACAATCGTCACGGCTCAGCTAATGTGAGTAGAATTTTGAGATGTTTTCTGCCTCTTTAACCCATGTAAATGCTCTCATGCACTTGGTTGTGTTTCAGTTGAAAGAATGTTTTGTTTCTTCTTAGTGTTTGCCTTTGTTTCTGCATTTTTGTGGAACAGACACATGCATGGCTTTTACACATAATCTCATTCCATTCTCTCTACGATGAGATATGTGACTATGGGCTTGCAAGGGATGGAGTTTTTCGCTCGGCCCAGCAACCATACAGGTGGGGTTGATCATATCTTGTGACGATATTGTGGATAGGTCATGTTCAAGGATTCTAATTAGGGCTGAAAGTCGGGCGGGTTGGTGCTCAACCTTAGCCCAACCCAAGGTTCTTATACCTCAACCCTAACCCAACCCAACCCAACCTCGGGTTGGGAATTCTCAACCCAAGCCCAACCCAAGCGGGCTCGGTCGGGTTGGTCGGGTGGATAAAAGCTAATATTTTCATTATTATATTAGTCTATTATATTTCAATATACGTTTTATTTTTTGTACCTATGATTTTATTAATTATATATGTAATTGTTTATATAAAGAACTTCAATTTTTTAAATCAACGAGATAAAATATAGGACAATCACTCCTTTAAAAGTCGTGTTGTGTAGCACACAATCTATTTGGGGGAGAGAAATCTGACAGTCATCAGAAATAATGTGGATTAATGAGACCCAATGGCATTGGAATTTCATGTGCATTCAACATAGACGATCCACACTCAATTATATATCGATCGGGTTCGGGTTGGGTCGGGCCACCCGAGACCTCAACCCAAGCCCAACCCGAGTTTGATCGGGTTGGTGTTTGTATAGCCCAAGCCCGAGACCAAATTCGATACATCCTACCCGAGCCCAACCCAATGTCGGATCGGTCGGGTTGAACGCCCCGACATTCAGCCCTAAATCTAATCTTCTTGGCAAGCATTTTCACCTGAATGGATCTCTCTCTCTCTCTCTCTCTCTCTCTCTCTCTCTCTCCCTCTCCTCTCCCCCAGGCCAAGCATGATTGGATAATCGTAACCATACAAATAAGAAAAAAGATGACAAGGTAAAAATGGTATTATTGTGGCTTTTCTAGGCCCTTATTTGAGTGGTCTTGATTATCCCGATCAGGGTGGATCCCTCCAATGGTCCAAAGGTGGGCCACTTCGGTTTCACATGAATTTACACCCTTCCTGGCTCTCAAATATGATATCAAAAGGTTTATACTACCATCAATAAAGGGTGCGACGCCCTCTTTTCAACCCTATCCTTGGGCCTTGAGTTTGGACAGATTGGGACCGTTAGATTGGTTATGTGAACTATTGGACGGAAGGAGCTCTGTTGGTGGGGATTCCAAAAAGTCATCCGGATATTAAAATCCTAACCCTTGTATTAGTGGCCTTAAAATAGACGGTTAGGAATAAGATCATGATGATCGCAGGAAGAGTATACAGCAAAGCAAAGGTCCGTATTTGACCAGAAAAAATGGAGCAAATATTGGATGGCTACGAGCTTCCGATCTTGGGTTCTTTGATCTGTGAGCCCCACTTATCCAAACTCAACTCAACACTATCCTCGGTCGAGGATCGTGTCCAGCATGCCAGAACCGATCTGAATCCGGGTCTGGCATGGAGTGGACCGAACCCACCCCACGTAAAAAGTACCAAGTCGGTTGGAGTTGACACCGATTCGGATATGCGAGGGGGTTGACTGGCTTGGAAGAGGGGGATGAGGGAGGAAGAGAAAGTTTGGAATCGGTCGGGTGGGGTCGGGTATAGGGTTAGTAATGCTTAAAATTTAAGATTTTATATATATATATATATATATATATCCGAATCCAAGTAGAGTTGAGGTGAGTTTGACTGGAGTGAGTTTCGGATTTGAGTTAATAGGTAACTCAAACTCGGCTCGATTTGAGCTTGGATTGTGCGAAGCTTACTCGGCTCAGACCGGCTCACCATTCGGTTCAGATCGAGTCAGGTCCGAACCAGTCGTGCAAGTCGAGTCGTCTGCTGCCTAGCTCTATCTCTCGACCGGAGTTGTCTTCAACAGTGTAGGTAGGTAGTGGCTACAATACCCTAGCTCTACGGGGCCCACAGTGCTGTAAATTCAAAATCCACTCCGTCGATCTGATGAGTCTTCTCGTTTTCACCGTACAGACAAAAAAAATAAAATCAATCGGTTCCAAAACTCAGGTGGGCCAAATCGCAGCGAGTAATGTAAAATCACGCCCGAAACCCTAAGTCCAGGCGACGTGGGCAGGCTGAATTTTTGTTGCTTCCCTTCTTCTAGGTGAGACGCACCGGGCGAATGGATTGGATGAATATAAACACCATGCCTGACCCCACACGCCAACCGCATCTGTTCCTTGTGGTGTGGCTCACTTGAGTTGTGTATAGGGCTGATTTTCTGCCCCATGGACTAAACACCAAGGACGCACCTGCTGGACAGCGTGGATGTCACACGTATGACAGTGGGCCCCACGGAGCTCGAGTGTTGTATCCGCGTGTGCACAATTTCAGCGATCACTCTCTGACCTTTCCAATGAATGTCAACCATTGATCATATTTGCTATCAACCGTCCGTTTGAAGGCCACTTTCGGAAGGCTATGATTCTCCATTTTAGGCGAATTTTCAAGTGGGCGGTCGGTATTAGGCCCGATAAGATGGGATGCGGATTGGGTACTACCACCACCAGTACATAGAGACGGACGATCCTGTCAGGGTCTCTGTGGGGCCCACCGAGATATATGTGTTTTATCCTAGCCATCCATTCATTTTCATTGATCATTTTAAAATTTGGTCTAAAAAAGAAGCAGATCGAAGAGTCTACTGGACCACACCACAGGAAACAGTGGGGATTGAACGCCTACCGCTGAAAACCTCTTGGGGCCACATAAGTTTTGGATCAAGCTGAAATTTATGTTTTTCCTTCGCCCAGGTCTATGTGACCTGGTTGGATGGAAAATAAACGGAAGGTTTCAACGGTGCGGATCATTATCACCGGTGCTTCCTGTGGTGTGGTCCACTGGAGCGTTTGATCTGCCTCCGTTATGAACTCGAGCGCTAAAATGATCTGTCAAACGAAGGGAATGCTTGGATAAAACAAATATGATAGGGTGAATCCCCGGAGCCCCTGACAGGACCCTATCGTACGAGGATTGAGACTGCTCTTATCATTTGCATAGCAATTCTGTGGTTATTCATTTGTTTATTTATTTTATTATTATTATTTTTTTTATAACGGAGATGACATTATATACAAAGTCCTGTAATCATATTTTCATTATTTGGAGGATGAAAATGTTAATATATTACTATAATTATTCAAAAAATGGGTGTGCACTTTAGTCCATTCCTTAGCCAATAAGATCTTCATTTGAACGGGACAGTTGTGAGCATATGGAACGGATTCTTCAATTTTATTTTATTTTTGCGATGTTTGTGGCTTAATACACATTGAATTTGTCGATTAATTTTGAATTCTTTTGTTTGGTGTAGTCTATCTATGATGAAATTTATTTCAAACTTAGATCGATGATATGAAATTAAAACTCCTTGTATGTGAAAGGAATGAATTTGCTTCAAGTCAATCCAGTGAACCCCACAATAAATAGAGATATGTTCAAAACATAGGGTCATTTCCGCATGAGGACCATTTGGCCATTTCTTCTTCCCTTTATTTTCTTTACTTCCTAGGATCACATAAAGATAAAGCTTTTGTGATAGTTGGTAGTTGTATGGTCGAAGTTTGCATTCTCTAGGCAACAGCAGAAAACTCTGGTCAAGATTTAACGAAGTTCAGATCACTCTTCCCCGCAAAAAAGAAAAAGAAAAAAAAGAGAGGTTTTCTTTGAAGTTTTCTATCCACAATCTCCAAAGTAGAAGCTATGGTAAGTAGAAGTAAGTTTTTTGTGCTTCTTTATTTTGCCTTTATTGGTGGACATGAATGGTAGGAGTTTGTGAAAGAGTGGAGGATCTAGTGGGAGTTTGTGAAAGAATGGAGGGTTTGGTGGTTCTTTTATAGATGTTGTAAATTTTTCTTATTGTATAAATGGTTAGAGTTTTTGAAAGGGAGGAGAGTGTTGAGGTCTCCTTTTTTTGTTGTTGTATGAATGGTTGGATAACATGGATCACGAATATTCACTATGGAACAATGATAAATATTAACAATGGCCCGCTGATATTCACTATGGATCGTGTATAATATCAGCGGGCCAATGTTAATATTCGCGGTCCATAGTGAATTCTGTAATATTCGCGGTCCATAGTGAATTCTACAAAATTCACTATGGACCGCGAATATTAACACCGATTTGCTGATATACACTGTAGACCGCTGATATTAATAGTGGCCTGCTAATATTATATGCGGTCCACAATAAATATAATTGGAAATCATTATGGACCGTGGATATTAACACTAGCCTACTGATATTCACTGTGGACCGCAAATAATATCAGTGGGCCACAATAATATTCGCGGTCCATAGTGAATATTAGTGAAATTTACTGTAGATCACCGATATTAACAGAAGACTGCTGATATTATCTCTGGTCCGGAGTGAATCAGTGGGCCAATGTTGATATCCACGGTCCATAGTGAATTCCATTGACATTCACTGTGGACTACAGATAATATCCGTGGGCCACTATTAGTATTGGCGATCCACAATGGATATCAATGGTCCTTTGTCAATATCAGCGTACCTCTGATAATATCCGCAGTCATTTATAAATGTGATTTTTTAATCTAATGATTTCTCTTTCATATACTAAAGAATTCTCTTACGAGGCAAGGGAACCTACCCCTTCCTTAAAATATTCTAATATAAGGGTCACCACTAAGTGCTCAGTAAGATTTCTACATACTTTGAGTGATGAATTTAACAAGATCCTTATCAAGAGGGAGATGTTTAGAATAATCTAATTTGAATATCTACTTGCTTTTGATGAAGGGAGATTGAGATCAAATGGATCATTGCCCTATTGCCTAATGTAGAGGCACCTTGTGTGACCTCACCATTCTCCAATTCAAAGAAATGAACTTTACCTTGATTATGAGCCTAAAGTGGGGAATACTAGCCGAATCGAAGTAATTTGGTCAATGATAGCCAAGAAGAAAGAATATTAGGGATCGATTTTTCAAGAATTAATCTCATATTATAAAGAAGAATTCATTAAAGATATTTCGTTCTCTTCAAGGAGGGAGTACCGATGACACGGTGACCATACAGTTGGCAATGTTAATATGTGTAGAGAATTAACTTGTTAGATCACCTAGAAATAACGTGTGTATAGATAAGTACATATATTTAGAAAATGATTATAATGCATTTGATAATAAGCCATGAGGGAGTGTGGGGTACCGGATTCTGAAAGAAGAAGTGAATACTGTAAGTAAGAAACATCTTCCAAACTCATATGATTTTCGCGGATGCCTATATGCCCTACAAGTAATTTTTTTTCTTATGAATTTGTATAAACTATTATGCTACTATAATGTGCCTTATTTTAATATTCATTGTTTCTCTAATCCAACATGTTTGGGCATATGAGGTCATCCCTAGTCTCTGTCACTCGAATGGCTAGGCCACCAGACGTAGCCCGATTAAAATTTCACGGTTTCTAAATTGAAAGGTGACTAAGGTGGGAAACTATAGGGCTCTGAATTTTATTTTTTTAACAAATGCACGAGTAAGTTGAAATATCATCTCAAACTTGGTTTGTTCGTATTGTATTTCAATGTTTCTGACATTGCATACATATTGTTACATATTAGCGACGAACTCATCCCCATAGTAGATGTGTAAAACATTATCGCTCTTGTACGAAAGAAAATGGTCGAGAAGATGGAGGTGGTGAAGGAGGGGAGAACTATTAGAAAGATGGTTACGGAGATGGAGGTGGGTGAGAGGAAGAATAATAATAAGGAAAAAGAGCCACTATCAAACTCAGATAGTGGAATGAGAGAGTGAGTGGAGAAGAGCGGGTGAAGAAGAATAGACTCAATCTTGAAGATATTATTGAAAATTTTGAAGGAGATGGAAAAGATGAATATGCGCTAACGCAACGAAGTGAACTTTCTACCGGTCGATGTGGAGTTATTAAAGCTATTTAAATTTTCAGTTGTTATCATGTACAAGTTTTGTTGGTTGCCATATAACTAATATATGTAATGCTCATGCAGGATGCACATCCAGCGTCAGCAAGTGCCCACTACAAGTTTGTATTTATAGACCCGTTAAGAAGGCTAGTCTTGATGAATATGAAATTGTTGAGGTAAGCCATATTGATGGTTCTAATGTTTGGCTAAAATGCCTATGAGAGAATGCATGAGTTGATAGCGAGGTAAAATTTTGGTATGGAAGTCTTTTATGTACTTCATTTTATATTATATATATTCACTGATAATTCAAAACTTACACAGGGAATCGACCTACACATAGATTTTTTTTACTGTTCAATGTTTACAATATCCTAACGTATATCTTCGGGAATGTACGCTTGTAACAATATTTTTTTGGATAATATCCATTTACTAATATGCATGTTTAACTTATATTGGAACGAATCTAATTTATAATATTTTGATTCATTCATGACAACAACTTTATAAGGATAGTATTGAGCTACTACAAGAATATGGTGTTGGACTACATGTTTATAGAGCTAGAGATGATATCTTAAAGGATACTAATCATAAGGTTTCAATTATTATTACTAGACAACTTTTTCAAAAGGAGATGTGAAATTTTAATTGTATAATTTTGTCATTGCACTTCTATGTGTCTTACTTGACATAGTGTTATACGTCGTGTTTGGTTTATATATGCTTATAATATTATTTATGTGTTTTTTAGGTATATTTTTCATACAATATTTGAAATCAACATTGACTTTTGATTGTCATGCACCCAAAAAGAAGATTGGTTCAATTGCTCGATAGCATTCATACCAAATGGGGGAGGAAGTATGATGGGTTTATAATTGACTTCACGGAGGGGTTGAGATGGTCGTTCCATCCATGTGAGGACTAAGCATTAAGAAGTCAGATGACTTTTTAAAATAGTAAGCGAGATCTCAAAACAAACTAGTAAAAGCAAATGCGGAGTCTTCGTGATGAAATACATTTACTTTTTATGTAACAACTGGGAGATCGTATTTAACCTGATAAGATTCTTATAAAATATTTCTCAGTCTGATTCGTTATTACTTACTGGTCATATCATGAATAACATTATCTTACAAGTTAACATGCACGACTAAGTCTCATGTTTTAGAAAAATATTGTCTTTTGATGGTCTTTAACAGTTTAGAAGACAGATTCGAACCGATTGAGGTTGAAGAGGAGGAAACGATATAGAATTTATAGATTCAAGATCCCCTAATAGGATGCTAACCACACATAAATACTTATTCTAAAAAAGGAAACCAAAAAAGCAGTGATGTATATATAGTGCATTCAGTTTTGTATAGGGATTTAGAGATCTGATTAAAAAATGTGTGCATGGTTGTTGTAAGATGAAACGGAGCTCGGAGTAGCAATATATCCTTATTCTTTTTTGTAAATGTATAGTGCAATGCTCACTTATGACCATTTTTTTTTTTAAAAAGTAATGTTGATCAAGTCAGATTTCATCATATTTGAAATTATATGGACTAGCGTTTTCATTTATCATATTGTAACGTATATAGATTACATTGTGGATCGCGGGTTTTAATAGAGTACCACTGATATTCATTGTGGATCACAAATATGATAACAAGATCAATGATATTCACTGTGTATTACCGACATTAGCAGATGGGTGTTGATATTAACTATGAATCACGGATATTAACATAGGACAATTGATATGAACTGTGGATTGCGGATATTAATATAAGACTGCTGATGTTAACTATGGATAATATAAGACTGCTGATATTAACTATGGATTGCAGATATTAATAGAGAACCACTGATATTCACCTTGGACTAGAAATAATATCAATGGTCCTCTATTAATATCGACGATCCATAGTAAATATCAGTGGTCCTACGTTAATATCATTAATTCATAGTTAATATCAGTGGTCTTTTATTAATATTCCTCGATTGCACATACTTTTATTATAACATTATTTTCTCATAACATTCATTCATTTCAACATTCCTTAATATCAACATCCTTCCATTTCACTGTGGATCGCCAATATTAATAGAGGACCGCCCATATATGCGTTACACGATGAATATAAAATCAGTCCTCTTTTAATTTCCGGTGATGTTCACTGTGTACCACAAATAATATCAGTGGTCCCCTATTACGATCAATAGTGACCCACAAATCAATGATCAATAGTGATCCATAATAAATATCAATAATCTATCATACAACATACATCCATCTCAATATTCTTTCTTTATAAAAATTCATCCATTACAACAGTAAACCATTAAAACATTCATCGATTCCAACATTCATCACATTCATCCATTACAACATCATTCCATTATAAAAATTCATCTATTACACTATTCTTCCACACCCTCCCCTCTTTCATAAGCTTCCATTATTTATACCCAATAAAAAATATTTAAAAAATAATAAAGGAAACCAATGAAGGAAGAATGAAAGAATGAAGATGGAAGAAAATGAACAAACATAATCCTCCCTTTCACACCCTCCTCCCTTCATGTGAAAAAACCAAGGAAGAAGAAACGGTCAAATGACCCTCGTATTGAAAGGGCCCCATGTTTTGAACCCATCCATGTCTAATGTGGGGCTTACTGGTTTATCTTGAAGCAAATCCATCCCTTCTAC
The DNA here is from genome assembly GCA_037074715.1 of Magnolia kwangsiensis. Lineage (NCBI taxonomy): Eukaryota > Viridiplantae > Streptophyta > Magnoliopsida > Magnoliales > Magnoliaceae > Magnolia > Magnolia kwangsiensis. The sequence goes on along the minus strand of CM073571.1, from coordinate 47,254,934 downwards.
ATGTAAGGGGTTTTAATTTCACGTCATCGGACCAAGTTTGAGGACAAATCTCATCACAGATGGACTATACTAATGGAAAGAGTTTATAATTAACGCACAAAATTAGTGTAATATTGGGCCACATACATCTTCAAGTAAAAAATTGGAAGATCGCTTCTGTGGGTTCACGGTTGTCTGAATAAAATGAACAGATCAAATCAACCAATGCATGGGCCGAATTTTAGTTTTTGGTGAGACTCCACGTCCCCTTTTAAAGGGACATTTCATTTTTCGAGATGTGATCACGCTATATGAGGGGTAACTATGACAGTAGGGCATTTTTATCCTTTAAAGAAATGAAAAGTGGTTTCGGGGCTACAAATCCTTAATTATAGTCCGTACTGGCTCCTTCAACGACCACATCATAATACATAACCCTTTGGACTAAAAACCCAAATACTTGGCTGCCTACAATGCTTAGCAAGCAAATACCTAAAAACTATACACGTGGCATATGTGAACTCAAATAAAACCCATCAAAATGTGGAAATCACTGTTTCTAGATCATGTTCATAACATCAGATTGATTGAATATCCCAACCATTGATTCATAGACCCTTCTTTGCTAAAACGAGACCATTTGATGTTTTTTATTTTAACCATTCAATCATCTTTTTTTCGTGCATTGATGATACATCTAAATGGGACCTGTCATTTAGAGGATCCACCGAGGTCAATGGATCCTTGACTATGGGTCACACTATGATGCATGTGTCTTATATCTACGTTGTCCATCCATTTCAAGAGATAAATTTAGGGTATAGGCACGTAAACAAAATCAAAACTATTCTCTATTTCAGTAATAACTTTGATTAAAAGTCCAACACGGCTTAACGCTCATAAATATGGTCATACTAATTTGACAAGGTTTGGCCTATGACAGGTTTCGAAGGTAGTTAACGAGTCGGATTATTCGATCGGGTGACTCGTCGATCTGTTTCGTTGTGTAATTGTCGAAGCTCCGGACAGCTAAACATATAACATTTTGATAAAGTTGCTCTCATGTAGATCATAAAAATCCAAAATGCTCAAAAGAAAATTTTAGGGAGGCCATCAACATGACCCAAAAATGATTAATGACCTGGATTGAGGGAACCACAACCCGCTTGGTTTGATCTCAGTCATTTAGCTAAGGTATCAATAAGTTGTTAACCAATCAAACAACATCTTCTTAATTTTAACAACACCGATGTAAAAAAAAAAATAAATCCAGCTAAGAGATCCTTAAGATATTTTGGAAACAACCACTAAATCAAAATGGCCGTTGCTAGAGCAGGTAGGCGACAAGGCAAAGAGAAAGTATCATGACTTTGAAACACCACAGCGGGCTTTGAATTAGTCAAGGTATGAAAAAAATGACCTTTCACAAAAATGACACATGAGAAAAAAGATTGAAATTTCTAGTAGCTTTTGTGAATGCCTTGTAATATATGTGTAAAGGAAAAAAAGAGAGAGTACCTAAAAACACCCCCATAAATCTCCATTATTAGGCTCTTTCAACCTATTTAAGGGTCATAATTACAAACGAGCTGGAGGATGGAATGTAAGAGAAGTAGAGGCCTTTGGAAATGTTTAATCTTTACTAAAAAGTTACTTGGGAGCCGATTCTCAAGCTTAGTTGTAGCCACAATGTGTCCTTGCTTACTTAAAGCTCTGTATGTTTAAACCTACTTATTCCTCTGTCATCTCGAAAAAGTTTCTTATGCAATGCCACTTTGTCCAACTAAGTACGAGTCATCTAACAAACAAGATACTGAAGTCAATAAGTAGGGTTGAAATTTAGGACATCTGACTACCTCTCTTAACCAAAAATGATGTTCGATTTTTTATTTTCCTTATCATATCTTGAATCAATTTGTATTCCACTTAACACATTTCAAGAACATCAACAACTTCTATGTACATATCTTCGTTATACTCTTCTACTGCTTTTTTAATTAATTAATTAATTTTTTTTTATTTCACCCACCCAAGGTCCTGGAACCCAACTTCGTATGGCTTAATACAATATATTTTTCTAGTGTTGTTTTTTTTTTTTTTCACACACTTAGGCCGTGTTTGGACGGGCACGCAATGCTGGAGTAGCCCGTATTAGGCTGGATATGGTACTCCAATCTTACATCGTCAGGTCAACCGCCTGTTTGGATGGGCGATGGATTAGAGCAGGAGAAAAAATCTCCTGGATACAGATATAGTTAATCACTGGATTCGAAGGGTCATTGCACTGTACGGGGCAATCCCGCTAGATTCCTGTCTCTGGAAGGGCTTCTCATTCTCTCCCTGCCTTTCTCCTTCCCGATGTCATTTGTACGGCTGAAATCTTAGCGGGACGATTTTTCAGGGACCCAGATTTGGAGGGAGGATCAGGGAGAGATGGTGGCAGGAGATGATGAGGTATGGCGCGAAAGGGGGGTTATAAGAAGCCATGGCAGGTTACGATGGCCGTCACCACTCGAGCCGGTGCTGCCATCGTAAACTGACAGTTTTCTCCAGCGGAAGTAGGTCTTCTTCCTCGCCCAAGTGCTTTGATTAAACCTTAATTTCAATTGCATGATCGATCTTGGCCTCATCTGTGTTGTGGCTGAGATGAAGGATGAGTTTAGGGTTGCATGCTTGTCTTGTATGTGGCTTCGTCACAGGCGATACAGACCCTCCGATTTGGGGTCGGCCTGTGTCGTCCACTGTGAATTTCTGTTTCAGTTACGAATTTATATGACCGGCCTGTGTATATCCGCTTCATACGGGGGTGAATTTTCTTAGATGAATTTATGCGATCAGCCTGTGTTTCTAGATCAGTTGTTGGATTTCTCTGTTGATTCTATATATGAGATGGATTTTCTGTTGCAGGATTTTACACTTGGTGTGGTTGGTTACCTGTTATAAATAATCATGTTCTGTAGATGAATTTTTACCATATATCTTCCATTTACGCCATGGCCTGTTGATATCTGCTTTGTAGGTCCTCTCATTGTATCAAAAAGTTAGAAATTGTCATGTTGACTGTGGCCATATATAGATGACTGGACTGGCTTGATCTTACACTCAGGGCTCTTGTACAATGGAAACCATATGATGGAGGGCTTGGATTCAACTCGTACTGATAGGCTGGGACTGGAGTTGAAGCCCACTCCTAACCCTTCTGATTTTGTATAGTGTTACTCTGTCCAAGATGGGTTCCATCTTAAGATCCAGCGATATATAAGCTTGGCATGGATGGGCTAATTGCAAAAACGTATTTTTCCACCCATGGCAGGGCCATGTAAATGCATCTACACTATACAATCAGAGTAATTTCTGGGTGCAGCAGAATTGATTGAATTAGCTGTTGTGAAGTAAGTTTTTGATGGTTCCTTTTTGCACCTTCTACACAAGGAATGATCCATTGAGAAACACCTTAGTGGAAATTTCATGTGTGTGGATCTTTTGACACACACAATCACAACCTTAACAGGAGGACAATGGGAAGTGGATCTATTTGTTCTGACTTTTCAAGTTATGTTGTGATGGAAAATACTCACATTTGCTATTCTATTTCAGTCGAGTCAGTTTTGCTTCTTATAATACATGTACTGAGCTTTGAACTGTGATTGTTTTCCTTTGATAAAGCAGGTTATTTGCATGTTCACTGATTGACGGGCAAGTGGCTCTTATAAGTTGTGTCCTGTTTTAAGTAGTTATAAAAATGACCTCATTTTTATATATATGGTTATGATATCAACAGAAAACAAGAAAATCAAATGGCAATTTATACAATCATGATTGCTTACCCCTACTTGGTCTTTCCCCACCCCCACCTCCCACATAGAAAGAACCTTTAAAAGCTGACTGTTAAAACATTGAATATTTTGTTTGTTATAATGTTGTAAGTTGTACCTTAGTAATTCAAGATTTGGCAATTCTCTAAGAAAATGATTGTCGAGTCCTCATTCATCTTTTGGGCTTCATTTTTCATTTTCCATTTCTTCATTGCTCATCAAATTAGTAGAGATGTTGAGGAAGCCATATGAGATTTAATTTTTCCTAATAAGATGTGTGCATTTGACTGACTGACCACCATAGCAGGCAAGTTATTACTCTTTAGTTTTTTCACCCATGTTTCAGAATATAGTTTCCCTTTTATATTTAATTAGTTTAACGGAGTCTGCATTTAAAATTTGGCTGGAACCGAAAATCAACATTGTTGATGTCTAAATCTGGTCGGCCCTTCCTCCACGTCTCCCTAACTTCAACGTACCACCTCTGGAACCTGCACCAAGAGAACAGGCAAAGGTGACCCTGGCTAGGCTGGGGGACCCTCCGATGCCTAAGTCAGGACAAGAGAATTTGAGTCTAAGTAGAGAGTAGAGGATAGAGCGTTTGTTATCGCGTACCTGTAGACATGGTGTCGTGTGCTATTTATACTTGCTTGTAGAATGGTCTGGATCCGATAATCTCGGCACGATCAAGGGAATTCTCGGATCATGGAGATACTGCCCGCAATCTGCTGATCACGTAGCGTATCGGACATGTAGTGCGTATTGCGAGTGAAATTATCGGCCACGTTCAGTTATCATAGTTTCCATATTCGTCAAATAGAATATAAGCCTCTGAGTATGTGCTCGGCTCGGCTCGTCCGACCGTCTGCCTCTGCGCTTGTTCTGTTGGATAAGGACAGTTCCCAGATCCGAGCGACCTTCATATCTAATCTGACCTTATAGGTTTGAGCCAATCTTGCCGGTCCGAACCGAAGCAGGAGGCTCTATTCTCTAAGGCTCTCGTTGCCTCGGACTTTATATGTGCTCGGATCTTCACAAGATGCTCATATCAGGTCGGACGGGTCGTGCCTCAGACGTCATGACAGTGAGTCGGCTCAGACTGACGTTTTATCGTGGGCTCGGATCTCCCCATAACAGAAGCCCCCTACTCTTCGAGTATGCTTGCGGACTCGGAGAGTACTCATCCAAGAGATCTCCCACCCATACTGCATTGATGATGGATTTCGAATTCAAAGCGTCACATCTTAAGATTACCCGTGTGCGAGTTGCTTTGGTGGATGCATGGCGATAGTTACTATTCTGAATATCCTTCCAGCCTATGAGGAGTTGCTACGCAGGTCTGAGGAGACATGTACATGATGGCTCCCACTACTCGAGCATCACTTCGCATATCGAAGTACGCTGTTCGATGTCAGAGTCATACCGTTGGTTGAGAACTCCTCCAACGAAGTGTAGCCACGTATGCTTGAGGATCGGCTTGCACCGATTTGGCTGCGGCCATTATGGCTTGCCATTAATGCAGAGATCCTTTGTAGTTTATATAAATCACCTTCGGAGTCTTTCTCGCTACGTGTATTGTGAACTTGAGAGCATATTGGAGGAGGCAATTTTCGACGAGGCGATTTCGTTCGAATTTGAAGTTTTCGGTGGGTGATTCCGACTGATCGCCCTTTTCTGGTAAAAGGCAATTTTCGGTAGTCATCCGGTGAGTCCCTTCCGTTGATCTTCATCCTTCTTTTCATAATATCTTTCGACCTCAAAATGGTGCGCGAGTATACCGAGGACTCCGAGCCGGGGAGTTCTTAAGACGGAAGTGGGGCTTCTGAAGGCCCCTTCGAAACCGTACCACTATACCCCTCGCCTCGAAGATAAAAGGAGACTGGTGCTAAAACCAAGCAACCCAGCAAAAAGAAGGCTACCCGAGCCCTCCAAGTCAGCACTACTGAGGCCACAAAATGTCTGAGAGTGGACGCACCGCTGAAGTAGTCCCGGGAGATTTCGTTTGTCAGAATCTCAAATAGACTGGATCCGTTCGGAGTTTCAAATTCTGAACTTCGTTTAGATAAGGGCCCCTGGGCCTATGGACATAGTTGGTGCTTCTGCAAAGGGGGAAGTCACAATCTTCCTCTGTGCATTGTAGTGTGGGCTTCGGCTCCCACTTCACCCCTTTGTTCGAAAGGTTGCGGCCTACCTCGGGCTGGCTCTGGGGCAATTCACTCCCAACACCTGGAGGGTGCTTATCTCCGCCTTCATCATCTGGCGACAAGTCGGGAACCTTGAGCTGACCCCGAAAGAGCTGATAAGTCTATACCTGGTCAAGCATGACAGCAACGAACCATGGTACTACTTCACGACCCGATGCAGGAAGGGGTCGGGGCTGGTGATGAACTTACCGTCCTCCAATAAGGACTGAAAAAATAAATGATTTTGGGCGGCAGGAGAATGGGAAGCGCCAACAGTGGAGCTCGAAACCTTAACAATACGGGTTCCGACCCACTTCACAAAATCAGGTCAAACTTTAACCAGTATCTGTACTGCAGCCCTTATTTCCATTTGTTTTAATTGAAGTAAAGCTCTCCGTTTTCTTTTGTAGGTTTCCAGAAGAGGTTGCCACTGCTCGACTCGGCTCAGAAGAACCGTATCGCGAAGGCTAGGGTGCGATCGGAGGGGCTTCTCTCTTGGATTGACCTGATCACAACGAAAAATCTTCATTAGTTTGGGCTTTACAAGTCACAGCCCTTGTCTACATCTTTCAGTAAGTTGTCCCAATATTTCTAATGAGCCCGGTTTTGCCTACTTAGTCGCTGACACTGTCATTTCTCTTACAGGCATGGCCGAGGCATTTGGCTCTCGGAAGAGGAAGGCGGCTCAGACAGCGGCCAAGTTGTTGAGAGATGTCCCTCAGGGTGAAGATCACTCGAAAGAAGTAGGTCCCCCCTCGTGAGGGGGAATCTGCTGCCGCACCGATCTCTGCAGCCCCCTCTCCGAGGCTCGTCGGCTCGACTCTTGCTGTGCTCGCTCACCCACAGACGTCGGGTGCAATGCCAACTCTGGTACTCCCTAGTGCTATCATGGCTCCTCCGGCAGCTTCGCTTCTGGTACTTTTCGGTCTGACCAGGGGCCCTGTGGTAGCTCCTCCCCCGGTGCTTGCCCATACGACCATGGCCGGCACTCAAGCCGTTCCGAGCTCTTCTCCTTCTGGCACTCCAGTCGTTCCGAGCTCTGCTCCTTCCACCGCCGTTTCTCCCACGGCGGAGGCTCCTATCGCAGCCCCCGAGCCCCCCATTGTTATCCGCTCTTCCTTCGAGTGGGAGGAGGCCATTAGAATGGCCGACAACATACTTTCCCCCCCGAGGTTGGGGAAGGTCCCCATGCCGATGGTCAAAACTCAACCAGTAGCAGGGTAGGGGAGGAGGAGGCTATGGTCTCGCCCTAGGTGGGGACGAGTGGCGAGAGGTTCGATTCGGGCTACCATATGGCCTGTTTGGCTTCGTGGGCCGCCAAGCATGCCCCCGAGGAGGATATAACTCGAAACCTCGGTAGGTCAGACAGCTCGTATACATCTCCGAGAGGATCATCTCTTTCCTTCATATTGTCATTGTATATATTTTCTTAGATACTAATTCTCATTTTCTATTTAGGCTGTCCCGAAGTTACTTTTGGTTCGAGAGAGAGTGCAAGAGCATCAGAGGAGGGAGGTTGAGCTTGAGGCCCTTAAGGTTGAGATGGCGGCCTTACGAGATGAATCTGCCCTCTTGAGGTCCGAGCAGAGTGAGCTGCGCCTGCAACTTTCGAACGAGAGGGCCAGAGGGAGTCGGCTGCAGGGAGTTGTGGTCGACCTAGAGGCCAGGGAGCTGCTGCTGTAGGAGAGGGCGGATAACTTCAAAGCCAGTAGCGATGCAGCGTCCGCCAAGCTGACCCATGCCAGAGCTTACATGGATTCCTTGGCTATGGAGACCACTCGGCTGGGTGAGGCCTTGGAACGCACTAAGGCTGAGGCGGCTGAAGAGCAGACCCGAGCCATCGCTCAGGCTGTGGAGGCTCAGAGGGCCAATGATGAGATTTCTCTGGCAGCGGCAGTTGCCACCACGATTGAAAACTTTAAGACCTCCAAGAAGAGGGACGCCAAAGCTGCAACGTTTTACAATCGCTGTTTCGATGCTTGTATCGAAACAGTCCTAGGTTTATACCCAAACCTCGATCTTGATCCTCTTCTGCCTGAAGACCCTGAAGACGCCCCTGCTGAAGTCGCCCGCTCGGATCAAGCCCCCGATGCCCAAGCGCCTCCTCCCGCATGAAAACCTAATGTTTTATTTCTTTTTTTTTTAAATTTTTAAACTGTTGATATATATATATATATATATATATATATATATATATATATATATATATATATATATATATATATATATATATATATATTTGCTCCTCTAAGGGGGATTTACTGAATGAGAAATATTTCTTTGATATTCAAGGACTTTTGTCATTGCGTTGACTTGTTCTGAGATATTGCCGAGCTGACCTCTTTATGGGTTTGGCCCTTTCATTATCTTTTAGTTGGTTCTCCGAGCCCCCTCGACCTAAGTCTTAGTTGAGTCCGATCTTTTAAGGTATTCAGCTCATCACTTGTTCGGTGAGGACCTTTCATTCTGTCGTATGATGAGCCGAGTTCTCCATTGGAGAGTCGGGTTATTATTAGGATTTCTCTCTCAAGAGAATGCCTTGTTGAACCTTTGTAGGATTAGGTTCTGACCCCTACTTAAAAAGATTAGATCATTAAGTTCGTGCTCGTATCGATAAGGCAATTGAGTAGACATTTGTGAGGTAGAATTGGAACTTTTATTAGAAGCCTTAAAGGCTAGTCGCTCGGAGGCGTACACTTTATTAGGAGCCTTAAAGGCTAGTTCGTCATGAGTAGTAGATCTTCAGGTGCTCAGCGTTCCAAGGCTGAGGGAGCTGACGGCCTTCGAGGTCTTTCAAGTGATACGAGCCGGGTTTGACAGATCTGACCACGCGATATGGTCCTTCCCAGTTAGGTCCAAGTGCTCCTGCTCCCGGTTCGACTGTGTTCTGGAAGACCCGACGGAGGACTAAGTCTACAGGGCGGAAACACCTGACCTTGACCTTCGAGTTGTAGAAACGCGCTACTTGTTGATGTCAAGACGCTGCTTGGAGCTTGAAAATATCTCTGACTTCTTCAAGTAAATCCAAATTAGCGGCGATCTGCTCGGAATTTCGATTCTCTTAGAAGTTCTTCACTCGCGCCATAGGGAGTCCGATTTCTATTTGTACCATTGCTTCCGAGGCATAGGATAACGAAAATGAGGTTTCACCCATTGAGGTCTAATCTATGGTCCTGTAAGCCCAAAGGACGAAGGGGAGCTCCTTAGCCCAGTTACCCTTTGCCTTTTTCAGCTTTGTTTTGAGATAGTGCTTGATGACCTTGTTGACCGTTTCCACCTATCCATTTGACTGCGAGTGCCAAGGCGATGAATAAGCATTCATGATGCCAAGTCCTTGACACATACCACGGAACTTGTCATTATTGAATTGTCGGCCGTTATCAGACATGATGGTTCATGGGATTCTGAACCGGTAGATAATATTTTCCACACAAAATCAATCACGTTTTGCTCGGTGATCTTCGCGACAGGCTTGACATCGACCCACTTGGTGAAGTGGTCGACTGCAACTATGACAAACTTGACTTGTCCCTTTGTAAGACCCGTATCTTGGTCCGTACCTTTCCGTACACTTCCGCGGTCGTACCGGTCGAATTCCGGCAACTTTCGACCCTTAAACAATATCGACGCGCGACCTGGATTCATGTACCGATAACCCGAGTCGACTCAACCCGAGACCAATACCATAGCGACCGCACCGTCGTTGCGGTTCCGATACCGCGACTCGCGCGCCGAGGCGATACCCTGATCAAGAGTTATGGGCCAACGTTCGGTGCGAGAAAACACCGCACGTTGCGAAAACCAAGGGAATCTCAACGATGTGTCACATCAATCACATCAATCCCATCAATCAATCACCCATCAAGCCATCACATGTCAAGTACACATCACTCTCACCCATTTTCCCAAGCAACCACAAAAGTCTTCCTAACCCATACCTTTCTTACACAAAAAGCCACAAAAGTCTTCTTAACCCATACTTCTCTTACACAAAAGCCACAAAAGTCAAGTTTCTCTTACACCACCATCACTCATCCATCCATCCATCACTCTCTCTCTCTCCCTTTACATCACTCTCTCTCTTTCTCTCTTTCTCATTCCAAAATTTCCAAGCAACAAGAGAAATCCAAGAGTTCCATACGTATGGAATTTCTCCAAAGTCCCTAAGTTCTAAGTGGCCCACCTTCCTACCCCAAAATCCCCCATCTCAACCCTCCATTCTTCATCTTAGCCATTGAAGTTGAAGATAAGGTGCCAAGGAACCCCTAGGAGCGAGAAGATCGGACGGTGGGTGCTTCTATAGGATAGATTTCTCTTATTTTTTTGGTGGACCAAGTGAGGCCCACCGATCAATGGTGTGGATCTCACTTGGGACCCTTATTTGGGGCCGATGGACCACTTGGATCATCATGATCATTCCATGATGGGGCCATTCTCCATGGACCCCATCATGATGTTTATTTCTTTAAGACAGGTCATCTAGACCGTCCATTTTGGTGGAGAGAGGATCTCCACCGTTGATTCTCGATCTTGATGGTCCCATGTGTTGAGGGACCTTTTTTTGTATCATTTATTTTTAAAGGAGGGCCCATAATGTCGGGGTCCCTCCATCACAAGCCGTGTCCCACTCTCCATGACTCTCTCTCTCTTTTATTTATTTTATTTTATTTTATTCTATTTTATTTTATTTTTGTGCAAAAGGATTGTGTGGCCCACTTGAATGGATCCCACCTTGGCATTATATATTTTTGATCTATTCAAGTGGGGCCCACCATATGTGTTGTACACCTATCTGTGGTGGCCCACTTCATCAAGGCCCACAACAAAAAAAAAAAAAAAAAGAGAAGAAAAGAAAACCGTCCAGCGTCAGAGACACTGGACGTTTCAACCAAAACAAAAAAAAAAAAGAAAAAGAAAAGGGGAATGGTATTTTTTTGGGGTGGCCCACTTGCATAGGCTCCACCCTGATGTTTATGTTCAATCCACGCCATCCACCACTCTTCCTGGAACAGTTTAACCATTGAGCCAAAGAATGAGGCTGACATGATCATCCAGTGGGCCATAATGTTAGAAATTTGGGTGATTATCCTTAAAAAAAAAAAAAAACACTTCCTGATGATTCTATGCGTCCAAAATTTTCGAACTTTAGACTCATTGTGTTTGTCTCGAGTTGTAGAGTCCCGTGGACGGGATGGATCTTTCGAACTTGGGTCCCATCTGTGAAAAACCACAGAAACTAGATTTTTCAAAAAAAAAAATAAGAGATGAAAGAGAGGGCCTGCTGCAGCGGTCAGCGCTGCCAGCGCTGCAGCGACGTGGGCGGACGGACGCCAGCCCCACGGCCTCCAGCCGTGGGCCCCACCTTGATGTTTGTATGCTATCCAAGTCGTCCATGAGGTGGGTCCCAACCTCAGGTGGGCCCCCTCCAAATTTCGGGCCGAACAAAAACTCAGGTGGCCCACACCATAAGAAACAGTGTGAATTGAATTTTACCGTTGAAACCTGTTGCTGGGCCACAGAAGTGTTGGATCAAGCTGAAATTTTGTGTTTTCCCTTCATCCAGGATGAGTGACCTTATGAATGGGTTGGATGGCAAAATTAACATTCAGAGTGGGCCCCGCATGGGACCCACATTGATGTATTTGTTGTAGCCCACCGTCCAGGCGGACGGTGGCACCCACCTGACGGATGGACTGCCTCCACCGTCCACGGACGGTGGGGCCCTGTGTGATGAATGTGTTATATCCGCACTGTCCACTGGACAGTGGGACCCACCATGATGTATGTGGTGCATCTAGACCGTCTATCCGCCTAGTGAGATCATTTTAAAATATAGGTTGTTGGTTGGGTGGACCACTCACTTATGGGCTAGGCCTATTTGATTTTAAAACAGGCCTATGGGCTAGGCCCATTTGATTTATGAAATGCTTACAGGATAGGCCCATTTGTGTTATTTAAGGCCTATGGGATTGGGCTCATTTGAATTTCAAAAGGGCTATGGGCTAGGCTCATTTGGCTTATGAAATGCTTATGGGCTAGGCCCATTGGATCCACTTAAGGCCTAGGATCCTAGGCCCATGTAATGTACTTCAAGGCCCATGTAATTGACCCTTTTTGTTGAAATTTTAAAGCCCATAGTAGTAGGCCATTTGATATATTATAAGGCCCATGGGACTAAACCCATTTGATTATAAAAGGGCCCATGGGATTAGGCCCATTAGATTTGTTTGAGGCTCATGGGTTAGACTCATTTGATTTGCTTAAGGCCTAGGAATTTAGGCCCATTTGACTCATGTTAGGTCTGTGGGTTGAGGCCCACTTGACCTGCATGTGGGATCCCAATTGGTATGGCCCATTTGATGCATATTAGACTCATATGACTAGGTCCAATTGATGCAATCCAAGCCCATGGGTTTGACCCATTGCAATGCACTTAAGGCCCATTGGTTTGGCCCATTTATGTGGCCCATCTGATGAATGAGAGCCCATAGGATATGGCCCATTTGATATATATATAAGGTCCAATGGGGACAACCTACGGTCCATTGCAATGTGTAAATCCATTACAGACTAAGTGTTGATGTTTACAAAGATCGTGCCTTGGGAGCAATGTTGGTTTGACGTCCACATTGCGAGTGTAATGTTGGTTGGATGTCCACATTACGACTCTCCTTAGGGCCTATTACCGGCCGTACTTGCCGTGTATAGGCCATCCAGGTCCGTCTGCATTGTAAAATAGTTCATTTCATTATAACATGTTTAGTATAGTTTCAGGACTCATGATCATATGCATCATATGTATGCTTGATATGAAGACTGACTGATCATAGCATATGCCTTCGGGCAGGTTGTTATGGGCTCCTGGTTAGGCAGTATTGCCCTACATGAGCGCACGATATGCGCATGGATTGTTGCATGACTGGACAGCGTGAATCATGCATTTCGCACTTGTGTGACATGGGTATTGTACGCCCTAGCAACATCAGGGCCGTAGCCTCCACAGACGCATAGTGGTTGGCAGGATTGGATTCCGAAAATCTTGTTCTACATGGGGTACTATAGATATCCCTGGGTGAAAGTCCCTAAACCCTTATGGTACCAAGAGGTTGCTCCAACGTCTAGACCGAGTGGGTAGATGAGCGTTGAGTGCCGATTACCAGACGGTTACGCTCTCCACTGTGTCGTGGTCGGTTGGAAGGGGGTACGGCTTTACCCGCCCGAGTGTAGGGGGCAATGCTAGGCTGAGTCTGACCAGCTCGAGGAATGGGTCCGCTATCGACGAGTCGCGCCCGATATTGGCAGACGGATAGTGAGGTCTCTTCCACTTACTTTATTGCGCGCGATGTGGCGGCAATCTGGTTTAGAGTGTACTAGACCCTGGTGATATTCCATACTTTGAGCTGTACTGATATGTGGACCTTGATGAGGATCTGTATGCTTGAGTTGCATTGCACATTGCATGGCCTTGGGGTGGCCAATACCATTCATGTCTTGCATCGCATAAGCCTTGGTACGGCTCATGATATTATAGTTTCATCTGCATATTCCGCATTACTCTGATATTGCATGATCATATTCTACCTTGTACACACACTTTCCCCACCCTCTAAGCTTTCTGTAAGCTTATGCACGACCGTTGCGTGCAGGTGACGTTGGATCGCAGCAGCGTTGAGGCAGGAGCACGTTGCTGAGCATTTTGGAGTTTTGTTCTTTGCCATTGTATTTCCCTTTATGCTCATTGTACTTGTAAAATTTTTGATCATAGTGGAAATGTAATGGAGTTCTTGGTTGTTGTTTGTGGGTTATGCCTTTGGTTATGCTTATTACGAATCAAACTGACATTGAAAATCCTCCTCGTAACATTCCAGGATCGGAACCTGGCGAATGGGAGCTAGGAGCCGAGAATGGGGTTCTACGGAGGCTGTCGGTGCCGAATTCGACGATCGGGAATTCTGTTAGCCCGGTTTCCGAGTTTGGGGCGTGACACCCTTTGTTGTAGGTAAAGGACCGATGATGTCGATCCCCTATTGGGCGAACGGTCACGGCCCGCTCATGGGAGTCATTTCTTCTGTCGGTTGCCTTGGCACGCCTGTAAAATGTCTTTAGCTTGTCCGAGGGGATTTCTCCGGACGATAGATAATTTAAAATCGGGTCCATCCAACTTCGAATGGACTGAATATGATTGACCTTTTCCAACTGGCCAATGCTCGGATGCTCAATGAATTCTTCGGGGACAAAACGTGGGATCTTTCCTTCAGAGGCCGAGGTGAGTCTTGCTAGGGCATCGGCCCATGAGTTCTCAGCTCTAGGGATCTACCGAATGGTGCAACTTCAGAATTTCTCGATCAGTTTTCTCGCCTCTTCGAGGTAGGCGATCATTCTTTCTTTGGCTTCATACTCCGAAGAGATATGATTCACTACTAGCTGTGAATCGCAACGGACTTTCAGAGTCCGAACAACCAGGCTTGCCACCAGTCTGAGTCCAGCTAACAACGCTTCATATTTCGCCTCATTGTTAGAAGCTTTGAACCTAAGTCTAATTGCGTATTGGATTGTCGTTGAATCGGATGCAACCAGGACGACACCGACTCTTGCTCCTTTGACGTTGGATGACCCATCAACATAAAAGACCCATCTCAGATCCGACACTGCCTCTTGGTCGCTCAACGGGACGGGCGGTGTCATCTCGACTTCCTTACTGATTTATTCCTCAATCGGAGTTGTAAACTTGGCGATGAAGTCGGCTACAGCTTGACCCTTGATTGTTGTCCTAGGGCAAAATTGAATGTCGAACATCCCGAGCTCAATTGCCCATTTGGTCATCCGACCCGAGACCTCGGGTCTCTGGAGAACCTGCCTTAGAGGAGAGTCAGTCAACACTACTATAGAATGGGCCTGAAAGTACAGCCATAATCTTCTAGCTGAGATGACGAGGTAGAGTGCCAGTTTTTCTAAGGATTGGTATCTTGTCTTCGCTGGTACCATGACTTTACTCACATAGTATACGGGGTATTTCTTGCTTCTGACTTCTCTGATCAGGGCTGAGCTGACAGCTGAAGCCGAAACCGCGAGGTAGAGGAACAAGGGCTCCCCTTCTTCAGGCTTAGATAAGATAGGCGGTGAACCCAAATACTGTTTCAACTGCTGGAAGGCTTTCTCGCATTCCGGTGTCCACTTCGCCTTCTTGTGGCCCTTCAACTGCTGGAAGAAGGGAAGGCATTTGTCTGTAGCCCTAGATATGAACCGTTCGAGCGCTGCAACTCTTCTCGTGAGACACTGTATTTCTTTAATGGTTCAAGGTGAGTTCATGTCGAGGAGAGCCTTGATTTTATCCGGGTTGGCCTCGATATCTCGCTGACTAACTTGAAAATCAAGAAACTTCCCTGATTCAACTCCGAATGCACACTTAGCGGGATTCAGCTTCATCTAGTACTCTTGGAGGACGCTGAATGTTTCTCTGAGGTCGGCAAGGTGGTCGGAGGCTTTGCTACTCTTCACTAGCATGTCGTCGACGTATACTTCCATGATGCGCCCAATCTGTCTGGCGAACATCTGATTTACCAGCCTCTGATATATTGCCCCAACATTTTTCAGGCCAAATGACATGACCCGGTAACAGTAGAGCCCTTTGTCCGTGACAAAGGTAGTCTTCTACCTGTCTAAGGGATACATAGTGATCTGCTTGTACCTGGAGTAGGCGTCCAAAAATGAGAGTAGCTCATGTCCGGCCGTGCTGTCCACTAGTTGATCGATCCGAGGTAATGGGAAGCTGTCTTTAGGGCATGCCTTATTCAGATCTGAGTAATCTACAAAGACCTGCCACTTCCATTGGATTTCCTGACGAGCACGACATTCGCTATCCAGTCAGGGTAATATACCTCTTCTATGAAACCCTCATCGAGCAGGACGGAGACCTCCTCGGTAATGGCTTCATATCGTTCGGTATCGAACGACCTTCTTTTTTGCTTCATTGGCTTATGATCCGGGTCCACATTCAATCTATGAACCAACATGTTAGGAGAGATCCTTGGCGTATCTGCGTGTGATCATGCAAAGACGTCTCGGTAGTGCTTTAAGAAGGACAACAATGCGTTCCTCTACTCAGAATTCAACGATGACCCGAGCTGAACAGTTTTACTCGGGTCAGATTCATCAAGGGGTACTTTTTCTAGATCTTCTACTGATGAGCTTCTTGTCGGCCCTCGGGGATCCAAAGTGTTCACGACGAGCGCTTGCTTGGAAACTCCTTTTCTAACTGCTATCGCATAACACTTTCGGGCCTCACGTTGGTCGCCTCAGAGATAATCGATCCCACCTTCAGCTGAAAACTTTATCATCAAATGGTAAGTTGAGACGACCGCCCTCATCGCTTTGAGGGAGGGTAGGCCCAGGATCACATTGTGGACAGAAGGAACATTCACAATCAAAAAGTCCACCAGAAGTGTGACTTGATGCTGCCCTTCTCCCGTTGTTACTGAGAGAAAATGGCTCCTTCGGAGATTACTCTCTCTCCAGAAAAGCCGTGTAGGGGAGTCTTCACAGGCTGGAGTCGTGACCGAGGAATTTTCATCTTTTCGAACACTTCAGAGTACATTACATCGGCCGAACTTCCGGTGTCAACCAGAATACGATATACCTTGTGATTAGCTATGGTCATTGTGACCACTAGTACATCAACGTGCGGATGCTGGATCCCGCGTGCGTCATCTTCCGTGAAATTCTGGCTGCACGGAGTGACTTGAAGTTCCTTGATGGGACGTTCCGTCAGGTGAATGTGGTGTTCCGGCTCAGATCTCCGAGAATGGGTTTTTCGAGCCCTGTTTGAATCCCCTCCCCCACCGGAGCCCCCAAAGATGGTATGAATTTCAGCGGGTTCTTTTGGGGCTTGTTCGGCTGTTCTTGCGGTTGTTCCTCTCTCCGAACAGACTTCTCTTTTCTAGTGTATCGACATAAGTGTCCCTTACAGATGAGGTATTCAATCCAAGCAATCGTCCGTGTTGTAGCCATGATCCCTGTGAAAGCAACAGAATTTTCGCTTGTCCTGATGCTCTGGGTTAGCCCTCATGCAAACTGGCCAGTTAAGCAGCTTATCTCCTCGGATATCTAGAAGGATTTGCTCTGCAGACATGTTAAGAGGAGTATAAGAACGAAATTTTCATTCTGGCCTGCGGCTCGGTCGGCGATCGCGAGAAGCGCGGTCGTCCGTCCCTTTACTATTTGGCTAGGACTCTTCGTTCCTAGGCCTCTTTCCTTTGTTTGTTGGGTCAGTTATTTACTTACCTTTAAGAGCATTAGTGAACTCCTCGGCATTGGTATACTTCTGAGCCTTCGCCATGAAGTCTGCTAGCGTTCTCGGAGGATTCTTTTCGATAGAGAAAGTGAACTTTCCTTCCTTTAGTCCACTCAGAATGGCAGCAAGAGCCATCTTGTCATTGTAGTCCTCTACCTGCAATGCTTCTTCATTGAAACGGGCGATGTAGTCTTTCAACGATTCTTTCGGAGCTTGCTTGATGGTGAGCAGGTGAGTGTTGGGTTTTTGACTTCTCTTACCGCTTATGAATTACGTAAGGAATAGTCGACTTAATTCCGTGAAAGAGCCCACGAAGTTTGGTTTAAGCTGACGATAACAAATCCGAGCGGACCCCGTAAGGGTGATGAAAAACTCTCTACACATCATCGCGTCCGTTGCAGTCTGATTTGCATCCACGATCGGTAGGCTTCCAGATGTTCGGATGGGTCCCCATATCCAGAATACTGGATGACAGGAGGCATTCGAAACCTCTGCGGCATCACCTTAGCCATGATGGCAGAGGTGAAGGGAGGCTCGGTCTCTTCCATCATTGCTTAGATCATAGCAGGAACCGTTGATTGTTGTTACTTTTTCTCCAATGTCAAGAACTTGTCTTTAAGTTCCGCAAATCATACCTCCTAAGGATCTTTATTTTTTACGATGACCTCTAGGACGTCTTCGATCTCCGGAGTTCTTCTTTCTCTCCTCCGTTCTAATTAATGGCGAAGATCCGTGGGTGTCCGAGCGGAGGTGGCTGAATGGATGGTAGTAGGGGCTTGAGTAGTGACATTCTACCCTGATCCTTCAGCACGCGCCGCAGGAGGATTTTGACCCGAACGCGGCACCCCCGAATGCTGGGGAGCTTCAGGTCTCACACTCCTCGGCACAGAGCCACCGGCTCGAGAATGGGGTTTTCCTGAATCGGGCGTGACTCTGGCTCCCTCTGTTGTTTCATTTTATTTATCTCGTCACGCTGGGCCTGGATTTCGTTCTGCATGGCGTGATATTTACTTGACTGATTGTGAGAACGTTGGGAAGGCTCTAGCGCGGATTTAGCGTGAAGTGGTGATGATGACCGAATTTGTTCGTTTGGCTCCGGTTCCATAACCGCAGCCTTCTTTTTCCTCGTCATTGCTTAGAAGATGGGAAAAGAGAACCTGACTTTTAGTCTCAGATTCTCACAGATGGTGCCAAAAAATGTTGATGTCTAAATCTGGTCGGCCCTTCCTCCATGTCTCCCTAACTTCAACGTGCCACCTCTGGAACTTGCGCCAAGAGAACAGGCAAAGCTGACCCTGGCTAGGCCAAGGGACTCTCCGATGCCTAAGGGAATCTGGATTTAAGTAGAGAGTAGAGGAGAGAGCGTTTGCTATCACGTACCTGTAGACATGGTTTCGTGTGCTATTTATACTTGCATGTAGAATGGTCTGGATCCGATAATCTCGGCACGATCAAGGGGATTCTTGGATCATGGAGATACTGCCCGCAAGCTGCTAATCACGTAGCATATCGAGCATGTAGTACGTATCTGTGAGCGAAGTTATCGGTCGCGTTCAGTTATAGCAGTTTTCATGTTCGTCAAATAGAATATAAGCCTCCGAGTATCTGCTCAGCTCAGCTCGGCTCGTCTGACCGTCTGCCTCTGCACTTGTTCGGTTGGATAAGGGCGGTTCCCAGATCCGAGCAACCTTCATATCAAATCTAACCTTATAGGTCCAAGCCAATCTTGTTGGTCCGAACCGAAGCGGGAGGCTCTATTCTTCAAGGCTCTTGTCGCTTTGGACTTTACATATGCTCGGATCTTCATATGATGCTCGTATCAGGTCAGACGGGTCATGCCTCGGATGTCATGACAGTAAGTCGGCTCAAACTGGCGTTTTATCGTGGGCTCGGATCTCCCCATAAGAAACATGATGAGTTTCTTACTGACATGAATCATGGAATTCCCAGGATTACATCAGATGGTTTGTCCTGCTCGTATATCAATTGCATGATATGAGAGTTGTCTGGTATATGTCATCTGGATTTGCTGTTGCTGGATTTCTCACTTGGACATCATAATCCTCTTCTGATTAATCAGGTTCTTTTTTCCATTTGTACATGTATGGTGGTCTCATCATTGTTCTTGATGAATCATATGGATTTTGATGGCTTGTTCAGGGAATGAACTATATGCCTTGTGATCCAGTGCATACTTTTTTTTTTGTGACTCCTAGTACATGGCAATAATGACAGTTCTATCTATGTATATATGCATGCTGTTTACTGTGACACTATTCATCTGATAACGCATTGTTCTCCTTGGCTTCCAGTGATGAAAGAAGCTATTTTTGAAAATAGACACCTACATGATACTTCGTGGTAAACGTATACATGTATACAAAATAATTGTTCTTTATATTTCTCTAATAAAACCGGTGTTTTATTTGGTATTCCTCATGTAGCATTACTGAAATCCAGCCTGTTTACTGCTACATGTATTGTGAAATATACATTTTCCATTTCCAATGTTAACATTCCCTAGCTTAATAACTTTGTGAAACTTTTACATCATATATATAGGCTTCGAGTTTTTTTTTTAATGAATTTCACGTTCTTTTTATAAGTTAAGTCAGAATCTTTACATTTAGTTCATGCATGCTGCATATATAAGAAGAATGAGTTCTGCCTAACTTCTATTTTCTGTATTTCACTCTGCCCAACTGCAGAGCAGATATGTTCTTCCAGAATCACCAAGCGACCCCAATTTCATGGTACATCCAAACCATACCTTATAGAAAGAACATAAGCCTGCATGCATGCACTAAAGATAAATGCAAACTCTATCAAGTGCCAATGTTTACAAAGTTCAATTAAAACAAATTGTTGTCATCCTATGTGATTCTTAAATTAAATGCTGTTTTTTTTTGCCAATCAGATATGTGCATTTGTGACAAACTACCCACCATAGCAGATGAGTTATTACTCTTTGGTTTTTTCAACCACGTTTTAGAATAAGCTTTCCTTTTACATTTAATTAGTTAAACAGAGTTTGCAGTGAAAATTTGAAATTCAACTAAAAATCACCATGATGAGTTTGTTGTTCACATATTTTCTAACCAACCATCCATTGTTGCCATTTGATTTCATAATGTGTTTGAAGAGAAAAGTAACTGCTATGGCCATGACAATTCTGTTCTTCTCACAATGATTTCTTCGTGTTATTTCTTGTATCTATGGGTTCTCCTTCATGCCATTTGATATGAACTGAAAGGGACCATTATCCTCTTTTGTTTTATCTATCATTTTCGTTTTAAGGTAAGTATTACTTAGGGCACCATATAAATTATTCAACCTTTTCTCAAAGAGTAGATGGAAGGACTTCAGATGTTCTAAATACATTCCCATGCAAGATTGCTTGACTTATATCTACCCACTATTCCCCATAACATGGGAGAAATTCTACCCATTATAATCAATCTGAGTATGCGAACCTAATGCTGTTGGTTATCAGTTGGCGATGGAGCGTGAAAAATCGGGAGAAGATACAGATCGTGTCATGGTTGCAAGGGCGATGATGGCTTGTGTGGCGGCAATCGGGGAATATTGTCGTGAATACATGCTGAAACAGCCCTCTCGAAATGGAGAGGATGAGCGAGCTAGGTTCATCAACTCTATTATTAGGGACAGTGACCGGGATTGTGTCACGCAACTTAGGATGAATCGAGCGACGTTCTTCGATCTATGTACCCAGCTACGCGAGAAGACCACGCTGTGTGATACTCGGCGTGTGAGTCTTGAAGAACGGCTAGTAATGTTCCTACACACATTGAGGCACAATGTTCGGAATCACGTAATTGGTCATAGATTCATTCGATCGGGTGAAACTGTTAGTCACCACTTTCATAGTGTCTTAGATGTAATTGTGTCGCTGTACCCAATTTTCGTCAAACAAGCGGGACCAGAGACTCCAACTGAGATTCAAACAAACAAAAATTGGGCTGCTTACTTTCAGGTATTAATTATGGCGGGTCATATTTTTAAATACATATTTTTTACTACCTTTCATTCACACCTTTATCTAATGTATCTAGGATTACGTTGGGGCAATTGATGGTGCACACATTTTTACTCATGTGCCTGTCGGTGACCATGCGAGCTTCCACAATCGGAAGGGAGTCCTCTCTCAAAACGTACTGGTAGTGTGTTCCTTTGATATGAACTTCATTTACATATTGGCCGGTTGAGAGGGTTCTGCTTCGGATGCGAAGGTCTTACACAATGCTCTAAGTCAATCAGATGATCTCTTACTTGTCCCACATGGTATTTGGTTATCTTTTATGAAGTTGTCATTCTATTTCATCACATTGACTTATGTTATTATAAACTCAATGGGACTTTGATTCAAATGTGTAAGAAAATATTTCGTTGTTGATGCCGGTTATGCACATTCACCCAATTTTATAGCTCCATACCGGGGCGTTCGATACCACTTACAGGAGTATCGAATCGGGAGAGCACCTGCCAACATGAAGGAGTTATTTAATTATCGGCATGCACAATTGCGCAATGCAATTGAGCGTTGTTTTGACGTTATGAAAGACAGAATCCCCATCCTGAAGACGGCCATGCAGTATGAATTCCACACACAGGTCCAAATCGTGATAGCCTGTTGTGTCTTACATAATTTCATACGTACTAGACCAGAATCTCAAGAAGAGATGGACTACACTGGAGTATCTGTCACTGATGGGGAGAGTAACCCAATGCCTCACGAGGTTTCAACGAACGACGAGCGACAATGGTTACTGCGAGCATCTCAGCGTGAAAATGATGAATGAAATCGCGTGCGCAATGCTATAGCAACCAGATTGTGGGAAGATGTGCAATAAAATAGTAGGACTAGATAATTTATGCTTGCTGATGACAAATTCTTTCACTTATTGTTATTTTCTTTTTAAATCATGTTACGTACCTATACATGGAATTATAATCTTCTAGTCTCTGAGATGGTAGAGTCCTCATATGGAGATAGCAGATGTCATGTTTTTGATAATCGATCTTTTAATATAGGTGCCACATTTTTATGATTAAGGCTGACTTTATGCAAATCATCATATGTACTTTATATTCAGGTGGTATGGCAGACAGGATGTCTAATGATCCATCGACACCAACACATTCACCGGCCAAGACACCAATGACGCCCACACGATCCTCCCCATGCATGAGGACGGTGAAATCCCTGGCCAAGCCTGTGTCCCGAGCCTCAAAAATAAAATGGACTCCTGATATGGACCAAGTTATGATCTACGTATTTTTGGAACAAGTGGCATTGAGACGCAGGGGCGATAATGGTTTCAAACGTGAAGCGTACCAAATTACCGTCGATGCCGTTACCAAACATACCAATGTAGTCCTCAAGTGGCAGAATGTCTCTACCCGACTAAGGTATTACAAGAGGGAGTACATTGCAGTGAAGGATATGTTGGCGGCGAGCGGGTTCGGATGAGACAATGAGCGGATGGTGGTGACGGCTCCTGATGAAGTCTGGGAGGAATATTTTAAGGTAATTTTTTTTTTAAAGTGCAAATATTCGCATCAGTATACACTTCTTACTGTACTTACTAAGGAATGTACAACTGCAGTCTCACCCACGTGCGGTGAAACTCTGAGGTAAACAGATTGAGAGAATGGATGATCTTGTAACTATCTTCGGTTAGGACCAGGCATCGGAACGTTTTGTCTAGGGCAGTAGGACTATAGCAGCATCAGCATCATCATCTCGTCTTCAACAACAACTCAATGATGCATGGAGAGAGCTGGATGATGACCTTGATGATACAATTGACATGTCAGATGATTTTATCACAGACTCCTCAAGGACCATCCCATTTTCGCCAGACAGTCCTTCGATTGGACAACACGGCTCACGTACCACTCCCACTCACACGTCTAAGTCCAATGCCACTCAAAGTGGGAGCGCAGGCAGGAAACGATCATGCACTGCACGTCCTTGTGACATACTCGAGGCCTCTCTACAGACCGTTGTTGACTCAATACTTAAATTTGGCCTCTGCGAGTCGGTGAATCGCACTTTTAAAGTACTTGAGATACTAAAAGAGGTCCAGGGCCTGACCAACTCAGAGTTCTTTGAGGTTGGTCAGCTCTTGAGTAAGGACTACGATCTGGCATTGTTTTTTGTGATCTGCGACCTGAGCGTCGCGTTGACTGGTTGAAGAAAACACTTCATGACCACTTTAGTGATCAAGGGGTCGGATTCATCTGAAGATTCTCATTTCTGGGTTTTATGTTTTGGCAGTTACTTGTTGGTCTGTAATAACTTTGAATTCCATGATTTTCTTGGATGATTGATAACTAGTTTTATTTTTTGGGACTAACACATGGTACTATATATGCATATGACATTTATGCTATGGCCATGACTTTTATTTGCTCAATTATACTTTTATGGTTTCACGTGCATCAATTGGTTAGTTTATTTACTTAAGACATTCGAAGACCATACAATCCATTTGCTTGGAAGGGTACATATATACGAGGTGATTTTTATTTTCATTTAGTAAATTTTTTTATTTTTACTTTCCGATGCTATTCGATAGGAGAAAATTTCATGTCCACTTAGTTTGTGATGTTTTATTCCAACACACATATATCTTCCAATTATGTCCGTGTCATTGCAGATGGCAAAGGATAAGTATTACGTTGTCTTGGTGGGCTGTAGGCATGACATATACATATCTTGGGACGACGCTCGGGTGGAGGTAGAGGGGTATAGTGGAGCAAGACACTGTGCATTTAGGAACTGGAAAGAGGCAATGACATGTTGGGACGAGCACTTCAGCAAGGCATGTGCACCATCAACACCTTGCAGGACATCTCATGCGGTTCAGGTCGCGGCATTTTCTAATGACCTCTACATCCGCCGTTCTTCGTCATACTCCAGCCATCAGAAGATGCAGACGACATAGGGGTACATGGCCATGGTTTCTAGGGCCGTGTCGACTGATGATCACCGTGTCGACTGATGATCTTCCTCCATCACCTCGATCGGATGGAGAGATATTTTGTGCTCTTCTAGTTGACGTCGTAGTCATGTTTCTTGCTTTACTTGTGATTTTTAAATTCTAGCCCTATTCGGATGACTGTCACTCTTATCGTGTCACCTGATACTTGTTTTCTTTTTTTTTTTTTGCCACACAACGTTGGATATAAGGTTTTCATACATCGATATTCATGCATGCTGCATACTTGTACGAATCTATCTCTATCACACCACTGCCATATGATGTGGTCTATGCGGGCATATATGGAGATGTCCCCATATTAGTTAGTTTTTTTTTTTTTTTTTTTTTTTTTTGTTGATTGAATTCACTTTTCTCTTCTAATTTCACGAGGAATACATCGGTGGGCCACACATGATTTATGTGTTTCATCCTTCCATTCATATATTTTTACAGATCATTTTATGGTTTGATCCCAGAAATGAGAGGTGGATTGATTTCAGGTGGACCACACCACATGAAAACAATACTGATTGGACACTTAGTTGTTGGTTCGTCCTAAGGCCCATTGTACTGTGTATCTGATGATGGTTTGATTGATTAGGTCGTATAGAACCAGATGAATGAAAAGAAAATCAAATGAGCTTGATCCAAAATGATGGAGGACTTGACATTGTATTTTAACGATTGACGCTCTCAAAAACGGTTTCCTGTAATCTGGTCCATTTAAAGTTGCAATCACAGAATATTTGACGTGAGAGAATCCTAAATTGATCTGTAGAATTAGATGGACGGCATGGATGAGACATGTACATCATGGTGGGTCCCACGGAGCAGTGACCACCGGCCAAAGGCTGCTGGCGGGGAGATCAAAATTCGGTTCCACGTCGTGTGTTTCTGGTGGGAGACGGTTATAACCGTCCATTGCAAATGTATCTACAGTTGTACTTGGCGCGGTTGGTTTTGCTTCCAATCCCACACCTGTCCAAACATGCTAGCACTCAACCGAATACAATCCAGCGTGCCTGTCCAAACAGGCCATCGGTCAAACGCTGGATACAACAGTCCAGTGGGATTGTTACCAATCCACTGACACTTCATTGATTTGCGTGCAGTACAACCTAATATGTTCTAATACAATCCAGCGTGCCCATCCAAACACGCCCTTATTAGCATTTTGGAACTTAGTGCAGTATGACTTAATATAATAGCATTGCAAGTTTCTCTCAATCTTTTAAATACCGTAAAATTGTGTAAACTAAAGATCGTGCAACTCATGGGTGAAAAATGTTGCCTAATCCCTTAATCTCCCGTAACCTATGGTCTTTATCTAGAATTTAATGTACATACCAACTGTATATATTTTATAATTTCTTGTCTTCCACGTGATTTTATAAGTTCTAGTCCACAATAAATCCTGAAGCCATATTTTAGTAAGTGACCACCTATATATATATATATATATATATATATATATATATATATATATATATATATATATATATATAAAAGGTTGGAAAAAGGTTATGTACGGTCGAGCTTATGGGAACCTCCCATGAGGTCGAGCTGCGTGGGACCCACCATGATGTTTGTCAAACATCAACCTCATGCATTTGATGGGTCCCCTTTAAATTATGGGATATCCCAAAAATAAGCCGTATGCAGAATTCAGGTGGGCCATACCATCTAAAATCATGTGAAGACATGCCTAAAACATATAAAAGCACTTGGTGGGGCCAACCTGAAATTTGGATATTTCTTAAAATTAGTCTGACCGCTCATCCAAGTGGGACACACATAATGGATGGGCTGGATTTGTAAACCACATCTCAGTGGGCCCAAAAAATAATTATGAATGTTTTAATGGAGGATAACCCCTCTCAACTTTTGTATGTGGTGTGGCCCAACAAGTCATGGATTGACTTGATTTTTAAGCCATAGGGCCACTATGGAATGGTGCATTTGATTGATGGGGTAGATGTTTGACACACATCATGGTGAGGCCCACACAGCTTGACCGAACCTTCCCCTCCTCAACACATGCACATATATATGAGTTATGCCCCTGCGCACCTATGCACGTGCGAACCTTTGCACACCTGCCATGGGTGTCTAATCTGAACGGTCCATGTGATGTGGAATCCCATGAAACCCCATTTGACAAATTTTCACCCTGATCTAAAATTCTGGTGGGCCATAGAAAAGAGAAATGCAAATCAAGGGAGGAAAATGTTTTCGTTTTCATCGCCCATCAGAGTTTTACATCGAAGTAAAACTTGGGCCCGGGGGGTTTCACGAGGTGTTGCTTCACATGAACGGTTCAGATTTTGGATCCACATCACATATGTTGGGTTCTCCAAAAAGTATGTACGTAGTACGTACGAACTGGATCGCAGGTGAGCGTTTCCGTGTGTGTGTGTATATATATATATATATATATATATATATATATATATATATATATATATATATATCACCGTAGGAATAATGGTGACTAAACATTAAAAACTTCTCAGGGCCACATAAGGTTTGGATGAAGCTGATATTGTATGGCCCTTTCATCCATGTCTTCGTAACCTTATCAGCGGGTTGGATCACAAATAAGCATCATGTGGTATTCAAGAAGTTTTTAATGGAGGGTGTTCAATCATCACTGTTTATGTGGGGTGAACTGTCAAAAAGGATCGACGGCGTGGATATAAGACATACGTCACGGTGGACCCCACAGTGATATGGGGATCCACCGAAGCCACACACACTTGTTTGCCCGTTATTCAAATGTTAAGTAAATTTTAAGTGCCTGCGCATCATCCATCCCACTAAAAGGCGGAGTATCAAGGTTTTCCTGCTTGTTTTGGTTGTCTACTTGGGAGTGTTCAATCCAAGAATTCAACTCCTGAATCTTCTTCTTTTTTTTTTCTTTTTTTTTTCAAATGTGAGAAAGATAGGTCTCACAGAAACCTGCTCAAATGGACTTGTAATCTCAGGAGGAAGGGCTTTCTTCTTATAACATTTCAACCCATGGATTGTACATCTTCATCCACCCATCTCACCCTTTTCTCCTTCTCTTCTTCCCAAACAAGAAAACCCCACACCTTCAAAATCTCCAAACAAGCATTTCTCCCACATTTCCCTCCCAAACACCATCTTTCCAAATTCCATTCCTTCGAATTCCCATTTCTCCTCTCACCTTCCAAACATCATTCTCCTGCCCTGCAAAATCCCAATCCTATTTCAATTATCCAAAACCAATCACCAAAGCTGACCAAAACCCATGTCTTGAAATTCCATGTAGAGAAGCTAGCTATCTTCCTTCTTGGGTCTTTTCTCTTTTTCAGTAGATTCAACGCTAGGCCTGCTTTGGCGCTCCCCACTTCCCCGAATGCTGGTTTTTCGGCTGCAACGGAGGAAAAGGCAGAGACCCAGATTGGGAAAGATGAGGAGGATGATGATGAGGAGCTTCATCTGAAGGTATTGGAGAAGAATCCGAAAGATGTTGAGGCTCTGAAGGTGGTTTTGTATGGGAAGATGAGGAAAGGGAAGACGAAGGAGGCTGTGAAGTATGTTGAGAGGTTGATAGATGTCGAACCTGACGAGGTGGAGTGGAGACTGTTGCAGGCTCTTTCGTATGAGCTGATGGGGCAGATGAGTAAGGCAAAGAAATTGTTTAAGGAGATCTTGGAAGAGAGGCCTCTCCAGCTTAGAGCTTTGCATGTATGAATCTTTGATCCCTTTTAGTGTATTGTAGCCTGCAATCTGTTTGTATAAATGTTTGTATGTATGTCCACATAGCACCTTTTGTAGGACACATTTATCGACTTGGCATGTTTGTGGGACATCTGAAATGGACTGGAATCTTCTACAACAGCTGTCTTATGCTGCACGTAAAACATCCAAGCTCTTTGGAGCCCACCACATTGTATATGTCAAAATCACTCCACAAATCAGGTGATAGCTCTTTTGTTCACCGTACATACATCATCCCAGTAAAAACCTAAAATGGGCCACACCAAGGGAAACAATGTAAAATGACGTCTAAAGCCTCCATGAGTTTTGGATCATGCTTTTTCCCCCTTCATCTTGGTGAGTCACACCTGGTGAATGGGTTTGATGAAAGATACACACCATGGTAGTCCCACAAGCAAACCTATGGTTGATGTTCAATCTCCAGTGTTCCCTGTCGCATGATCGACATGAATTGTGGATCTGGATGATTTTTGGCCTCAGGGCCTAGCATTGAGCAGTACAACTGATGGACGAAGTGGATTGCACATGTACAACATGGTGAATCCCAAAGAGCTTGGGTGTTTTAGGCATTGTGTAAAACAGGTGTTGTAGAGGATTATGGTACATCTGAGATTTGTTTAAGTTGGGCCCAAATAATATGACCTGGAGAAAAAAAAAGTGCAGTGATCAGGCGGGTCTCATGTATACAACAAGTGTGAAATATTGGGAAGTTGCGTCAAACCATCAAAGTCAGATATTTAGATTTTACACCTTTACAAATTATAACTATGTAAATGTAGGTTGATAAGATGTGTAATGCAAGTTGGTGCAAGGCAGGGAGCTGATTGTATGCATGGAGGAAACATGATTATGGAAAAGGAAACATGATTATCAGAGTGCGATTTTACCTTTGGAGTTGGAAAATCGTACTCACAACATGGAGGAAAATCTTATCTAAAAATTCCAGCTAATGTAATTAAAATCACTAATTAAAGAGTTTGTTGACATATGTATATATATTCCCAAACCAAACAAACCATACGATATATCTCAGCCCTTGATTGGTGGGAAATCTCAGCCCTTGCTTGACTGAAAACAGTCTGAAAGACTTCCTACTTCTATCCTTTTCAAATCCCTAAACGTGACCCCATAGCACTACCAAATCTTGGCCGTTGATCTAGTCTAATCTCAGCCATTATTTTCAAATAAAGTAACTTTCGATTAACGCTAAGTAAAAATAGTACCATGGAGATTGATGTAGACTTGTTGTGCATACTGTAACACGCTCTTTTTTGCAAAAATAAGTGATGGGTTCCTATGAGTTATGACTAACATGATTAGGTGGGGGCCATACCAAGTTGCATCACGAGGTCCAAAATACGTCTCTGCTCTTTGCTTTGCCATGCTTATTAGTTTACCAAGGATTGGAAAAAGGAAAATAGTTGAGGGAAAATTAGAAGATTAGGAAATATTGGAGTGTAAAAAACTAGGGAAAAATTGGAAGATTAGGAAATATTGGAGTGTAAAAAACTAGGGAAGTCCTTATTTTTGGTAAAAAAAATAAAATTACGCACATGGTAAGGAACAATTGTCATATTTCAATAGGAATTCATTTTCTTGCATCGAAGTCCTCTTTTTTTTTCTTTCTTTCTTTAAAGTTTTTGTTCACATGGTAAATAAAAAAAAATATCATTTTTCCCAAGCAATTGAACAATAACAGTGCTTTGGAAGCTTTCCATGGCAATTGAGAAAGATGAAAACAAGAAAGGCCCTCGAACCAGATGGTATAACAATAGAGCTTTGGAAGTGTATGGGAGACACTGGGTTATTTTGGTTGACAAGGTTTCTCGACCAGATTGTAAGATTGCAGAAAATACTAGACGAATGGAGGAAAAGTTCCGTGTTACTTGTTGAATAAAGAGACATACAGAGCTGCACTAACTGCCATGAGATTAAACTTATGAGCATACCATGAAACTTTGGGAGAAAGTGATTGAGCAAAGATTAAGGCATGCGACGAATGTGTCAGAAAATTAGTTTGGTTTCATGCCTGGGAGGTGTATCACTGAAGCTTTTTTCCTTCTTAGACAATTGATGGAGAAATGTAGGGAGAGGAGGAAGGATCTCCACATTGTCTTTATTGACTTAGTGATAGCATATGATAGGGTTCCTAGAGAGTTAATTTGGTGGGAAAGAAATGAATTTTAAGAGGATATATTGATGTGATCAGGGATATGTATGAGGGAGTGGCAACAAATTTGAGGACCACTAGTACAGAGATAATTGAGTTCCCAATTGCTATCAACTTGCACTAGGGGTTAGTTGCATTTTTATTTATGGTTCCATGTTTATGATCAATGGGTTGCATTTGTTGGTGGAAATCAGTTTATTCGATGAAATATTTAAAAATAAAATTCTGTTTATTTTTAAAACTATTTTCCCTTTGATTTGATTTTATTTTTGTATGAATGCATGGTTGTATTATGAAATGCATATGCATCCATGGATGTGTGTGTGTGTTGCATGGATGGATAGATGGATCATGCATGTGTGTGTATGGATGAATGGATGATGGATGGTTAGACGTGTATATGTATTTATGCATGGATGGTTAGACATGTATGTATATATGGATGGGTGGATGGATGGTTAGATATGTATGGATTGATACATGGATGGATGGATAGATGGTTAGACATGCATGTATGTGTGTATGCATGCATGCATGGGTGGATTTATATATGCATGTTTGTATGTATGCATGGATGTATGTATGTATGTATGCTTGCATGTGTATGTATGCTTGGATGTATGGAAGGATGAACTCATTTTGCCACCTGTATTTGTATTATGTGAGCTCATTTGAATTACTATTGCACTCATTTTTACAACAACAAATGCTTTAAGCCCCCATTAAATGGAAACTTATGATGCGTGCTCTTTTTTTTTTTTTTTTCTTTTTTCTCTGCAAATTTTTGCTTCCTAAATATGCAAATATGTGTATGTTAGATTCTCCTGAAATTTCACTGAAAAATTCCACTGTTTTCCCCATGTTTCCCTAATGTTTCCCTCAATCAACAATACATTTCTTGGTACCAGCGATATTGATACATATTTCTGTATCCCTGATCAGCGATACATGTAACAATACCGATATTACAAACACTGTGTGCAATGGAGACCAAGAACTATGCCAATTATTAGGAGTGGGTTGGTACAAGTTGAAGGCTCTAAAAATGCAAAGGGAAGGCCTAAAAGGACATGGATATAGGTAGTAAGAAAAGGTTTGATGACCCATTGTCTATCTGAAGGTCCGGCCCTTGATAGACTGTAATGGTGGAACAAGATTCATGTAGCTAACCCCAATTAATTGGGATAAGGCTTAGATGCCGCTGCTGCTGATTTTTCCATAGCAATTCATTTACACACGTGGCACTTCTCGGTGACATCATAGCAATTCATGAAGAAGTCACCTAAAAACATGATTCACACAAGCCATTTAAGGAACGAATATCATATTTCCATAGCAATTACTTTATGCACTTGCACTATAGTTGCATGAAGCTTGAAGCAAGGCGGCAATGCATTCGGGTCTGGGACCGAGAAAGCATCTGTGTTAAAATATTTTCAGGTATAAACAGGTAGGGAGTAGGAGCGGGAGTGTGAGTCCAAAGCGCAATTTGAAGGAGTGTTACCTAGTTAGATGAATTGTGCAACTAAGCTTCGCACTTTTCCATCGCACCATAGCAATTCATTAAGAAGTCACCTCAAAATTTGGCTTGCCTGAGTCACCCTGTTAACTTGGTCAAGTTGGAAAGTTAAGGCCTGCTGAGTCTGACTTGAGTAATAAATTTTCCAACATTGGCTTTGCCTGAATCACCTGGTCAGCTCTTCCAAGTTGGAAGTTAAGCCCTGCCAAGTCTGACTGGAGTTGTGAGTTTCCATTCCAAGCCTACAACCAGTTGGCAACATGAGCCATACCCATATGACATATCACAGATACCCCATCTATATTCAGCAACTGAAGCCCCTGTCAAAACATTGATCCTCCACTTTTTGAAACAACTGAGAATACTATTGCTTTATTTTATAACCAGTTCCAGGAATTTTGGGTCCTTGCTTATCTGTTCTCAAAGATTTCCAATTCAGATCAATTACAATTTTCTGATAAACCACTCCCAAACAGCGTGATACCCATAATGTATTTCTAACCATGTCATGTTATATTTATTTCTTTTAATCAGATTTCTAAAACTCCAACATTTATTTCTGTGAAAACTTCTTATGAAAGCTAAGAGACACAAAAAAAAACTAACAGTTCTGCCTGTTAGGGATTGGCATTGGTGATGCACAAGAATCGTGAAGGTGTAGCTGTTTTTGAGATGCTGAATAAAGCTTTGGAAGTTGCTCAAGCTGAGAAAAGACTCACTGAGGAGCGCAACATAAAAATCTTGATTGCACAAATGCATGTTGTAAAGGTTGTAATGCAATCCTATCAGTTTCAGTTGCTTTTGGCAGGATCAAGTGCCATTCATGGTTTAATATGTATGAAATAAATGAGAAGATTATTCACATGAACAGGATTGAGAATCCTCATGGCACATGTGAGATCCGGGCTGTTCATTAGGGGAGGCACATGAACATGCCCTTGCCAACATGGGCCTGTGTGCTCATCAGGTTGGCCAGCCTGTACGTTGAATGTGGATCACTCGGCAATTTATTTCACTGTCCATTTTTATTGTAGATGTGTAGGCATAGCCCGTCCAATGAATGGACTGGCCTATTTTGGGCCAGCATATGTTCATAGGCCCACCTGGTGAACTGTCTGAATGCCACGTGTGCCACAGTCACACCTGTTCCACAAAGAGGAATATCAATCCTCTACACCCGAATATTTCTAGCAGGGCCATACCTCAAAAGACATTATTTACAATCACACTGTTTTACTGTGTGAGAGAAAATCCATAGACCGTGTAATTGTAGTTTGCTTAGTTCACAACAGATAAAGTTGCTTTGTCATGCAGGGTGACTTAGAGGAGGGCTTGAAGAAATTCCAAGATTTGGTTAATGAGGATCCTCGAGATTTTAGGCCCCACCTTTGTCAGGTAAGAGCAGTCTCCTCATCTTTCTCAACAAACTTGGTAAGCATGATTTCTAATTTTAATTCAAAACTTTAATATCGGACAAATTAAACGAGCTTCATGTAGCTGATTTTGTCAAATGGCATAAGTGATCCCATGTGACCCAAGGGGACTGTGCGCGTATGCAATTGCGTAACCCCCAAAACTTTCTTCTTCTTCTTTTTTTTTTTTGAAAAAAAAATCTGAAAATTCAAGGGAAAATGGAAAAAAAGATTATAAAAAATTATGAGAAACATATGTAAAATTACTACAAGTGTAGGGAATTTCTCTCTCTCTCTCTCTCTCTCTCTCTCTGTCTTTTATTTTTTATTTTTATAGTTTTATTACTAATTTCATTGACATTTTTATATTTATTACATCTATTAAACTATTAAACTATAACAAGTCAATTAACAAGTAATCAAAAGAATGCATATTTATGGGAGTAAGAGAGTAGGGAGAGAGAAAATGAAGCAAAAAAAGGAAAAGGAAAAAAAAAGTCCAACCATTGGAACATTATACTATTCTATACTGAGTATGCAATGGTATAACTGCATAATGATGGTTTATGTGATTGCATACTTCGACCGCATAAAGCCCAACAGACCAAAAACTGAATCTGCCAATATGGCATATATGGTCCATGCTCTCCAAATGACATATGCAATCGCATATGACAACACTAGTGCGAACTTCACGTACGAGTGGTCAGTATTATTTCCTAGTACATTCTTAAACATTGCATGGATGTTTTTTATTCTCTGCAGTCCATCAATCTAATCAAGTTATGTAGTTCACTTTTTTTATTTTTTTATTTTTTAGCAAAGGGCCCATTTGTACGTAGCATGAATTCAAGATTAGTTTTGCAGTTTTCTACGTACTCACTGCTTGGGTTTAGAGCGATGCAAAAATTGGGAACTACATTGTGCTTGGTTTAGTTTTTCCACTCTTTTCATCCCCTCATTTTGGATAATAATGGGTGAAAAGGAAACCACATTGAGTGGGATTCCAATTTCCTGTTTTCTCTGCCTCAAATCACATTTGGAATTAGGATCATTCTTATCCCAATAGTGACCTGTGTGCATCTACAAACGATCAAATCAGATGTAATGGCAACCCTTTGTATTTAATTTCGTCATGAATTAGAGATGAATGCATTCAAGGGAACCTAGATGGTTTGATCATGTGCGTTGGAGGTGAAGAACTGTGGCTGTTAAGAGGACCGAGTCAATAAAAGTTGAAGGCTCTAAAAGGGCAAGGGGAAGGCCCAAAAGGACGTGTGTGCAGGTAGCAAGCAAAGACTTAATGACCTATGGTCTACCTGAAGTTATGGCCCTTGATAGAGTGGAATGGCGGAACATGATTCATGTAGCCGACTTCAATTAGTTGGGATATGGCCTAGATGATGACGATGATTTGAGGGAACTTAGGAGTAGCACTAATAGATAATAAGACGATGGAAAGTAAACCTAGATAGTTTGGCCATGTGCAAGAAGACAAGAACTGCACTGGTTAGGAGTGAGTTGGTTCAAGTTGGAAGGCTCTAAAATGGCTATGGGATGGCTGAAAAGAATGTGGGTGGAGGTGGTAAGAGAAGATTTGATGACCTATAGTTTTAACTGTGATATGGTCCTTGGTAAAGTGGAACGACAGAACGAGATTCATATAACTGACCCAAATTAGTTGGGATAAGGCTTAGATGATGATGATGATGAGAGGTTAATGAGATGGTCAATGGTTTCACTAGATGTGGTATGCTTGGATATGATCTGTATCTAGGGCAGAGGTTTGCTAGCCACACACGCACTCCCCACATGCACCACGCATGCCAGCCTGATGCATGTGTAGCATGTATGAGTGTTCCATAAGGCGTGTCCACAATTAAGATGTTCTGATACAGAATCAGGCCAGTTCACTTATCAGGCGAGGAGCATGTGCATTTTTAAATGCGGGCGGTTGGCAGGTTGTTTGAACTGTCCATTGCTACTGAACAAGGGTGGCTTGCTTGATGAGTGGACTGGCCTGATGTGTGTGCGGCTCATTTTCAGAGGGAGCTCGCCTTTTCCTCCACTTAGATATCGTACATGTGCACCAGGTTGGCATGGTTGTTGTGCATCAAGTATGTGGGCTATCAACCCCCCATCTAGGGCAATCTCCCCTCTGTAAAAGTTGTTTCCACTTTTCACTTAATAAAATTCAATTATATAGGGTGTGTTTGGTCACACCAAATATCATGAAATTCTGTGATAATTTACAAAAAATTAGACCGAGTAATTGTGAAAAATCATGAAATTGCATGCCCAAATAAATTTATCCAATTTGTAACGCAGATAACCTAGAACCAGAGCAAAACCCAAATGAGTCAGGATTTATTTCTTTATTATTATTTTTTTTGTCCTTTTTCTTTTCTGAAGTCATCTGTTGATTATGATTTCTATGTTCTCTTCCCAATTCTTTTTTTTATTTCCATGGAAATTACTGTCCACCAAGAAATAGACATAAACTGCCCTCCATTTTTTTAAATATTTTTTTGGTGAAGATAGTACAATTGAACTGTACTCTTGCCTGATATTTACAATCTCATTTATTTTATTTTATTTTTGCCATTTATTTTATTTTATTTTTGCCACTCCCATTAATTCATTCTGGTTACCAATCAAACCCAAAACAAACCAAAAAAGAAAAAAGAAAAGAAAAGGAAAACAATTCCAAACCAGTCATTGTGTATATTAATCAGTGGTCATGTTACAGGGGATAATCTACAGCTTACTAGACAAAAAGAAGGAAGCAGACGAGCAATTCGAGACTTATCGGAGCCTCGTTCCTCATGAATTTCCCCAGAGAGGATTTCTTGACGATGTCATAATGGCAGCAAAAACAGAATCTCGGGAACAGCTGGAGAAGGATTTCAAGGATGAATTCTCGTACAAGAAGTAAAATATGGGGGTGCCATCCAAGGTCAACGAGGCGGGTCAGTTTCAGTGAACTTAACTCATGGTAGATAACTGGAAAGAAAATGCAGTCTTTTTGTCATATATGAAAAAGAGAAAAAGAGAAAAAGAGAAAAAGAAAAAAGAAAACCTGACATGGATGATAGTCCATTTAGTTGCATCATGTCACTGGTTTTGATTTGTTATATGGAATATTTATCAAAGAAGAGAAATCTTATATAAAAACTTTGTGTGTTTGCTTGCCACTAAAAATGCATTTTAAAGTTTCCCCCCCTCCAGACTGGTGCTGATGACGCTGTTAGCCCCTGTAGAAAAAAACAAAAAAAAACCAATGGCTAGGATGAACCTAAGATTGTGTCCCATCCAGGCATCCAACTGGCTTGAAATTTGTTGGATGAAATTATTTGAAATAAAACATTTTTTAAAAGAAACTTATTTAATTGGTTTTTTTTTTTTTTTTTTTTTTTTTTTATGCCGATCTTCCAAAATATGTGGAGTTCTAAAAGTTAAATCAATTATATGGAAAATTTTTAACATGTTGTTTAAAATGGAGTTTTGCTAAATGTGGGTTGTGACGCGGGACAATCCTAATTATGATGCATGCTCATGAACATAATTAAACAACGGAAATAAAAGGAATAAATGATGTAAAATTTTAGTAGTAATCATCATAGCTTAGAAAATCATAAAGGAAACATGCAATGGAGCGGGCCATCATCACAACCATCGAATATTGAATTCAATTATTACTTAGGTTGGATCCGGCGAGGGATGAGACCTCCCGATCTTGTATGGTCACACCCAATCGATCAATGAAGATCACTAGTCCGAAGAACCAGGAAGTTTCTCGGATTAGGGATTTGAGAATTTGGGGGTTTAGGATTTAGATCGGTTCTCAGGATTAACCAAAACTGGAAAATAGAAAGAAGAAAATAATTACCTTGAAGAAGTTGGAGGGGCATAAGAAGAAATTAGAAGATGAAGATCAAGGAAAGAGAATAAGCACCGTTAGAGAGAAGAGAGGAAATATACAACCAAAGGATTTGTTTTTCATTAATCAATAGTTAAAATTTGAGT
This sequence comes from Magnolia kwangsiensis, assembly GCA_037074715.1. NCBI lineage: Eukaryota > Viridiplantae > Streptophyta > Magnoliopsida > Magnoliales > Magnoliaceae > Magnolia > Magnolia kwangsiensis. The sequence continues at coordinate 47,217,789 of CM073571.1, read as the reverse complement.
TTAGGACTTTAGCCCACTTAAATAAGCAAATAAAGACATAAAATTACTAAAATATCCCTAGAATAAACAAATAAAGATATAAAATTATTAAAATACCCTAAACTAAGCAAAAACGTGCAAATAACATAAGTACGAAAAAGTTTGGGCACTCGATCGTCTTTCTCCAATCTTCCTTCACATGTGTCTTCCCTAAGTGGGGTCTTTTATTTGTCCAATCACATGTGAAAGGTCTTCTGCTCCTTAATAATCGCATATCCACAAAGACGACATTTGTGGTTGGCGCTTTCTTCGTTGGTACACCTTCAATGCGCTTGTGTCCGCATCAATTCTCCTCGGGTGAGAAAAACTCGACTCCGACGAGTTGAAACTTTTGTAGCGCTCTAATAGATCTGGATCAATACCCTGCAATGTGTCGCCCGACAACCACGTAGATTCAGACGATGGTTTGTGCTTCCACTTAACAAGATACCTTTGGAAACTTCCATCTCTCGTGGATACTATCTCGTCATCCAAGATTTTCTCAATTTCTTCTGTATGGGTAATGGGTGGAGGAGGGGGTGGAAGAGGTTGGGTAGCAAACTCAGAAAAAGGCTATGAAAGAGACGATGTATCAACAATGAGAGTATGGGCACGGACTAGATCTTCCACATTAAAAGTTGGATTAATGCTCATTGCAGGTGGAAGGTCAATCCGATACGCGTTGGACCCAACCTTTTGTAATATCTTGAATGGTCCAGCACTACGCGCTTGTAATTTTTTAGTAGATCCTTGAGAGAATAGCTCTGGCCTTATTTGCACCATTACAGTTTCTTTCTCGAAATTCTTGCACTCTACGATGAGAATCAGCTGAAACTTTATAATCATCATTGCTCTTATTTAACCGCTGTCTAATATGTGTATGCAAATCATGAATATGGTGTGCAAATGCATCGGCTGATTCAGTAGACCTTTGGGTAACAGCCATGGGTAAGAGATCTATGGGCATTTTAGGCTTATAACCACTTACAATTTCAAAAGGACTCAACCCTGTAAATCCATTAACTGACCCATTATAAGCAAGTTCACCAGTTGGTAAAATTAGGTCCCAAGTCTTAACATGTTCACCCACTAGACAACGTAGAAGATTTCCAAGGCTACGGTTTACTATTTCAGTTTGACCATCTGTTTGTGGGTGGTAAGCAGTAGAAAATTGCAAACGAGTTCCCATAATGTGCCATAGTGTCTTTCAAAAATAGCTAATAAATCGAACATCACGATCAGACACTATGGTTTTAGGTAACCTATGGAGACGCATCACACCATCAAAAAAGAGACGAGCAACATGAGACGTATCCGACGTCTTTGAATATGGGAGGAAATGCGCCATTTTAGAAAAACGGTCCACAACGACAAAAACGGAATCGTGCTTTTTTATAGTCTTGGGAAGCCCAAGCACAAAGTCCATACTAATGTCTTGCCATGGAGCATGTGGCACTGGTAATGGCGTGTACTGCCCGGTATTTTGCTTTCTTTGCTTTGCCAACTGACATGTTCGATACTGCCCTAAAACTTTGGCTACGTCTCGCTTGAAACTTGGCCAATAGAAATGATCTTCCACGAGGGCAATGGTCTTATCATGACCAAAATGACCAGCTATCCCTCCTGAATGAAGCTCCCAGATGAGGAATTCACGAAGGGACATGCGGAGAATACAAAGTCTGTCTCCCTTGAAAAGGAAGCCGTCTTTAAGAACATATTCACCCATAATATGCTGATCACTAGAGTGCGACGCGTAAGTACTCTCAAAATCAGGACATATGGGGTATTCATCTTTCAGTTGCTCAAATCCGACTACCTCTACACTCAAGGAGTTGAGCAACGCCACTCTCCTACTAAAGGCCTCCGCTGGTTTGTTTTCAACCCCGGCCTTGTGTTTCAAAACAAACGAATATTCCTGAAGAAACGCTACCCACTTGGTATGCCTTAGGTTGAGTTTCTTCTGAGAATCCAAATATCTCAAAGCCTCATGGTCAGAAAGCAAAACGAATTCTTGCGGTAGGAGATAGTGTCGCCAATGTCTCAAGGAGTGCACTACCGCATAAAATTCTTTGTCGTAAGTGGAGTATTTTTGTTTTGCCTCATTCAGTTTCTCATTGAAATAGGCCACTAGGTGTCCTTTTTGACTCAACACTCCACCTATCCCGACACCAGACGCATCACACGCTACTTCAAAGACTTTAGAAAAGTCAGGTAGACGCATGACATGAGCTTCCACCATCTTGCCCTTAATTTCTTTAAAAGCCTTGACTGCGGCTTTAGACCACACGAACTCTCCCTTTTTCATGCACTCGGTAATGGGAGCCATGATCGTGTTAAAACTCCTAATGAACCGACGATAAAAAGTAGCTAGGCCGTGAAAGCTTCGCACCTCATGAATGTTCCTTGGTTCTGGCCACTCAACTATGGCCATGACCTTTTCAGGGTCTGCAAGCATCCCGTCAGATGACACTATAAATCCTAAGAACACAACTTGGCTGTAAATGAATGCACATTTCTTAAGATTAGCGTACAACTTTTCCTTCCTAAGGACACTACAGACCTTCTTTAAATGTTCAAGGTGTGATTCCTTAGTGGTACTATAAATAAGAATATCGTCAAAGTACACCACTAGAAATTTTTCCATGAACGGCCTCAAAGCTTGTGTCATCACCCGCATGAAAGTACTGGGTGCATTAGTCAAGCCGAAGGACATGACCAACCACTCATACAGTACATCTTTCGTCTTAAACGCCGTCTTCCACTCATCTCCTGGGCGTATACGAATTTGGTGATATCCACTCTTGAGGTCTATCTTAGATAATACAATGGACCTGACCATCATGTCAAGCATATCATCAAGTCTAGGTATAGGGAACCTATACTTGACAGTAATTTTGTTTATGCCACGGCTGTCCACACACATGCGCCACGTGCCGTCTTTCTTTGGTGTCAACAATGCAGGCACGACACACGGGCTCATACTCTCTTGGATGAAATCCTTTTGCAGAAGCTCATCAACTTGCTTCTTCAACTCTGCATGCTCTGTAGGGTTTATCCCGTAGTGAGGAAGGTTCGGTAGAGTAGACCCTGAGACAAGATCCATGACATGCTGTATGTCCCTCATAGGTGACAACTCATTCGGTAAGTCTTCAGGAAATATCACTGTATTCCTTCAGGACCGAGGTCACCTCACGGGGCAACTCTGATTGAACCTCAGGTGTAATCTCTTTAGCCACAAGGGCATACACCATAGAATCCTCTTTAGCCTCTTTTTCAAACTCTCTTGCGCTGATTATATGTAGAGACTTAGGTTTGGATTTCTCCATTTCTCTAGGCTCACTTGCCTTCTCATCCCTCTTCTTTCCTAGTGTATTCTCAGGTGGCATGGGATTAAGTTTGATCTTTTTACCGTTATACATAAAAGTACACGCATTCGAACGGCTAAAGATCGTGACATCATTATCGAATAGCCATGGTCTACCTAGGATAACATGTCCCACATTCATAGGTAAAACATCACACCACAGAGACTCTTTGTATGACCCAAACTCGATGAGGACTAGACATTGCTGGGTGACAGGTAGGGATGTCTTGTCAACCCAAGAAACTTTATACGGGTCTGGATGAGGTGTGAATTTCAATTTTAAGCGATCTAAGGTGCTAGTGGAAATCACATTCTGACAACTTCCACTGTCCACTATCACCTTACAATTCTTTTCACCACACTTGGCAATAGTGTAGAAGATAGTGCTTCGACGCCAGTCAATACTACTTCTGGACTGAGCTAGCACACGTCTGACTATTGCAAGCGTTGCTTCTCCATCCACTTCTTCTTCATCAGTAAGTCCTCCTTCAGGGTGATACTCTTCAACTTCATAATCACCCTGGTCAACTCCACCCTCGTGGGACTCGCCTATAACTAAGGCTCTCCCACGGCTCTTTGTAGGACACTGATTAGACATGTGGTCAAGATTGCCACACTCATAGCACCTCACTTGGCTCATGTTACTAGGACCGGCACCAAGAACCGCTTTACCTTTGTCCTCCTTAGGCCTAAGCGGAATGGTCGCCTGTGCCCTAGGATGACTACCGATATTAGGTCTAGTTTCCTAGAAACTAGATCTAGCATTGGAGTCTCGGGACTCAAAACGACGAACGACAGGAGCCTTCAGATATTGCTCTAACTCCTGCACGACTTGATATGCTTTATCCAAGTCCGTTAAGGGTCGAGTCATAAGCTCGCACTAAAGATCTGCACGAAGGCCTGTCTTGAAACGCGAGAGCGTTACTAGAGGGTCTTCTTGGATATTACATCGCATCACATATTCTTCAAATTTAACGATGTAGTCAGTGGCAAACATTGACCCTTGGCGTAAGGATTGTCATTGGTCAAGGAGCTTCTGACGGTATGAGAGAGGAATGTATTTCTCCTTCAACTTCTCTTTCATCTCATACCAATGTGTGATAGGGGCCCTACCAACTCTCTCTATCCTACGCTCGGTGTTGGTCCAGAAGAGCTTGGCTTGACCTATAAGCTTCATCTTAGCAAACCGCATTTGGCGATTTTTCGACATGCCATACCACTCAAAGTAGTGGTCCATGTCAGCAACCCAGTCAAGGAATGCCTTGGAATCCAAGCGTCCATCAAAACTCGGGCCTTAACTCTCACACTCTTCATCGCACGCTCATTTGGATCATAGCAGTCTTGATGATCACATGTGGCTGGTGCCTCTCGCACCACAGCACGACCGTTATCACGATTTCTATCCTCATTACTACCACGTGTGGCAGTGCGTTCTTTAATGATTCCTCCCACTTGGAAGTATGCATCATTCCCTACAGCGGAGTTATTTTTTAGGGACGCCTCTAGTTGCTCGACCTTAGTCATGGTAGTGGTAATTTGGTCCTCAAGGTAGACAAATTCACACTTTTGACCCGCTTCTAGGGCGGTTATCTTTTGTATCAATTGAGCAAGTTGCTCAGATAACTGCTTGTTATTTATGGTAGGTTGAAGTCTGAAACCTCTACATCTTCTCGTGGGCATACAATGAAGACTTGAACCAAACTTTACCCAACTAGACTACTAGGTGTTATGACTTTCAAGATGAATGCGATGAATGCAAAACTACTATGAACTGTCACAATTAAGTTGAAACAGGAAACAACTCAAATCTGAAAATTTTTCAGATTAGGAACTTTCTAAAATTGAAAAGTTTCTAAATCTGGAACGTTCCTAAATTAAACCTAAAAATCAAAACCCTAATTCGATAACTCGATCTAGACAAAAACCATGCAAGCCTAGCCTCTGATACCAAATTTAACGCAGGACAGTCCTAATTATGATGCATGCTCATAAACATAAATAAACAACGGAAATAAAAGGAATAAATGATCTAAAATTCTAGCAGTAATCATCATAATTGAGAAAATCATAAAGGAAACATGCAATGGAGTAGACCATCATCACAATCATGAAATATGAAATTCAATTATTACTTAGGTTGGATCCGGTGAGGGATGAGACTTCCCGATCTTGTATGGTCACACCTAATCGATCAATGAAGATCACTAGTCCGAAGAATCAGGAAGTTTTTCGGATTAAGGATTTCAGAATTTGGGAGTTCAGGGTTTAGATCGGTTCTCAAGATTTTGATCGAAGAAGGATTAGCCAAAACTGAAAAATAGAAAGAAGAAAATAATTACCTTGAAGAAGTTGGAGGGGCATAAGAAGAAATTAGAAGAAGAAGATCAAGAAAAGAGAATAAGCACCGTTAGAGAGAACAGAGGAAGGAGGCAAACAAAGGATTTGCTTTTCATTAATCAATAGTTAAAATTTGAGTTTAAGGCTTTAGCCCATTTAAATAAGCAAATAAAGACATAAAATTATTAAAATACCTCTAGAATAAGCAAATAAAGATATAAAATTATTAAAATACCCTAAACTAAGTAAAAACGCGTAAATAACATAAGTACGGGAAAGTTTGGGCGCTCGGTCTTCTTTCTCCAATCTTCCTTCACATGTGTCTTCCCTGAGTGGGGTCTTTTATATGTCCAATTACATGTGAAAGGTCTTCAGCTCCTCAATAATCGCCTATCCATAATGACGGCACTTGTGGTTGGCGCTTTCTTCGTTGGTACACCTTGAATGCGCTTGTGTCCGCATCAGGTTGGGATAATCGTGCGGACACCCTGGCTAAAATTCAAGACGGTCCACTCATCTGGTGGGTCACAACAATACATTGAATATCTGATCAATTTGGTCTTTCTTTTCTAGCCATCCAGCTTCTCATGTACATGTGGCTCACCTGATGAGCAGGGCCTGTTTTTTGGGCCAGCATCGTTCCATTTGATGAACCGCTAGGATCTCATTTCTGCCCTGATTGCCCCTTGAATATCTCCTTGCACAGGTGGCCTTAGCACTTTCATAATAAAATGCATTCCGATGAAATTAACTGTATATACTGAAACTCTAGGTACGAACAATCTCTACTGCTTAATGGGGCCCCGCTGCCCATCAGATCCGACGGTCTAACCAATGAGCCACACCTTTTGGATCAGCTGTAGATCAAAAACTTATTGAATGTTCCAAACTGTTACTGCATATATCCAAACAAGAACATTGAAATGGAGGTGACCTGTGGTTGCTGGCCCTTATCATACATGTTGAATGTGGACCGAAACAATGCTTTTACATGTTTAACAGGTGGGTTTGGAGATCCAATGGCCATGCATCACCCACCCCACCAGATCAACGGCCCAAATAATTTATACATGTGCCCAGGATTATCTGGGAATGACCTGCAGGCCGATCCTGTAGGACCCAGTGCTGGGGCCCAAGATGTTGATGAATGATTTGGCCCGCCTGTTGGCCATTCCAATAAGCAGAAGGTTTAAAGACACTTGAGTTGGATCCAGCTACTGTTTCAATGATCTAAACAGTTTATAATGAGACTCATCGTAGATGGAGAGTATCTAGTATGGGTGTCATCTGGCACCATCGATTTGAGGGGATCTCAAATTTCTGATATGTTTGGCACCTGGGGGTTTCAAATTCAGGGGGTGATGGGTTTGAAATTCAAGGTGAAAGCTTGAATTACATCTAAAATCCTTTCAAGAGTTGGACGTGTAACATGTGTGTCACTCGTCTATTAATCTATTGAGCACATGGCCTGATGATGATATGCCAAAACAATTAGATTATCTATTGCATCACTATAATTATTTTAATATGATGATCTGTGCTGTCCGAATATTGTCCATGTAAATCAACGGTTAAAAACCGTTGGTTAGTCACTTGGATGTGATCATGTGCCTGTGGCCCATCTCAGACTTGAAATTTCATCATTTTGGGAGCAAAGTATATATTTCAACGGACTTATTACAATCATTATGTCAAACATTACATAAGTACACTGATTAGATATATTAAAGTTGACTTAGTAATTAAATTCAAACTCCCATAAATATATTGCATAGCTACTTTTGAATTACAGGGATTCGAATCTAAGGTGTCGAACACAAAAGGAGAATTTCAAATCCACGCTCCCAAACAGGCCCAAAATTTGGAGCTATGCTTCATCCCCAGTGGGGCCCATGTTTGGATGGTCAGGATATATCCACATGTACCATGTGTACAGTGTACAGTTACTACATCACAGTCTATCCAAATAGTCATAGATCTTGTCATTGATCATTGCTAATCGACTTTCAATAACAACAGATATTTGGCACCTGCAAAGAGCATGCCATCACTACTTAGAGCAAGTGACGCCTTATTTCACATCAGTGATGAGATTGCCAGCTGAGTCGTATACAATGACGCCGGAGAAGTCCGGGAGCTGGCATTTCTCTCCCATGAGAATATTCTTCTGCCAAACAGAGACTTGTGGCCCACTGGCGGGGCCTCTGTCATCGTCCCCTGGTTGTACCTGATGGACCCTTTTGGTGGTCAGGATCCTCGCGTCCATATCAAGCTGGATCACGGGGCCCGGACCGTGTCGACGCCATCGCCATGGATGCGATGCACACATGATAAGTGCGACGGCACACATGAGAAAGGCTGCGGAAGCACCGAGCCCGGCTTGGGTGGCATCAGTTGGGGTGGTGCGTGCAAGTAGTAGTGACCGTGCCATTTGAGTTGTGGAGATGGGATTGCATGGTTTTCGGGTGTCTATCCATCTAGCTTATATAGGTTTTTTGCTATGGAGTGGTGGGATATTGGATGGAGAGGATTTGTTGTTAGTGTAGAGGTTGGATGGGGTGGTTTTGGTGTGTTCCCAACCCTTTTTTCGCATGCATGGGGGTTTAGTCAAATGCGGGCCCCACTGATGACTTGAGCTGACGTAGCACCTTCGGTTAGTAGCGGATAACGTGGTGTTGCCCACGCGCTGTGGGTCTACCATGATGTATGCGTTTTATATCCTGGCCGACTAATCGTTTACAAGCTCATAAAAAATGCACCACACCACAGGGAGTAGTGGTGATTGAAATTTTTTAGAGATAACAGTACACTCCCCTAATGATTTTGCTCTGAAAGTATACTCGTATATTTCTCTTTATGCGAATTTTGAAACTAAAGATGATTGTGTTCGGGTGTGCACTAGTTGAGTTTAAACCCAACAAATCTAATGCATTTTAAACCGTGCTTGAAGCACCTAATCGTAACCTTTAAATAGACTTAGAGCTTATTCGTTGACGGTGGAAAAATTTACTAATCTCGAAAGCACTCAGCATTATGTGTTATTTGGTAATGCGAACATCAGAAGTGCTCCGCAATTTTTGTTGAATATTTTCGGCAATGAAAGTCTAACTTAATAATAAATACAAAATGCGTTTTTTTGGCATTTAGTCTTTAAATTTTTGATGAGCTTATTCTTTAAAATTTTTTGTATTTATTCTTTAAATTTTCTCAGAGCTTATTCTTTAAATTTTTTTGTATTTAGTCTTTAAATTTTTGATGAGCTTATTCTTTAAATTTTTTTGTATTTCTTCTTTAAATTTTCTTAGAGCTTAGTCTTTAAATTTTTTTTCCGGCAATGAAAGTCTAACTTAATAATAAATACAAAATGCATTTTTTTTTTGTATTTATTCTTTCAATTTTTGATGAGCTTATTCTTTAATTTTTTTTGTATTTATTCTTTAAATTTTCTTAGAGCTTATTCTTAAAATTTTTTTTTTTTCTTATAAAATTACTCATTTGTACATTACCACCATGGAGATTTTCTTTCTTCTAAATATATTGAGTAACACTAAGGGTGTGTTAATGGGTTGGGGCCAAGCTTGATAAATCTGAATTTTGAATAGGGTTAGCCCAACAGCCCGGTGTAAAACATTTCAAAATCCAAGCCGAGACTACCCCAAACTCAGCCAATTGACAACCCTGCATAACACAACTCAATTTTTAATATGTGAAACTTCTTTAGCCCCACTATAATTTATATGTTATAGTGGCCCCACTATAAAGTTTGAGATGCTATAGATATAAGGCACACCCAGAGCTCAAGTGGACTGCATCATAGAAGGCAGTGGGAACTGAACAGCTACAGTGGAAACCTCCGTACTGTCCACTGTAAGGTTTGTTTGCCATCTAATCTCTTTGTAAGGTCACACAAATATGGATGAAAGGAAAAAACAAATAACAACTCGATTAGGAGGCTCTGTGGCCCCAATAAGTTTTCAATGGTATGTGCCCAATTTCTATTGTTTCTTGTAGTGTGACCCATTTGAGCCTTAGATTTGCTTCACAATTTTATCTTATGCCTTAAAATGAATTGGAAAAATGGATGGACTGGGTAGATAAAACATATATGTTATAATAGGCCCCACAAAACCCCTAACAAGACCGGACATCTCCTAGGTCCTGGCGGGTAGTACTAATCTCTGTTGGAATATTGCAGGGTGGGTTGCACACCATTGACCTAACAGGTGTGTTGAGGTCATCAAGTTTTGTGAGCATATATGTATTATATCCACCTATTTTACCCTATATCTTTAGGGCATGACAAAAAATGAGGTAGATCAAGTTCAAATGGACTACACCACATAAAGCAGAGAGGAATGAACGCCTGCCAGGGAAAACTTCTCGGGGGCATAGAAGTTTTGAATTAATCATATGTTTGTTTTTTTCCTCATTTAGGTGTGTGTAACCTCATGAACACGTTGGATTGCAAATAAACATCATAATGGGCCCTAGGACAGTTTCAAAAGGTAGAAATCATTATCCCCCTCACTTTTCTACTCTCGGTATTATGACCCACTTGATCTTTGGATCTACCTAAAGTGATGTTGCCAAATAAATGTAGATGTATAGTGTGGATATAACACATACATCATGATGGGCCAATAAAACTTGATAATGCAAACACACCATTGAGCACACCACACAATATGCTTCATGGATTTGCCGCAACATGATCGATGGATCGTAGATCCAACTCGGATTGCCTACTTAAGTTGCAGCATGGTGGCCACTGGACAATGCTTTAAGGGTCCACCATGATATATGTGTTTTATCCACACTGTTTATCTATTTTCCATATCATTTTATGTTATGATCCCAAAAATGAGACATATCCAAGTCTCAAATGGACCACGCCACGAGAAAACAACGGTAATTAAACACCCACCATTAAAAACTTCCTAAGACCCACTGTAATATTTATTTACTATCCAATAATTAGGTCATGCAGACCTCATTGAAGGAAAAACACAATAGCAGCTTCATCCAGAACTTTTGAGGTCCCAAGAAGCTATTAATGGTTGGTGGGCATTCAATCACCATTGTTTCCAATGACATGATCCACATTAGATTTGGATCTTAATCATTTCGGGATTGTTCCTGAAATGATATGAAACATTAATGGACGTACAAAATGGATAAAACACATACATCATCGTCAACTGTGGGCTACTGACATGCTCAGCAGGGGGTCAACTTCTTTAATTTTTACACTTATCAATCAATTTTTCGAACCTCATATACAAACTTAAAATTTAGATTTCACATTCAGGCTTTAGAGTTCAAATTTAACAAACAAACCCTTACGTCCAGTCTAATTTTAATTTCATTCACGACAAGCATAGTTCTTTCTTTGCTTTTTGGAAATAGTTTATAGAATATTGTTTTGGTGCAAGTGACTTAGACGTCTAATCAACTCACTTCAGTTTAAGTTCTGCACACTAGCTCAAGTTTGTGTACGGCAAATGCATTGTTGGACATCGTTACGTTGAGTGCAAATGAATTTGATGTCAAGTCAACTCACTCCATAGTCGTGATTCTTGTTGCACTCAGGGCATGGTCTAAAGAGGATAATTTTAATTTCAAGAGAAGTGACTCCAAATTAATAAGTTCATAAGTTCAGCTTACTTCATTTATTTTCATATGTATTTGAGTTCTCTTTTTGAATTATTGTTGACTATTTTTAGCCTTTCTTTCCAATAAACATTAAGAAGGTTTCAACAATGAGCATCATTATCACCCCAATTTAATACGGTAAGATCCACTCTAGCTTCCAATGTACTTTGTTTTTAGGTTCATGTCCTAAAATCAGCTGGCAAAATGGATATAAAGGGTGGATGTGAACACATGGCCCCTACCAATGCCCGACATGCCCCCTAATTTGTTTTCCATTGGTTGGCAAGTATTGCCATTTCAAACTATTTTGGGGCCGAGATATCTCGTTTCAACACTTGACGTCTTGGTACCGATCCCCAAGCGAGGGTGACTAACATAGAGGGTGTGTACTGGCATGGGTGTATACTAACAAGCTAACCCCAAAAAAAGCTATTTTGGGGCCAATGTTATGTAAGTGTCATATTCAGTCAATCCGTTCGTTTCTATGGCCCATTTTTTGACATGAGCGCTAACATGAGGTAGATCCAAAGTTCATGTAGATTAAAACGCAAGAAATAGTAAGGATAAAGATGCTGCTGAAACTTTACTAGGGCCTAATGATGTTTACATGCTATCTAATCTGAACCGTTCATCAGGCAACATGTACTTGGATAAATAGAAAACATGAATATCAAAACACCAACTCTAGTTTGATCCAACACTTATGTGCCTCCCAAGAGGTTTCTAACGGCCAGAGTACAATCCCCACTGTTTCGTATGGTGTGGTCCACTTGAGCTTTGGATCTGCTTCATGTTTGGGCATATGTCCTAAAGTGAACGAGTGGATACAAAACTTTCATCATGGTGGGCCCCACATAGCTTAGGGCTGCAGGCAATCCGTGTCAGCTGGCAAGCTATGACTATGACGACGTGGCTTATCTAGGTTGGTGAGGATGGCTGGGCTGCAACTTGCAATTGCACTTTGCAAGTTGCAACACATGAGGTGGAATATCAGACCGTGCTGGGCTAGGCCCCACCGCCAGATGCTGAGCAATCCCCACCGTTGAAATGAGTGGGAGGACAGCGAAGGGCCAGCCTTTAGGGTGGTCAGGCCCAGATCCAGCCTTCGGTCTTCTATACTAGAGCCCAAAGCTGGCCCGAAATTGGCTGGGTTTGCACCCGACTGTGCCACATTAATGGGCCCCACTCCTAAGAGGCTAAAAGCAAGAGAGGCCCACCTTTTAACGGTGGTCGAACTTGCCACGTAGCTACTGAAGGTTTGAACTCGGGCGAGCGAACTTCAGTGAAGTTGACTGACGTGGAGGCTGGGAAACATGTGCGGATTAAGACCGTACACGTGGCATGTATCTTAAATCCAAACCACCAACCATTTTAGGTTTGCTATACAGTCTCTCCGCAAAGCTGCTTGCCCCTTGTGAGTTCTGCCGCACCATATGGTGATCCAGACCACCCATATATAAGTTTCCACTTTTAGTGGTCGATACTGAAAAATTCTCAATTATCAACCGTCCAGATTGTGATAGAAACCAATAATGAGCGAATTCTTTTTCTTTTTCAAATGGACCATTTTACGGCCGGAAATTTAGATGAACGGTCTGGATCATCATATAGGGGCAGAATAGGTAAGCATGGCGCGATCGGGTAGAGAGCCTTGCTAGCAAATCTCGATATGAAATGACTAAACTGCCCTCAGGTTACGGAAAATATTCCAACGACGCTCTCCAAGAGAGCAGAGAGGGAAGAACTAACGAAGTTCTTTTTTCTATATATATTTTTTTTCCTCTCGCAATCAAGGAAAGAAAAATGCATCAAAATCTACGAATTTTTCTCTGCAAATCGTTCTCTAACTACCATCTTCGAAGTACTTCAATACCCATTTCTTCATTTCTCCTCCAAATTCCGAAATCATCCTCAAATCAATCAATTTCGGACCCTCCCCCACTCACAAAACTCAACACTTCCTGCCCACCCATTTCAAAATTCCACCATTTCGTTCACCCAAACCGCTTGAATCTCTCGACCCAATTCAGGAAACACGAAGAATCTCGGGAATTCAGCAGCGAATCGGATGCGGGGGTTTTCGATCAGGGTAAAGAGATCGATGAAATCAACCTAAAGTTCGCGGAAGCCCGGGAGGAGATCGAGATGGCGTTGGAATCGAAGGAGACTATTTATTTCGACGAAGAGGCCGAAGCTGCTCGCGCGGCAGTGAAGGCCGTTTTGGATATGTTTGACAGCTTGTCAGCGAAGTTGCCAGAAGGAGAGAGGGCGTCATTGCAGCGGTCGATGGGGCTGAAGATCGAGCAGTTGAAGGCTGAGCTCGAACAGTTGAATGACTGATATGAGGTCGTTTATTTTTCTTCTCTTCTTCTTGAGATGATGAAATGGGATTTGGTTTGATAGATTCCGGCGAATTGCAATTGTTAGTATGTATTTGAGACCATTTCAAATGAAGTGATTTTGGTTTTGATTTTGGATGATTTTGATGTTGCTTTTTATAACAGTGCTTGCATTCATTTGAGAACTTGTAAAACTGAAACCCAATTTGTTTCTAAATAATTACAAAGAGGAGAACTATCAAAAGAAAGAAACCCAACTTTATGTCGCATATGAGGCTTGATTTTTTTTGAAAGATATCTGAAATTTTATTAAGCTCTATCTGAAAGCAAAGAAAAAGTGCCACTAGGGCGAAAACAAAAAGGACAGATCAGCGCTATTGACTACCTTTACACAGGGAACCCAATCAGAAATTACTGACTTAACAAGGAAGATGATCTCTTGAACTGAAGATTCCTCGTTTTGAAAGCACTGACCATTTTGGAGACTTCCACAGATACCTGAAAATCACCATAACTACCAGCCTCCAAACTGATGAATGAGAGTTTCCCACGTCCGCTCCATGCCAGGCCCACAAAAGTTGGTCCACTGACTCCGGCATCACCCATGAGATATAGAAAATAAAGAGAAAGTGGTCCCAAATGCTGTGAACGAAGGAACAATGAATAAACAAGTGATCGATAGTCTCAACATTCCCCATACACATCATATATATTTTAGGAAGAATGAGAGACCTTCGTTGAAGATTGTCAATGGTGAGCACTCTATTCCTATTCATCAACCAAACAAAAGCCGAAACCCTTCGAGGGGCGCCATAAGACTACTAATGGTGGAAGTGGAAGGAGGAGCAAAAGGCTTGGAAATGATACCATAGAAGGAGTGCACTGAGAAGATCCCCGAACTGTGAGCTTTCCAAACCAAAGAATCTTCTTCGAAAGGTGAAGGAGCAAAAAGCTTGATAAATTCAAGAAGACTAATAAACTCGATGGGCTTGTCGTCAGTCAGATTTATGTGACACGGAGGAAACCAAATGGCATTCTTGCCACAAATGGAGAAGCACCTTTCAACGTAGACAGACCGATCCACCACTAGATTAGCAATAGATGGGAACCACTTTCCCCTTACCAAGAGAGAAGGCAACACCCCTTTGGAACATATGCTCAGTAGAGACGATAGCCTTCCACACATTAGAGGCTCGATAAAGCAAGGAGGTCCTTATATTCCACCCGATTGAATGTCGTATTTGGACGCTAAGCGTTCCTGCTAGAAATTCCTCACTTCAGTTCCAAACCTCCAATGCCACTTGCCACGAAGAGCAACGTTCATAAGACCAAAATCTCTCAAACCAGCTCCCCATTCCTTAATTGGCTTGCATACATCCTCCCACTTAAGGAGATGAAATTTTCTTTTCTTCCCGGCTCCTTTCCAGAAAAAAAAAAAAATCTCTTCTCAATTTGTTGAGTCTATCTAAAATTAATTTAGGACATCCGAATAGGGACATAAAGTAAATCGGCATTTTAGAGAAGACCATTTTGATAAGAAGTAAGCGACCCCCAAGAGAAAGAAGATGACTTTTCCAAGCCGAGAGGTTATTTTAAATACGTTCGATCACCTTGTCCCAAAGATGTTTTGCTGGCTTAACTATGCTACGGGGGAGGCCAAGGTAGGAGGGGAAAGCTCCGCTTTTACAACCAAACACGTTGGATAGAAGTAGCAACTCGTCACTATTGACATGAATTCCCAACATCTCACTTTTAGAGGCATTGGCTTTAATACCCGAAACGGCTTCAAAGCATACAACAAATTTGCAGAGGTTATCAACTGAGATTGTATCAACATCACAAAATAAAAGAGTATTGTCTGTGTACTAAAGGTATTAGCAACCTCGAAACCGGAGATGAGATGGTTTTCCTTAGCCTCAAGGAGCATATGACTAAAAGCCTCCCCTATGACGACAAACAAATAAGAAGAAAGTGGATCTCCCTGACGGAGGTTGAGGGAAGCCTTGAAGTAGCCATGGGGAGATCCGCTAATCAAAACTAACAAGGAAGCCAAATGACCGCAAGAGCGAATCCACCCTCTCCATTTTGTACAACATTTGATTATACCCAGCATATAATCCAAGAATTCCCATTTCATGTGATCGTAAGCCTTTTCGATATCAACTTTGCACAACAAGCCCCTTGAGCCTTCTTTATGCCTAGAGTCAATACATTCGTGGGCTATTAAATAACCGTCTATAATCTGCCTACCCATAACAAGGGCTCCTTGATTTATTGAAATGACCTTGGAGAGGACGACTCTAAAGTGAAGAAATTTGTAGGGACTTCTTATAAGACTAATAGGGCATAAGTCTTTCAACTGCTCTGCTTCAATCTTCGGAATGAGGGCCATGAATGTCGCTCCCATCTCACTAGAAAGCTGACTTCTTGCAAAGAATTCAGTCATGAAATCCATAACATCCGATCTAACTAGTTGCCAAAATTTCTGAAAGAAGAGAATCAGAAAACCGTCAGGCCTAGGGGATTTGTCCCCACTTATAGAATGGAGAGTCTCTCTAACTTCTTCATCCATAATGGGAGATTCAAGAAATGCAGTGTCTTCAGTAGAAAAATAGGAGAAAGACAGATTATCGAGCCTTGGTCTACACCAGCTGTCGCAGGAAAGGAGATTCTTATAAAACTGAGTAATAGAGTTACAGATATCGTAGGAAAGGAGATTCTCATAAAATTGAGTAATAGGGAGGAAATTCTATTAACCTGAGCTCTCGCGCTTTCCATTGAGTGAAAGAAGCTAGTGTTCTTATCTCCATCTTTTAACAACAAAGCTCTTGACTTTGCCGCCATTTAATCTCATCATCCTGAGAGCCAGCCATTCCAACCGATCTTCGTCTAACAGGAGACCTGCTTCTTCTTTAGAATCAAAATCTTGAATTTTGAGCATAATAGAGTCAAACCTTGCTTCTCTAGCCCCCATCACTTATTTTTTTTCTAGATTTTGATTTGCTCCTTCAAAAGCCCGTGTCTAAAACCGGCAAAACCAGAAACATCAAAGGAAGACCACCAATTTGAAACTAATAGAGAAAAACCCTCAATTTCCAGCCACATTACCTCAAACCGAAACGGTCTCGGACCCCAGTTTACTTCACTCACCTCTAACAAAATAGGCTTGTGGTCTGAGACAGTTCTCGATAAACCCCTCTGATTAACGAGAGGAAATTTGGCAAGCCATTCGGGTGAAATGAGAAATCTGTCCAGGAAATTTGTGTTTGAGATAGATTGGGGATATTTGAGAAGTTGTTCTAGCTCGGAAGATTGAGACATGATGCTTGATTTTGCTTCCAACAATCCATTAATGACAACTTTTACCTTTTTTGCAATATCATAATTGTTGTGATTCACTCCCACATTATACTTTCTTTTTCCCAAAATTGATGCAAGCCCACGCCCCACCATAGGGCCCAACATGTGGTGATTTTGGACTGTTTATTGATAGATTTGGGGCCTAAATATCAAGAATTGCAATTTACTATATGTGGAAGATATGGGGGTCTGATTTAAAGATGTGGCTGGAAATATAGGGAGCTGTGATTGAAGATATGGGGGCTTATTTAAATGTGTGATTGAAGATTTGAGGATTATTTACAGATTTTTTTTTTAAAAGAACTATTATTAGGCTTTTTGCCATCTTAGGAGATTAGATTGATTTGAAATCAATCTAACAGTTGGGGTGATTTTCATTGAAGAGTTATTTAGTCTATAACGGGGGAGGGGTGAAGTGTGAGTTTTCTTAAGTATTGTAAGAAGAAGCTTGATATTAATAAAATCGTTTCTTCCTCTCTACTCAAATATTCTTGTGGGTGTACTCCTGTCTGTTTCTTTGCAATTTGGGTGTTGAGATCTCATTGACTTGATAACCGGGTTGCAACAAAAAGTTCAATATTATATTATACTTTTGACTAGTTACTTTGTTGCAAATGCAATGTTGTTCGTCTACAAATACAATTCCATAATCTTGTAAATCTTAAGAATTAGATTTGAGCTTCACTTTGTAGAGTCAAGGGTTTTGAAGGGAAGACATTAGGAAAAGAGAAGACGGGAGAGTTGTAGGGAAAGGCGTGTTAGTTGTGACAACATTGGCCTATTTCATTAATTAGAAGTATGCCCTTTAAAATAAAAATGACTAAAATGCCGGTAAAGAGACTTCTCATGAGTCCTTTTGTGTCGGTGCCTGTATATCATTTCATGCCTAGCTTGGAGATTATCTCTTGTTGATCTTGCTTCTTCCATTACCCTTGGTAAGATTAATGGCAAGGTGGTCTCGTAACCATATTGGAATGCACCCTTCCTTTGCTCTCACCTTCTTTTGACAAAGTGGCAGTAAACCTGATCAGTGTGCTTTGTCCTCTCACGGAAGACTAAGGATTGGATGAAATGTGAAACCTTGGGCATGAACCTAGATAGCCTTGTTGTCAAACCTAGCAAGCATTGTTTACTTCTTGCTTTTCCAAGTATCTGAATTAACCACTTGCTTTAAAAGTTCGAATTGTTAGATTATGACGAATTAATCCCTTTATCTCATAGCCCAGGCCCCACATCTCATGGGTTAGGACCTCGGCTGAACCCCCTTCGTGGGCTCATGGGCCCCAAATCACATGGGCTGCTTACCCTGAGTGTGTCCCCGCATCCCTCGGGTTACCTCACTCGAGCCCGGTGTGAAATGCCCCTATATTAATCACCCCTGGTGAGGAGTCTCGAACACGAGACCTCCCCCATAGGCCCCAAATCACATGGGTCACCCACCCTGAGTGTGTCCCTGCATCCCACGGGCTATCCCACTTGAGCCCGGTGTGAAAATGTCCCTGCATTAATTACTCTTGGTGAGGAGTCTCTCGAACACGAGACTTCCCTCGTGGGCCCTAAATCACATGGGTCACCCACCTCAAGTGTGTTCCCGCATCCCACGGGCTACCCCACTTGAGCCCGGTGTGAAAATGCCCTCACATTAATCTGGGTCACCTCAAACGATCATACAATACTTAGATGTAGGCATCCTATTAGTGTGTGAATTTGCACACCCATACATCCGTGAAATTTTGCATCAAGATTACCATTATTTGCATACATATTCACTCTGCTGTTACAGGGCTTGTGCTATGTCAAGATCCCATAAATTGCCTCAAGATGAGTAACATATGGTCCATGTATAAATTGACCCACAACTTTAACAATATAAACTATGTTAGGATGGGTAAAATGGTGACATAAATCAGCTTACTGACCAAAATTTCATGTAGTCCTTGATCTCAAAAAGTTTCACCCTCCAGATCATTAAACTAGTGATTTTGCTACATTTAGTATCTTTAGGCCTTGTTCCAAGTTCCCTTATTTTGTTGAGAAGATCAAACACATACTTTATTTGTGAGATGGCTACACCCCTCATTGACCTTGTAACTCTCCTAAAAGTATCTCGAATGATCCAAATCCTCAGGGGCTGTTTGATTTTCTAATTGCAGTGGTAATTCAAGTTAAATGGGTAATAACTACTTACCTTTATATTTCCAGCTGTATTTTCAAGGTGACGTTGACAGCTCCCTTCATTTATAGCACTCCTCACGTAACCTGAGGAGAAAAATGTTAAATATGTGGGGCCCACTATAATGTATGTGCCTTATCCACACTGTCCATCCCCTCAGCCAGCTCATTTTAGGGCATGAGATGAAAAATGAGGCAGATCCAAAGCTAAGTGGACCTCACCACAAGAAACAATGGGAATTGAACTCCTACCATTGAAAGCTTCTTGAGGGTCCCAAAAGTTTTGGATCAAGCTGATATTTATGTTTTCCTTTTATCCATGACTGTTTTTTAAGCTGTGGTCCACTTGCGCTTTGGTTCTGACTCATTTTTGGGCTCATGCCCTAAAATGAGCTGTTAAAAAGGATGGATGGTCTTGATAAGTCACATACATCATGATGGGGCCCAGAATTTTAAATCATAATAACGTAGTTTTTGTGGACCGATTTTCAAGACATAATTCCAGGCTGATTTCAAACAGGTTGAGTAAGTCATAATTATTTATTTCTAGGTATTTACTCAGGTAAATTAAAAATCAAACAGCACCTTAATGACAAATGAATTACCCGGTTTTTGTTCACCTGCGGAACCTTATCATTCACATAGAAATAATAGGAATGATCACTCACCCATGTTTACAACACTGGGAAGTCAATGGAACTCCCTAAGATACTGATGCTGAACCTTTCAATCCATGCCCCCAGATGCTACTTTAGGTAAAAGATAGCCTACTTTAGCTGTCCGACCTTACCTTGCACCCCCTTAGGCTAGAAACCTAGAAGTGAAACCATAAAAATTAACTCTTGAAGATGTATGTGGATAAGAATTTTTCACACTGAGTTGCAGCAATGGCCATAAGTGATTGAGTATAGTTCAAGAATCGCTGATGCTGGTTGATCTAGCAAGCAGAAGTCCCAATCTTTCTCAATCTTAAGAACCACGAGTATAGGACATCAGGACAGGCCACTATGACTTTCCAGCACTGAAATATGATGGTTGGAGGATTTAATCACAAAAGTAGAACTAACGGTGAAATTCAGCAATTAATCTGAAATTCCAACAAGTTTATTCAATTTCTAGCGACTATGATCAATATTCTAGCAATCCGATCACAATTCCCTGCAGTTGAAAGCATCTAGAAACTGTTTTCCGGCTTTGGAAAATCAGGTTCTAGCAACAAGAAATTCTGAGTAATAATCAATGCACTGTCAGCATGACAGACATGTGAATATGCAAAAAAGAAGAGAAGTCTTCAACTTGTATCAATATAGGGGCGTGAAATACCTCCAAATCTCCAAAATGTTCCTACATTTTGTTGTTAATAAAAAGGAAAATAACGACCCTTCAATCTCGTCATATGTACAAATATCAAACTATATATAAATCTCAACCATTATTACTCTCCCAATTAATGACTTCCTATGTTACCCTAAACCTAGACTGGATTCAGCCCATTATTTGTTTTAATCTTGGCCCCTATATCTATTTCAAACTAAAATCCATTCGGAAAGTTCTAAAAGACATGCTGGTCGACTCTCTGATGAAGCAATAAGATGGAATTGAATATACTTGAAGAATAGTAGAATATGTGTCAATTTGATGAATAAGATCTACCCGTAGATGCTTCTATCTTGTCAATGACTTATAGACTGTGGCAGAAAAGCGTGAAGATAATTGAAAAGGGTGGTAGTATATGGAGTCTCTCCACAGTCCACACAGACCTAGAGAAATCTCCAATAGGGTTTTCTAAGAGAGTCTCCTCTAGGAGTTTCTCGTGTCAAGGAAAAAAATAAAAAAAATAAAAAAAAGGGAGAGAGAGGAGAAAGAATAAGAAAAAGAAAAAGAAGCTGTCCATTTGAAATGTTCATAACCATGCTTATATTCTCACACGTATGGCTATATAAGTAGCTTTGGATTCAATCTAAATTAACTGTAAAAGGCAAGGCTTCAAATCCTATTGTTCTATGCTGAGTGTAGACCTTACCTAAATTAATTCAAACTACATGTAATAAAGCATGACACGGAAGGAAATAACTAAATTCTACCTTGGTTTAAGATTTCTTAAGGTATAACTTAGTTTTGTCCATGCCGTGCTGGTTGAGCAAAGTTGTTCAACAAGATTGTAAGATCGAAGAAAATGCTAGATGAATGGATGAAAAAAAAACTGTGATACTTGTTTATAAGAACAAAGGAGACATATACAGCTGCACTATCTTTAGATTAACTTATTAGTCATACTATGAAACTTTGGGAGAGAATGATTAGCAAAGACTAAGGCATGAGACAAATATGTCGGAAATTCAGTTTGGTTTCATGCCTAGGAGGGTCTACCATTGGAGTTATTTTCTTACGTATACAATTGATAGAGAAATATAGGGAGAGGAGGAAGGATTTCCACATGGTCTTTAAATAAAGCATATGCTAGGGTTCCTGGAGAGTTAATCTGGTGGGTGTTGGAAAGAAAGGAGTCTTAAGAGGATATATTGACATTGTTATTGATATGTATGAGAAAACGATGACAAATGTGAGGATCATTAATGGGGAGACAAGTGAGTTCCCAATTACCGTAGGCTTACCTCAGGGTTCGACAATGAGCCTGTTCCTTTTCACTCTGGTTATGAACAAGTTAGCGAGGTACTTGTGGGAAGAGATCCCATGGTGTAGGTTTTGATTGACAATATGATGGAGGGCGTAAACCTGAAGCTAGATTTATGGAGGGATGCTTTAGAATCTAAGGATCTAAAATGATGGAGTGCTTTTTTTTTTTTTTTTTGGGAAAAGCAATCAAACTTTTATTGAAGAAGCGCTGAGGAGGCGTAGAGATTTACAACCCACTCAAACAAAAGAAAGATTACCATCCTTTAACATATTTATACAAGTGGCACACTCCACCAAGCAAGACTCCGCCTTACGAATGATTTGACTTGCCAACTTGGTTATATTATTAAAGCATCTCCCGTTCCTTTCCCCTCATACTCCCTAGAGAATATCTATCATCGCCAACCTCCACTCAACCCTTTCTTCTTCCTGAGATTCACCCTATGCCAGGCCAAGAGCAAACTTGGCATTGTGTCTGGCATCACCCAAAACACACTAAGATAGCTGCCAAGGCTAGCCCACACTATGTGCATGAAGGAACAATGGACAAACAAATGGTCCACTGGTCATACGTTGCCCATACACAAAACACGCACAGAGTTGGGGTGACCATAGCTCTTTTTTGAAGATTATCAATGGTTAAAACCTTGATTCTTCCAACAAGTGAAGCAAATGCCAAAACCTTAGGAGGGGCCCTATATTGGTACAACAATGCTGTCGAGGTTGTATCTTCTACCCACCGTGGCTCTCGAAGTGCCTCAGAGAATGATTGAAGTATGAATCAGCCCGCAACACCTCCTATATGGAGTGCAATTTTAATAATGATAGGAGTGAAAACGAGGAATTAGTTAAGGTTGAAGATTAGGAAGTTTCCCAAAATGACCACATTCAATAACTTGGGTCAATAATTCATGAAAAGAGATTGAAAAGGGTGTTGGGCATAGAATTCAAGTTGGGTGGAAGAAATGGAGATTATGCCTTTGGAGTTTTATGTGATCATTGTGCACCACTCAAAACTGAAAGGGAATTTTTTTTAGGATAGCTAAGACCAACCATGCTTTATGGGACGGAATGTTGGGGAGTTAAAAGAACAACATGTTCATAGGATGAGTGTCTTTGAAGTGAGGATGCTGAGATGGATGAGTGGCAAGACAAGGAAGGATAAAAGAAAAAATGAATGCATTCAAGGGAAATTATTAGTATTACTAATAGGCAATAAGATGAGGGAAAGTAGACTTAGATGGTTTTGGTCATGTGCAACGGAGACCAAGAACCGCATTGGTTAGGAGTGAGTTGGTACAAGTTGAAAACTCTAAAAGGGCAAGGGGAAGGCCCAAAAGGACGTGGATGGAAAAAGACTTGATGACGTATGGTCTAATTGAAGGTTTGGCCCTCGATAGAGTAGAATGGTGGAATGAGAACGAGATTCATGTAGCCACCCCATTTAATTTGGACAAGGCTTAGAGGAGGATGATGATGATGAAATGTCTTGAAAATGTTCTGCACCAGGAAAATGCTTGTGTCATGTAGGATAAAGGTTATGTTGTGTTTCTCCATTGTCTATAGCAATTTTATTAAAGGTCATTTTTTCTAGGCCTTTTTATTTTTCGGGGAACATTGTGGAGGAGAAAGATTTATGATGTATTTACAAGAAAAGCGTCTTTGAAGATTTCAATGATGATGTCTCTCGTTAGTTGCTAGTAACCTATGTATATATATATATAAAAATTTTAAAAAAAGAAAGAAAGGAAAAAAAAACGAATTGTTGATTCATTGTGACTTGCTAGTGTAGCTAACGAATGAGTATTGTCAACCACATGCAGTTGTATCAAACCCCGGGACCAAATCATTTACAAACATATCCAATCCAAGAATAAATATTCTTCCACTGGAGAAGAAAGGAAAAGAAACATGCAATAACCAATGAATCGAAGCTCTCGCGTAGTTTTGATGGCTTGGATTATAAGCCCCATGTGTGAAAACATGCAATTGCACAAACTCTATCCCAAGGCTTGCAGAGAAGATAAAAAAAAGTTCCAAAAGTTGCTGGACATTTTTTTTGCTTATTGATTTTTTATATGAAGGAAAACAAAAGAGAAACCTTAATACTTATCTGGGCCTTCCATCAAGCATAAACTATGGGGCGGATGTTATAATGTCAACCCTATAATTTTTATTTAAAGGAAAATGACTAAAATACCCTTTTTTTACTTGAGCGAGACATAAGTAGAAAAAGAAAAGAAAAGAAATTCATCCAAAAATAAGCTAAAATTCGTAATATAAGGAAAGTGCCACCAAAAACCCCTTTTGTGGATCCAAAAGTGTACCATGGGTGCTGCAATGTGTGGCTCATTGACAGGTCTACAGATTAGCTCATTATGGAGGATATTTGAGCCACTTTCCACACTTTAATCCATCCCAAAACTCATTGGCAAGTAAGTCAACTCGATCCATCAACATTAGGTAGATCACGTCTTCATCATCTTCTTCGGGTTGGGAAGAACTCGACCTCAAGTTTGATTCGTTGTCTGTTGCCTTGTGTGGTGTAAGATCAACAACATTGAACATATTATAAGTATTCACTCTAGGTGGTAGCTCAATGCGATATGTGTTGTTGTTAATCTGCTTCAAGATCTTGTATGGTCCAATTTTTCACATTTAACTTGTTGTAAGTGCCCGCTGTGTACATTTCTTTCCGCATGTAACCTACACTAGATTTCCCTCTTCGAAAACCACCTTTCAATGTCATCTATCAGCAACTTGCGTTCCTTGATTCAATCTACTTGCGAACTTGTTCGTGCACTTGCTGAATTTGCGTCATCAACTCATTAATATCATCAGGTACCTTGGTCATGCTGGGTATTGGTATAAGATCAACCACATTCAAAGGGTTAACAATGTAGACCACCTCAAACAGGCTCTTCTGAGTAGTTTTGTTCTTCGCCCAATTATATGCAAACTATGCGTGTGGCAAGGTTAAGTCCCACTACTTCTACTTGTCCCATACCCAATGTGCGCAGTAAGTTACCCAAACTCCAATTTACCACCTTAGTCTGCCCACCGGTTTTTGGATGATAGGCGCTACTGAAACATAAACGAGTGCCCAATTGTCTCACTAATGTCCATAAAAAATGACTAACAAACTTGCTATCACAGTCCGAAGTAATACTCTTTTGGTACCCCGTGCAGCTTCACTACCTCCCGAAAATATAACCTTGCAATGTAGGATGTATCACTAGTCTTCTTGCATGGAACAAAGTGAGCCATTCTAGAAAATCGATCCACAATAACAAAAATAGAATCATTACGACATTTATGCGGCATGCTCATGTCCACCCATGGTGCTTGTGGAATACGTAATGGCATATATAATCCTACATTCCAAGCGTGGCCTTTAATTGTCTGGCATATCTGGCATCTTTCCATGTACCTACCCACATCTCTCCTCAATCGTGGCCAATAGTACTTTTCTTTAATCAATGTAAGAGTTCGATGTCGACCTTCATGCCCTGATAATGATCTTGCATGAATCTCTGTTAATAGTTTCTCTTGGAAAGAACAATCTGGGATGTACAATCTTGTGCCTCAAAAGAGAAAATCTTGAAAAGTATACTCTCCTTGTTCCCCGCTCTCCATTCCGACCCAAATCTGTCCAAAATCCCTGTCACCAATACGCATCCACAAGGCAATCAAAGCCAAACCACCTTTCCTCCTGCAATTCAATGCATCCGCTACCCGATTGTATGTGCTTGCTTTATGCTTCAAATTGAAGGTGAATTCCTGCAAGTAAGATACCCATTTCACATGTCACTGGTTAAATTTCTGCTGCCCATTCAAATATTTTTAAAGCTTCGTGATTGGAAAACAATACAAACTCTTGTTGCACCACATCATATGTAAAGTACTGCACCCTTGGACCACCTATCTTTTCATTGTAAAATGCTATGGGTCGGCCATCTTGAATCAGTTCCACCCTCGATGCCAATGTAGGACGCGTCACATTCTACCTAGAACATCTTATCAAAGTCTGGCAAAGCTAGAACAATTGCTTCTGTCAACATTTTCTTTATCGCTTGAAAACTCTTTTGTGTCGTTGTAGACCATCCAAACTGTCCATTCTTCACGCCATTTGTCAAATGAGCTACCAATGTACTAAAGTTGATAATGAATCGGCAACAGAAACTCACAAATCCAAGGAAACTCCACAAATCATGTACTATGTTGGGCGCGGGCCATTCCTGTACCGCATGCACCTTCTCTTGATCCATACTAATACTATCTACACTCACCACCTAACCAAGGGACGCAACCTGATCCATCTCCAAACTACAATTTTTTTTTTTTTTTCGCTTATACAGCAAAAATCTGCTGTATACGACAAAAATATGTCCAATACACAGCAATATGACAGAAATCAAACTTATATGCTGGAATGTGACAAAAATCAGGAATCTTATACCATTGATATTCTCCTTCTCTCTTTCTCTCGCCCTTCCATTTACCCACATCCCTCTATTTTCACTTCACAATCCATAGTCAGATTGATTTTCCCTAATGGAAAAAAGATTTCAGTTGCTACAACTATTGACACATCATATAGTGACTGGTTCCTTGGATCTCGATAACACAAAGCAATGAGCTGCCTATATACAGGTTTATGACAAGAAAAATCAATTCTATATGCTGGGATATGACGAAATCAGACTTATATGCAAGAGTAACCTATATAACATGTGAGATATGCACTATAACGTAGAAACTATATAAAAAAACCCTATGCTAACCTGGCTCTGATAGCAAAATTAATGCAGGACTTGAGATTTATTGTTATGAATTGCTGAACTTAGCCAACTAATTATGTAAATAATTAAAGTATAAAATGAAAGCAGTTCAATCACAAATCGAAGTAATCCCAATTCCCAAACAACTACTATGCTCAAATTCAGGACTTGAGGACAATCCCGCAGTCCAAAACTTTCATAGCTCAACAAGGACCTATGGTAGTCAGGACTACCATCTAGCATAGGGTATTAGAGCTAATTGAATGTAATTTTGATTAATTTGGGACTTAGGGCTCAATGGGAACTTGAGTTTTTTTTAAATTTTTATTTGCAGGGGGGGCGGGAATTGGAATTAGGGTTCTAAGTTAGGGAATTAGGGTTTCCACTAGAAGAATTAGATGAGGGGAGAAGGGGAATGAAGAATCACAAAAGGGAAGAGGAGGGATGGCCGTACGGATTGGTCCATACGATCTGGGTTGACCGTACGGTCAAGCCTAAGGTGGGTTTGGGTTGGAGAGAGATAGGGTCGTGAGATGGGTTAAGGTTGGTGCTGATGAGTTGGGTATGGGATGAGATAAGAAGAAGAAGAAGCTAAGAGAAGAAAAGAGAAGGGGGTAAATACCTTGTTGTTGAAGAAAAAGAGAGAAAATGATAGCTTGTGGCTTCACACCACTTTAGAATCATACCAAGAGATCTCTAATCACAAGATATTTTTCATAAATCACACATGGGAAAGAGAGAATAACTCTTTTCTTTTTTCACAAAGTATATTATAAAAAAGCCCCCAAGGGTTGGACGTCGAATATTAAATAGGCTTTTGGGCTGCCAAATTACAATTTTGCCCTCTTAATTAATTAATTATTTTTTTGTTCCATATATGTCCCAAGCCTCTCAAAACATAAAATAAGTATACCAAATATGAAATAAACTGAAATAATGCCTAATCTAAGCTGAAAAATGAAATCCTAAAGTACGTAATATCCGATGATGGCGATAACCCACGATCAATGGTTCGATCAAGCTATACACGCGATCCAACAGTCTGATCATCGTGTCATCGCGATCCAACGGCCAAACCTCCCAACTAAGCAACTCACATGCATCTTTCTAGAGTGGGACCTTCAAAGATGCACGTAAATGCATGTGGGGGCTTGTACGATGGCTAAAAACTCAATCCGGGCCGGCCCATAGGTCTCATGTGAAAATCACCTCGTCATAATGAAACCGTTGGGGCTCTCCTCCTCCTCTGGTATACTCTATGGGCTTGGATGTCCTCATCACTACCTCTATGCAGCATCATCGTAGGATAAGAAGCTCATGTAAGAATGAAACAATGGCGGAAGCAGAGGCTTTAATACCAAATATGGTGTAGCTAACAAATGAGAATTGTCAACCACACCAAGTTGTATCGAACCCTATGACCAAATCATGCCTAAACACACCGTATCCATGAATAGAGATTCGTACATTTGAAAAGAAAAGGAATTTTTTTTATTATTATGCAATAACCATCGAATAATCAAAACTCTCACCAGTTTTAATGGGTTAGATCATACACCTCACATGTGAAAACATGCAATTGCACAAACCCTAACTCAAGGCTTGTAGGGAAGATGAAAAAAAGTCTCAAAAGCTGTTGGATATTTTGTTTATTGAGTTTTTATATGAAGAGAAATAAAAGAGAAGCCCTAACACTAATTTGGGCCTTCCATCAAGCATAAAGTATGGGCTGGATGTTATAATTTAAGCCCTATAATTTTTATTCAAAGAAAAAATTAATAAAATACTCCTATTTGCTTAAGTGAGACATACACAAGTAAAAAAAAAAAAAAAAAAAAGAAATTCGTCCAAAAATAAACCAAAATTCGTAACACAAGGGAGTGCCACCAAAAGACTCTTTTGTAGATCCTAAAGTGTACTTCAGGTGCCATAATGCGTGGCCCATTAACGAGTCTATTGATTTGGCCTATTATGGAAGATATTTAGGCCACTTTCCACGCTCTAATCCATACCAAAATTTCTCGCCAAGTAAATCAGCCTGATCCATCAACATTAGGTAGTCCACATCCTCATTTCTTACTATGCGCATATGGTTATGCCTTTGGTGAATCTAGATTGTAAATCTGGCTGTCACTATTTTGTATGAACTATGATAAGAAAACACACTGATTGGGCATTCTAAGTTGTTTGTTTATGGGATTTAAATAGATGGTAAGAACATAGGGTTGACTTGTCCACATTTCAATCGATATGATGTGTTCTGTTGAGCAAACAGCTAGGATCATCTGACCAGTGGTGTTCTGGTTCCATGGTCATCCACAAGACAACCTGCAAAATGGATAGTTCAAATTCACTGGCAGTACAACCAAGAGGTTCATCACAGTAAACATAAACCTCATTTTCAAGACAAGGAAATTCTGGCAATAAAATGGCTTGAGAATATTGACCCACTTGAGCTGCATCAATTAATAGATCTTTGATATGTTGGAGGTGTACATCTTTTGATTTTGCCGTGGATAAAAAAGAAGGGTGTAGCAAGGTTTTTACAGTGGATAATCTCAGGAAAAGAATGATGGTTCTTCCAAATGTGTGCGTTATGTCTTCAAGATGGGGAATCGGTGGATCATTTATTTATCCATTGCAGGTTTGCGGGACAATTGTGGCAAAAGTTCTTCAATCCCTTCGGAGTAATGTGGGTGTCACCAAATTCCATTGGGCAATTCTTCTTAATGTGGCATGAGGGTATGGAAAGTATTGCGGGGCAAAAAGTGTGAGGGCTATATGGGACTTCTCTGGGGGGCTGGTGGACGAAGGACTCGTCAGCCTACAAAGCTTCTCACATCTGGCGAGACATCCTGAGATCCAAATCCCTGGTGATCAATAACGTGGGCTTCGATTTGGGGAGGGGCAACTCCATCCGATTTTGGGAAGACTGCTGGATAGGAGACTCAAGCCTCAAGAACAGATTTCTAGCTATTTATCGTCTCTCCAGCAAAAAAGACAGCCCCATCTCCGACTTCTATTCTGTCTCTCCCTCAGGCGCTGTTTGGAGCATCCCGTGCAGCAGGGACCTTTATGACTGGGAGACAACTGATTACGCCAACCTTCTCGGTGTGTTGTCCACTGCTTCCCCCAACCACTCCGATTTGGATAAGATTATCTGGAAGATAGATAAGTCGGGAAAATTCTCGGTTAAATTAAATCCCTCTACTCCTTCCTCACCCTCCCCTCCACTGCACCCCGAGCTCCTGCCTTCATCTGGAAATATCCTACTCCCCCCAAGTTCATTTGCTTTGTGTGGCTTGCTGCAAAAAAAAGGATCCTCATGATCGATAATTTGAAGAAAAAAGGCATGTAGATCCCCAATATCTGCCTCTGCTATATGGGTAACGAGGAAACTGTTGATCATCTCCTAGTTCACTGCCCCTTCGTCACCAAGATTCGGGAAGAAATTCAGTCTCGATTCAATGTCAAAGGGAGCGTCGCGGCTTCTGCCCGCCTCGTCCTAAAATACTGGTACGGTTTTAAATTGGGCAAGAACCACTCCCTGGCCTAGCGCATGGCCTTAGTCGCCATTTGGTGGGCGGTGTGGAAAGAACCTAACGAGAGATGCTTCAACAACTGTCACTCTTCGGCCTCCACTGTGGGATCCCAGGCTAAATCTTTTGTTGTCGAATGGGGTTCTAATGTTTCGGCCCTCAAGGATTTTGATTTTCTTTTCTTAGGCTCTATTTCTGTTTTTTTTTTTCCTTTTTGTTCCCCTGCCACCTCAGCAGTGCTTGTTGTTTGCTCCTTTTTTCTTCAATGAATTTTTCGTTATCTTTGAAAAAAAAGAAAGAAAAAGTGTGAGGGCTAGCTATGCTTACGGGTATATGGTTTCTTATGGCTGGAAATGAACAATAGGTGTTTCAGGAATCATTTGGGGGCAAGTAGAGGTAGTCTTTCATTTGGAAAAATTGCATGTAATAGAATGGGCATTGGCCTCCAAGGCTGTTCATCATAATGGCTCTTGGGTTCTGTAGAAAAGTTTTATTTTTATTTTATTTTAAAGTATATTCTGGCTGTGGCCTTCCTCTTAAAATTTTTTTGTCTTCATTGTTCAAAAAAAAAAAAAGAAGTATTGATGTTGGGCTCTCAACGTTTATTCTGTCTCAAGTCCTTTGGGCCACAATTCATGGAGGGGACCTACCCCACCTTGTGCAAGGCTGTCGGGGAGCACAGGTTCCTCTTAAGGTGGATGCCTTTCTGTTGGACAGTGGCATACAGAACCCTCTTGTAATCACCTCATTAGTTGTCATATTTATGCATCCTGTCCAGGAAAGCAGAAGTAATGGTGAGGCATCTCTCCACTCATTGTTCAATGGAGCAGTGAGCTTGGAGTTCCTTAACTTCTTTTTATAAGATCATTATTTCTTGAAAAGTTAGAGAACTTGTCATCTAATTGGGGGTTTGGTGAGAGGCCCATTTGTGGAAAGAGTTTGCATGCCATGGAAAATCCTTCTCTATGATGTTTTATGGGTCTGTGCAAGGATAGGAATGATATGCTATTGAGAGAGGCAGTGGCATCTACGTCAAAGATCATAGGAAGAAAAAAAAAACCGTGATACATGGGGTGGTGATCACAAAGCAATTTTGTTGTGCAAGAGTAAAACAAGAACCAAAGCTGCATCAACGGGATTTCAAATTCGGCGGATCGTGTTGCAACTAGAGCTAGATTGTTAGTGGTTGAATGGGCGGTTAATGTCGATAAATTAAAGGGTGTAATTTACTTTTCTTTTAGGCTCTTAGGTGGTGGTATCGCTACCTTGGCGGTGCTGCCCTGGTCCCTTTGTTTGCTTTGTTTTTTCTATCAGTTATTATATCTCGTAACCTTTCAAAAAAAAAAAGAAAAAGAACCAAAGGTGCAGATTCATGGCCGGTGTTACTCCTAGCGATCAAGGTGTGGAAGTGAAACAGAGAACCAGTGGGGATCCCTAAAGTTAACTTTAATAAGATTCCCTGGGAAAACCTGAATAGTTTAAACAGGCACTTATTTAGGGTAAATGAAGGTGTTTCTTATTTGCAACTGATATTGAAGCCATGACGTAATTGCAGAACAATGAAGGATGATTTTGTTCCTGTTTTACACGTACACGTCTTGGCTGAATCTATTTCTCATGTACTTTCAACTGTCTTGTTGCAACCAATCCATCTTTGTGATTTACAAGGAACAACTGAAATATACACAGTTCTGTGAATTCATTTCTTCCGGTGTCTTTCTTTCTGGAGAAAGAGATGTCCAGTTTATTCTAGGTATTCTTTAAGAACCATGCTACTGCCTAAGGAATATAGACATGGGTGTGTACTCCATGCAGGCAGGGATGTCCCAGTGATTTGCTAGACTTGGATCGAAGAGCTTCGCTCTGATAGGCATGGTGACCCTTCGGCTGATTGCTACGATTTCCAACATTCTTCATGTCGTTGTGGAGCTTTTTTGTCAGAGAACTGAAGAATGGCATTTGCTATTTTGCTCTGACAGTTAAATTTCTAGAGAAATGTGGGTTTATCAAGTATCTTAGAACTCTTTTAAAAATTAAAATAAGTCTCTTAGAAAACCTGTCTCAAATTAAAGGATGGCAATATCCAAGTTCAACGAGTGTTTAGCTATACGAAGCTGTTAGTGATTCGAGGAGATGCACTGTAAGCTATTTGCTTCAAAGTTGCAGAGAGTACGATATTGAGGTTGAGGATTCGACTGTAGCAGATTGGAAAGAAAAACACGACATTTTTTTTTCTTTTTGAGCAATAAGAACAAAAAATTATGGAAAAAAGAGGACGGAGCCAGAATATACAGACAAGAAAACCTATACAAACGCCCCAAGAAACTTTTTTAGCTCAGCCCAAGTGGTCAGGAATTGATAAACGACCTTCGGAGCCACTGCCCATTCTCTTACACGAGATTTCGCTACCCTAAACACTTCCTCCACGTGTCCCAAGTGATTTCTGAACATTTTGTTATTCCTTTCCAACCATAAGAACCATATACCCGCCAACAGCACAAGCCACCACACCTTTCGACCCACATTCCGAGTCACCCTTTCATGCTACATAAAGAAGAATTGGACGATTGATTTAGGCAAGGCCCACATTATGCCAAAGAGGTTGTAGAACCTATGCCACACTTGACTTGCAAAGGCATAATGAATAAAAAGATGGTCCACCGTTTCCTCATTCGGAAAGCACATAACGCAGACATTTGGGAGAACCTTTTTTCTTTTCCTGAGTTTATCAACCGTCAGAACCTTGCTGCACCCAACTAACCAATCAAAAGCTGCCACCTTGGAAGGCGCACCATAACGCCACACTTGGGCGGATGGGCTTATTCCACTACTTGGATCCCCTCCCACCAAGTACTTGTGGAAGGATCTTACTGAAAATTTCCTGGATCCATCTGTGCGCCACTCCAACAAGTCCGCTTCTGATAGCACGACATTTAATTCTCAGTTCAGCTGTGTTGAGGGAGTTATTCATAGAAGCTTGAGTTTCAGGAGCATTGCCATAGATGTGAAAGAGGATTGGAATGGCCCTATTCGTTATCATCATCGTCGTCGTCGTCGTAGTCTTGTCCTTACCATTTGAGGCTGGCTTTACAAATATCACTCCGCCAATCATTCGTATCTAAGGCTCTATCCAGATCAATTCTCACCTCAATCCAAGTCTTACAGTTGACCCCCAATTCATTGGTTGATTTAGTTCCATT
The DNA here is from genome assembly GCA_037074715.1 of Magnolia kwangsiensis. Lineage (NCBI taxonomy): Eukaryota > Viridiplantae > Streptophyta > Magnoliopsida > Magnoliales > Magnoliaceae > Magnolia > Magnolia kwangsiensis. Next base: position 47,184,390 of record CM073571.1, on the reverse strand, counting down.
CTTGGTCCACAAGCACCACTAGCATCGCATGTCTGTGAACCTATGAATCAGATTCTCGAAAGAGGTGGAATATCACATTCATATTTTTGTAGAATCATCTACAACTAGAGTCTTCATGATTGGGAAAACCTCAGGCAGCAGGTAAAGGAGGGTTGATGCCAGATGCCAGCCAGTCATCTAACATTTGCCAAGCAAATCATGAGAAATTTCCATTGGATTATTGATCAAGCTATTTGGCTCCCTGGAACTGACAAACTGCAATTTGTTAGGGTGGTAAGGGTGGAGGGTGAGCAAGGTGCTAGGGTGGGCTAGGACGTTCCCTGGAAATGACGCACCCCAATTGTAAATCAGGCTGGAAAATGTGAGTGAGCTGGAACTTTGTTGCAGGATCCTTCTATCTCGCCCGCTTTGTTTTTCAGGGAATGGGCTACCTGAGGGTGCTTCTGTTGTTCCATCTGGGCTGGGTTTGGTTGCATAGTTTTTGGTTTTTGTTTGTTTTTGTTCTTTGCATTTCTTTGTTGTTTGTTTTTCTTTTCGGCCTTTGACCCTAATAAAATATCATCATCTTGAAAAAAAATTCTTGCTTTGGCTTCTCTTCGAATTGCACTGAACTCTCGCTCCTGCTCTTTCTTCCCAAGTAATTTATTCTCGTTTACATTTTGAAAAAGACACTTCCCCACTTCTGCACCCATGTTTATTGCCGCTTCACTTCACTCTTCGCGCAACTACAGGCCAGAGTGTTCTCTAGAAGCAACAAACTGTGACTCTATGGTAGGAAGTGGCCCATTGGATGAGCGCTGGTAAAGAAGCAAGTCCAAAAGAGGAAATTTTGTCTCGCTGCTTGGAATTTTTAGAAACTTTTTTTTTTTTTTTTTTTAAAGCAACTTCATTAAAACGAGAAAGGAGACTACAGCAGGAAAAAACAAGAAAGACAGAAAAAGAGGGCAAAGCTGTCGAGATGGCAGACCGCCCCTAACAACCAAGAAAATAAAGATCAAAAGATTTTAAAATGAAAACATTCGCAGCCCATTCGATCAGCAGCTTTTTAGCCCTCCTTCCAACCAGAAAACCAGAGGAGGAAGCATTGTTGAAGCAACGATTGTTTCTTTCCTCCCAAACAGCCCACCAGATGGCGATGATGGCCATACGCCAAATGATCGTTTCGACCTTCCCTACTTTTTGCCCTTTGTCAGGTTAGATTATGGATTTGATGATGGATATATCAGAAGTTATGTTAATAGAGTAATGCATGTAAGAGATAGTGGAAAGGAGCAAAAGCCAAAGAGAAATGTAATAATCTATGCTCGTCATTACAATTTAAGTGCTTCAAGATCAAGCACAAGCATTTGATCCTGCTAATCTGTGAATTCCCTTTGGGTGCTTTAGCATGCTCTCAGCAAATCTTCTTGGCTCCTTTCTTACCTAAATTATATTTCTATTGATATGAGTATGCAATGACTGATGTAGGTTTATGTTCACACACGCCCTGATTGTAGATGTTGGGATATCAATCTCACTGGTGGGATCTAAATCTGTTTTGAAGTATGATGGTAAGCCCCTATAACACAGCATTACACCATCTGACTCTTTGGACAAAAAATGATAAATTATCATCATCTCAGCCTTACCCCAGCTAATTGGGGTCAGTTACACCACATATGACATAGACCCATTAGACCTTCTAGCTATATGCACGATAGTCTAGCATCCCTAGCTGAGACATGACTCACATGGAAAAGATCTGGATCATTCATCGGGCCAACCTCTGAGGGACCAGAAGCTCAAAAATCTCTTCAATTTATGATCCTGTCTGATAAAGGACTTTTCTCAGTGAATGTGGACCATCACTCTTGTCCTTTTCATGTCCACTTGGATCAGGTGGTCCAGTCTGTATGATTTTGAACTGTGAAAACCTTTTGTCCCCCTTGACAAGCCAGTCCAGATCTTTTTGTCTGTTGTGAAAAGGGTGATTCCCTTGAAATATTAAGGGAAAAATATGAAACTGAACACATGCATGGACTGTATCATAGTTCTAAAACTCAGCTGGCTTGATGTCTCGGCGAGATTTCAAGCCGGGTCTCTTTGAAACTCAGTTCTGGGTTTGATTCAGTTCTGAATTGGGAAGACTCGCGGAGTCTACTCAATCAACTCGACGCAACTCGCGGTGACTCAAACTGGGTCACTTGCTGACTCAGTGCTATTATTAAATAATAATAAAAATATCAAGGAGAGGGTGGGAATCAAACCTAGGTTGTGAGGTTGACTCTTTGAGTTGGACCAACCTGGCTGAACTTCGACTTGAGCCGAGTTCTTGGGTTATCAAGCAATCCTATATATTAACTGTCTTTCCCACCAGCGCATTACGTATAGGAAATCCAACCATGCAAAAGATGGGCTACACCATGATAAGGGCCTGCTGTAAAAAAATAAAAATAAAAAATCATCAATTATCTCTTCAGGCCTGCAACACCATCGCAATCAATGGACGCTCAGCTGATGGTCTGACTCAAGATATAGGTCGCCTTGATTTTCATCACAGGTGATCTAACGGCATCGCCCACCTCTCTCACAGATAGGTTTTCGGCACATGACACCTTGGCAGAAAGACATGGCTGTATGTGAAAGTCCACATGCAATGCTGTATGGCTGTATGTAATCATTTCTGAAATACTAATACCAGCTCATTCTTTTTGGGTCTGTAGATTTTTATGAGTCTGTCAGAAGTATGGGAGATGTTTAAGAGGATGTAAAGAAAATGGAGAGAGATTAATGATGAGGATGGGTGGATGAGGAAAATGACATGGCCATAAAGCCCATGTCCAAAGATCTTCAAGGAATGTAAAATACATTGCATCTGGATAGAAATAACAGAAAAGGTATGCAAGGCATGTGTATTTTGGAGTTTTCTCACAGACAAGGTGCATGCTGCGATTGTGGCCTGAGATTGGTGATGAGTCAGGAGAGAAAAAGCTTCAGAGCTTGCATATCTGATTTTTTTTTTATTTTATTTTCTGTAAGGATTGGGAATGATCATATGGTGTCCGGCGTAACTTATGGTAGTGCCGACTTCTGTGGGTCCCACCGTGATGTATGCTGGAAATCCAACCTGCCTTCCCATTTTAGGTCCGGAGCCTAAAAAATAGACGTATCCATAAACTCAGGTGGGCCTTACAGCAGGAAACAAGGGAGTGGGTGTCCCCACAGCAGGTTCTGTGGGGTCCGCTGTGTCACTTATATCCCATCCAACCCGTTCATTTTGTGTGTCCCTTGTGGATGGAGGGACATCTTGATAATTAGGCCATTCCAAAACTTATGTGGCCCACATCATCAGGAAGAAGTCTGTCGACAGACTGGGCCTGAGGTTGTCTTCGGCCTGGATTTTGAACTGTTCGGGCTGGGCCCACTCCAAATTACGATTTTGAATTGTTCAGCCCTAATCAGGAACAATGTAAAATCAAGCATCATGTGATTAGGCCATTCCACAACTCAGCTGGGACACATGACCTGATTTAGTGGTCGTATGTGTGACTGTACATTGTTCTGATGACGTCGCCCACCTAAGTTTTGGATCTAGCTGATTTTTGGGCATCCACTTTCATGATGGGTGCATCTGATGCACGGTTTGGATGTCTAGCACACATCATGGTGGGCCCTACGTAGAGTTGACTGCATGATAGGTTCTGTGGAGTATGGTGGGATCACATTCATGCATTCACAGTAAACGTGTACATGCGTACAAAATCCAAGCCATCCAATTGCTGGGCCCCACTTTGGATATGGCGCATGGTTTGAAGATCCCATTTTATAGCTATCCAATCAATGGACATTTGTCAATCGAATCGTAACCATCCTCCTTTTCTTTTGAACCAACCATCTGGTGGCCACCAAACAAATGGTTAGGATTTTGGAAGTATCATAAGGGCATTTTTTCCATTTTGCTAGAGAGTCTGAAAATCAGGTATGTTGTATCTTTATGGAGAAGGAGAGACAATGTCCTTTTGTCTTTCATGCACATGCATGCAAGCAAATGGGCTACTGCTCTTCTATTGTCTCCCCATCACTTGAAATGCATGGCCTACCAACACATATATGTTTCCTAGTTGATTTATATTTCCCTCTTTAGCCTCAAACAGTTATCAGATTTACACACACATGTATCTTTGCTTCCTAGTCAGGTACGAGATTGGGTTATTACCAAAATGACCTTGTGATGTAAACCTCCCTTCCTAACATTTTGAAATTTATTTTCTACCTGTCCATTTTGGATATCTGTTCCCAGAATGCCCCTATTAGGATTTTTTTGTCTTCATTGTTTCTTTTAAGTCCACGTTCAAAATTACGAAAACGAACTCACTGAGTAAATTTCTCTTTGGATATAACAAGTGAACTAAATAAGAAAACCATAAAGAGAATCAAATCAACCATACTGCTAGAACTGTGCAACAAACCCAACAACAACCATACACCCAAGCAAAACACTCATAGCTTCGTTCACACATTTCTCACATGTCAATTTAAACCATCTGTTCCCAAAATGCCCCTATTAAGATTTATTTATTTATTTGAAGCCCTCATTCCTTTCTAAAACTTGAATGAACGAAATATGCAAGTCCTCTAATTTATGAAAATACCCTCATGAATAAATGCCTCTATATTGAGATATAACTGGTGAAACAAATAAGAAAACCCATGAAGAGAGATCATTAAATCAACCCTAATGCTTAATAATAATTTTTTAAAAAACCCATAATTCTAAAACTGTACAACAATCCCAACAACAACAACATCCCAAGCAAACCACTCATAGCTTCCTTCACCAATTTCCCACCATGGGAGCTCTTTTTTTTTTTTTTTTCCTTTTAGAAAACAAGAAATCATTCAAGGCATTCTGAGAGAGAGAGAGAGAGAGAGAGAGAGAGAGAGAGAGAGAGAGATTATTCAGCGGTGGTTTACTGCCTTTATGAGAGGCTGTGAAGTCTTCCCCCATTCTTCAGGTGGGCTCTTCACTTCCATTAGCAATGCCACTACTTCCTTCATGGTTGGTCGTTCTGTCGGTGATGAATTCACACAGAACATTGCTATCCCGAGTGTCTGAAGCATCTCCTGCACCATCTGATCAGGTAGACCTTGGAGCTTTGTGTCCAGTATGTTAATGGCAGGCTCAAAACTCCCCATCTTCTTTTTTACCCATTCAACTATGTGAAGCCCGTCACCAACATGCGACTCAACGGCGCTGCGGCCACTGAGGATCTCAAGCAGGACCACCCCATAACTGTATACATCGCTCTTCTCTGTGATGTTCATCGTGTATCCATACTCTGCCGGAAGAAATTCCAAACAATGAATTATTAGCAGAATTGATGATAATAAAAATCATGATTCTGAAAAGATTTTGACGATTGAATGAACTGGGTGATCAAGGTAAGTAAGAAATTTCATTTTGAGTTTTGGTACCCATGTTACATTCCAAATTTTCATAGAGAATAATCACCTACAGCCAGCCACATGCTTACATGCAGCCCCATCTTTCCGGCCAATGTGTCACTTTTGTAGGACATTCAAGCCATGAAAATTGTGGGCCCCATCATGAAGATCACCTGGCACAACATTTAGGCTGGTGTACTCATCTGAAGCACCACACCATCAAAATAAATGGCTGGTACATGGTCTGACTCAAGGTACAGGTTTGGCCTGCCGAATGAGTCCACAGGCCTGATTTTATAGACAGGTGATCTTCATGATGGATCTAGATGTCCTACGCATTTGACATGGTAGGAAAAACAGGGCTGCATGCTAAGTTAGGATAAACCCAGCTGCAGGCAATCATATTAAATTTATATATATATATATATATATATATATATATATATATATAGAGAGAGAGAGAGAGAGAGAGAGAGAGAGAGAGAGAGAGAGAGAGAGAGAGAGAGAGAGAGACGAGAGAGACGAGAGGAGAGAGAAGAGAGAGAGAGAGAGAGAGAGAGAGAGAGAGAGAGAGAGAGAGAGAGAGAGAGAGAGAGAGGAGGGAGAGAGAGAGAGAGAGAGAGAGAGAGAGAGAGAGAGAGAGAGAGAGAGAGAGAGAGAGAGAGAGAGAGAGAGAGAGAGAGAGAGAGAGGGAGAGATGAGGAGAGAGAGAGAGAGAGAGAGAGAGAGAGAGAGAGAGAGAGAGAGAGAGAGAGAGAGAGAGAGAGAGAGAGAGAGAGAGAGAGAGAGTCATAATAGAACATCTAATGGCATGTAATAAGAAGTATCTGTGTTCTTTTGGCTTCTGAATGCACCTTGTTCATTTACAAAATGATCAACTAATAGAACATCTAATGGCATGTAATAAGAAGTATCTGTGTTCTTTGGCTTCTGAATGCACTTGTTCATTTACAAAATTATCAACAACATCAGTTAGCCAAGATGATTTTACATTGTACTGTGGTCGGGTATTGTCAATCATATTCTTGCATGCATCCACCATGCCTGTGGCAGACATGCATGCAGCCCCAATATGAATTGTTGGCCCTAACTATGCTAGGGTACAGCCCAAAAGATCACACTGATTGGATGATCTAACCATTTGAACAGAGTATATGAAATGGGCAGTGAGAAAGATGTATGGCTGGTATGTAAAATAACCATTGATTACAGAATCTTCCGTTCAGTGCAACTTCTGGACTATGGTAGATCATCAATCGGGCCAACTATTTGGATTGTCGGGATTAACTAAATTTCCCCAATTTTGTAAGTATTCTTATCTACATTAAGATTGTTCATGCTCAAAAGGAAGCAGTCAGCTGTAAAGCTGACTTAGGCAATGAAATTCTATGACCAAATTCAATTTAAAAATAACAATAAAAATCCCACAAGCAGAAAACATCACAATTTTATTAATGGGTTTTTCTTTATAAAATATAAATTGATTTTGTTTATTAAGGTAGATTTCCAAAAGACATTTTGCAGACATTACAAGCATATAAAGAATCATGATCAAGAGCTACTTGCCTGGAGCTTATGTAGCCGTAAGAACCCGCAACCCTTGACATGGCATGGTGGAAATTTGGTGAATTCATCAGCTTCGCCAGCCCAAAATCTGCCAAATAAGCTTCACACTTGGAATCCAACAGTATATTGTTGCACTTTACATCTCTATGAAGAATAGCTGGAACACAGTCGTGATGGAGATAAGCGAGACCTTGTGCTGTTCCCACAGCAATCTTATACCTCGTCTCCCAGTCCAAGCTCCTATTCTCCTGCAACAGTTGTTGCAGATTTCCATTAGAGATGTAATTGTACAGTAGGAGCTTCACGCACTTGTTCGAACAGTAGCCCAAGAGCTTCACAATGTTCCTGTGCCGGATGTGCCCGAGAATCTGAATCTCTGAAGTGAAAGCATCCATTAGTTCTTCTTCCCTCTTTGATTTCCAGAGCTTCTTCACAGCGATCAGCTCCCCATTCGGCATTTCGGCCTTGTAAACAATCCCTGAACACCCTTTCCCAATGACGTTCTCATCTTTCAAGCAGTCCAAGATGTTGTCGACTGTGAAATTCAGCTTCTGGAAAGGTATGAATGTCCATGGATATGAGAAATCGTCAGCGCCTGACGATAATGATTTCTCACCCATGGACTTCCTACTTCTATTTATCACAATCCAAGATGTGAAGAGTGCCATTGTCACTGAACCCAAAATCACACAGATCAAAGCTACCGTTTTCGCAGACCTGAGCCCGTTTCTATGCATCAGAGATGAAGAACAGGCAGACCCATCAAAAGATTGGCATAGTTTTGGGTTCCGAAGGTATGAATTTTCTGATAGAGTCCTGAAAAATGGGTTCACAGGAATTGGGCCAGAGAAATCATTGTACGAAATATTCAAGAAAGTAAGACTAGTTAACTCACCCAAAACCCCAATTCCTCCATATAACATATTCCGCGAAAGATCCAATGACTGTAGCTGTGTCAAACCCGCCATTTCCTTGGGAATTTCACCCATAAACCCATTCGAGCTCAAATCCAAACTAATTGTCAAGCTAGTCACGTACCCAATCTCTGGAGGAATCGGCCCGGAAATGCCATTGAAGCTCAAATCGAGCAATGTCAGTTTCTGCAAGTTCTTGATGGCTGTCGGCAATGATCCAGTCAAAAGATTGTTGTTGAGGATGAGCTTGTTCAGGTAACTGAAATTGCCGAAACTTGATGGGATTTCACCAGTGAAGCTGTTGTGGCTTAAATCAAGCTGCTCAAGATTTATTAGTTCTCCCAACTGAAACGGGATTTCTCCAGTAATATGATTATTGTGGATATCCAATAGTTCTAAAACTGTTATATTTGCAATCTCAATGGGCAGTCTATCAGAGAAATGGTTCGTGTATAAATCTAAGAAGACAAGATTCTGCAACTTGCCTATCTCTTTTGGAATTGGACCCGAGAGCTGATTCTCTCCGAGCCTCAATCTGACCAAAGACTCGCAATTTGAGACGTTCGAAGGCAGCCTGCCCGACAATGCATTGCCCAAGAGTAGAAGCTTGCTCAGCTTCTTCAAACCAAACAGCTCTTCCGGAATCGACCCGGTAAGCCGATTCTTGGAAAGATCAAGAGCATACAGTTCGGTGCAATTTCCGAAAGAGGCGGGTATGGTGCCTGATATGGCATTGCCCCACAAGAAAAGGCTCTGCAAGAATTTCAAATTACCAATCTGCCATGGAATAGACCCAGACAAGATGTTCTTATCTAGCTGCAGAGTTGTTAAGCTGCTGCAATTGCTCAACTGCCATGGAATCGAACCTGTAATTGAGTTATCTGAAAGATGGAGCTGTTCCAAGATCGAAAGCTTCCCGAACTCACCTGGGATTTCACCTGAAATCCTGTTGGCGGAGATGTCGAGAACAACCAGCGATGAACAGTTGGAGAGCTCTACAGGGATGGGCCCTGATATTGAATTCCCCCACAGAAACAAGCTAGTGAGCTTCTGCAGCTTACCCAATTCGGGCGGGACCGTGCCGGTAATCTTGTTCATGTGCAGATACAAATTCCGCAGCTCGGAGCACGAACCCAATTCAGGCGGAATTGAACCAGAGACATCGGTGTCGTAGAGAGCTAGTGTCTGTAGATTGACTAGATTTCCGAACGTGGGCGGGATTGGGCCGGAAAGGCCAGTAGCAGCAGCGCCGAATGTGGTGAGATTGGTGATTAGACCAAGCTGGGGAGGAATGGCACCAATGAGGAACGGGTTCCCACCAATGCGGAGCTGTTGGAGGGAGGCTAAAGAGCCGAATTGCTGGGGTATGGAGCCGTTGAGGAGGTTGTCTTGGAGGCAGAGGACTTGGAGGGAGGAGAGATTGGCAAGGGAGGGAGGAATGTGGCCGGAGAGACGGTTGGAGTTGAGGAGGAGGAATTGGAGAGTGGCGATTGAGCCGAGGAGCGCCGGAATGGGGCCGGAGAGGGAATTGGAGGAGAGGTCGAGGATGCGAAGGTGGGAGAGGAGTGAGAAGGAAGGCGGGATGGTGCCGGAGATGTTTGAAGAGGAGAGATTGAGGAGTTGGAGGGAGGAGAGGGAAGAGAGGTGGGGCGGGAGGGAAGTGAGGTTGAGGAATGTGTTTGGGAGGGAGAGAGAGATTACTCTGTTTTGAGGGGAGCAGGTGATGCCTTGCCATGAGCATGGGGTGGGGTGGGAGGGGTTCCATGAGGGGAGAATTGTGGAAGGGGAGCTGATCTCGGCTGCTGCAAGTAGAGAGAGGAGGGCTTGCCCATCTGGGGAGAGGGAGGTGGCTAATGTGGTGAAGGAGAAGATGAGAATGGAGATGATGGTGATTGGGTTTTGAAGTTTCCTCATTTGGGTGGGTTGGAGTTTGAGAGGATGGTGATTTGGGAGTGTTGTGGGTGATTGTGATTGAGTGTGGGAGAGAGGGTGTGCATGAGAGATGTTGTTGTGAGGTTGCTTCATTTGGGTGGTTTGGAATTTGAGAGGATGGTGTTTTGGGAGTGTTATGGATGGTTTGGATTGAGTGTAGGAGAGAGGATGTGCATGTGCATGAGAGAGAGAGAGAGATGTTTGGGATTTACGGATGGTTAAAATTGAATGTGGGAGATGATATGCATGTGAAGGAGAGATGGGTGGTAGTGATGATACTTAAAAGTCATATGAGAGAAGGAGAGAGAGAGAGAGAGAGAGAGAGAGAGAGAGAGAGAGAGAGAGAGAGAGAGAGAGAGGTGAAGCTTGAAGGAGGTAAGGAGGTTATTTGGGTGTGTTTGGAAGCTGATGATTTGCATTCAAAAGAGGATTTGGGTTCTTGAAGAGGATGTTTGGTGATGTTAGCATAGGGATGCCATGCATACACATGCGCGTGAGAGAGAGAGAGAGAGAGAGAGAGAGAGAGAGAGAGAAGAAGAAGAAGAAGAAGAAGAAGAAGAAGATGGTAGAGTTTCAGCTTTCGACCAGAAATGGCAGATGAATGGTGGTGATGGAGGTGGCCATCTTCTCTGTCATGGATGGATGGGTGAGACTGGTGCTGTTCTAGCTTCGGGTTTTAAACAATGTAGTTTAATTCCACAATTACGTAATTGCCCCGCGGTGAAGCAGCTTGGTGCTATGGATACCTGCGAGTAGGATTCCCATTCCTATCTATTCCCACGAGCAATTTTGCATGTATTCTGCAGATCCATACCGTTCGTCAGATAGGGAACCCTCAAGCATGTTCCATGGCCCAAAAAAAGGCTGATCCGGTCAAAAGTGGAGTCAGACGCTTGTGACACATCTGGACCGTTCTTTTTTTCACTAACCATCTTCCTATACACGTGTTGCCAACTGATGAGGAGTGACTGTACCGGCTTGAATTTTTGTGCCACAAGCGCATATACAGTGGGCCCCACCTGAGGAACGACAAGGATTCCACGTCAGCATCCAGAGGGATAGTAATATTTAACCGTCTCCTTTCTTCAAGGAACCCTAAAAGTGCACTCTCCTCTCACGTGGAAACAAGGTGGACGTGTGCGAGATCAGAGCCGTTCATCAGGCGATTATCATCGGTTAGTTGCCATGCCTCTGCTTATATGATCATCAGGAGGTTCACACAAAACAAATGAATGGTCGGGGGAAGTTGATTAAAAGTCTCAGTTCCATGTCCCAATCTGCCGCTGATCAGATGGGCCTATTTTTGAGAAATGTCATCTACATAAAGTGGATCACTAGATGACTGGCGCACATGTGGAAGCGGATTGGCTGGTGTACCTCACACTAGCTGTATAGCTGCTGTATTGACGTCAGCAAATTCTGTGTCTGATCATGACGTATGTGTTATATCCAAACTGTCCATCCATTTGGAGAACTCATCTTAAGGCTTGAAAGGAAAAATAAGACAGATCTAAATATCAAGTGGACCACACTGCAAAAATCATCAGGAGATTGAACTTCTACCGTTGAAATCCTTTTGGGTAATAGAAGTTTTGGATGTATATGAAATTTGTTTTTCTTCTTCATTCATGTCCTTGTGACCTCGTGAACAGATTGGATGGGAAAAAAACGTTATGGTGAACCCTTCAACGGGGAAAATATGGTCTCTGCTGCTATTTGTGGTGTGGTTCAGATGATCTTTGGATATGATTCATTTTTTGAGTAATGCTCTAAAATGATCTTTAAAAATAGATGAACGGTATAGATATAATAAATAGAATACTGTAGGCCCATGTAACTTTGATCTCTTTTGAACCGTTCGTAAACTCGGAGCTCGAGGAGCGTCAGTGCTCGTCCTCGCACGACACGTAACTACAACAGCTATATAGCCGGTGTGTGGAACACCAGCCAATCCGCTTCCCTCCCATGTTGCACACGTGTTAATCGTCTCCACGTGTGAAGCGAGTGCACTTATCAGTACTAGTCCATCTCCCCACGTACGAGTCAATATCTTATCTAGTTGCATGCACCACGCTCCACCGTGCTGCATATCTTGAGCTCCCACAAAAACTGGATGTTCCTGCATCAATCGGGTGATCTGGACCATTTAATGGCTATTCACCATTATTTTTAGTGGTGTGGTTCACTTATGATTTGGATCTATTTGATTTTTTGGACAATTCCTTATACTGAGCTGGAAAAACGGATGGACGGCATAGATATACAATATATTCATCAAGGTGGGCCCGATACAGTGAGGGTAACACCCACTAAAGTGTTACTGGGTAACACCTAATCCGCTCCCCTCGTTAAGTCGTCAACACAAGGACACTCTGGTCCCGCGAAAACAAGGGAGCGGATTAAGTGCGGCCCGACCTCACCCAACAGTGTGCGGCCCTGACTGTGGGGAGATGCATGTATTCTATATCCACACCGTCCATCAGTTTTTCCGGCTCATTTTAGAGTATGGTCCAAAAAATGAAGCAGATCCAAGTTTAGGTGGACCACACCATTGGAAACAATGCTGATTGAACGCTTGCCGTTGTTTATTTTCCATACAACATATTGATAAGGCCACAAGACCTGGATGAAGAACATACAAAAAACAAATATCAGATTGATCCAAAACTTGTATGGCCCACGAGAAGTTTATAGTGGTCAATCACCACGTTTCCCTCTGGTGTAGTCCACCTGAGATATGGATCTGCTTCATGTACTATATAATGCACAAAAATGAGCAAGAAAAACGGATGTGCGGAGTGGATATGCAATACATACATCAAGGTGGACCCCACAGTCAGGGCCGTACCATGTTTTGTGGGACCGGGGCTGCACCTAATCCGCTCCCGAAAATAAGAGGCTTGCGAAGCTTACACGCATTTCAAACCCGCCCACTCACACGCGAGCATGCATGCCCATATGGAACACGTGTGAGCGTCCTGACGTTCCCTTCAAGTGGACCACACTGATTACGTCTCACTTTTTAAAAATCAGGCCGTTTGCCTCTAAACCAGTCTACAAAACAAAAGGATGGCTGGCAAGAATTCTAAGCCATCCGTTTTTTCTACACGTTTGTGGCCATCCTGACTAATGAACCACCCTGAATTTTGATCCCTAAGATCTAATCATCGTGGCCCACCTAATGAAAATCTCGGATCATTCATTTTTGTGCCAAGTTGGGAAGTGTGACTGCGTGTAGATGGGCAGTGCTTTACTCCTTTGTGGTCTCAGGAAACCTCCAATAATAAAGAGCATCTTCATGTGTGTCAGATTTTCCCGAGGATGTGTGTCAGATGGACGGTCCAGATTACGGTAGGGAGCTGGGCCCACCTTGGGAATAGAGGATTTGATGATATGGTAGTGAGGCAGCATGGGAGAATGTGAAAGTAAGAGGGTTGGAGGAAGCAACCACTTCAATGTTTTTTTTTTCACATTGAAATGTGGACCTGTGTATACAAAAATGGTGGGGCGTGAATATTGAGGGGGTTTTAAGTAATAAAAATAGCGGAAAGAGGGGTAATTTGAAATTTATTACTGCGGTGAGTTAAATATATAGTATTGGGTAACCGAGGAAGAAATCGTGGGGGTGTTTCGGGAAATGTGAAAAATATGAGGGGGCGCAAGTCACGACTGGTGTTTTTGGAGGGTTTTAGCTGTTGACCGTACTAGGTCGAGTCATTTTCTCGGTAATTTATCGGGATCCAGGAAGTTGAGTCAATGGCCATCAACGGGTTGGCTTCGGGTCTGGTACTCGAGTTCTGGGGTCCGGGCCATGTAAATTTTATAGCTGAAGAGTTGTGGATTTTAGTAATGTTTATATATATATATATATATATATATATATATATATATATATATATATATATATAGACACACACATTCACACCACAATAAAATTTCACCACAATGGGTCCTCATAACCCATCACCTCGTATTGAAACTCTTGTGCATAGAGCTATATACAAACTGAGGTAGCTCGGTTAGCTTGCTCAACTCGAAAAAGCTCGATTCGATGTGGTTTGAAACTGAGTTCGAGCCGAGTTAAGCTGATTTTTTTTAGCTCGAAAAAATTTCGAACTAAGTTCGAGCTACCCGTAGCTCAACTTAACTCAGATCGAACAACCCTAATTTGAATTGAACTCAGATCGAACCCCAACTTGAATCGAACTCAAATCGAACTAGTTCAGTGACTTGGTTATTTTGATATTGATGTTACACACCAAGTGTTTGATGAAATGACTCAGCGAAGTGTCAACAGGTGACGAGAAAGGTTTGGATATGAAACAAATACCCTTGTATCTTGATTTTGATATTGTCTACTGATTGTTTAATGAAATAGCTGGAAATTGATGCTTCTGTTTGATATACTGTGAAAAATTGAAGGTGTACTCCATGTGTTTGTGAAAATGCCCCATGGGCGAACTCAACTCAATCTTGTCTCAAATTGGCCGGAACTGCTAATCGAACCAAGCTGAGCTAGCTAATCAGGCTTGAGGACCGAGCTTAGCCGAGTTCAAGCTGGGGTTAGCTAGTGGTCGAGCCGAGTCGAGCTAGGCACAGCTCAACTATGTACACCTCTACTTGTGAGCCTATCACCCAGCATGAGTAAAGACTCAGCAGTGTTAGTATTTTGGGTGGTGCTTTGTATCTCATTGATAAGTTATATAACTTTTTTTTAAAAAATAATTTTTAATTTTTAATTAATTAAATATCAATTTGAGTCAGGTTGAGCCGGCCAGCTGAACACCGAGTCAAATCAAATTTTCAAAATTTTGAACTATGGTTTTGGTGTCCCTTCAAGTGTGCACAGAGTCTTCGGACTAGGGCGCATTTTGAGTGGACTTGAGGTCAAACTGTGGGGTTTGCTTTAATGTATGTGCTTTACATCCACATCGTCCGTCCATTTTGAAAGTTCATTTTAGGGCAAGATCTAAAAAATGAAGTATATTCAAATCTTAGGTGGACCATATCATCGATCCAAATTAGAATGTTTATTTGCCATCGAACCTGTTGATAAGGTCACAAAGACCTGGATGAAGAGACCACGCACATATCAGCTTGATCCAAAACTTTTTTGGCCCACGATATGTTTTTTACTAGTTGATTACCATTGTTTCCTTATGGTCCACCTGAAATGGATCATGACTTAAAATGAGTTTTCAAAATTGATGAATGGTACGGATATAAGACACATATCACAATGGGCCCCATGGTCAATGATCCCACCCACCTTAGTGGATCTAGGGATCCACTGAAGCCACATTTTAGACTGTTACGAGTCGTGCCCGGGTTTGGTCCACATTGAATAAGGGCATCCATATGGTTAGGCCCATCCCTAAATGGATGATTATATCACAAACTTGTGCACCACATTGACACATGCCCCAAGTCAACTAAATATTTATTAAATATGTATAATATCATTATTAAATCTAAATGAACCAGCCTCAAGCTTGACCTAACCTAATTTTAATCCTGTCAGACATGGCCAACCCAGTCATAGACCTGTGTCTTAACTGGGTCCAAAATGTCAAACCCGGACTGACCTAATCTCTAAACAGGTCCGAGGAATTAGACTGGGTCCATTAACATCAGGTCGGGTATATTGGGTGCTCATATCCTCATTTAGACATTGACAACCCTAGTTGGATGGATGGTAATATGACGTAAGGATGAACATGATGAGGTCAATCACTATCTTCTTCAAGGATAACTACTCCGAATTCACGGAGCTTCTCTGGACTCCTCACAGAGACTTCTCAAATCCACGAGGAAAAAGCAAGAAAAAGAGAAAATAAATTTTATGAAATTTATAAATTAATTAATGTCTGAATAAACAAGTTTACACCCATTTAAATAGGGATATTAAGCCATGGAAGAAGTTTCAAAATCAAACTACAACTAAAACTCTTAGAAATCGCGACTTACTATAAAAAATAAACTTACTATTTATAGATGGTCATGATGTCTACTAGTGCGCATGGTTTTCGGTTAAAAATAGTGTCTTATTTGGCCTCACCATGACATTCTCCTAATTATTCTAAGCACTTTTCATGTTGGGCGCAACTCCTAAAGCCCAACGGATGAAGAGTTATACTCTAACTAAAATGTACTTAAAAATGAAATTAAAATAAGGATTTGACCGTCGATTTGATGGTATTTTGCAAATTCAGCATGGGCAACCCGCTGTAGACACCCCACCAGGGCTACATCTTGAAAAGGTTAAGACCGTTCAGGAACCATGATCATACTCAACCAAACCAAAGCCCCTAAAACCCAAATCCGTAATCCAAAACTACGATCCAAACCATTCATCACACGTGCAACCCTACCTATGCCCCATACCATGGCCCAGATCATCATTATCCAAGTCGAAACCCATTTTTCTGAGCTGAAAAATTCAAAAAGGAGACTTCCGAGTGAACCCGCACAGTGTACAAGGTTCGCACGCGTGAAATCAGCCCAAACTGAGCCCGGGTGGTAATCTGACTGCCGCGGGCGGTACTTCAAGTGCCGCCGCTCGCGGGCCGCATGCGGACAGCTGTCCCAGCGTCCAAAAGTCAACTTTCCTGCAAAATTATCTTCCCAAATTTCACTATTTACCTTTTTACCGCCCCTCATGGCTAATGAAAGAGTGTCATGTGGCATTTCTCTCTCTATAACCAATCATAACTTGCCACCTCACCTTTTACCCCTCTCAAACCCAGAATTTACAGCAATGCCATTGGAGAAGGCTATAAATAGCCCTCCTCTTCACATTTAAAGAAGAAAAAAGAAGAGGGAGGGGACCTTCTCATCCAAGGGAGAGAAAGTGAGGAAGAGAGAGTGAGAGAGTGAGGAAGAGAGTGAGGGAAAGGGAAGGAGCTCCCAAGCCTTCAAAGATCTGATCTTTCTAGCCACCCCCTAGCCTTCCTCTCAACCTTTCCAACCCATAAGCTTAGCCCAGATCTGATCATGGTCCGGTTCATGTCTTAGCCTACTCAAGATCAAGTCAAAGATCTATTCTACATACAAGCATTCATCATGACATTTATTCTCTTCTCAACCTCCCTGCTTCTCTAGATCTCTAGTGAACGTATGCTCTGTGACTTATCGTATACCGGATCCTGTCATATCAGAAATTTCTAGTGATCTAGTCCATCTTTTCTTTACCTTTTTACATGAGCATCATCGCATTCGCTTTCTAGACATACAGTTGGACGTATGCTCTGTGGTTTGTCGAAATCTCAGATCTTGCTACATCAGAAATCTATGTGTGTGCCTAGTCCCATCACGGCCACAACATCCATCATCCTCTGAGATTGTTTTATCACATGAGTAGAGACTGTACATTTATACGAGCAGAGAGGGTACCTAACACCTTCCCTCTTTGTAACCGAGATCCCTTGCTCTGAATCCCGGATCGTAGACCAGCAGTCAATCTAAGGTAGGGAAGTCTCTGGATTTTCCTCACCTTGCGTATTTAGTGGTTCTAGCCGACCCTAAAATTTTAAGATTTTTCGGCTAGTGGCGACTCCAATATCCATAATCAGCTTATCACCCCCCCAATCAAACAAAAAATACAAAATCAGCGTGGGCGCCGATTTTTCAGTGTCTACAGAATGACGACTCCACTGGGGATACCTTGCTAGAACACACTAGCTGAGATTCGACTCGAAAACATGTAGTGCTCTAATCTCGAGGGATATCATCATTTGCATTTATACGAAAAGATAACAAAAAAATAAAAATCTTTTGGCTTATCCTTATTTAGGCACATATCAAAATCATGACTACTCGATCTCACGCAGCCATGACTTCTCAAACCTCTCATGAAGAAGATCCGGCAGCTCAGCTAACTCCCAAGGCCTTAGTACCCACACCCGCACCCGCACCTATACCCGCATTACCACTAGTAGTCCAGGCAAATCCCAAACCAATGCAACCACCCAAGAGCTGCTCCTTCAAATAATACAAGAATTACTACTTCGCTTGGTGCCAAATTCCTCTCCAAATACACAGGTAACTTAGCCTAGTATACAGAATAGTTCACTCCCATAAACTCCCTTTGCCTTCTCTCTCATTCCGCCAGCAAATCCCATGCTCCCTCTTCCGGAGGAATCGGCACCAGAACAACAACAACCAGCAAACGGGAGCAACCCTCCCGCACATCCTTACGCAACACATCATAATAATCAGGCTACAACACAGGCTCCCCCTAACGGGAACCACCGACAAGAACTGGTGGATGCCCACGAAGGGGGCCAGTTTCGTGTCCATTTCACTCTCCCTAACGGGAGTAACATTCCGGAGTTGGCAGATACCCCAGGCGGGAGCCACTTCCAAACTTCATACCCTCCTTCGAAAGGGAACGGTGTTCAATTCCAGCCACTTCCCGTCAACGGAAGCCTATCCTCTTTCCAACAACACCCCATCATCGATCCATATGAAGAAGAAGCAGCATAAGCCCTACAGCAAGGGGCAAGATACCCACTGCAAGATAAGTCAGAAATTGAGGAACTACGAGAGCAATTGCAAATGGTGCAAAGCCAGCTTCAAAAACAGCAAGGAGTGGATCACCCATCCACCAAGTTCAGGGATCTCTGTCCCTTCCCAGATGCCCGAGTACCTCCAAATTTTGAGGTACCAAAATTCAAAAGGTATGACGGTAGCGGGTGTCCCACAGTACACCTGAAAGCGTTTTGCATGGAACTCAATGCGATAACACGGAATGATGGAGCCTTGATACGACTCTTCCAGAAATCCCTTAAAGGTGATACTTTGGATTGGTATACCTCTTTGGACAACCATCAAATTAGAACCTGGGAAAAGCTCTCTCAGGCATTCATTGACAGGTTCTCATACAACCTGAATATGGCTCCAAGAAGGTCCGATTTGGCTGCTTTGAGACAGAAAATGGACGAATCCTTGTCAGCATACGTAGGGCGATGGCGAGCCCTGGAAGCTCGGATAAGAAACCCCATCGATGACGAGCCCTGGAAGCTCGGATAAGAAACCCCATCGATGACGAGGAACAGATATCCATGATTGTATACTTGGCAAATTCTAGCATTTTAGGATATCTAATATCGTACCCATACATAAACTTTTCTCAACTCATCCGAGCTAGAGAACAAGACGAGGCGGGGATCCGAACCGGAACCATTTCTCCATGGCCACATCAGACCCTTGCAAACAAAAGAAACAAAGTAGAAGAGAAACCTGTCAGTTATGGAAATGGAAACGGCACGGCTCCTGCGCAACGCACTATAGAAGTTAACAACATTGTTGCTAACACTCAAGGCAGCCAATATGCTCCACAACAGGAATCACAACCAAACAGGCAGTACCAATCATAACAAGCCCAACAGGGATATCAGGGGAAGTCGTCTCAACAACAGCAACAACAGCCTAGGGGAAATGCGTCAGGCCCATACAAACAGGCAATGTTAGGAATGAAGTTCACCCCTTTAGCACAAACATACAGTCAGATTCTGACAATGCTAATGCAAAAGCAACTCCTGACACCTCTCCAACTTCGACTTCCTCCCAACCCCTTGCCACCTGGTTACAACGAAAATCAATACTGTGCATATCACCAGGCTCCTGGCCATCTGACGGACCGCTGCTTCGCCCTGAAACATGCGGTCCAAGATTTGATCGAAAGCCAGAAAATTGCAATCACCCCACAAGCTAACAATGTAGCTCAGGCCAATATTCTCTAAAATCCTCTGCCATCGCACCAAACAGGACCCAGCACATCTGGCGCCTCTACTGTCAACCACATTGAATGAGGGCAACCCAGGTACTCTTCCCCACATCATTCCATACAAGCAATCATGCCAGACACGACGAACCGGGCATGGGGATACCAACAGGCACCATCGCCTGGGCCACAGATATTCCTCGAAGCAGCGCCAACCATTCAACTCCTTGTCTTTTTAAAAGTAGCACCATCAACACCGCCTCTCATGACCCTTAAAGCCGCACCCAATAGGTCATACTTGCAGCATCTTGCCTCTCAAGAGGCACACCTCGCATATCCAAAAAGGTTGAATTCTGAACCCGTCATTCTTCCAATAGGTCTCCCCGATCTATCTTCGCTGACTTTGCAAGGGGCATCCCCGGTTCAAGACCCCAAATGCCTGATGCCTCACCAACTGGCGCACGGCCAGAGGGCCTCTCCTATGCAACAAAGGGTGGAAGAAGACACCAATGTTAAAACTTGTCAAAATCTGATAAGATCTCAAGAAAAATCATCAAGTCTTCCACAAACTGTCACTCAGCCTCAGGAATCCCTGATATATTTGGAAAAGAGGGCAATTTCATCCTACAACCCGAAGGCAGTCCCATGGTATTACCCAGAATGTGCCGAAGTGGGTAACAATGAGAGGTATTTTAGGAGAGAAAACCAAAACCCAAAAGAAACCCGGGGAGCTTTGTCGGGAACCACTTGCAAAACCGACGCTGCTTATGACATAGCAGCCCAACTCAAAACTATTCCAGCCCAAATATCCATCTGGGAGCTCCTATGCACCTCAAGATCGCATTGAGAAATCTTTGCAAAGACTCTAAATGATGCACATATCTCTCCTGACGTACCCCTCGAAATGGTGGCAAGTATGATTGGACAACTCCTCGCACCGCGAGTCATTACTTTCTCTGATAATGAATTACCACCTGAGGGACGCAAGCACGGGCGCTCACTGAACATAGTGGCCCGTCACAAAAATTTCAAAGTCCCACTTGTGCTCATTGATAATGGATCTAGCCTAAATGTTTTCCCTCTAAGGACTGCTAAATGGTTAAGGATAGAATCATCCTCTTTTAGGCCCAGCACCATGAGTGTCAGAGCCTTCGATAATTTCCGAAGGCAAGTTGAGGTAGAAATCGACATTGAGCTACAAATTGGCCCAGACCTGACCCTTGTCACATTTCAGGTCATTGATATCCCTGCCTTGTTTAACCTTCTGTTGGGGCGGCCATGGCTCCATGCTGTTGGAGCCATTCCCTCAACCCTCCATCAAAGGGCCAAGTTCCCTTCAGGAAATCGAATCATCTCAGTATTGGCCGAGCTGGAAACTGTCCTGCTGGTAACGGTTAATATCCCAGAAACTGACATCCCTGTGATCGACATCCAACATACAGAGGGCAATGTATCATATCACAGCTTCGAATTCACAATTGTAAATTCAATCACTAATCCTCGCCCTCTCACTGCTGAACATGTCATTTCTCCCGCCGAACGATTAATCTGGAACTACTGTACTGAGTTCCATGAAAAAGGTATAATAGTACAATCGGCACGTACTAACATATAGAAATAAGGACTGAGATATCAACCAACACCGGAAGGTCAAGTTGAAAAGTTCAAGAAGAGACAACCATTTAGGTGCACACCCATCGAGTTCATCAGGGCTGGAACAGTTTGTGAAAACTCAGCGATTCCCCTTGAGGATCACCTCCAAAAACTCAAACCCTCAGATCATTCCGACTCGGAGTCTGTCTGGCCACCCATAAGATGGGATAAGATTCTCGAGACAGCAAAAACAAATCTGATACAAGGGGCAGAACCCCAGATCCACCACAAAAGGTAAGGGGCACGAAAACAGGTCCACCCATGCGGGATCCAGAACCGGGGAGGCCTCTTGAAAAGGATGCAGGAAAACCCAGAGAAACACTCATTCCTGTACACAGTCAAGAGAGCATGTTCCTCACACCAGTCCAGCAGCACAAGGGGCAGAAGTAGCCCATTCATTGGATTGATAAGGGGAAATGACCTGCCCTTGACTGGACAGACATCAAGGTCCCATCGCAGGACCAATCAGAGGAACCAGAAGAATTTCAGCTCTTGGGCGAAGAAGTCGAATCAGATTTCGACTCTTAACCTAGCCCAACAGACATCATGGTCATCAAAGCAGGTGACCCACAGGAAAACACAGATTCAGACAGCAGGATTGGAAGAATAGAGGAATCACCATGGACAACAGTCCCCTTAACAATCGAATCAATCGGTGAATCCTCTATGGATGCCGACCTTAAAAAAAAAATGCCGATGTAAATAGCAGTTGGTACCCCAGACTAGGACAGGACCAATCTTGGTTCGCAACACCATCCTGTTCGGGACATCCATGTGGTACAAAAAAAAATAAAAAATTTTCAAAACACAAAAACATCATATATTCTCAAAAGTACAAAAAAATCAGATATTTCTCAAAATCACAAAACATTAGAAAATCCTCAAAACACAAAAACAACAGAAAAACTTTCAAAAACCACAGTGCCAAACATCTCACACACACCGCAGAAGTTTGAGGTCGACTCGTATGATTTTAATCTCGAGTTAGACTTTGAACTCATGGGTTTGGATGAAGCCCCGGATGAGGAAAATGATGATACGTCTCTCGAATTTGAGGACTCCCTTGAAAAATTCGAAACGAAAGCCAATGTTGTGACAGATGATTTCAAAAGTGTAAACTTAGGGTCAACGGAACTCCCTAGAGAGGTGTGCATCGGACGATCGTTGTCTCCGGAGTACAAGCAGAGAATGATGGAGTTTCTGAAACCAAGGTTGTCCAACTTTGCTTTCTCGTACGAGGACATGCCTGGACTTGATGAAGATCTGGTGGTGCACCATTTACCGACAAAGCCAGACATGAAGCCAGTCAAACAAAAGCTGTGAAGAATGAAGCCCGAATGGGCCCTGAAGGTCCGTGATGAAGTCATCAAGCAATACAATACGGGATTTCTGGTAGTCTCCAACTATCCAGAATGGCTCGCAAATATCCTACCAGTTTCGAAGAAGGATGGAAAAGTGAGAATGTGTATCGATTTTAGAGATCTCAACAAAGCAAGTCCTAAGGACGACTTCCCTCTGCCTCACATCGACACACTGGTAGACAATACAGCAGGGCACAAGATCTTCTCCTTCATGGATGGATTCTCCGGATACAATCAGATTAAAATGGCCATCAAGGATCGCGAGAAGACCTCCTTCATCACACCATGGAGAACTTTCTGCTACCGGGTCATACCCTTCGGATTGAAGAACGCAGGAGCTACATATCAGAGAGCCATGACTGCCTTATTCCACGACATGATAAAAAAGGAAATG
Source organism: Magnolia kwangsiensis (assembly GCA_037074715.1). Taxonomy (NCBI): domain Eukaryota; kingdom Viridiplantae; phylum Streptophyta; class Magnoliopsida; order Magnoliales; family Magnoliaceae; genus Magnolia; species Magnolia kwangsiensis. The sequence continues at coordinate 47,161,422 of CM073571.1, read as the reverse complement.
AAAGTCTGTGGACGACATGATCGTCAAGTCTCGCACAATCGAAAGACACTTCGAAGATCTCAAGAAGCTTTTCGACAGGCTAGAAAAGTTCAAGCTCCGACTCAACTCTCAAAAATGTGTCTTCGGGGCAACCAGGGGCAAACTGTTGGGCTTCATCGTCAGCGAGGATGGTATTCGGGTAGATGAAACCAAGACCAAGGCAATCATTGAAATGCCGCCACCCAAGACCGAAAAAGAAATTCGAGGCTTCATCGGGCGGATCCAGTTCATCAGCAGGTTCATTGCGCAGCTCACTCCGGTTTGTGAGCCCATATTCAAGCTCCTGCGGAAGAGTTCGCCAAAAGAATGGAATGACGACTGTCAAGCGGCCTTCGACAAAATCAAAGGGTACCTGCTAAACCCTCCAGTGCTAATGCCACCTGTTCCAGGAAGGCCATTACTGTTATACGTCTCCGTCGTAGCAGAAGCAATTGGATGTGTTCTTGGCCAACATGATGACACAGGAAGGAAAGAGCAGGCGATCTACTATCTGAGTAGACGGTTCATGAGCTATGAAGCCAAATACTCCAGCTTGGAGAAGACGTGTCTCGCCCTAGTCTGGGCAACACAGCGGCTACGACAATACATGATTTCTCACCCAGTCCTTCGGCTCGCTCGCATGGACCCATTGAAGTACTTGTTCGAGAAACCAGCACTAACGGGTGGGATTGCAAAATGACAATTATTGTTTTCTGAGTTCGATATCACCTATGTCACCCAGAAGGCAATCAAGGGGCAAGCACTAGCCGATCATCTAGCCGCACATTCCTTGCCCAACTACCAGCCATTAAAGACCTTCTTCCCTGATGAGGATATTCTCCTAATCGAGGAAGGAGAGGAAAGAAAGGCAGGAGAATGAACGCTCTTCTTTGACGGAGCAGCAAACTCAAAAGGAAGTGGAGTAAGCGCCATATTCTACTCTCCCAAAGACGTCCCAATTCCCATATCCAGAAGACTAACGTTCCAGTGCACTAACAACGTAGCAGAATACGAAGCACGTATCGCCGGTCTAAGAGAAGCCATAATCCTTAATGTGAAGAAATTATGGGTCTTTGGGGACTCACAACTCATCATCAATCAGACGAACGGTGACTGGAAGACCAAGGATGAGAAGTTGATCCCATATCATGTCTATCTGGAGAATTTAATCGAAGAGTTCGAGGAGATCACTTTCTCTTACATGCCCCGAGTGAAGAATCAATTTGCAGATGCTTTGGCCACCCTCGCCTCAATGATGGAAATTTCAAAAGGAGTTGCTGAATGAAAACTCACCGTCGAACTTCAGGAGGAACTCGTAGTCTGCCTATAGATCAATGAAGCTGACATTCCCTCAAACGACCGGCCGTGGTACACAGACATCAAGGAATATCTCGAGCACCAGAAGTACCCAGAAGGAGCACCTCAGGCAGATCGTCGCACCATACAACGGTTGGCAACACAATTCGTAATTACCGGCGGCATCCTTTACAAGCGATCCTTCAATCAAGTCCTTCTTCGTTGCGTGGATGAAACGGAAGCTACGCATGTCATGTCAGAAATTCACGAAGGACTATGTGATCCACACATGAATGGGCACATGATGGCGAAAAAGATCTTGCGACTTGGCTACTATTGGCTTACAATGGAGACAGATTGCTGCAAGCATGTCAGGAAATGTTTCAAGTGTCAAGAACATGCAAATTAAATCCATGCCGCTACATCAGAACTTTATAACCTGACATCCCCATGGCCCTTTTCTGTATGGGGGCTAGATATCATTGGCAAAATCAGCCCTAAAGCTTTAAATGGGCACGAGTACATTTTGGTAGCAGTAGACTACTTCACCAAGTGGATAGAGGCAGTATCCTACACCACCATCGCAGCATCTCATGTGGTAAAGTTTATGAAGAACAACATCATCATCCGCTACGGGGTCCCTCAGGCCATCATTACTGACAACGGAACTCCGTTCGTCAATAAAAGGATGGGGGATTTCCTCGACAAATTCAAGATTCAGAGCCATCGATCAAGCCCCTATCGTCCTCAGATGAATGGTGGGGTTGAAGCAGCCAACAAGACTATCATCCAAATCTTGGAGAAAATGGTGAAAACATATCGCGACTGGTCAGAGATGCTTCCCTACGCACTTGGGCCTATCGGACGTTTGTACGGTCTGCTACGGGCGCGACTCCATATGAGCTTACATACGGAATGGAGGTGGTACTACCAGTCGAGATTAAAATCTCATCACTGCGAATATTGCTAGAAAGCGAAGTCGAGGAAGGTGAGTGGCAGCATGCAAGGTTCGATTAACTGCATCTGGCAGATGAAAAGCGCACGCGGGCGCTAAGCCACTCCCAATGTTATCAGAGAAGGATCGCTCGGGCCTACAATAAAAGAGTTCGCAAAAGAAGCTTTAAAATCGGTGACATGGTCATGAAGCGTATTTTGCCACCGCACCTACCCGATCCTAGAGGAAAGTTCAAACCCTCGTGAGAATGACCACTGATCATCCGAGAAGTGCTCCCAGGAGGCGCCCTCCGGCTTACCAGTCTGAAGGGAGACGATCTTCCCGAGCCTATCAACGCCGACAACGTGAAAATCTATCAGGGTAATCCTACCTAATTTTTATCAACGACTACAATTGTAAAGCTGCGCCCATCACTTCCCCCACAAAAAAAAAAGAAGAAGAGAAAAAAAATGGGGTATATAAAAAAAATATACCAATAAAAAAAAAAGAAAGAAGAAAAAAAAAGACAAGATAAAAAAAAAATCAGAAAATAAGCGCAAAAAATAAAAATAAAAAATTCCTCCCAAATCTCCCCCTCACCAAGGGCAGCTTTCAATTGTACTCAGAGACAAGGATATGATGGAAATAAGTTGGCCGGCAACGAAGGAAGTCCCTCCGTCTCCTCCAACATCCTTGACGCACCAAAAGAAAAAAAAAGAGAGGACATGCCTAAGCGAAAAGGGCAAGTTGAAAACCTGAAAGGGTGGCTGGAGTAAAAACAGCGGGCATGTAGCGGATTTGGTGAAAACCTGAAGAGGCGCCAAGGATAAAAACAGCACAGCTGCCAAGGGGCAGGCAAGATAAAAAATTTGGGACATAGTGAAAATCTGAAAGGACACTATGGGAAAAAATGATGAAAAAAGCTGGACGTAGTGAAAACTTGAAAGGGCGCTACGGGTAAAAATATCAGCAACAAAAAAAATAAAAAAAAATAAAAGTGCAGGTACAAAAAGAAGCCGAGGTAGCAAGCATTTTAATGAGATATAAGAAAGGGATAACTTCGGAACAACACTCTATCAAACTCTGCCCAAATCCACAGGATGCGATCTCGGATACCCCTTTAGGGAACCAAGACCCTAAGGATACAATCTAGATTACTGCACACAACGTGGGCTGAACCCCATATTCTAATCCCAATCATCCAAAGCATGAATCCAAACACAAGAAAACACCGACTTTTGGCACAAACAAAATTTTCTTTCATCTTTCTTGCAAGTATTTTATCTTCCTATTTTCGCGCCAAAAAAATTTAAAAAATAAAAATAAAAAAAATGAAGGAGGTTTCAGGCAAGCAAAACAGTGGGTCAGCATCAAGCACTACGGGTAAACTACTATCTCTCATACATTGACAATCTCTGCCTAAGCCTCTCTATCTTCATGCGCAGGTACAAGGCCTCATCCCTATCCAGGCGATGCATAGCAAGCATACTCTCATCATATCGTCGCCCCACTGCCAGACGAAGAGCCATATCCTCTCACGTGTGTCGGAGGACAGCAATCTCGCTGATCAAGTGGCCATGGGTGGCTAACAAGAAGGAAGGATCAATGAAGGGCCGCTCCTCAAAAGCCTCAAACGAGTCAACAACACCTGAAGAGGATGAAGCAGTATCACCCACCATGTCCTGATCAGCAGCCTCATCCTCCAAATGCCAATCCGAAACCTATCGATAAAGAGATTGCTCCGCAACCCACCTCTGATACGGCACTGTGGCCAAAGGAGGAGCCCAAGACTCAAGCTCTAGCATCGCCGCATCCAACGATCCCTGCCAGGAAATCCAAACCCGTCGATACAAGGTAATCAGGTCGGAAGGAAAAGAAGCATGGCCAAATTCAGAGAAGGCAAACTCTGGGATGTCATACCAAAAGCCAAACTGACGAAGAAATCGCATAGGATGATAAGAACAGTATCCTCAAAGGCCTAGCAACAGCAAGGGAGTGAGAGCTGCACTACTGATCAGCGGCGGGCGACAGATCCAGGTAGCCTCCCAATTAACCTCCTAACCTTGAAGCTGAGAGAGAATGCAGCGGTACAATGACTCAGTGGCCTCAGCACCAGAGGGAAGGCCATCAAGTAGCAAGGACAACACATCATTACGGCGGGAATCAGGCCAAGAAAGCATAAGGGTCATATAAAGGTGTTCCCATAACCACACCTATAAGAAATAATTCAAACTTAAGATGCAAGCAAAAATAAAAGAGAGGGAAAAGAGAAAGAAGGAAGCAGAGTAAAAAGTACCTGAAAGAATGAACAGTAACCCCACAAGATGCGGGTACGTCCGAGTGAGCACTCAGTCAGTCCTAAGAAGAGCTCCGCCAGCACCATAGAAATGATGCTCCTACGATGCAATACACGACGGAACACGTATAACAAAGCTCCAAATGACGATCGTCTCCATCCTGAGAAAAGCAGCTCAGCCAGGACACAAAATATCAGCGCATTCAGGCACCGAAGCTGACGGTCGGATCCAGGGATACCTCGTGAAGTAGAACAACGATCATACAACATCTCAAGTGATAACTCTCCAGCTCCACCCTTCGTGGTGGGGAGGGCCGTAAGAAATCCGAACCAGGCGATCAAATCAGAAGAACGAACCAGCTCAGATGGAGGAACATATGGCTCCCGAGTAAGAGGCAGACCAGACAGGCAAGAAAACTCCTCTAATGACGGGCCCAGCTCTAAGTCATTAAAAGAGACAAATTCAAGGATGGAACCTAATCGTATAGCATCGCACTCAACAACAGCCAATCTAGGCGAACTCGATGCAAGTGGAGAACCTCTCAGAAACCCAGGGAGCTCAACTCAAAGATCTCAGACTCGGTTAAACTCTCGATCCAAAGATGCAATCGCTCAAAACATGTACCACGAGGTTGCAACTGACAGGTCCGGACAGGTATGCCCTCAACGATGAAGACCCCCGGATCAACAGAAGAATCATAAAAAATGGACATCCCCTCGTCCAGTAAGTTAATCTCATGATGACGGAAGAAGCCGACATCTCCCATCGCATCACGCAGAGTGTCCTGAAAAGCAACAACAGGCGGGCTTGAGCCGCCGATAACTGTCACCTCAGAAGTTGACTGAAACACATGAACCCCAGGAGCAGCAACACCTATGGACTCCCAATCGCCAACAAGACTGACACCACAAGCCCCGACCGTGACTGCCTGTCCTAACACTATCTCAATATCCTCGCTAAAAATCTAAACCAAGCCACCCGCGAGTGAATCATCACCCGCCAAATCCAAGCCGCTCGCGCCACCAAAATAGGATCCGTCATCTATAGAAATCTGATCCATCCTATCCACAGCATCCGGCATCATCATACCACTATCCACCTCATTTATGGACATCGGCCCATCAATCAAACTATCTCCCGTCATCACCACACCATCCATCCCAATATCCATGAATCCTGGTGGCCCATCTAGCATGGATCCGTTAAACCCATCAAACCCTTCATCCAATTCACCCCCATATCCTCCATTAATGGTGGTTGGAATGCCATAAATAGCATTGATCTCTCCAAAAGAGCCCATTACTCCCCCACCAACCTCCATCAACTCTTCCATAAATGGATTCCCTCCACCATTATTGGACCCACCAACTCTCTCACCACTCATGAGCCCATCATTGATCCCATCATGGCTGGCCATAATCAGCACCAAAAGGGGAAGAAGACAAAGAGAAGGAGACAAAAAGGGAGAGACAAAGGAAGAACGGACAAAGGGGATGATCGGATGGACAAGGACAGTAAGGAATGTCCGAAATGGGTCAGCAAGAATGAACAAGAAGGGGGGACGGTAGATGGAAGAAAAGATAAATGGAGACGGCACTCCGATTACCGCTTGCGGTAATCGATCACCGCCTGCAGACTTGTCATTTTTTGTGTCATTGATTCAGCACTGGAAGGGCAGAACGGGCAGAAAAAAGTCATCGAGCAGCAGTCTGATTACCGCCTGTGGCAGTCCGACTGCCGCCCCGGCCTACTTTCGGCCATATTTTGGATGGGACCCGCCTCAGAAGGCCAAGATCTTATAACAAACATCCATACATCCAAAAGGGGTCTGAAGGTGTTCGAAAAGAAGGATTGAAAGAGAATAGCATCGGCAAACTGAAGTTTATAAACATGAAGGTTCTACATTCAAAGAAAGCAAGATACAACAAGCTAGTCATCATCAAGGAGATATGCATCAGTATCATGGCAATGAAAGTGAGGCCCCAGGATCCCTCCTCCAATAAAATGCGCACCGCCCCCAGGGCCATAGCCAGGCTGTAGAATCAGACCGATACCATGCTGCTCACACCAGGAGCTGTACTCTCTAGATGGATCTACAAAGGCACTCGCATTATAACCCTCCAGTGTAGCAGTAAGCTCCCTTTCGGACACTGATCTCCAATCCGAAGGACCAGGTGGAGGACTGAGTGGTACCATAGGACTACCGGTCAACTGTCAAAAAAGTCTCTCTCTCAAGTACCATTTCATCACACGAGGATCCTCAAGAATACGGCGTCGACGAGAAGCCTGAAAAGCTTCCTGGGCCCCAGGAGTAAGTGCCGCATTCGACCGGAGATACGTCCTAGATAGAAACTGCAAAAAGAAAATCGAAGATTTGAGCAAAGAAGTAAACACATGAGCAACACAGAAAAAGGGCAAAATCACTCACATCACTCGGAACAAGGGCGTCAACGTTTGACCTCCAGGCAAGGTTTGAAAATAAGCACGTACGGCTGCGGTTATCCTTGTACCATAGCATCATGCGAGGAAACGGAGGTAAATAGTCAATCAAGGTAGGGGCCAAATGTAGAAAATGGTCAAAGAAGCAGACCTGCACGACTCATAGTCAGAGGAGGATAAACCAGTGCATCCCCAGTGAATATATTGCAAAAGATGGAGACCAAAGAGAATACCTCAATGACAGGGTAGAAGCCAGTCAGGGATCAGCTGATACAATGGCTGGCTTTGTCCAACCCTTCGTACAAATGGGCCAGGAGAGCTGCATTCCAATTGTACAGTATGGGAAAGGTGATATCTGCCACAAGCGACAATAAACGGAAACTCACCAGCTCATTCCCTTGACAGAAAATCATCGCACCCATAGTGTACAAAATTAAGGCACGTGCCTTCACCACCGCCGCTGCTTCAGGTTCAGGGACACGTCTGGCGAAATTCGATGATAACCAAAGGAGTTTGAAACGCAGACTAGTAAAATCAGCCGCGTCTGGCATCATCCTCAGGAGATTCATCCAATCCTCTTCAGTGGGCACCGGAAGGTCATCCTCAAAAGGGATAGACCCTCCATCATATCGGAGGCCTAGCTGCATATAAATGTTATATGGGGTAATCCCCCACTCTCCAAAAGAAAGCTGAAAGGTATGAGTCTCAGGGTGCCATCTCTCAACCAGAGCAGATAAGAGAGACATGTTGGTTTGACTCAGACGAACCTGAAACAGGTGAGCGAAGGGGGTTCGCTCTAGAACTTCAAAGAACAGCGGTTATGGATCCTCAAACCAATCGGGTCAGTGCGTCCTGACCCCACGCCCTCTCAAGACAGCAGGTGCACCACCTTCTCGGGCGATGTCAGACAAATGCCGACCCTCATGAGGCACAAAGCATGGATCAGGTGACTGGCGTGAGGAGCTAGCATCATTTTTACCACGTCGAGGCATGCTGCATACACAAGATAGGCAAATAAGTACCCCAGCCACATCAAAAGCCCATCTCATAAAGCCCATGACTAAGGCCCACATCAAAGGCCCATCTCACAAAGCCTATGTCTAAGGCCCATTTCAAAAGCCCACGTCAAAGGCCCATCTCACAAAGGCTCATCTCACAAAGCCCATGTCCAAGGCCCATATCAAAGGCCCATCTCACAAAGCCCATGTCCAAGGCCCACCAGGCCCATGACAAAAGACCAGTACACATTTCATAGATCCTTCCCTACATCTGATCCAATCAAGATCATGATGTGGGGCCCATTTTGAAAATCTCATCCATCCATCATCCCAAAAATCTTTTTACATCCATGCATCTGAACCAATCAAGATCATGATGTGGGGCCTATCTGAAAAATTCCATCCGTCCATCATCTACCATAAACTACCATTCATCACCTACATCATCCATGCGCACAAATAGGCCCCAAATCATTAATCCGATGGTTCAGATCATCTAAAAAAAAAGAAAAAAAAAAAGAGAAAGCATGGGGGCCCTTTTCTTGTCACACCCCATTCCACTAAAAAATAAATACAATAATAGTCCACCCAATCATCTGGCCCGAACAAAACAAGTTCAACAAGATTCAACGGCTCAGATCAAATTCGGATGAGCTAACGGTCCCGATCATGGCTCTCTCCCAACCCAAAGAAAAATTCGGCCCATCAAAAGCTCTTGAAGAAAGTATCCCACAAAGATCAAGCAGAGATTTGTTAGCCAGGATTACCTGAAAATAGAAAGAAAGAGAAAGATGTAAGAAAAATAAGTTGAAAAACCTCTCCAAAAATAGCTCCAGGGACCACAATGGGTCCCTGGACGTCCCAACTGCGAGAAAGAAATAAGGGAGAGGACCACACCGGACGGACCGATGCACCGAATGGACCAGCGGTCCAAACGACACGCAAGCGATAGTCGGACTGCCGCCCTACCGAAAAGGTGCATGAGGCAGTGGGTTGTCCCCTAAGGCTAGTGAGAATAACCGGTTTTTACCTCCAACTGCTGGGCAATACCCAAAATATTTTTAAAAATAAACCTAAACTCTCAAGGGTTTTCAAAAACAGTCCCGCATTGTCAAAAGTCACAAAAAGAGTCTCAAAATCTTTAAAAGTCACCGAAACAGTGCCCAAGTCTTCAAAACATATCAAAACAGCCTCATTTTCAAAAAAAAAAATCTCCAAGAAAAAAAATAAAAAATAAATCTCAAAATTACCAAAATAAGCACAATGAATCCCTAGTGAGTATAACCCCCCCTCCCCCCCCCCCCCCCCCCCCCCCCCCCCCCCAATAAAAAAAGGGGGTATGTTCCTTTTAAGCTATCAAGCCCCATTAAGTTATCAGTGGAGGCCATCTGAATTTTTCTACAATAAAAACCGGACGACGACGCCCTCCCGCGAGGTTGGACGGATGCTCCAAAAATCTCAAAAATATCTCAAAAAAAAAACCGTTAGCCCCACTAACTCGACAGTGGAGGCAACGTGACTATTTACTTGCAAATAAAAACTGAATGACGACACCCACCCGCGAAATCGAACGGATATTTTACAAAAAATTTAAAAAATATATTTTCAAATAAAACCCCCGAGGAGTCTAGCTCCAAAGGAATAGCCTTCAAACAAAGTTTTCACCACCACACGCGGCACGCAGTACACTGAAGAATCTTCTATATTCTCCAGTTGCGGCCAGTGTACACAGCTAAATAAGATTCGATCTTTACCAGTTTTCTCAGCGGATGATTGAATCTGTACATGATACATGTACGATTGGCCCGATTTCTATATCTAGACAGTCGTACGAATGCTAGTAAAATGATTGGATCCATCTCTGGAAAGAATAATCAAATTCAAAGTGTCTACAATCCATTGTAACCAAAGTATCAGAATCGACAGACTGCATAGCAAAAGATTACTCACACATACCTAGCACGGGATGTTCAAAAATTTTGATTGAGTTCAAGTTGGCGTAGTGAGTTCCCCATAAGGCCGCACCAACGCACAGGGCAGCTAACCACTTTGACAATTAAACATACCGAATACTCCTAGGGTGATTACTTAGCAAAGGAACGACAGACCAAACAGTATGAGAATCCTCGTAAAGCCGTGACAAATGCGCAGGGGCCCTTACTCTTCAGACTTACCCTCCAATGCTATTAACAATCAGACGTGAAAGGGTTGTGATTGGTGATCCGTAAAGCCGCGACAAATGCGCAGGAGGCAACCACAACGTTTTCCTCAACCCTCATGATATGTGCAAGTCATCTCTTTTCCAGACAGTCGACTGACAATGATACAATGGCAGACAACAAATTCGAGTCACTACCCTTTTTCTGACTAGAAGGGTGGGGTGTCCACTCGCTTTGACCTTCGGTTGCTTGCAACCTCGGCCAAAAAGGGACATCTATAGACACCCCACCAGGGCAACATCTTGAAAAGGTTAAGACCATTCAGGAACCATGATCATACTCAACCAAACCAAAGCCCCTAAAACCCAAATCCGTAATCCAAAACTACGATCCAAACCATTCATCACACGTGCAACCCTGTCTGTGCCCCATACTATGGCCCAGATCATCATTATCTAAGTTGAAACCCATTTTTCTGAGCTGAAAAATTCAAAAAAGAGACTTCTGAGTGAACCCTCACAGTGTACAAGGTTCGCACGCGTGAAATCGGGCCGAACTGAGCCCGGACGAGCGGTACTTCAAGTGCCGCTGCTCGCGGGCCGTGTGCGGACAGCTGTCCCAGCGTCCAAAAGTCAACTTTCCTATAAATTATCCTTCCAAATTTTACTATTTACCTTTTTGCCGCCCTTCATGGCTAATGAGAGAGTGTCATGTGGCATTCCTCTCTCCATAACCAATTATAACTTGCCACCTCACCTTTTACCCCTCTCAAACCCAGAATTTACAGCAATGCCATTGGAGAAGGCTATAAATAGCCCTCTCCTCTTCACATTTGAAGAAGAAAAAAAAAGAGGGAGGGGACCTTCTCATCCAAGGGAGAGAAAGTGAGGAAGAGAGAGTGAGGAAGAGAGTGAGGGAAAGGGAAGGAGCTCCCAAGCCTTCAAAGATCTGATCTTTCTAGCCACCCCCTAGCCTTCCTCTCAACCTTTCCAACCCATAAGCTTAGCCCAGATCTGATCATGGTCCGGTTCATGTCTTAGCCTACTCAAGATCAAGCCAAAGATCTATTCTACATACAAGCATTCATCATGACATCTATTCCCTTCTCAACCTCCCTACTTCTCTAGATCTTTAGTAAACGTATGCTCTGTGACTTACCGTACACCGGATCCTGTCACATCAGAAATTTCTAGTGATCTAGTCTATATTTTCTTTACCTTTTTACATGAGCATCATCGCATTCGCTTTCTAGACATATAGTTGGACGTATGATCTGTGGCTTGCCGAAATCTCGGATCTTGCTACATCAGAAATCCATGTGTGTGCCTAGTCCCATCACGGCCACAACATCCATCATCCCTTGAGATTATTTTATCACACTGAGTAGAGACCGTACATTTGTACAGGCAGAGAGGGTGCTTAACACCTTCCCTCTTTATAACCGAGATCCCTTACCCTGAATCCCAGATCGCAGACCAGGAGTCAATCTAAGGTAGGGAAGTCCCTGGATTTCCCTCACCTTACGTATTTCATGGTTCTAGCCGACCGCGGGATTTCAAGATTTTTCGGCTAGTGGCGACTCCAATATCCATAATCAGCTTATCCCCCCCCCCCCCCCCCCAATCAAACAAGAAATACAAAATCAGCGTGGGTGCCGATTTTTCAGTGTCTACACCCGCCAAGTTGAGTGGTTAAACTAGCTAGGCTTATCCCAAAATCATAAATGGTATGTCCAATAGTTCATTCCAATTTGTGAGATACGTCCACTTTAAGTTTTGATAGTCCAGATCACCTCTGCTTTCAATCAGGCTTTTTCTTATCCATCTTGGCCATGAAATTGTCTGTGACCCGCTCTATGTCATAATAGGGGTGGAAATTGGCAGGTTAATTGAGGACTTAGACCAGACCTATTTTACTAACTAGGTTTGTATTTTCGCCTAGCTTGGTCACTGAGATATAAGTTAGCTTTGAACCAAAATATGTGAACCATGTTAAAAATAGGCCAACTCATTTATTAAACAGGTTGAATCTGGCATATGAGTATCCAAATTGAACTTACTTATTTCTTAAGTTGGGTTTAGCCCATTTGCTTAGTAGGCCATGGATTTTCCAATGAATTTATCTAAATTATTTTTTAGCTTTATATCTATAGTGGGACTTGCTAAATATTTGGTTGTATCTTGACCACATATGCCATATTGGTATGTATATCAGCATGTTGTTGGATATTTATCAAATGGGTACCTTTTTCTTGATAGTAACGTGTTTAAGGAGTGTAATGGGTACCTTTTTCAGCATGTTGTTGGATATTTATCAAATGGGTCCTTGCTCTTACCCGGGTGGTAGACTCCTTGGAGTTTCAACACCGGGTCAAGGGTTCGAGTACCCATGGTGATGAAATCCCACAGTGTGTGTGCGTGTGGCGTGAGTGTGTGGGGGTGTGTGTGCGTGTTAAAAAAATAAAATAATAATAATAATAATAATAAAATGCTTATCATATGATATAAATTGCATGGGCGAAAGGGTTTGGGTGTTCTACTGATCTTACGAACAGTAGATACCACTTTCAGGCGAGTGATCAGGTGCATTCACTGGTATTCTTTCATCCAACTCCATCATCCACCCTTCTCCTGGCAATCTCCATCCTTCAATGATATTAGTGAATTGTCCACCCCATTGATTATTTTAGGATTTTCTATGACCTGCTTCCGCCCCATCAGAAACTAGATCTCATTCATCGTTGTTGCTATGTACATCAGCGTGTAGATTCATAAAGTTGTACAAAAGTAATTAGGCTGAGTCATATTCATAATCCATGTTTTACATATATTTGGAATCTTAAGGAATTGTCACATAAGTGAGTAGATCTAGATTGGGTCCTGACCTAAGTTGGGTTTGCATCAAATCCATTTTAGGTTGTTCAAACTCATTAGAAGGTCAGGTCAATTTGATTTTGATATATTCTAAGCTAGCTAACTCATGAATCCAAACTCATATTCAAATACATGCCATTCATGCTTATGGTCAGGTCTAGTCAAATGACTTGAATGAGAAAACACACAAATGTCCCAGGATTTGATGTCATGGGTCGTGGCTAGCCCAATTTAACACATTTACACAATTACAAGTGGGACCCAACATTCAGTAATCCAAACTATTGATGTATAGTTGACACACCAAAATTCTCCTAAATGTAAAAAATCATAGCCTTTCTATATATAGATGACCAATTAATAGAAACAGCTGGTTTAAGAGGAGAAAAACATCAGATGTTCCCATCCAACTATGACTAGGAAAGGCTGATTTGATTAAAAAGAGTATGGAAACAAATTCCATTTACAGAGATTTATTTGTTTTACAAGTAAAGTTTTTATATTTATTAGGCAAAGGTCACCGTATATCTTATCTCAAAGAATTAAAATAATAAATAAGGCTAATGATTATTTTATAAAATTTGTAGTAATTTTTCAAAAATTAAAGTAATAGAATACAAATATTAAGGGAGTGTTTGGATTATCTAGTTCCATAGTAATGTGGTGTAAAACTCACATCATTACTCCTTATAGCGGATTAATAAACTAATATGTCAAATCATAGTAATCTGTCGTAAAAGCCACCGACTTGGATGGGTGGAGGTGCGTTGACATGGCATAGTTTTGTTAGACCCTCCTTGATGTATGTGTTATATCCACATCATTCATTCATCTTGCGATATAGTTTTATAGAAAGAACAAAAAATAAGTCGCATCCAAAATGAAAATTGACTACACTATAGAAGCAGTCGGGATTGAATGCCTACCATTTAAAACTTTCCTGAAACCCACATAAGTGTTGGATGAAGCTGATATTTGGGGTCATGCCCTAAAATGATATTGCAAAATGGATGGCCAATGTGGATATAACATATATCAAGCAAGTTATATCAACATGAATTTAATCACGTGAGTACATTACATGCATATCAAAAACTTAAAGCTACATGAGTGGTATTGGTATTATATACGACTTTATTTAAGACTACTATAGTAGTGATAATCATTACCCATTTACAGTAGACCACACCACATTACCGCAGAACTCCACCATCCAAACACGCCCTAAAGCATTTATTAAGAATACGGATGGAATCTTTACTCTTAACCTTCTTATAATAGAGTTTAGGATTTTGGATTAAGAAGGTGATTTGCTTTGGCTCGTTTTAAGATAGGCAGAGATGATGGTGACCAAAGAAAACATTCACAACATTTTTAGCCTAGTACACTTTATTTAGTATTCATGCAGAAGTGAGCATGTTAGGAATTTAGGGTACTTACCCTTGCCCCGTGGTAGAGTCACAGGAGTTTCAACATTAGGTCAAGCATTGGAGTACTTATCAACGGTGAAATCTCATTATGTCATGAGTGTGTGGGTGTTTGTGCTTGTGAAACAAAAAAAAAAGTTGGTAAATTGATCTAACTCTCACATCTTCACTTTGCACATCGTATAAAATTAGATGAGTTATTTGATTTTCATCCATAGCTTTTCTTTGCCAGGGCATGAGCTTACCATCGTTTAGTCCAATCGTGCATTTTGCTGGGCCTTTCTAGTTTGCAATGATGAAATCCTTATTCAATAGATATTAACTCTTATAACCTAAATTTTGATGGATATGGAAATATTAAGATTCTCCTTCTTGTCAACGGATACTAGCCAACAAAAAAAGATGATGTAGAACTGCTCCCGTTCATGGACCTGCAAGGGCTAGAGAAGATATGAGTAGTGCGAGGTGAACCCCCCATTGCCTAGGGTTTAGATCTCACATTCCTCCTTTTTTGTTTAAAGTAGTTGTGTGTGTGTGTAGAGAGAGAGAGAGAGAGAGAGAGAGAGAGAGACAAAGAGAGAGAGAGAGAGAGACATCTTGGGAGGTGGTTTTGCAGTGTTATCTCTTAATGAGATAAGCTAGAGAGTCCTTGTTCTTACAGGATTCTTATTCCGAATTTGTCGGAGTGACTTTCAGTTGAGATTAGGTCGGATCCTTCTTTGCAAAATTTCCTCCAGATTTCTCGTATCGCCTCTTTGGCAGTAGCCAGCCTTTTTGGCTCCGGGCTTGAGCTCTCTCCCCTCGAGTTCTTTACCCATGCTTAGAGCAATACAAGAGTTGAACCAAGTCGAGCTTGGCACAACTCGACTCGGCTCGGCCACTAGCTGACCCTAGCTTGAACTCGGCTCGACTTGGTCCTTGAGCCTAATTGGCTAGCTTGGATCGGTTTAATCAGCAACTCGGGTCAGTTTAAGCATGCATGACATTTTCTTAAACACATGGAGTGCACCTTCAATTTCTCACAATATGCAAAACAACAACAGCAGTTTACAGGTATTTCATCAAACACTTTGTAGGCAACATTAAAATCAAGATACAATGATAGTATTATTATGTAATTTTTTATTTTTATTTTTTATACTAATTTGTTTCATATGCATACCTTTCTCACCACCAACCGAACTCGTGAAAAATGTATGCACCCAAAACAGCACTTCATTTTCATTTCATTAAACACTTGGTGAGCAACATTAATATCAAAATAATCGAGTCATCAAACTAGTTCGATTCGAATTGAGGTTTGATCCGAGTTGATTCGAGCTCGAACAAGCTCAAACTCGGATTGAAATTTTTTCGAGCTCCAAATTTTAGCTCGACTCAACTCGAACTCAATTTCAAAGCAAGTCAAATCGAGCTTTTTTAAGTCAAGCCGAGCGAGTTATCGGAGCCAACTTGTTCTTGTACAGCTCTACCCATGTTATAGACACTCCTGGTGGGGCAAATTCTCTTCTATAGAAGTCCATCCTCTAACGACCCACCTCGACAGCTCGTCGTTGAGTTGGAGGAAGTGCTGACCTTGTATGGATAACCCTTCTGCTTGGGCCTTGTTCACCCCAGCTTGAGGTCTTCCTCAACTTGGAAGCATATCATCTGTAATTAGATGATTGTTCTTTATATGCGATGGATGAATTAGGCTGTCCCTGCAACACTCCAATTGAGGAGATTTTTCGGACAGTGTAAGAGAGGATAGACCAACGATCTGGATTTCTGGAAAATTGCCCCCCTTTTCACAATTGAAAACCTGTGTATATATTCCGTACAATTACGCCTACCACGTACGTAGAGTGAGGCTAAGTCCAAACTTCCGAGACCCAGTTAAGTGGGCGTTCGAGCTGTGGCCACGACTCGACGGTCATACGCACATTTACTGCTGGACGGGTAATCCCGAGACCCGATTCAAAAATCTCGCGACTCCTCGATTTCTCGTCTTCTTCCTCGTACGGTACGATATTTTGACGGTTCTGTTGAAAGGAATCCGAAGCCCCGCACGCATCTTTGCACGCCACACACGTGCCAATCTGGCAAGTGTGCCGAACATCTGACCCCTACATAAAGGTGGACCACAGAAAATTAAAGATCAGGTTGATCCACTAATCAGGCAGGCCGCATGAGTCTCTTAAATCTAGACCATTGGCGATTCCGTCAAATCGTGCCTAATTCTATAGTACGAGGATGGCCCACCTGATAATAAGACTAGCCTACGTGTGGGCCAGAGGCACGTGTATCACTGTCATCAGCTAACACGTGTTGTTCTGAGCCTTCCAAAGCTCCGGTCCATCCTTACAATACTATCCACTGAATTTAAGGAAGATTTTGGACAGCTAAAAGAACTCAACCAACGGACGATATTGGATGCAAAATCCAACGTGGGCCCACCGATGATTGGCCATAACTTAAAACTTACAATGATCTGACGATCCTGTTCGTACAATGAAAGAGAGTCACGCTTTTGACTTTGGACTGTTGACCATGAATCGTTAAGGTAAAAGGCCGGTAGTCCTCAAGACTGCCAAAGTGAAATCTTCGTCTGCCGACTGGGCCACGTGTATCAGAGTGAGACCCACTTCAGGAGGGTGGTCCCACCACGGATTGGCAATGGACGGTTTTCTTTTATTTGAAAATGATCCTAACCGTTCAAAAAAATGGACTTGAATATAAAAACATGTACCGCGTCAAATAGTTAAATCAGCAGCCAATGTAATTTTGGGTTACCAACCATCCACAGCAGCCAGTTTGGACGGTTGAGATTGAATCACATGTACGTCATGTCCATAGTTGGTGGTAGATGAGTACGTCATGTCCCACACTCTGCCAGGATATCATTTGTAATTATTCTAAGTCGAAGTAGAGAAACGCAAACGTATGAATCCAGAGATCGAGGATGTGCAGGATGCCTTACACGTGAGACCCAATACGGTAATCTACACCGTTGGTCCGTGGATTCGATGCTGAAAAGCATTGATCTGATCCGTAAATCTCCAAGATTGGGAGGTCCTGAGTCCTAACATGTCGGATTAGACCGGAAGCGGCCCAAAAAAAAAAAAAACAGGAAATCTCCCAGGATAATGGTCCACTTGCAATTGAAAATGAAAGCAATATTGGTCGCTGGGATCTTCTGATTGGAGATATTTTTGGGTATTTTTCATCACCGTAGGACTCACCAGACCAACGATCCGGATTATGAAACCATGGGTCCACTTGTCAGAGCTTAAGACACGCGTGCAATATGGAAGGATGCTCCTTACCTTGCGCTCCCACAGCAGAATTGGACACGTGGTACACGGGTGAATAATCAGGACCCTTCATTGCAATGAGCGGCCATCGATCATCCATCATAGAAAATAATCTCTTAATCCGACGATCTCAACCGTCCAACTATGGACCGCAAATGGGGTGCTTCAATCACTTCAGATTTCCCAATATACACGGTTATTATTTAAAGAGCGGATAGAGAGCAGCTCACAAGACGTTATCACAATCAGAACCGTCCACCAAGTGAGGCCCACTTTGATGGCTCACTGCGGGAAAGTCCCTCTGATTGGGTGAATGCCTCACTGTGGCCCGCAAATGGACGGACAGAATGGTATACATCTCTTGGTGGGCGCACAGAAAGAACGGTTTCTATCAACAAGAGTGGGCCCAACGTATTTTGGAGGTGACATGGACTACGGTTTTTCGTAGTCCCCCATTATCATTTGGACACCGACCCAAGTGGATCATGTGGGGCCCAGACCTTGCTAGGTTGCGCATAGGGTGGCGCTGGTTGACATAGCTGGGTGGACCACTCGATCATCATGGTTTTGGGTGCCCACATTTTCTAATATTACTGATTTTTTAGATTCATGGAGCCCCGAAACCCACGTAGGCTAGGCTGTCATCTCTGTTGGAGCCGTCCCTAGGGTAACTACCGATAGGTAGCACGAGAGCAACGTACGTGAAACTTTCGTAAGATCCAGACCGTCCATCAAGTATAGTGCTTCATTTTAACCATTGAACTCAAAAATCATGACGATCCAAAACTTAGATAGGCCACAGCACGGGAAAGAGTTGGGATGAAATGTCCACCACCTGTTTTGTATAGGACCCACCGTGGTGTTTTTACATCAGCCAATCCATTCATTTGATGTGCCTCATCAGGGTGAGAGAATTACCTCAAAAGGAAAGTATTCTAAAACTCAGGTGGGCCATACCACGTGAATTTAGGGGTTTTAGGTATAAATGTTTTGGGTGGCCCGCCTGATTATTGAATCATCTTCGTTTTTGGGATGAAGTCCCAAAAGGAGGTCTCGTACGTGATAGAGGGCCCGGATTTCATGCACGTTAGGTAATTTATCCGGCATGAAAAGTAAACCCTGGTCGGTACAAGTGCATCGCTTTTCCGTTTGGACGGTCTGGGCATGACTTTCACGGTTTGGACGGTCTGGGCGTGACTTTCACGTGCATTGCACGTGGAAAAAAAGAAAGAAAAAAGACGTGGTTTGCCAGGGAAGCGAATAATTGCCTTTCACAAATACATGTACCAGGATTGTGTGGGGCCCACAGAGATGTTCTTGGCAAATCAACTCCGTCCATCTGTTTTGAAAGACGACAACAGGACTGGATTCTAAAAATCAAAGAGATCCAACAGACGAAACAATGACCTTCCTGGAGCTGATCATGATGTTTATATGCCCTCCAAACCGTTTAGAGCGGCATTACCATTCTAACTGTAGCAACAAATATTCTCCTGATGCAAAACTTCTGTCACCCCCAGGCGTTAAATCCTCACTGTTTCGTGTGATATGGCCCACATGAGTTCGGATCTGCCTGATTTTAGAAACTTGTCCTATTGTGATCTTTCAAAACAGATGGACGGAGTGGATTTGTCAAGAACATATCTGTGAGCCCCACACAGCCCCCCAGGACAGGAAGATCTCAAGGCAATGGGCCTCCGTTTGCAAGTATCTCTGATATAATAGGTTTCTATGGTTTACATGGTCATTGTTTGTTTGGAAATTGTGGAAAAGGTCTCTCATTTGCCAAAGACAAGATAACTAAAAATAAAATAAAAAATCATTCTTTTCCCCAGTTTCCTATATATATATATATATACACATATTTCATTTTCCTCTCTAAAACCTAATAAATAAGATTTCTACTGTTTTTTAAAGACATAATTCTACATTTCTACTTAAATTGTGTATGCTTAAATTTGTAATGATTATAAATATCAAATCTTATCTCTGGATAGTAAGTTACTTACAGCTTATCTTGATTTCTACTTATTAAACTAAAGTGATTAAGTAACTTTAAATAATAATAATAAATTACCTATAATTGATCATAAACCTAACCTATTTGGTGGTATCCAAACGGGACTTTTCACGTATTTGGATATGACTAGAATAAATAATTTGATTATACTTTTATATTATTGAAATGATATATTTATAAAGAAAATACATTGATTCTTTTATTAGGATAGGAGATTTTTAATAAAACAAAATGTAAAGTTTATAATAATTGATCATTCCTTTACATTTTGGGTCAAGTCTCATCGGATCAATGGTTTAGATCATTGAAACGTGACGCAGATCCAACAGCTATGGTTTAGATAATATCCTATAAAAATTTGTGGGTGTATATTGTAGAAGACCTCGTTTGCAAGTCAGTGAAGAAAAGGGGTCAATAGAGCACGTGCGGTTGTAAGGTCTATTCGTAGAGATATCATAAGATCAGTGGAACTCATTCAGTTCATGCACATGCCACCTTAAGTGCCAGATCCAAGCTGTTCACTACGTGGGTCCCACCATGTAGATCTCCAGGCCTAGAAATCAAGCAGATCTCCACAGTTTTTCTTTTTCTTTTTTCCTCCTCTCTACATTTCTTTCTGGAAATTCCGGTCCCTCCCATTAACCTAACCAGCTTGATTTTTATCACCAGGGCACCAAAATAACGTGACCCACCTGATAGACGGCTTGAAATTTTTTCAAAACCCCATTTTAAAATATTGTTAAGATTCCTGGGCAGCAACAGGCCAATGGGCTGCCCAGAGCCCATCTCATCCGGACCACATGCATTCCGTCCCATAAAGTGCCATTCAATCTTCCATTAGACAACACATTCACCTTGCATGTAGACCACTGCCTCATTGTTTTATAAATGTTATTCCTTTGTGCATTCCACAGCCCACTTGATCTACGGATGGATCACAAACATTCATATGGGAAATAAGGATATGATCAATTTTCTGGCCGGCCCATTTCAGGCCGGCACAGCCCTGAATAGACCGACCTTGGGTCATATATACCCGACCGACCCGATATTGAGTGGGGCTCGAGCAGGGTGTATCAAGTTCGGTCTCGGGCTTGGGCTATACAAATACCAACCCGATAAAACTTGGGTCGAGCTCAAGTTAAGGTCTCAGGTTGCTCAGACCCAACTGAACCCGATCGATATATAAGTTACTTATAAATTATAATTGAGTGTGAATCATCTATGTTGAAGGCATAGGAAATTCTAGTGCCACTAGGTCTCATTGATCCACATCATTTCCGATGACTAAAGCTAACAAGATATGCCGGATTCTGTACAAACACCAACCCGATAAAACTTGGGTCGGGCTCAGGTTGAGGTCTCAGGGTGCCCGACCCAACCCAAACCTGATCAATATATAAGTTACTAATAAATTATAATTGAGTGTGGATCGTCTATGTTGAAAGCACAGGAAATTCCAATGCCGTCAGGTCTCATTGATCTATGTCATTTCCGATGACTAAAGCTAACAAGATACGCTGGATTTCTCTCTTAAATAGATTGCGTGCTACACAACATGACTTTTAAAGGAATAGTCCTATATTTTAGCTTGTTTCTTTAGAAAAAATGAATTTCTTTATGATAAATAACTACATATATAATTAATAAAATCATATGTACAAAAAATAAAACATGTATTAAAATATGATAGGCTGATATAATAACAAAAATATTAGTATGTATCCACCCGACCAACCAAAACAGACCCGCTCGGGTTGAGACTTCCCAACCTGAAGGTGGGTTGGGTTAGGGCTGACGTATAGGAACCTTGGGTTGGGCTAGGGTTGGGCACCAACCCGCCTGACTTTCAGCCCTACCTAGCAATGTCGAGGAATTGACCACCTATGTTATGGCATGGATTATGAATCCAGTTCTCAATTTAAAAGTATAGAAAATTTTCCTCAACCCTGCAACAGTACCCTAACAAATCTTACATTTGTCAATATCAAAACTAACCCAACTTCAAATCACTCCATTCCAATATCCTGATTGGCCCATTGTTTGGTGACACCTAGTGGACAGTTAAAAAGTGAAAAGTAGTGGATTGTCCATATTCAATAAATAAATGTCCCTTAATCAATATGATTTCGAAATAGTAGAGCACTAGCACTCACAGGACCAGTCCTCGCACGATTCCATAATCTGAACATTTTTCTGCAATACCCAAAAATAATATTTATAAACTCTTAAAGTTTCACAACTCTAGTTCAAATCTCTGATGTCTCCAAATAAAGCCAGCAGTTTTGGACGATTTTGCCTCTGTAGTTAGTTTTCAGGAGTCCTCAACCTTAAGATTTGTAAGGGCATAGAAGGAATTTTCAATAAAAGATCGGGAAATTTGGGGTGCTCTAAAAATGTGAGCCATCAATCAAGGTCATTTTTATCATTTCTAAAAAGCCTCTAGCACCTATTTTCTCTCCCAGTCTTCTCTCTTCCTCTCCACATTGAAACACCACAGACCTAGTGTCTACAACACGGGTGGCTACGGACATCTGCAGCTACACAATTACTTATTTAAAGCAGCATAGAAGGGCTCTCTTTGAAGAGAGGGTATTTAGAGAATTTAGAGATGTGCGGCCTGCCTGTCTGTTGGACTAGCCCTCCACCTTTTTTACAAGGAGAGACTTTTATACTTTGGCAAAGTAAGATGATTGATATACTAGCACTAAGAAATAATAGAACAATGCAAATCATGGGTTTCGATTCAGATTAGTTTTCATTGTTTTCATTGATTTCATTGATTTCATCTCTCTCCAAAATCAAAATCCTATTCCTTGCTAACATTTAAAACTAACCAAAACTAACCAAATATCAAATATCTGGCATGAGGTCAAGATGGATACTTAGCCCATTTTCAAGAATGTGGGTATTATAGCTCAATACAGCTCTTGCCGTTCTGACAAGATGACTGCCTGTGACTAGCCAACATTGATTTCTATTACAAAGAACGATAATATAAACAACGGGAGCTGAGATTGACACCTCCCATCTCTTAAACACTCCCCTTTTTTTTCTCTTTTAAAGTTCATGGCAATCATTAACAGTGCATTTGGATGGAAGGCAGCTATTAAAAAAAAAAAAAATTAAGAGAGCATAGATATCGTTTGCCTAAATAATGGAAGAATAACAAAGTTACTAGTGAAGGTATAGTAAAACAGGGATTACAGAATAAAAGAATAATATTTAAAATGGAAATGGTACACATCTGAGGAAAACAGCCCAAATGGGGAAACCATGCTTAGAGCTTAACCAAGCATGTGCTTGGATTTCTCGCATTGAATTTCAGATGAGACATGATCTCAACCAGCAATACATGGTTGCTCTGCAGAATAAAGAAAAAGAGAAAAATACCCTTACAAGCACATCATCACTTTAAAAAAAAATAAAAAATCAAGGGTATTTTAATCCTTTTCCGTACACCCAGCTACAAGATTTGTATACAATCACAATACACTTCGTTAAGGGTTACTTGGTTCATTACCTCATTCGAATTTGAACCACTTCCAGTTTGCGTATGATGAAGCTTCATCGTCAAAAGGAAGTACATCAGTTGGAAGGGCTTCTAGCTTACGAACCCCAGAAACAGCTGGTAGCTTTTGCTTGTACTTTTTTGCCATCTCTTCAGCCTTGGAAAACACTTTCTGTTTATTAAAAGAATGGCACACCAACTTCAATTCTTCGAACAAGAAGCAAGATTCAGAAATGCATAATCCAAATCCAAAACAGGTGGGCAAGAGAGGAAGATTACGCTACCTCTTTGTTTGATAGAAACAGGCCAGGCTCACTTTCTAGGGCTGCGATGCTTTACCTCACAAAGTTAAAAACTATCATCAGAGTTCTTGCACACATTGTGTTATGAGAGAATGTCCATTGTCTTTTTTGCATTGATAAAATTGGCAGCATGATAGAAGTTGAATACTCTAAATGCAGTCTCATCTAATTTAATGGCACGGCCGCATGAGTAGAAATGGTTATGCATGTCAAACTGAAACCCTTCTTTAGAGGGAGCAACGTGCCAGTCAGCCCACTCTGCCAGGCTTTGGTCCGGGCTTGGACCCATTAGCTTGGCTTGTAGTCCGGTCTTGGGCTCTTGGGCAAGGCATCTATGACTCGATCAATTCAGGTGGGCTTGGGCTCGGGTCATTTCCACCTGGCCTGACTTGATGTGTACATGTGCTCTATCCTACAAGTATCTGTTCCAATCAATTGTTTAGGAAACACGTGCATCTTGCATATGGACCATTAGTTTTCATTTTTATAAATGTCTATTTCTTTGTACATGTGCAGCCCACCTGATCAACAGATGGATTGGGAAATTTCACTTTAGAAATGAGGATTTGAATAATATTCAGGCTGGGGCAAGGCCAGCCAATTTTTCAGGCTTGAGCTCTGGCCTGCTAGGTTATGCTTGGTCTGGGCTTGGGCCTATGGTGTCAGCCTGGGGTGGGCCTAGCCTGGCCCAACCCAAACCCAGGCCATTGGAAATAAGGATTTGAACCATTCACTTTGGAAATAAGGATTGGGAACATTCATTTTAAAAATAAGGATTTGAATAATATTGGAGCCACGCCAGGGGTAACTAATTTTTTCAGGCTCGGGCTCTGGTCTGCTGTGCTAGGCTTGGTCTGGGCTTGGGCCTTATAGTATCAGACTGGGCAGGGCCTAGCCTGGCCCAATCCAAACCCAGCCCATTGCCCCCCCTCACCCATATGACACAAGAAATGGATAAAGAAACGGCATCAATTAGAACCAAGAATGAACTCTACGGTGA
Source organism: Magnolia kwangsiensis (assembly GCA_037074715.1). Lineage (NCBI taxonomy): Eukaryota > Viridiplantae > Streptophyta > Magnoliopsida > Magnoliales > Magnoliaceae > Magnolia > Magnolia kwangsiensis. Next base: position 47,136,855 of record CM073571.1, on the reverse strand, counting down.
CTGAAAAAACATTTGAACTATTTTGTTCTCTCAAATTGGCAATATTTAGAATCTGGTGGTGAAAGAATACAGAGGCAACGCATTGTTCCCCTCGTTTTCTTACCGGTTAGGGCAACCCTGTTTGTACAGTAGTTGCCAGACTGAGATACAGAAGCAAGAAAAGACTCATTTTTACAATTCCTGAAGGAATTATGCAAATAAGAGAAATGCATGGTTGATTTCAAGCTTGGAATATGCATCAAAGGATCAAAGCATTGCACCCCTACCCTCATTTTTGACATTTAGAATCTGATCCTTGTTTGCTCACACGTATATTTTAGAGAGAGAGAGAGAGAGAGAGAGAGAGAGACTCAGAACTTGCTCACCTGAGTGATATTTTGTCAGGAAACAGTGACTTCACCACCAGAACTTTCACCTTCTCACCCTCTTTTAGCAAGTCACTGACAGAGCTAACTCGAGCGTGAGTTATGTTTGAGATATGCAGCAACCCACTGAAATGAATAGATTAGACTTTAGAGCATTCAAGAGAATATTCTTAGAAAGCAATGTCAAGAAGAAAGGACCAATTCAAATTGATTCTATTTACTGTTGATCCATGAAATTAACATGGAATGGAATTCCTAATGCACCAAAAAAATAAAAAATAAAAATAATGGCTTGGTCATTTATAGTTAATTAGAACTCATTCTTTTCTATATTACACACCCCATAAGCTTTTGTGATGCACTTCTACACAACTACATATTTTGATGCCAGAATAAATAAACAAAACATGAACCAGCCAAGTGGCTAAACAAGCACAGGTCTGATCATGATTTTAAGACTCAGACAAATCCTTTACGACTTGTCCAAATAAACTCAGACTCGGTCTGACTTGATCCGGTTCAATATCACGAGTCACCCCTGACTAAGGTGGAATGAGTTCGGATGAGTCACCGAGTCTTTAAACCATGGGTCCAATAAAATTTAAGTTTTAAACCAAGAGTCCAAGACCATATCTATGTCACCCAGTCGATCTGTACCAACAGTAACTCTTTTTTCTCTCAAGCGATGTAGTACCAACTTAACAGTAACATATACATCTGAAAAGCAGTTAAATGCCAAAGATCACACTCTACTCCCTTGGTTCTTTAATACCACAGGCTCAACACCATTTATTCTCTTTTCCATTTTTCTAAGTGGTCGGAATTTTATTGTTTTTGATATTTGCATTTTCATCTTCCACACAATAATCATTACAACAAGCTATACCATAAAAGAAAATCACTAGAACAAGCTACTAAATTTTAGTTGGAGCAGGAATCTCTATGCTGGAAGACCAAGACACTGATGATCAACTGCAGGATCATTGTCCAACAGTTTTAAGGGTTGGAAAGCAAGACTTGTTTAGAGAGGTTAACTGCTCAGCAGACATTTTGGCTGAGCCTGCTGATGAGACTCACCAGGAGTTTTTCTTCTTCTTCTTCTTCTTCTTCTTTTTCTTCTTCTTCTTTTGGCTAAGCCAATTGATGATACTGATGCAGGACAATTAAGTACTTGCTCTAAAAGCTCAAACTGATAGAGCATGGCAAATTAATCCCTTTATCTCATAGCCCAGGCCCCACATCACATGGGTTAGAACCTCAGCCAAACCCCCATCGTGAGCCCCACTTCACATGGATTCCGCTTCACACGGATGGGGCCTGCCTCACACAGGCCGCCCACCCCGAGTGTGCCCCTGCATCCCACAAGCAACCCCACTTGAGCCCGGTGTGAAAATGCCCCTGCATTAAATACTCAATGCCATGCTAAAACATGAGTATATAAAATCCCCTTGATTAGATGATATGCTATACAGCCATGCAGATTCATCCTGAAATGAGCTATCCCCAAGCAAAGTGCCTTTCCAAAATCTTATTTGAGGACCGTCACAACATATGAAACACCTCTCATAAAATCTTTGAAACATCCATCACCACCTTCCATATGCCCAATGCCCTATACAGTGACCAACCAGAAATTAGTCAGCCACCTACTTGGGTGCCATATTTGGACGATGCCACTTGTTTGCTTGTTCCAGAGATAGCTGTCCTCAAAACTGAATCTCCATAGCCATTTTCCAATAAAGCACGATTCATCAAATCAAGGTCTTTAATGCCCATACCTCCACTTTCCCGAAGAGAGCAAACCATGTTCCATGCAACCAAGTGGGTTTTTTTTTTTCGTGTGTCCTCCATCTTTCTCCATTAAAAGTCTCTTTGAAAATTTTTCGATACGGCGGATTACCCTCATAGGGTGCTGGAATAAAGATATGAAGTAAACCGCATATTCAACAAGGCAGCTTTAATGAGGATGATGTGGCCAACTAAAGAAAGGTATTTGCTCTTCCAAGCTGATAATTGCTTTTCTAGTCTCTAAATCACTGAGTCCCAAAGCCACTTGGCAGGTTTAACAAGACAAGGCTAGCTGCCCGCTAAAATATTACAAAGACGTTCTACCAAGCTCCCTCCGTGTAACTACAAGACAACACCCCATGAATTCCTTCAAGGTGTTTGCACAAAGGGATACATAGATCTGATTTTTCCAACACTATGGGAACTGACTACTCCCTATTATCAAAAGACCTGTTATTCTTTCCCATGCAAATGGGCCAAAGGATGGCTACACAAATTCCACAATTTTATCCCTTTCCCTTTGAAAGGGTATTAACCACAGCATTGAGGCTGGCGCTTTTCATCTTTTCTTCCACAGAGACTACCTCCCGATAAAATTTAAAAATAAAAAAAAACAAAAAAAAAAACAATAAATAATAATAAATACAACTCCTGTAGAACTTAACATTCCCCCCCCCCCCCCCCCCCAAGGAAAAAAAGAAGAAGAAGAAGAAGAAGAAAGGGAACTCCAAGAGAGCTTGAGCCATGGATCCATTGGAACGTTCAAGTCAAAAGGATCCCAAGAAAATCTTCGCATTCCTAATAACTAACAAACCTCACACTTGCAACAATCTGTTGTCAAATTTGCTTAACTGTTAAAATGGAAAGGTTATAAAAAAAAAAAAAAAAAAAAAAAAACTCAGAATCTACGTTGAACAAATCATCCAGATGAGCCAAATGCTGCTACCCAACACGTGCTGAAATTAGACACACCGTGGATTTAGGTGTGCCCCTTATGGATATCTATCCTGAGCTTATTTCCTGAAATTCTACTACCTTCATGTGGCACTAAAGTTCCCCTCTAAAAGTAGCGGCCTTTGCTTGGCTGGTGGGTAGAAGCAGGGTCCTAAAAAAACTCCAAAAGAGGTCCATGATTTTGCCTAATGTTTGCATCATGTGCATGTGAGATGTGAAGTCAGATTTTATGGATTGGGCTTCTAGCTCCAAGGACCTTGATGCATATTCCTTTTTTCCTTGATTGAGCTGTCATGGTTGCTGTGTTCCTGTGGCCCTTTGGCCGTTTTCTTTTGTTAATAAAATTTCATTTAACTTTTGAAGGACAGTAACTAATTTGTATATTTTAGTTAACATGTAATATGATGTATACATGCAATGCATTCGATGCAGATAAAAGATATTTTGAATATGAAAGAATTGACTAACCCTAAAAAACAATGTACAACTGAGTATACACTCGTTGATAGAGTGGAATGGCAGAACAGGATTTGTGTTCCCGACTCCAAGTAGTTGAGATGAGGTTTAGATGATGATGATGGTAATGAAAAGTCAAGCTCGGGCACTCTTTTATAGGTAACTAACAGCACTGGCTAGATTTCCAATACAAAGAAGTAGGCTGTACTCACCTTCTATTAGTTTCGCCTATCCTCACTTGTGCTCCAAATGGAAAGATTTTGCGAATAGTCCCTTCTAGAAGTGTTCCTTCTTGAAGGTGTAACATGTCCTGCAGTAGTATATGCATCACTGAATTTGTTAATAGAAAAGAGAGAGGAACGAACCGAACATTTAGCTAAGGATGGGGCAGCTAGACCTCTGTTTCAGGGATGTGTATCCATTACATTGATGGTTTTCTTGCAAATTCTTTTCTAATAACTTCAATTACTAGTTTGATTTCCAATTGAAAAATAATGCTCAGAAGTGATCCAGCTAGAGGAGAAGTTCCTACAGTTGCATGTGCAACTTAGGAACAAAATACAGGATCCAAGACCAGAGGTAACTAAATGGGTAAAAGATGACGAACTCACCCAAGCTTCTCTCTCACTTATTATCAAGTCATTACTTGATTCATCGATTCTACTAATCACCACGAATATCCGACGACCCACCTGCATGGAGAAGCAAATAGTATCAAACGAAACATATCGAATACTATGGAGCTGAGCTAGCCTATCAGCAAATATAACAATTAAAGAACTCCCAAGACTAAATTCGGTTGGAAATGTGATTGCTTGAAGGTTTAAAACATGCAGGTTGTCAGAAAGAAATGTGACGAAATAGCCATACTTTTTCTTCTTCTTTTTTTAAAGTGTAACAGCAATATGTAATATTGAAAAGTAATAAGATCGACTTCTGCAGGACAGACCAGCCAAGGAATTTTGATTTACATTTTCTTTCAAATCTGTGAAGTTATTTACTCTGTTCATCAACTCTGCTTTCGGAAGGAATGCTCGCAAACCCTGTAAGCCAAATTGTCAAATAAAAGTGTGATATAAAGGAGATAATGCCTAAGAAATAGAGCTAGAAAATGGAACAGTGAATGGACACATACCTCAATTCTTGTAAGAAGACCACCTGTATTCCACTCTGATATTCTAACTTCGATGGGCTCATTTAGTTGCTTTATCTGCAGGGAACAGCATGGGATTTCAAAAAGAAATACAAAACGACCTGCCTTTTTCTTTTTCCTTTTTTACAAAACGATCTATCTAGCAACATGCTCAAGTAACATAACATGGATTTCACCCTTGACACAACTTCAGTGACATAAAATATATAGGATTTAATTAGGATCGATAATTCATGAGAGCAAAGAGATTGAGACGGATGTTACTGATAGAATTCAAGCTGGGTAGAAGAAGTGGAGATGTGCCTCTGAAATTTTATGTGATCGCTGCATAGTAATCGAATTAATGGGGAAATTTTATAGGATAGCCATAAGATCAACCATGCTTATGAGACAGAATGTCGGGCAATTAAACAACACATGTTCATAGGATAAGTGTAGCTAAAATGAGGATGTTTGGATAGATGAGTGGCAAGACAAGGATAGAAATGAATGAATTCGAATGATTTAACAGGTAATAAGATAAAGGAAAGTAGACTTAGATGATTTGGCCATGTGAAACAAGACCCAGAACTACGCCGATTAGGAGCGAGTTGGTTCCAAGTTTTTTTTTTTTCTTTTTTCATTTGAAGGCTAAGCTGGTTCAAGTTGCTAGCTCCAAAGAAAAACATAACAATTGCTAGCCGCTACTCTCAGAACAGTGAGACTGGTGCTTGGTGTACCCCTTGTCATCGAGACTTATTTGACGAGGAATCGAGTGATTTCACTATGCTACTGGAGCACGTACATAAATATCACCCATCTTTGGCCTTGGAGGATTCTGTGGATTGGGAAAGTTCACCCATCTGGAAAAAAAATTTGTTCGATCTTTCTACCATTGATGGGGAAAGTGTCGGATGTGAGGAGAGCGGAATTTGCTCATCTCTTTCGGTTCTACAGCACTCCCCCCAGAGTGGTGGCTTTTGCATGGTTGGTAGGGAGAAAAAATATCCTAACCATAAATAATCTCAAAAAAAAGGCCCATGATTCTACCCAATATTTGTACTATGTGCACGAACAATGCAGAATCGGTAGATCATTTCTTCATTCACTGCCCATTTGGGTAGAAAGTGTGAAATATTTTCTTAGAAATTTCGAAGCCAATTGGGTAATGCCGAAGATAGTTGAAGTGGGCTCGGCACAGCAGGAGATAGAAAAGGAAGAGTCAGTGATATGGCTAGTTATGTTAGCAGTTTTATGGAACATATGGGGAGAACGCAACATATGTTGTTTCCTCAACAAAAAAGGATCTTGGGAAGAAATAGTTTGGAAGACTAAAAGGGAAGTGTTGGAATGGGCATATCTGGGCTAAAGAATGTAAAAGTTTGTCAAGTTTTGTCTTTGCTCATATTGTAATTATTGGGGTTGTATTCATTTCCACAATGACAAATGTCAAAGCGGCTTTTTAATAAAACCAAATCAGTTATCCGTCAAAAAAAGTTAGTTCTAGTTGAAGGCTCTAAAAGGGCAAAGGGAATGCCAGAAAAGACGTGGTGGAGGTAATAAGAAAAGACAGTGACCCACGGTTTAACTGAGGATATGATCCTTGATAAAGAGGAACGGCATAACAGGATTCGTGTAGCCGGCCCCAATTAGTTGACGATGATGATGATTTAGGGTCCTCCACGTATGGCAATACATGGCAGATATTAAAATAAACAAAAGACTTAAGAGGTGTGTGTGTGTGGGGGGGGGGGGGGGGGGGGCTCAGATTGAGGGGGAAAAATGTGTTGGACTCGTTCTTTTGTGCTGGATTCTAAATGTGTTCTACAGAATTTTAAACTCTATTTTGAGCTTGGTTATCATGCTGCTCTTTTCTCTATTTCTTTTGTGGATTTTCATTTTGTTGGGGATTATTGTCAAAAAAGAGGGCTGATTTGAACAAGAAGCCAGCCGAGGATTCAAAAAATTAAAAAAATGAAAATTTGCACTCAACTCCATCAAGAAAAGCACCCAGAAACAAGGATTGAATTAAGAACAGGATCATGACAGCAGAGGCTAACCTACGTGGCCATGCCTTGTGATATGTAAATTTTCAGACAATAACCCATTGAGTAGTGTTATAAAGATAAAATAGGACAAGATTCATGACATCAGATGTCACAAATCCAAATCGAACAATGGTGCCCTCTAATCAGATGGCAAGAACAGTGAAGCTATGTTCATTGCTAAACCTACGTAAAGTCCCAAAACATGGTAGTGTGCAGTTGCACGCCAGCTAATCCTTTGCTACAAATGATCGGAAGAAAAACAGGTTCAGTCACAAATCATAGGTTTCTGGAAATTTAAAATGACTGGTCCTTTGGTTATCTAAGGGTGCTTTTGAATACTACCTTGAACTGGATAGCAATAACCCAATTCAATGTAGAATAAATGACAGAAGTGAGTTGGCATCGTTTAATTCACAAGACCAAAATCTAATAGTTCCATGCATTTCAAGATGGACTTGGAACCATTGCAACTTCAATCTGGGGTTATGAACGGCCTGTGGCAAGAACAAAATCCACCCAAAGCAAATAAAAGTGAGATGAGAACCTGCCTCACTCGATGCCATGCGACCCGCTTGAACATCCGCCTTGTAGAAAGCAAAGGCCTCCCACTCAACGTCCGTCCAAGAACCTCAGCAAAAAGAACTGTCCCCACCTCAACGACAGGCCGCCCGCTCACTGATTCCCCACTGCCTAATGCCTCCTCATCATTAACAATCCCAATCTTCCCGGCCACCATGAACTCCTCCGCATCCTTCTCCACATCACACAGAAGATTAGATACCTCTTTATCATAGAGCGGAAGCACTTCCTTGGTCAGCATCGTGCCTAAAAGATCTGCTCCGACATTCACATCAAGCTTGTTTTCGTTCCCAGAAACAACGACACCAACAACCAAATCACCGGGCTTCGGTTCGTAATATTCCACACTGACCATCTCTTTCAGATCCATTTCACCCTCATTTTCGATATCCTTGGTCGCAACCGATTCACTCTCTTCTTTGATTTCTTTCTCTTCTTCCTCCGAAGAATCTCTAGCCTTGAAAAACTTCAAGAACGGCGCCAAGGCCTCGCCAATCTCTGGCTTTCGGGTTTCAGGAGCTTGGTCTTCGACGGAAGTATCAACTGGTATAGGAGATGGTTTTCCAAGCAGTTCGAGCTCTGTTTCTTTTGGATTCGGGTTTTCGGGCTTCACGGGGACTTGGATTTTGGAGGTTCCGTCAATCCCGTCGTCAAGGGACGAAAAGGGGATGTGGGTTTTGTTCTGGAATGGGGGATGTGAAGTGAGAATTGGAATTTTTGGAGCGGGAAATATTGGATTTTTTGAAAATAGGCGTTTGGGAGGGATGGGAGATAAAGACGTTGGAAGGGGTATTTTGGGAAGAGGGAATTGGAGAGGGGAAGAAGAGGAGTTGAAGAAGCAGAGGGAGTTGCAGGGATGGCCGGGCATTTCTTCTTATCCTGCGCACCTCATGAAATTCTTTTGAGCTCTCTCTCTCTCGCTCTCTGCTTAGAGAGCTGCTCGGTGCGGACAGTATTTTATCTCTTTTGAACGTTTGGGTGGAGTCTAACATGCGCCGGTAGCCGTCAGCTGGAGGTGTGTCAATGGGCTGGGTCGGGCCTACGATTCTGATTTTTAATACGTAAGCCCGACGGCCCTGCCCAAAATTGTTCAAAGTCCGGGCCGAGACTTAACCAGGCCTGGCCCATTGACAGCCCTTGTCAGCTGGGAAGGGTTATCCAGGTGGTCTGGCTGACCAGGATAACTGATGCTGGTGCACTGAAAAATCTCACTCTTCCGCGAACAGCGCCAACAGCTTTTGGCTAATTTTTGTCACTCGGATGTGGTCTTGTGCTTGTGCCCATTCCAAACTTAGAATTTTATTAATTTCAGGTAGTATATAGTCCAGCGTGCTTATTACAACCATTGTGTCAAACATTAAATATATTTACTAATTAGAAATATTAAAGTTAATTTAGTAATTGCATTCAAACCCCAGTAAATATAATATGCATAGCTATATTTGGATTAAAGTTATTCTAAACAGAGGGTGTCAAACACAATAAGAGGATTTCAAATATAAGAGGTTTTGAATTTAGGGTTCCAAATCCACACTCCCAAACAGACCCAGGGTTCTCTAACTGGACCGTACAACTATCCATGGATAATGAATGCTTATTTGGAATGTGGGATTACGTAGCTTGGAGTTGCGTTTCGTCTAATGTAAATTTCAGGAGAGCTTGAAAATAATGGGAAATATTAAATTAATCCAAATTCCATCTACATTTGAAAATGATGAGAAGGATTTGATTGATCCAAGTATTATATCATCTAGTCCAAGGAAAAAAGATATTGTAGGATTTGCGGTGGATTTTAAAATCCGTTACATTTGTGAACTCACGTTGGTGCATACATTTTATTCGTGCCGTCCATGTAGCTATGTCTTTTGTGTATGACAATCGAGTTGCATATGCATCAGGTGACCAACATTGATTATGAAATTTGATCCGTTAATTACAGCATTTTTCACTTAATACAATGTTTTTTCTGTGTGAATAATTTAATCTAAACATGGGATTAGACAATCAAAATACCATGGTATTTATAGATATACAATCATTGTGTAACAAATGTATTAATTCAATTTAATGCAATTCAATACCATTTAATTTTGCTTTCTAATCACATTTACAAACAGTGATTCAGCGTGGTGTTGTGTCAATTCAATCAAACACGAGAACATATGTGTGATCAAGGCTTGTATTTAGATTTCATGTGTGTATATTATGCATGAGTGTGCCAGAGTTTATTCGACTCAATGTTTGATTGAATTAATGATGTCCCTCATGTTAAGTTAAAATGACTAAAGATTTGACGCAATAATCCAGTTATCCTTTCAACCACCAATTATGATAAGTGATCAGGCAATTCGTGAAAGGATAAGTGTGTTGGGGGCCTTACACAAAACCTTAGGATCTAGCTGCCCGAACAAACCAGAATTATGGGATAATAATAGCAATGAAATAAATCAAAGCAACAATCACACACCACACAAGAGATTTTTATGTAAAAAACCCTCAAAGAGGTAAAAACCATGGGACCTCGTCCAGATCAACAATCCACTATGAAAGTAGAACGTTACAACCGATCACAAGCACACACCGCTTCGATCAAACCTTCTTCGCTCACGCAGGAGCGGATAAACAATAAGAGAATAAAAAGAAAACTGAGAGATCTCACCGATCATGAGGACGTAGAAGCGCTGAGACGACGGCTCCCTTCCACAAGCTTCCTCTCTCTCTTTCCTCTCACTCTCTCACCCTAAACCCATTAGCAAAACCTTTGCAAAGCCTTTAGGAAACCCTCTTGTATTTTTCTCATACATAGAAAAATCCTAAGAACCCTTTTTATAGTTTTAGAAAACTCCTTTCCGCATCCCTGTTGTGAAAGGACTCAAATCCGTAATTTTCTGTAAAAAACTACGTAACCTAGGACTGGTCCTGAAAATTCCAGGACTGGTCCTAGCCGCCCAGGACTGGTCGTAGCTCACCTACGACTGGTCGTAGCTCACCCAGGACTGGTCGTAGACGGAGGAGAAAATTAGCAACAATTTGCTGGACTTTGAGTCGTGCTAGGGCTCGAACCCGACCGGTCGAGCAGTGCGATGAAATACTCCAATTTTTCACCCGTTGCTCCATTTCTCCTCTGATCTGAGGAGAAAAATCCCATCAAATCTCTCCCTTTCCGACTCAGGAGGAATTCACCTTCTTCAAGCCAGCCAGGTTTCTACAAACCTCAAACTTGTCCTTGAGCAAAGCCTTGGTCATCATGTCTGACCCATTATTGTCCGTGTGGACTTTCTCAAGCTGTAACACCTTCTGTTCCAAAGTATCCCTAATCCAGTGATACCGAATCTCTATGTGCTTTGACTTGGAATGCTGACTTGGATTCTTGATCAAGTGTATAGCACTCTGACTATCGCAATAGACCACGTGCTCCTCCTGCTTCAGGCTAAGTTCCTGTAGGAACCTCTTCATCCAAAGCATCTCTTTACATGCCTCTGTGACTGCAATGTACTCGGCCTCTGTCGTCGATAATGCTGCGACCTTCTGTAGCTTGCTCTGCCAAGAAACCGCTCCCCCTGCAAACGTAAACATGAACCCCGATGTAGACTTCCTGAAGTCTATGTCGTCTACCATATCTACATCTGTGTAGCCCTCTAGCACAGGTTTACCGTCACCATAGCATAAGCTCAACCTGGATGAGCCTCTTAGATACCGCAGTATCCATTTCACCGCTGTCCAATGTTCTTTACCAGGATTGGCAAGATACCGGTTAACAACACCAACCGCATATGCTATGTCTGGACGTGTACACACCATAACATATATCAAACTTCCTACAGCTGACGTGTAGGGTATCTTCTACATCTCTTCCACCTCTACCTTTGTCTTGGGACACTGCCTGTCGCTCAATCTGAAGTGACCATCCAGTGGAGTACTGACCGGCTTCGCTGCATTCATATTGAACCGCTCTAGGACTTTCTCAATATACCGCTCTTGTGACAGCCAAAGATTCCTACTACTTCTGTCACGGGTTATCTCCATTCCTAGGATCTGTTTATTCGAGCTCAAGTCTTTCAACGCAAAAGACTTGCCCAACTCCTGTTTCAGCCTGTCGATCTTTTTGATGTCTTTTCCTATGATGAGCATGTCATCAACGTATAACAGCAGAATTAAGAAATCACCATCTGAGAACTTGCGCGTGAACACACAGTGGTCCGACTCCGTTCTGTCATACCCATGCTGTAACATGAACGAATCGAACTTCTTATACCATTACCGTGGAGCTTGTTTCAGCCCATATAAGCTCTTCCTCAGCCTACACACCATATGTTCCTTACCCTTGACTTTGAACCCCTCTGGTTGGTGCATGTAGATCTCTTCTTCCAGGTCACCATGGAGAAAGGCAGTTTTAACGTCCAACTGCTCTATCTCCAGATCCATGCTAGCTGCCAACCCAAGCAACACCCGTATGGATGTCATCTTCACCACTGGTGAGAATATCTCCTCGAAGTCTATGCCTTTCCTCTGACCGAACCCTTTTACCACAAGTCTGGCCTTAAAACTCGTCTGTGAATTCTTCTGCTCAACCTTCTTTCTGAACACCCACTTGTTGCTCAAAGCTTTCTTGCCCTTAGGTAGTTTCACCATGTCATAGGTGTGGTTCTTATGCAAAGATTTCATCTCCTCTTGCATAGCTTTCAACCACTCCTCCTTATGCTCGTCGACTAGGGCCTCAGAATAGTCTTCTAGCTCTCCCCATCAGTCAGCATAATGTACTCATGCGATGAGTACCTCTTGGACGGCTGCCTGTCCCTAGATGACCTCCTCACTTGTGGCTCAACAGGTGGATCAAGTGGGGGCTGCTCCCCCGGTCCATCTTCTATAGGAACCCCCTCGTCCTCTGCACCTCGCTATACTCTCCCGTCATCAGGCACCACGGGAGGAATAACTGGATCCATGTCCTCTAGCTCACCTAAACTAGGTTGGTTCTTCTCTGGCTTACCAATGTCTTTTATACACTGATCTTCAAAGAAAACCACATCTCTGCTCCTGACGAGCTTCTTCTCAGTCAGATCCCACAATCTGTAACCGAAATTTTCATCACCGTACCCTAAGAACACACACTACCTGATCTTCATATGGAGCTTAGACTTCTCGTCCTTCGGTATATGAACGGATGCCTTGCATCCAAACACCATGAGATGACTGTACGATGGATCCTGTTCAGTCCACACTTTCTCAGGTACTTCTCCATTCAATGGGGCTGATGGAGACCTGTTTATCAGATACACCGCCGTGTGCATTGCTTTTCCTCAGAACGTCTTGGGCAACTTCGCAGGGATAACATGCATCTGATTCTCTCAACAATGGCGCGATTCATTCGCTCAGATACACCATTATACTGGGGGGTCTTGGGAACCGTCTGTTCATACCGTAAACCCAGGGACTTGCAGTACTCATGAAAGTCGCCAATATATTCACCACCATTGTCAGCGTGGATGCACTTCAATGATCTACCTGTGTCTCTCTCGACCATAGCATGAAACAACTTAAACACACCAAAGACTTCGTCCTTGGATTTCAAAGCATAAGCCCAAACCCTTCTAGACGCATCATTTATAAAAGTAACAAAATACAATGCCCCACCCAAGGTTTTTGTCCTCATAGGACTACACACATCAGAATCAACCAAATCTAATGCATGCACTTTATTAACATGAGAAGCAGTTTTAACGAATGAAACTCTATGCTGTTTTCCTGATAAACAATCAAGATAGGTTTTGAGAGGTATACCTGTCACGTCTGGAAGAAGCCGCTTCCTTGCTAATAGCTGAAGCCATTTTTCACTTATGTGCCCTAGATGCCTGTGCCACATGTCTATAGCTGAATCTTCTGCTGCGTTCAACCCACCCTTGCATACACTGACACTTGCCTTGTACAGGGTGCAACACTTCTTTCCTCTGGCTGTGATCAACGAACCTTGATGAGCTTCCATCGCCCACCAGCAAACCGACTTTCATAGCCATCATCATCCAACTTTTCCGTCGACATCAAGTTGAGGCGAAGGTTTGGGATATGCCTCACATCCCTGAGAACCAATGTGCAGCCCACATCGGTCTTCACACAAATATCACCGACCCCTACGATCTTCGATACACCAGAATTTTCTATCTTCACCGTCCCATAGTCACCTGACTTGTAGCTTGTGAAGAAATCTCTGCGTGGAGTCGCATGAAAAGAGGCTCCCAAGTCTATTACTCAATCGGTGTCCTGACCCGTAGCCGTGAGACATACATCGTGATCTGTGGAAAGAATAATAACAACGTCACCATCTGAAGCGACCGCAATGGAATCAGATGCATCTTCTTTCTCCTTTCCTTTTCCTTTCTTGTCGTTTTTAGCCTTATGACATTCATGCTTGTAGTATCCCTTCTTGCCACAATTTCAGCATTCAACATCTTTTCTGTTACTCGACTTGCCTCTTGATTTATCTCGGGCCTTCCCGCCCTTCCTGTTCTTTCCTCTCCCCCGTCCTGTGTCACAAGGGCCTCTTGCTAAGTAGACCCCTGAGATTTCCTCCTTATCTCTTCATTGAAGAGACAGCTAGTAACCTGTTCCATGGATATCTTTCCATATGGTGCGGAGTTACTTAGAGACACCACCAATGTCTCCCAACTGTCAGGCAATAAACTAAGTAATAGTAAAGCCTGCAATTCATCATCCAGGACCATCTTCATAAAGGAGAGCTGGTTCACTATATTACTGACCTCATTCATGTGCTCGGCCACAGAACCACCATCCTTGAACTTGAGATTCACAAGTCGCCTTATCAGGAAGATTTTATTACCGGCTGTCTTCCTCTCATATAGCCCTTGTAGTTTCAGCCATAGGCTTGCGGCTGAGGTTTCCGTAGACACATGGTGGAACACAGAGTCATCCAGCATTATCTAATAAACCCACCGCATTTCGGTCCAACTTCTTCCAATCTTCATCAGACATATCCTTGGATTTTGCTGATATGCCTAAAATTGGAGAATATAGATCCTTACAATAAAGCAAGTCCTCCAGCCTTCCATGTGGTCCAGTTGGAACCATTGAGGCTGATCATCCTTGATGAGCCACCTTTCATAATTTCAAACCGATCCTACCCGTTCAATAAACTTAGCGCTCTGATACCACTTTGTTGGGGGCCTTGCACAAAACCTTAGGATCTAGCCGCCCGAACAAACCAGAATTATGTGATAATAATAGCAATGAAATAAATCAAAGCAACAATCACACACCATACAAGAGATTTTTATGTGGAAAACCCTCAAAGAGGTAAAAATCAGGGGACCTCGTCCAGATTAACAATCCACTATGAAAGTAGAACGTTACAACCGATCACAAGCACACACCGCTTGGATCAAACCTTCTTCGCTCACGCAGGAGCGGATAAACAATAAGAGAATAAAAAGAAAACTGAGAGATCTCTCTTTTCTCTCACTCTCTTACCCTAAACCCTTTAGCAAAACCCTTGCAAAGACTTTAGGAAACCCTTTTGTATTTTTCTCATACATAAAAAAACCCTAGAAAACCTCCTTTTTATAGTTTTAGGAAACTCTTTTCCGCATCCCTGTTGCGAAAGAACTCAAATCCGCAATTTTTCGCAAAAAACTGCCGCCTAGGACTGGTCGTAGACCACCTACGACTGGTCGTAGCTCACCCAGGACTGGTCGTAGACGGAGGAGAAAATTAGCAACAACTCGCTTGACTTTGAGTCATGCTAGGGCTCGAACCCACGACCGGTCGAGCGCCTCCCACGACCGGTCGAGCAGCGTGATGAAATACTCCAATTTTTCACCCGTTGCTCCATCTCTCCTCTGATCTGAGGAGGAAAATCCCATCAAAGTGTTCACAATGCCAAGTGTAGGGTCGCAATATAGTAATAATCTCGGTGAGACCGAGGTCGAATCCACAGGGACTGAAACTTGTACATATTCTGAAAGTAACTAGAACTAGAATTAGAAGAATATGTAAATCTAAATCTGAATTAATTGAGAAAGTAATTGTGATTAAAGTGATTAAAACTAACGAATTCAAAGGTGGTAACTAGAGTTTCCAAGGATCCACCTGTAAAGATCAGGAAGATCTATGATTGATTCAAGGACACAACTAGAATCAGAGTCCTATCTTATCCAATTGGAAGATATCTCAGTAAAATCAAATCTCAACTTCCTTTGACCTAATTCTCAATGAATGAGAGGTGCGAGAATCGGAAGTGATTCCATCACAAAACCATGCCCGGGAGACAAGGCGAAAAACATGATTGACCAATCTCACAACCAATCATAAGAGAATTGAGAAGATTAGGTAGGATTTCATCACCCAACCATGCCTATGGGATGATGGTGAACAACGAGATTGCTTAATTTCACAATCTCAATACATGGAAAGAACATACTCAAAGCTATTGCAGATCTATTGTAATTTAAGTCACAACAAACCATTGAAAACTGAAAGTATTTCTTAAAAATCAAACTAGAATAAAAGAAAGTTCTACATAAACATGAATCAAAGAAATAGAAAATATCTCATCATACTACAAGCTTCACCTCTTAGCTCTAAATAAGAGGTTAGCTAACCATAGGCATGATTGAACTAAAATTTCTTAAGAAAAGCATAAAACAACTAAGGAAAAGGAAGAAAAACTCTTGACAACGGCTTCTCCATACTTTTGCTCCACTTCTCAAACCCTAGATATCCCTAAAAGTTCATAGGAAATCCATATTTATAGCCTTGTCCGCATAGATTCGCAAAACCGCTTTAAATTTATGCAGTTTTCCAAAATAGACTTCACTTTGCATAATTTCACAGAATGACCTAGAGTTTCAAAATATGCTTATTCAGGACACTTTTAAGAATATGTTTGTTTTTAGAACAATTTCAGGATACATTTTCTTCAATTCAAGTCTTCAATGCTCTTCATTCCTCACTTAATTTTTTTAGATTTTTGGCATATGAATTCTTCATTCTTGGTCTCACAAGATCCATCCTTGACTTTGGTAATTTTTGAGCGTTAAATTCATGCTTTTAGCATCCTTTTCAATTCAAGCTCTTAAATTCATCTTATAACACAAGCATATTAAAATAGAACATTAAACATTATCATGTTCATAAAATTAAGTAATAAATAAGGGATAATATGCAATATTTGACCCTCAACACAATCTTCAACCGACATTTTGCTTGTCCCGAGCAAAAATATGCGAAAAATGAACTTTAATGCGCAATGTTCAAACCTTTTTCGGAAAACGATCTTTTGTGTAATCAAGTATGAATGAGTAGACTTAATGATGAGAAAGTGAGATTTTAAAAACCTAGAGTTGAATCATATAAGCAATCAATCAAATAAGTTCTTTATCCATTAAGTCAGAGCATAGTTCACATATCAAGTTTTTCAATGTGCGCAATGAAAATCAACTTACTTTCTATAAGGATACTATCATTACATCATGTTAGCGCTACTCATTACTTTAAGATTGGTTGAAAACTCGAGTACTGATTCCGAACTTATCTCATTTTTCTTCTTTTTTCAGTTTTTGATTTTATATCGACAGTCATTTATATTCATTCAGTCTTTTCTCTTTTCTTTCAAATTTTTTTTCTTCATTCTTTTTCAATCTTTTCACCATATATGACCTTTTTTTGTTGATTTTTTATTTTTTAACTAGTTCTTTTCATCTTTTAAGGTAGATAAAATTCTTCAAACTCAATTCCCAATATCTTTCAATGATTATCATACTAACAATTAGAAAATCTAATACTATTTATAGAAAGCAAATTGAAGTGTCTTGTGATTTAGATTAACATGATATTCAAACTTCCTCTTAATCAATTGAGCTCAAGAACTTAGGTGATAAATTACTTAGATGACTAGACTTCAGTAATTCAAAATTTAATCATGTAACACCTCGGTTCCTGGAACCTGAGTACACTACTCATGTTCCGAAAACTCAAGCATTAACCTTTGAAAACACCCAAATTTCAGGTGCATTTTTTTCTTTTTATCAGAGTTAGTAATCTGGCAGAGTATCAGCAATCAAGTATAAGAGGGAGTCTAAATATACAAAATCAAATATTCGAGTGGTTGCCCGTAAACTTATATAAACCAATGTCATAACGTTTTACAAAACATGACAGTACAATTTAATACAAATGAAGTTAGGAATAGAGAGTCGCGAGATCATCTGGCTCCTCCTATTCCATATGAACATTATCATGCACGTTATCTGCGTCACCTGCACACTCAGTACGGTTTGATAGCGTTAATGGCTATCTAGTGAGGTATAACCCCCAAGATTTATCATATCATCAAGATAATTAAGCATAGTTATCAGAAACAGTATATAACAAATACTACACAATGATTATCATGGGAATCAGATAAGGTTCATCAAATACGCATTCATTAAATAAATCATACAAGATAATCTTGTTTAAATGTATAGATGCATGCACATGCTCACAGACCTGGGGATGCACATCCAGCTGGTAAAAAGTTGCCCAAGGAGAACTAACCACCCGAAAAAGTACTCAAAGGTATGCCCAAGGAGAACTAGTCATCCGAAAAAGACTATGCAAAGAAGTTGCCCAAGGAGGACTAGCCACTCGAAAAAGTGCTCAAAGGTATGCCCAAGGAGAACTAGCCACCCGTAAAAGACTATGTAACAAAGTCACCTAAAGAAAACTAGTCATCTAGAAAAGTACTCAAAGGTACACCCAATGAGAACTAGCCACCCGAAAAATACTATTAACAAAGTCACCCTAGAAGAACTAGTCACCCGAAAAAGTACTCAAAGGTACGCCCAAGGAGAACTAGTCATCCGAAAAAGACCACATGTCATGAAAATGCATGATTAGCCCAACTATTATTATTCCAATTTCAAGCAATCATTTTAAGAAAGATCAAAGGTCACTATGGGGGGTTTGTCACCCAACATATGCCGACAGCTCAGGCATAGTGTCTCATTCCACCATTCCTGGCTCATGAGACTAACAAATAAGATGTTTAAAGGTAACATGCACAACTAGTGGCTAGTACTAATTAAACAAGTGGAACTTGCCATTATGAGGTTGTAAGAAAATCATTCATAAAAGCCACTTAGGGCAATTATTCCATCAAGCCGTCGAGGGCAAACATACAATCAAAGCCATAAGGGCAACTAACCAGTCGAAGCCACATAGGGCAAATAGTCTATTTTAGGATGCAATGAAAGTGATTAACTTCAAAAGCCACAAAGGCACAACAATTCCTTAGATGGTAGGTCCACAATAAACTTTGATTTAATTTATTAGATAGCATGACGACTAGTTTAAAGACCTCCAAATACCCCGTAAAGTAATCACAAGTGGTCAAACAATCCACGAACAATATCAATGACACTTACACATATAAGATATTCGTTATCACACAGGATATGAATATTTACAATCCATAGCATGTTCAAATATATGAATTTAAATTCAATTCATCAATCGATTATAAGTAATCAAAATCTATAAGAGTAATGAACTACATTAAGCAATAAAAAGATTAATGAATAAGAATGAATAAATAAGCTAACTATCGTAATGTAGAAAAAGCTTGAAAGTAAGCCTCACCTTTAAATTAGACGATCGCAATATGAACGCTCCAATGCATGAATCCAACTCGAATGGGTTGGATCTAAGTTCCACACACCGTCTACGGTTAAGATTTTAATCTCCAATCTAGATTTGAGGTTAACCATTTTGAAAATTCTCGAATCTTAGTTGCGCAATGGATAAAATTTTATAGTAGAGGTTATAATTGATAATGATAATAATAACATTAGATCATATAACAATCTAATATCAGTTTATACCATCAATTATAATCTTAGCTCATAATAATAAGACGATGTTATCCACTAACATTGAACAAAGCAGTAATGATATTAATAGTAATAAAGGTACTTAATGACAAATTTGATTTATAAAAAGAATGAAATACAACTCACCTACGTTGACTCAACTGAGTCAACTCGAATCACCGTCACATCTTCTCCCTAGCTTCTCCCTTCTTCTTTCCTTTTCTTTTTCTTCTTTCGCCTTTCTTCTTTTCTGCTTTTGGATTGTCCAGATTTAGACATCAAGAAAAATTGGTCGAACTCAGGTAGAACAAACGAGTTGACTCACCAACATTTTAAACTCGGGTTCAACTCAGTTGAGTTGACTTGGCAAGTCAAAGCTCTACTATTTCTTCTCCTTCTTCTTCTTCCTTTGCTTCTCTTTTCTCCTCTTTCTTTCTTTCTATTGGGAGGACCTAAGACACGAGACTCGGCCCTGATTCAACGTGACCCAAACCGAGTCGAATGGCCCAGTACGACAATCGGATGGACGTCTCTCTCTTCTCCTTCTATCTTCTTTCTCTTTTTCTTCTTCTCCTCCTTTTTTGCTTCACTCCCTCTCGTTGTTCTAACCTAGTTGGATAGACTTGGTGAAAACTAGGGACTTGGCCCGAGCTTACAACGGCTCGGTTCGGTTCGAGTTGGTGCGACCACGCACCCACCCTCTCACTCTCTTTCTTCTTTCTTTCCTTCTTCTCCTATCTTTCTCCTTTTGCTTCCCTCCTTCTCCTTTTTCACTCTCCTCACAACCAGAGGAGTCTGGACTCAGACTTCACCGTGTAGCTCAAAATGCTTGAATCGATGAAGAAGACTGGTGGGGAAGAAGGCAACCATTAATGACATCTTCACTATCACCGTCTCACTTGTCAATCTGACTCTTTCAGTCAATCCGTAGGGACTCTAGAAGCTTAGAGGACTGAAGGAACGAAGCTTGGATGCCATTTGAATGGTGGGTTTGAGCTTGGAGGAAGACAACTTGATTTTGGAAAAATGGAAAGAAATATCGTAAATGCGGTTTCTCTCCTGAGAACTAGGGTTTTTGGAATTTTTGCATATAAAATATCTCCTCCTGGACAATCTGGATTGGTTTAGATGGGCTTTTAAAATTTCTTAAATAGTTCTGATCGTGCCAGCTAATCTATGATCTCGCATGCACACACATGCGTAGAAACATGCAAGATGGGTATGGTTTTGGTCAGTCTCACGTGCTCTCCAAGATGAATGATTCAAATCATCCATACGATCTCAACAGGGTCCACCTAATTGAACGGACACACGACACCTGATTAAACCGAGTGCACCCCCGTGTTCTCGCACACATGCTCTCACATGTGAAATTTATAGAGTTTTGATTTGCCACACATCTGGAGCACGATGGATGGTTTAGATTTGGCCAAGAGTCCATGATGATGAGCCATAATGATCCTAAACAGACGTTGTCTGTTTAAATAGCGCGCGGTGGAAAAATCAGCAGGAAACTTCCTCTTGCAATTAGGTTTTTGGTCAAAAGATGGTGGGTGTACACTCTGCCGTGTATACTCAATGTAAACGTGGGGTCCATAGTGAAGTTTCGTTCAATCCACACAGATCGTCCCATGCTACAGATCTCATTAGGTCGCCAGGCTATAGATGAGGCAGATCCAAAGCTCATGTGGGCCATTTTATTATATTTTTACAATTTAACTGATGATTTCCATCAATCTGATGATCGGATCATTCTAAGATTGAACGTTAATGGTCAGAATGGTCCCTTAGTTGAAAATCAATGGTTGGATTACTGATAAGATGGTCTAATATGCATTTAAAATTTTAAATATTTTTGTTACAATATTTTTTTAATAACATTATTATTATTATTATATTTTTAATAATTAAATATTTATATTCAAATAGGATGGTTATATCTTTAGGAGTTGTATTATAGGCTTCTTCTTTTTTTTCCAAACTAATCTATATATATATATATATATATATATATATATATATATATATATATATATATATATATATATATATATATATATATATATATATATGTATATATATATTTATTTATTTATTTATTTATTTATTATACTTATTTTATTTTTATTTCAGATTGACGTTTGGATGTGAAAGTTTTATATTATATATATATTTTTTTAATTTAGTGGTAGGTTTGGACTTCTTCTTCTGAACGTGTGTAATAGTAACGTTCAAGTATGCAAAAGTACAGGGTGTTACAAATCCATATCTTATCATTATACTCAAAACACTCTTAAATACATAACTTATCGCTTTCCAAATACATAAACATTGAAATTTTCTAAAATTTTTGTAAAATTTACTCAAAACTGAGAAAACATTGATTAGTTTACTTAATCTCCCACCCCCAACCTAAAATCTACATTGTCCTCAATGTAAAAAAAATGAGCATGATTTGCAAAACAGACAACGTAATTGAAGGAGAAATGATGGAAAAGATAGTACCTGATAAAGGAATTTTGAGGCTTTTTCTAAAGGATTGCAGCGTGAAGGTGGGTCAGCACAAGAATTTAATAACCGAAAAGAAAACTATCCTAAGCAGTAGAAACAAACTATTCTAAAATAGCAGAAGCAAACTATCCTAAAATAGCGAAAAACAGTAAACTTAACTACACCTCCATCAGACTAGGAGGTCAATCCTGGTAAACAGGATCAATCAGAGGTATGGACATGTCCTCTGAATCAAATTTCTCAACAAATGGCTTTAATCGATGTCCATTATCATTGTTCGGATCTTATATCTTGATGGCCCTATGAGGATAGACATTAGTAATAGTGAAAGGACTGGTCCAATGAGATCAGAGTTTGCCTGGAAAGAGATGTAACTAAGAATTATACAAGAAAAATTTCTGACCTGATGTGAATGATTTTCGAAGAACGCGTTAGTCATGAAACACCTTCATCCTGTCCTTGTAAATTCTCGAGTTCTCATATGCATCATTCTGAATTTCTTTGAGTTCATTTAACTGAAGTTTGCATAGTGAGTCAGCGTTGTCTAAATTGAAGTTCAAAATTTTAATTGCCCAGTAGGCTATATGTTCCAACTCCACAGGCAAGTGATAAGCCTTCCCATAGACAGTCTAAAGGGAAACATTCCAATAAGGGTCATAAATGCGGTACGGTAAGCCCATAAGGCATCGGTCAATCGGATTGACCAATCCTTATGGTCAGGGTTTACCATTTTTTTCAAGATGTGTTTAATTTCTATATTGAAAATCTCAGCTTACTCACTTGTTTATGGGTGGTGTGGATTGCTCACCTTATGAGAAATATCATATTTTTTTATTAAGTTCACGAATGGCCGATTATAAAAATGTGAGCCCCCATCACTAATGATGGCTCGAGGTATTCCGAACTAGGAAAGGATGTTCTCTTTTAAGAATTTAATGACCATTTAATGGTCATTGTTTCGGCATGGAATCGCTTCGACCTATTTAGTGACATAGTCTACTGCTAGCAGAATGTATAAATTCCAAAAGGATTGAGGGAATGGTCTCATGAAATTGATGCCCCAATAATCAAATGTTTTTATGATAAGAATGAGGTTTAAGGGCATCATATTTTGATGGGACAATGCTCCCAATTTCTAACAACACTCATAAACTTTGCAAAACTCATGAGTGTTTCTGAACATAGTGGGCCAGTAAAAGCCGCATTGCAGAATCTTGGTCATGGTCTTTTTTAGCAGAAAAGTGACCACCACAAGCCTGAGAGTGACAAAAGGAGATGACACTTTGGTGTTTATTGTCTAGTACACATCTCCTTAAATTTTGGTCTGGACAATATTTAAACAAATATGGATAATCTCAGAAGAACTTACAAACCTTTACAAATAATTTTTGCTTATATTACGCAGTCCAATGTGTCGGCGTGAAACTTGTAACAAGATAATTACCAATATCAGCCAACCAAGGTGAATGAGAGACTTTGAACAATTGTTCATCAAGGAACATACATGTCATTTATGTATGTAGTCTCAAGGGAATCAGAGATATTGAGGCAAGAAAGGTGGTCAACCACTACGTTCTCTACTCCTTTTTATCTTTTATTTCCAAATCAAATTCTTGGAGCAGGAGGATCCATCTATTCAAGTGGGGCTTAGCATCATTCTTAGAAAGAAGATACTTGAGCGCTGCATGATCTGTGTAAATGATGATTTTGGATCCGATTAAGTAGGACCTAAATTTGTCCAAAGCGAACACTACGGCTAAGAGTTCCTTTTCCGTAGCCGAGTAGTTCACTTGGGTAGGATTTAGGGTTTTACTTGTGTAATGAATAACGTAGGGCTTCTTTTCTTTTCTCGGGCCTAAAATCTGCCCAAGAGCATAGTCAGACGCATCGCACATAAGTTCAAAAGGAAGGCTCCAGTCGTGTGGCTACAGGATAGGTGCAGTGGTTAACATGCCTTTGAGCTTAGTAAAAGCTTCCTAGCATTGCACAGTCTACTCGTATGGTGCATCCTTTTGAAGTAGATTACATAGAGGACGAGAGATGTGACTAAAGTCCTTTATAAATCTCCTGTAAAACCCGGCGTGTCCTAGAAAGGATCGCACGTCTCGTATGTTCTTAGGTGGAGGTAAGTTTAGAGCCGATCCGATCTGAAATCTCAATGACCTGACCCGAACTTGATCCGATCCAAGACCGAGTCTGGGTCACCTGACTCGGACCAATTCGAAATTTGCATTGCCTGATTCGGTTTGAGTTCGACTCGGTCAGGAAAATCGAGTCGGATCGGATCGGCCCCAACTCGGATCGGTCCAGATTTAATTTTTAATTTTTTGAAAATTTTATATAGGTAATCAAATGCCATTCTTTGCCTCCATCAACTCCTTTCTTTTCAAGTAATCCTTGTATAAATTGCTATGATCTCTACTAAAAATCTTCACCTTCTACACAATTCTATAGGTAATTTATATATGCAATCAAATGATTTTCTATAAGACGATTACAAGGTAACACCATAAAAAAAATGTGATCATGATTTTCAAACCACAATAAATGCAGTGGAAATAAAACTCACAACTCTGCACGATCAATTGCAATTCAAATAGTGAAAAACAATGATTTTGTGAAATGTTAATCATAATTTCTATTCTAGAGAAATGCTAAAAAAAATGTAACCATGATTTTCGAATCATAAAAAATGTAGTGGGAAATGAATATGAGGATTCCTCGCTCTTTTTGTTTTTTCTTAAAATATTTTTTCCACAATGCACATAGTGTAAAATCGTGATTTAATGTAAAACCAGTTCTTGCTTGCAGATTCCTCAAATCCATGATTTTCCATTTCCCAAACATTCCATGATACTTTTCTATATCCATGTTTTAATTTTCCTCCAAGCTAAAATAATTATTATTTTTGTCTTACCTTGTATACTATTGACTCAGCTGATTTCCAAGCAGATGGTGAACTTTTTGAACATTGCTATGAACATACAACTACATCAAGTGATCTGTGATCTTTCTTTAAAACTGAAAAGACCCATTTCTGGGTCCCTCGTTAACATGTCAATCAAGGGAAAAACTCAATTTCCCTTTACTCATGTTCTAGTGTTCTTGTTTATATTTGAAATTTTTAGGAATTATATCCAAGTTAGTTATTGAGCAGTCTATCTCCATACATGCAGCACACATGTGCAAGATCCGGATCTTGTTCATCTACTGGGCCCCACCATGGATTCTTTGTACCCCAAAAATTGATATGGTCATATTATCTTTGAAAAGCATTGCAGGCCTTTAACGATGAGTAAATGGAAAGCGACTAACCAATGGTCAACATTCAACATGGAAATCCTCCACATAAAGGCTATGATCATCCCACCATCATGATTCTTGTGGTACGGCAAGCCCATAGTAGATACCAACACAAGAACAATCCAGATATTGTACATGATTGTCACGTATGGAGATAAAAGACTGCTGATAACTAAGATGTATTTGTAGAAAAAATTGCAGGACTTCAAACAATGAGTAAATGGACAGTTGCAGTCCAACTAACGGCCAAAATTCAACATGGAAATCCTCCACACACTGGCTATGATCACCCCACTGTCATGATTCTTGTGGTACAACCAACCCACAGTAGAGACCAACACAAGAGCATTGCAGTATTGTACATGATTGTCACTTGTATGGACATAAATGACTGCTGATAACTAAGATGTATTTGTAGCTTTGGATCTTATTGCTTCAAATGCATGAATATGGCCGGAAATCTCATATGTGTATGTATGCATGGCAGTATATGTATGAGATCTCAAGTCCAACCAAAAGGTTGGCTCCACCATATTGGGGATTTCCTAGTGCAAAGGTCAGCCCAATATACTCATGAAGTGGTCCACACCATAAAAAACAATGTCCAGCCATTGGTAAAAGAAAAACACAAGTTTGGTCCACTCAATAAGTGGCAATTGTTGAATTTTTCAAAAGGTGACTTATGATTAGGCCAACCTATTGGATTTGTTGGATGTCATATATACATGAAAGGTTGGAAGTTGTCCATAGGTTGGACCTTAACAGTTGTATATGTGAATGCATAGGGAGAATTGCTTCCCACCATAGATGGAAATGGGTATTACAATGGTGCCAAGAGCTATCTCATTACTTGTATGCACAAAACCAACACACCTGAGATTGTAGCAGCCTATACTTACGTAGTTATCTACATGAATCCATGTTCTCATCACACATGCTAAAATTAGTAAAATAATCAACAAACCAGTCCCATGGTCTACTTAGGGTATTATCAAGTTCAACGCTTCTTTGAAATTCCTTAAATCAGTTATATAATCTTGATCAATGGTAGTGTAAGTTGAGATTACTGTCCAGTAAATGAATAATCGTGTGCGATAGACTCACCGAATGTGACCGGACTGACCTGTAGAGTCGCCTAAAGTTAAAATGAGCAAATAATGGCATCTTAATTTAAAATGCAATCCTAACTATCTAATTGATGATTTTTTTCCTGTTGAATATGGACCAGCTGAAATCGTTTAAACTGTGCATTTGTAGGCATCCAACGAGTCGATGGATTTTGAGATGTGGGCCATTTGAACCTGGTCCAGTTGGCCCACATCGCAACATTTGACATGGGAAATTTGTTATATCCGAATTCTACATTGCAAAATCATGATACAATGCGAAAAATGTGTGCAATATAGGTGGCTGGCATAAGTTGTGAAATCTATACTAGCACTATTATCTTTAAGAAATTGACCATTTTAAACTTATCATCTAATCCACATTCGGTGTGGTTAGGTTAACATGAAAATAGAAAACCCCATAAATCAAGTTGATCCAAACTGTCAGGTGGCCTGCTTCAAATGTTTTCAATTGGTTGTGTGTGGCTAACTCAATGATTGGATTAGTGTGATTTTAATTTGGTGTATCGAATATCTATGGTGGAGGATACCATTTATACATAGTGGTTGGGCCCACACATGAGAAAAATGAACTCCTAAGTCAATGAATTTTTTGTCAGTAAGTGCAGATTCATCTAACATTTGCAACCATAGGAGAGAAATGGTTGAGCCCACACATGAGAAAAATGAACTCTTAAGACAAACAAAATTTTATCACTTGGTGCAAATTCATCTAACCTCTGCAAACAAAGGAGAGGTATTTGTAGTAATCCAAATAAGGGGGCAGGTGTTTACAATTGTCAGAAACAAACAAGAAGTTTGCAATTATCGCTTCATATACTATTCAATGAAAAACTGCATGCACTACAAAACCAAACCCATAAATTTCATAAAGATTATAGTTTTCTATTTCCAACTGATTACATGGAATGAGCATTGTATGGAGTATATATATGTCGAAATTTAGTCTATCTGCTGGTCACTGTTATCCAACTAATTATTTATTGAGCCATATGGAGGATACGTATGTTGCACTACCTCATGCACATTTAAGCCATTGACATAATTCAGCAAGTTGAAAGAGTTGGCACTATTTTTTTAACTGGTGCAAATTTAAAAGAGGAATCTAGCCCTTTAAATGTAAAAAGAAAATAAGCTATGTCTAAAATCAAAAGTACAAATTAACCTAACAATTAACATTTACATACTGATTACTGAGTCATAGATTAGGTAAAACTTTCATACATTTAATACCCTCTATATGATGAATGTCTTTGTTGCATATAACTAGATGAAAGTTGTCCATAATAGTAACCCCCTCCTCCACCTCCACCTTCCTCGTCAGATTCATCCTTTGGTTTTCTTTTAATTGATTCAACTGCAGGAGAACTCTTAGTCGACTCTAAGCTGGATGTGTCCAAAAAATGGTCGTTCACCTCTGTTTAATCAGATGGTGGGATTCCCTTCTCATCGTCTTCATTCACAGATGCGAGAAGTTTTTTCAGACGCTCTTTATGATCTAATTTGTATGTGATTCCCAACCGCCTATAAAATGCTGTAAAACTTTTAAGAAACTTTGATGGTTTACTTGTGTCTGCTTCAACATCATGTTGTCTTGGACGTAGATGTTGTTATCTGGTATTTCTTGATCTAGATGCCATTTGTAAGCTTTCTTTGACGGCCTCTTTATAATCACGTTCTTCTTGCTCCCTTAAAATTCTCTCTTATTCTTCTTCTCTACTAATTGTGGTTGTGGAAGGCCTGAAACTAGATCCAGAGCCAGAGCCAGTTGCAGTTCCTCTGCTTAACCCTTCTTCATTTATAATAGGCCTACTAATTTATATTCTTTGGTTAGTTGTATTAGTTGTAGTTATAAGGTAAAAGTAGTCTTCGTACTAGAATTGAGAATGACTCTAAATAAATCTCGGACTTCCTGAGGAGCTTTGCTACATAGTGCAGCGTCTCCTCCCTAACAAGCTAAATGTAATTTGAGTCAATTTGTTTTGTTAACAAACTGTTTTTCATACAACTTACATTTCAACTTTATCTTTCCATCCTGGGAGTAGACTTGGACTCTATAATTCCAAATATTCGCCGATGCATCATCTTCTGTTAACATATCTAGTGTATATCTAGTTAGCTTAGGACAAAAGAAAAAAAGAAGAAGTTAAAGTTATGAATGAACGTAATTATCCAACAATATGATAAGAGATTTAAACAACATTATTTAATTAAATAGTACTAATGAAAAAAAATAAAATATTCATCCACCCATAAGCCATAACCATAATATTACAATGTAACTGCTTTAACAAAATTACAAATAACATGATATAACAGAAATAAAAGGCATCAAAATCATCTCACAGCTGCAGGTACTGTCTCATCTATCTTCTTACTCTCCTCTTCATCGAACTATTCATCAGCAAAGTTCTCTTTCCCCCACATCGGACGCAGTCAATCTTGAGTACAAATGAGCGCTTCAACCGATTTAAATGTAAGTGATCTTTTATACTTGCTTACGACCCTACTTCCTGTACTAAAAGTAGATTCTGAAGCCATGGTTGAAATTAAAATTGATAATATGTCGCATGCCATTAACAAGAGCACA
The DNA here is from genome assembly GCA_037074715.1 of Magnolia kwangsiensis. Taxonomy (NCBI): domain Eukaryota; kingdom Viridiplantae; phylum Streptophyta; class Magnoliopsida; order Magnoliales; family Magnoliaceae; genus Magnolia; species Magnolia kwangsiensis. The sequence continues at coordinate 47,108,144 of CM073571.1, read as the reverse complement.
GGGTACTGTAAATTACCAGATCTTATCCTTCACCACTCCAAAATATCAAAATCATCGCCTTTGGATTTTACAACTAGAATATCCTCATTAAGATAATCTTCAAGTTATGATATAGGTGTCTATATTTGAGTCCCTTTCTGTTATGCATAGTAAGACATGAAATCATCTGTTGTGTCTTCTTATGATTCATCAATTGCAGAACTGAAACCCACATGAGGAGATTGTTCTTTTGCAACACACATATACAAATTGTACAATTCACTGACTACATCAGAAATCTTTTCAGCCTCAGCCACACCCATTACACCATACAACTTATTACATTATAATCATCTTATATCGAGGATCAAGAACGACCACAACACCCATTACCAGATTACACTCAAACTAATACTTATCAAACTTTACCTGCATAGCCATGGTCATAAAGTGTAAAAATTTTTATTTACTACTTCTTTCGCTCAAGGCATCTTTTACCTTCCAAAGTTTAGGCAGAAATATATTTTCTGTAGGATACTTGCTGGCCAAAAATTTTTTCGTGCTGTTGTAAAAAATAGAGAAAAACTTACCAACTGATTCAACTCTTGACCAATCATCTTCAGAAGGCAGTCAAGCATATGCACTATCACGCTCCACATAGTGAGAGAATGCAGGTTTCAAATTTATTACAGAATCCAACATTTCAAAAGTTAAATTTCAGCGTGTCATGACATCCAACTTCATCATTATCTGAGTTGACAAATTCAACCACTTCACGATCTCATTTCATGCATGTAATCATGAAGGTGACCCCCGTATGTACTTCATACTCTTTCTCATGTTCTCAATCATGGGATCGATTGTTTTAAGGTCATCTTGTATAATCAAGTTTAGGATGTGGGCATAACAACTAACATAAAATATCTTTCCACCAAAATACAGGTCACCGCTAGCCCTAAACTGGTTGTACAAATCATTATCACGCTATCATTTGTAAAGGCATTGTCAAAAGTAATTGTGAAGATCTTCCTCTCAATTCCCCACTCCATAAGACATATGTGTATGCAGTCTGAAATCATCAAACCACTATGAGGAGGCGTAACATAATGAAAGTTTATTATTCTCTTACAAAGCCTCCATTCGGCATCAACATAGTGAGTAGTTAGGGACATATACCCCTTTCGTTGATTGGATGCCGTCTACAAATCCGATGTCAGGCTAATTCAGGAAATTGCTTGTGTTTCCAACTCTCCTTTCAACTTGACCTTCTCACCTTCATATATATTCATACACACCCTCTTGATTGTTGTACAAGAGACCTTCTTGTATCTGAGGTTAAGGCATCTGTTTAGTCCAACAAAAGTAGGACTCTCTACCATTTGAAATGGTCTTTCATTTATAATAATTAACTTGGCCATCAACTCATTCACCAGTTCTTTGTCATACTTGTAGATGAACACCAACGAACCCACTGCAGATTGTAAAAATGAAAGTGTTTGTTGCATTGCTGCACTTCTCACTTTTTTAATAATATTTTAAAATATACTTCTTCAACATTGTAGTCGAACTATTTGATTGCTTAACGTACTGACTCTTACAGTGCTTACATTGTATCTTCACTTGGTTGTTCTTCAGGGTTACTTCTTCAAAATTATCCCACACTGCCGACCTCTTTTTCATTTTTCCCGCAACATATGACTGTGTGATACTAGTATCAACGACGTCGAGGGCACCTCTTCATGTTCAAGACCTAATCTTTCATCTTCAAGGATCATCGGTGATGTAATTGACTGACCACCCGGGGCCGGTGCCGGTGCCGGGGTATTAGAAAGGCTTTCACTTTTCATCTAATAATTGAAATATACTAAATCATATTAACATTAACAATCTAATGTTAACAAAGTTATACTAAATCCTAAATTAGTTACCCATCCAAGGTTGGATAGATTGTAATACTTTCGTATTCTCATTTAAACGTCCACGCCGAAAATTCAGCAGAATCTTCATATACCTCTCCAGATAAGTTCATCTTATATTACATTCCGATGTCAAATATCTAAAGCAATGTGAAGATATTTGCATTGGATATGAAATGGAAGAAACATATTCAGAGAGAAATGAGGAGATGAACCACAGATCAGGCATGAACATTTAAATAGATTACGTGAAAGCATACTATCCATCTAACCTTGAACTGTCCAAAATGGGACAATTTGAGCAATTTTTATGCCACCAAAAATACACTATATTTATGTATGGCCACATAGAAATCCTCAAACGGGTAACTAATTATCCAACTTACAAGTAACAATTAAATCCTAAATTAGTTACCCATCTAAGGTTGGATAGATTATAATACTTTCATATTTCCATTTTAATATCTATACCAAAAATCCGACAGCATCTCCCCATACCTCTCTAGATAAGTTGATCTTACATTATATTTCGATGCCAAATATCTAAAGCAATGTGAAATTATTTGACATTGATACGAAATATAAGAAATATATCCAGAGAGAAATGAGGAGATGAACTGCGGATCAGGCATAAATATTTAAATATATCATATGAAAGCATACTATCCATCTAACCTTGAACTGGCTAAAATGGGACAATTTGAGTGATTTCTATACCACCAAAAATGCATTATATCTATGTATGGTCACATAGAAATTCTTAAATGGGTAACTAATTATCTAACTTACAACTAATAATTAAATCCTAAATTAGTTACTCATGCAAGGTTGGATAGATTGTAATACTTTCATATTTTCATCTAAACGTCCACGTAAAAAATTCAGCAGCATCTCTTCATGGCTCTCCAGATAAGTTGATATTACATTACATTTCGATGTCAAATATTTAAAGCAATGTGAAGATATTTGACATTAAATACGAAACGGAAGAAACATATCCAGAGAAAAATGAGGAGATGGACCGCGGATCAGGCATGAATATTTAAATAGATTACATAAAAGCATACTATCCATCTAACCTTGAACTGTCCAAAATGGAACAATTTAAGCAATTTATATGCTACCAAAAACACACAATATCTATATATACCCATATAGAAATCCTCAAATGGGTAACTAATTATCTAACTTACAAATCATAATCACAAGTCACAATAATAATCTAGGCAAAGAAAGCAATAATGAGATAATCTAAGCAAAGAAAGTAATGTACATATTAAAACTAGAATACATAGCCAGTAATCAATCTATGGGTTGTTAGATCAACCTGTAATCTGCATTGTAAATCAATTTATCTTAAATACAAGTCCTTTCTCATAGAGGATGCCAAAATCTACTATACCCCTAAGTAATCTGTAGATGGGCCAAGCTACTGGCAGATGATGCTTTTTGGGCTGAACACAATAAGAGACTCAAAGGCACATAGCTTTTGGGTCCATCTATGAAATATGCTCTACTTATATTATACTTATAACATTGTAAGATCAAACAAGATCTCAATAATTCATGTGTGCTATACTACTTGGAACAAGGGCTTTAAGAAATCTCTAATGTGCACTATATCTCCAAAAAAAAAAAAAAGGACAGACGAAGTACCTTGAGTGGTATATATAGCTACAACACTATCCGATATGTTTTGTAGTACCCTAATTACAGAAAGAAAAACTATCAGATTGATTACAAAAAGAACAAGTATCAGACAGAAAGAACAAGTTCATACAATCACAAGCATAGCTGAAACTCAATTGATCATTTTGCATACACCCATTTTCCATCATAGGAATTGAAATACTACACTTCATAGTCCATACTACAACTCCCAAATTGAAAATGTGTGCAATGTGGAAGAGGTACCAAACATTAACATATACATCCACCCTAAATTTGCACACACCCATATTCCATCATGAAGATTGAAATAGTACAAGTGTAGAAGATTAGAATTTGCACACACCCATATTCCATCGTGAAGATTGAAATAGTAGAAGTGCAGAAGATTATGACATTAACCTTGTATTGTTTTCAGCCCTGTGACACTAGCAACAATTGAATCACCCTTATTCCCCAGATCCACTGCTGTATAACAAAAATAAAAAAGAACTGCCATGAAATTTAAACAAGAAAAGGAATTAAGTGAATGTGATTCTTTTCTATCTCGGTGCATGTTTGGGTGCACAAATTTCATGAAACATCATGACATTTTGTACCAAATTAGACTAATTAATCATGAAATTTCATGATTTTTGGTGCAATCAAACACACCCGAAATTATCCAAACGAATTGTGCCATTGTTCAGACAAAATCAAGACTCCAAATCTTAAATCACTTGTGCTTGCTTTCTCTTTTACCATCTTATGGATTGTCTTTTGAAACTGAAAATGGTCAAAAAAGAATAAAAATAGAAGTTGTTCCTCTACAACATGATATAATTGAAAAGGCTTGTTACAAATGTCTAAGGCCATGTTTGGTGGTACGAGTGAACTGAATTGCAATCACTCACATTTATCAAGAAGAAATGACAATAGTTAAGTGATGTTTTCCTAGCATTCATAAATCAGGAAGTAGCCCTCAAATTATAGCTATGTTTCTTTGAAGTCCAACTTAATGTAATTGCAAATGCAAGGAAACTACAATTATGATAGTGATTGCAATTCAACTCGAGAGTGCATCTAAATGCACTCTAAATCTTGGCATGTACTTGTTTGCCAAAAGATTCAGGATCTAATATGTGACAAATACTATAAACTAAAAATCACAACCCTACAATCCATCGACTGATGCAATTTGACAATGGACCCAGACCATTCAATTAGAGTACCACCTATTGGAAGAGTTGTAGGGCCAAAATACACCAATTGGAAATTCATAACCATCTGATCCATCATTTATTTTAAGACAACCATGAAAATTTTAGAGCAGTAGCCAAGAAATAACCAATTGCTGCAATTTTTTAACCAATATTGGCCCATCCATGAAGTGGCCTTCAGTTGGGTAGTTCAAATGATTAACACATTCACCAATCTTATCATTTGTTGGATTAATACTGTTAACTAGACACAAATTTGATCCACTTGTTGTAGAAAAAATTAAGATGAATAGTGTCCAACCCTCATACTTTTCAGGATACTATATTTCCTGACCTTGAGAAGTCAAAATTCACATGTATAAGACCAGAAAATCAGAAAAACAGAAGTAGAAGCCCAACATCAGCAGGATTCACATGAGGGATTATCCACATCAGCAGATTCAACATCTATAAATCCATCAAGGGTATAATGATTGGCTAATGATCTTAGGTGGCCAGACCACCAGCAGATAGTGGCCATGGTTGGCCAACGAGTGAGCCATCTCCTAAAAATAAAAAATAAAAAAATAGTGGTCGAGTGGGTCTACATACCTGATAAACAAGTTTGAATGGCCAGATCAAGATCGGGAGTGCTCGGCATTCGGATAGGGACGAGAGGGTTTTGGGGGATTTAGGATTCGGGTGCGACCATGTGGGTAGAGAGGGATGGGTAGGGTTAAAAAAGGTAAAAGATATATATATATATATATATATATATATATATATATATATATATATATATATATATATATACATAGGTGAGGGGTAAATTTATAATTTACTAGTTACTACATCCGGTCCGGTCCGAATCAAATCGGATCCAAATGGATAAGATTTCGGATCGGTCCGGTCCAATTTGCCATTGACCTGAACCCGATCTGATTAACGATCGGATCTGCCTGATCCTGCTTTATAATTTACTAGTTACTACATCCGGTCCGGTCCGAATCAAATCGGATCCAAATGGATAAGATTTCGGATCGGTCCGGTCCGATTTGCCATTGACCTGAACCCGATCTGATTAACGATCGGATCTGCCTGATCCTGCTCGAACCTAACTAATCCAAGTCGTCGATTCTATTCGAATCAGGTCGGATCCATCGGATCGGGTCCAACATGCCCAGCTCTAAGTAAGTTAGAGATAAGGTCAATCTTAGCCTTATCTACCTCAATTCCCTTGGACGAGATGATATGTCCAAGGACAATTTCCATAAGAACCATGAAATACACTTCTCCCAATTCAATACCAAGTTCTTTTCCTCACATCGCTTCAGTACATTTTTTAAAATTCTTAAGCATTCGCTAAAAGATGGACCAAAAATCAAGAAATCGCCCATGAAGACCGCTAAATATTATCCCACCATATCAGGAAAAATACTCATTATACATTGTTGAAAGGTGGCGGGAGCATTACACAGTCCAAATGACATCATTCAGTAAGAAAATGTACAAAAATGACATGTGAACGTGGTCTTTTCTTGATCTTCAAGGGCTATCTCAATCTGATTGTAGCGCGAATATCCATCAAGGAAACAGTAATAGGAATGACTAGCTAGCCTTTTTAAAATTTGATCAATGAAGAGCAAATGAAAGTGGTCCTTCCTCGTGACGGTATTCAACTTCCTATAGTCAATGCACATTCTCTAACCAGTAGTAACTCTAGTTGGCATGAGTTCACTATTGGCATTGGCTACGATGACAATTCTAGACTTCTTAGGAACCACCTGAGTTGGACTCACCCATTAGCTATCGGATATTGGGTATATGAAACCTACATCCAATAGCTTAAGAACCTCGGCCTTAACCACTTCCTTAATGTTTGGATTTAGTCTACTTTGTGATTGTCGTGAGGTTTTCACATTATCCTCAAGATAAATGCGGTGAATATAAATTAAATGGTCAATTCCCTTGAGGTCCGCAATTGACCATCCAAGGGCTCTTTTATGCTCAATGAGAATAGATATGAGTATACTTTCTTATTTTTGCTCAAGGTGGGAAGAATTCACCATCGGAAATGTCTCATCTTGACCTAAATAGATATATTTTAAATCAAATGGTAAAGATTTTAGGTCAAGCTTCGGTGCCTTGAGGTTAGACAGTAGAGGCACTACATTAGTTTGGGGTAATTCTTCGAATTGTGGCCTCCACCGGTTAACTTCAAATATCGGCACAGTATTCAACATGGTCCCTATCTCCCTTACCATACCATCATCAAAATCATGAGAGTGGGTCAGGCATGTCTCTAGGGGTTAAAGGATAAGGTCAAAAATATTCTATCTTCCACAAAAGAGTCAATCATGTTAATGTCGTGGAAATCATCATCATCCTCAACTGTTTATCTGTGTTGAAAAAGATATTCAACTCTAATGTCATATTCCTGAAAGACATACTCATGACTCCATTCCTGTAATTAATGATTGCGTTTGAAGTGGCAAGGAATTGACAACCAAGAATCACAGGAATTTGAGTGCTCATGTTACGGATGGGTTGAGTATCTAAGATGATAAAATCTACCGGATAATAGAATCGGTCAACCTGGACCAACACATCCTCAATTACCCCTCTCAGTACATGAACTGAGCGATCAACAAGTTGTAATGTGGTTAGGGCGGGTTTCAATTCACCTAAACCTAACTGTTTGTAGACCAAGTAAGGAATCAGATTTACGCTCACTCCTAAGTTAAGAAGTGATGCTCAATTCGGTAATTTCCAATTACACAGGGTATGGTTGGGCTACCGGGATCTTTGTATTTTTGTGGCACATCTTTCTTTAGGATGGCAATCACTTTTTCAGTTAAAAATATTTTTCTTTTAAATATTTTATCGTCTTTTGGTCATACACAAGTCTTTCAGGAATTTGTCATATGAAGGTATTTGTTTAACCGCATCTAGTAAAGAAATATTGACATTCACTTGTTTTAACATCTCTACAGAGAGATTTTGGTGCAACCAACCATTGGGGGAATGGGGCAATCGGCTTGCCTTGAAGTTTTGGTTTCAATTCTTATGGAGCGGTGCTAGGTCTATCATTGTTGTCCTCTTCTAGGTCCTTAAACTTTTCATCCCTTACCAGAATAGATTTGTCAATTATCTTTCCACTTCTAAGAGTGGTGATAGACTTAGCTTTCTCCGTTTGATTTGAAGAGCTTGGATCACTTATCTCATATTGCGGTTTGGAATTAGGGAGAGGTTGAACAGGAAGCATCCCCTTTCCCCCAATTGTTAAGCGTGACTCTATCCTTTGAATAGATGACACAAGTGTTCTGAATGCTGATCTGATATCTTGGTTGAGTAGTGCTTGCTCTCGAATATGTTTTTGAACTGGATCCTCTTATGGTTTCCCTTGATTTGGATTTTGATTGAAGAAACCTTGAGGGGTAGCAGTTTGTCCATTCCTCCAACTAAAGTTTGGATGATTTCTCCAACAGGATTGTATGTATTGGAGGTAGGTCCATTGAAAGGTCTTTGGTAATTATTCATGGCATTAGATTCCTCATTCAACACCTCTCAAAAGGTAGGTATCGTTGGACAATTTTCAGTTGTGTGAATGTTGCAATCACAAATACCGTAAACAGTTTCCTTAACTTTATCCTTCTTTAGTTCCATGACCTCGAATTTCCTTATGAGATTAGCCACTTTAGCATTAATATCATCATCCTCTTTCAGAATGTATAATCTGCCCCTTTCCTTTGATTAAGTGGGCCTAGAAGTGGTACTTGATTTTGAGTAGGTGTCCCATGATTGTGCATTTTCAGCAAGTCTATCCTTATAGTCCCACACACCATCGATATTTTTATTCATGAATTTTCCATTGCACATTGTCTCGACTAATTGGCGCATGGAAGATGTCAGACTATCATAGAAAAAGTGTGTAATGCGCACATTATCTCGACCAATTGGCATGAACTGACAAGATCCTTGAACTGCTCCTAACATTGAAAGAATGTTACATCCTCCTTTTGGACGAAGCTCATGATTGACTTTCTAAATGTGTTCATTTTATGGTGTGCAAAAAATTTATTTATGAACTCCCTTATATGCTTTCAAAGAAAAGGGAAAGAGTTTTAGTTTGACCATGTCCTAGACACGTTAGAAAAATATAAAGTGGCTATAATCTCGTCAAACTCTTTCAAGTGTAGATATAGACTTTCAAATTTAAGTCCATGAAATTTTGAAAGGAGTTGGATCACCCCTGGTTTAATATCCAGTTGTCCCATATTTTCTGAAAAAACCATGCATGAGGGTGTGCTCCTCCCGCCGGTTGTAAATAGTCTCACAAAGTACGAGGCGATGGTGCTTGATGCACCTCATTCTCATCCTCGATTTCCTCCACCCTAGGTTGGGTTGGATTTGGAGGTTGATTGGCCAGTTAATTTATAGCCATAACTTCAGTTAACTCTATGGATCACGAGTAGTGTCTAATCCTGTGATGAATAGATAACCCTTCAACCAATCCTCCTTCACTCAAGAGACGTCGAGTGTTGTCACAGACCTACTTGGGCATGAAACACTCTCAGCCCTCAATTTCAAAATATATCCTAAACCTACAAAAGAAAAGGGGGAATAAAAGTCTAGAAATAGAAAGAGAGAGAATTAGAAAGAAGTTACCAAATTAGAAGTTTCTATGTTAAGATACTGCAAAAGAAAAAGGAAAGTAAATTAGTTTCTAAAAATAGAAATAGAAGGTTTCTAAAAATAAAAATAGAAAGATGAGTTAGTGTCTAAAACTAAAAAGGAAAGTTTCTAAAAAAAACAACCTAGTTTCTAAAAACGAAAAAGGAAAGTTTCTTAAAACTAATTAGGAAAGTTTCTAAAAAAAAAGCAACTTAGTTTCTAAAAATGAAAAAGAAAAGTTTTTAAAAATAAATTAGGAAAGTTTCTAAAAAAGCAACCTAGTTTCTAAAAACGAAAAAGAAAAATTTATAAAAATAAATTAGAAATAACCCTAATCTTATCTTATCTTATCTTATCATATCTTATCATATCTTATCTTATCTTATCTAATCTTATGTTATCTTATCTTATTTTATCTTATCTTATCTTATCTTATCTTATCTTATCTTATCTAGAACTAGAAAATAAATTAGTTTCTAAAAACAGAAAATGAAAGTTTCTAAACCTAGAAATAGAAAGCTAACTTTTAAAATAATTCAGAAAATAACTAACCTAAAAATATAAAGTAGAAAAATCCTAATCTTAAACTAATTTCAAAACTAGTTAATCTCAAAAAAATGCAATTGTTAGTCCCCAGCAACGGTGCCAAAAACTTGTTCACAACCCCAAGTGTAGGGTCACAATGTAGTAATAATCTTGGTGAGACCGAGGTCGAATCCACAGGGACTGAAACTTGTACGTATTCTAAAAGTAACTAAAACTAGAATTAGAAGAAGATGTAAATCTAAATCTGAATTAATTGTCAGAGTAATTGTGGTTAAAGTGATTAAAACTAACGAATTCAAAGGTAATTAGGGTTTTCAAGGATCTATTTTTAGAGATCAGGGAGATCTATGCTTGATTTAAGGACACAACTGGAATTAAAGTCCTATCTTATCCAATTAGAAGATATCTCAGTAAAATCAAATTTGAACTTCCTTTGACCTAATTCTCAATGGATGAGATGTGTGAGAACTGGAAGTGATTCCATCATAAAACCATGCCCAGGAGATAAGGCAAACAACAGGATTTACCAATCCCACAACCAATCATAAGGGAATTGAGAAGATTAGGTAGGATTCCATCACCCAACCATGCCCATGGGACGATGGTGAACAACGAGATTGCCCAATTTCACAATCTCAATACATGGAAAGAACATACTCAAAGCTATTGCAGATCTATTGTAATTTGAGCCACAACAAACCATTAAAAACTGAAAGTATTTCTTAAAAATCATACTAGAATCGAAGAAAGTTCAACATAAACATGAATCAAAGCAATAGAAAACATCTCATCACGCTACAAGCTTTACCTCTTAGCCCTAGATAAGGGGTTTAGCTAATCATAGACGTTATTGAACTAAAATCTTTTAAGAAAAACATAAAAACAATTAAGGAAAATGAAGAAAAACTCTTGGCGACGGCTTCTCTACGCTTTTGCTCCACTCCTCAAACCCTAGATATCCCTAAAAGTTCATAGGAAACCCATATTTGTAGCCATGTTTGCATCCTCAAATTTACGTAGTTTTTCAAAATAGACTTCACTTTGCACAATTTCACAGAATGACCTAAAGTTTCAGAATATGCTTCTTCAAGACACTTTCAGGAATATGTTTGGACAATTTCAGGATTCATTTTCTTCACTTCAAGTCTTCAATGCTCTTCTTTCCTCACTTGATTTTTTTGAATCTTTAGAATATTAATTCTTCATTCTTGGTCTCACAAGATCCATCCTTGGCTTTGGTGATTCTTAAGCGTTATATTCATGCTTTTAACATCATTTCAATCTAAGTTATCAAATTCACCTTGTAACACAAACATGATTAAAATAGAATATTAAGCATTATCATGTTTATAAAACCAAGTAATAAATGGGGGATAATATACAATATTTAACCCTCAACAGTAAGGGTTAGCCATTCTAAAGGGATTTTTTTTTTAAAATCTCGTGTTAATATACTTAAAGATGTGTTCTTTCACTAATACTTTAGACTGATATTTCTCAAAGGAATGAAGATGAACATATAAATAAAAGAAGACTAAATAGATTTCTCAAATGCATGACACATTACAATTGATACATTATCAAACAACCAATAAAATAAAATAAATGAGAAAAAAATACATAATTTATCTTTCGAAATAGACAATTGGGGCGATTGGTCAATGAGATGTGACTAGATTGGTATTATCTGCTAAATCAAAACTCAGTTGATCATGATATAACAGTTTAAGATTAAAATTATTTAATGTACTCTTAAGTAGAGTTGGGCATGTCTGACCCGATCCGGTGGATCCGAACTGATCATACCTGATCCGACCTATTCCGAACCGAACCGACGGCTTGGATCGGTGCGGATCAAGTAGGGTCATCTAGATTCGACAGTTTTTCGGATCGAGTTTGGATCATGGTCGATCCGGACCGAAATCTGAATCGAATGGATCCAATCCGGACCGATCTGATTCGATCCGGAGTGATAATTCTAATTGCAGGCCTTGTATTGCTAGGATCTTCTAATTTTGGATATTTTTAGGTCATGGTTCATCCATTGTGGGGTAGATAAGCTCAAAAGCTCTGATCATTAGACCATGGGCACACTTGTACAAATTGAAACCCTAAGATACTATACACCACAGTATAACCGGTTGAATATAGTTACGGTCCACCGAGAAAATAACTTTAATTATTTCATTGGAAAAGAATATCTAAACCGTCCGATAGCTTTTTAGAAGTTTTACAAAAATGACAAGTTATTGAGTGGACCAAAATTTATTTTAGATTTATCGATGGATATGAATTGTTCTCTATAGTATGGCCTACATGATGAGTAAGTGGGGATTTTTTGACATATGATGATATTCATGACAGTTAAAACATTTTCAAAGGGTTGGATTTTGTCAAAAATGATATATTAGAAATTATTTACAGGGTGGACCATAAGTTATGGTACTTCTTAGACTTGTGACGTTCTCAACGATAACTCCTTAGTTCACATATCCTCCTTCATATCTCTTGGATAAGATAAGATTTTGATTAGGAATGCTCAGCTGCGAACCAGTTCGCACAAAAGTCCTACGAACTTTTTTGAGAACTTATCATATGTGATGAGTCTCGAAAATCTGAACAGTCCACGTGAAGCAAAACCTCATGAAACCCCGTGGTACCAATTTTTAATTTGAACCAAAACTTTGGTGGGCCATGAAAAATGAGAACAGTTTCTTCCCTTGATTTGCATTTCTCTTTTCTATAGCCCACCATAATCTTAGATCAGGGTGAAAAATCATCCCTAGGGGTTTCATGGGATTCCACATCTTATGGACCGTTCGGATTAGACTCCCAAACACGGGTAAAGGTGCGCATGTGCGCAGGTGTGTAGGTGAGAATGCTGCATGCCTCTAATTTTGTAATGGCTGGCAAATATGGAATAATGTGTCATACACAACACATCAACACATGCACAACTGTGTAGATACATGTTATGCAAAGACAAGCGGAGACATGCTTCAAGCTCTGAGTTGTACAAATGGCTCAAATAAGATCAAAATTACATGGGCCCCACAATGATGTATTTATTATATGTAATGCCCTATAAATCGGGGGTCGTGTATACACCCGACTCCCGAGTTTTTGAGTGTCACATATCATCAATTATTATGGTTTTGAGATTAATCAATTTTAGTTGCACAACTTGGAATTACTTGGAGCATGAAACACAACCACAACTAGTCTATTAGAATAAAAAAGATATATATACATATACAGGTTCAAAAGAATATAAACGGGTCGCACGAGGCGTTGCTTGATAAAACAACAAAAAGAATGCTATGTCCAAAAAGAATAAAGTCAAGTCCACTACTCAGCGATCCACTCCCGCCTCTCACGCTAATGGAGAGCTGTCCATCAACTATAAGTAGGACAGCTCGTCCTCCTCCTCGAAGCTCGCCTCACTAGGCACCTCATGCCCTGCATCACCTGCATCTATGAACGGGTCTAGTTGGTGTTTTAAAACACCGTCCCAGAGTGGGAGTGAGTGATCAACTCAGTGGAAGCTATTAATCTTAAGTTATAACAAGCATTAATTATAATATGAATTTAATGAAACGTACCTAATCATCAACACCTAGCAACTCTTATTAAAATGTATGCATGCATAATGATATTATGCATGCCCTCACCACAACGCTCCCTCGAGCGACTCCATCTAACGATCGCTTATGTCAGCACTCCCTCAGAGCGACCTCGACTTCCGAGTCACCACCCTAACTAGTGCGATGTAATGCGATCATGTTAGCCGAGTTATTAATTAAGTCCAGTCATCCAACATATTAGAAAATCTGATACACCCTACATATCAATGCCCTAAGATAGTTGCGAGGCTAAGGCCCCCCAACGCTTGAGGCCGAGACCCCATGGTCCGTGATCCCATCGGGTTCCTCATCCCCAACTTTAAGCACATGAGGAGTGCCGAGAGAAAGGGATCGCTCGCGGTCACTACGGGGAGGCACGGTACCCCAGCATAGACCGACAGCTCAGACATACTGTCTCATTCCACCATGCCCAGCTCACGAGGTTGTGGACCAATTTTAAGTGGGTTATTGATGGGCTACAACAGTCATAGGGTGGTTCAGGTTTCATACATATGTGAGCAAACAGGGTTAACAAACAGGATTGGTCAGCCTGTAGACTAGACCGCACGAGTCCAGGCAAGTGTGTGACGGAACGATATCGGATGCAAGCAACCCATATAGTCTAACTACTGTCGCCCACACGTACTCACCCAAATCCATGTGTTTAGCCTCGAGGTGGTCCTACCAACGGAACCACCTTCGCTCTCCTCATGTTCCTGGCCAACCCAAGGGTACAAATAGTGATTCATAACATGTCAACTACCAATGTATCACTAGAATAAATAACATCATGTTCTCATACTTCTCAACATACAATTCAAATTCTCATAGAAAGCAAGGCTAACAATATTAAGAAACAAGTGCATGTGAGTGTGTGTGTGTGAGAGGAAGTTAAGCACTTCCTTCATCTTAAGAAATCATAGGCATAAGAGTAATAAAATCATACATACTATGAAGCAAAAATACATGAAAAAATCAACAAGGCATGAGCATGTAATCATCCATACACAAAATCATGTGAGAAGTAAGAACAACATCATGAGATTCAAACATACAATTCTATACAATTTTAGCAAACATACAATTTCTAGGGTTTCTCTAGGTTCTCCAAATATGGCATCCAAGCAATCAAAATTATTAATCTCATACTAAAATTGATGTTAGGCCACCTAAGAATAATAGTCCGCACCTATGGATCATTGGAGATTCGAAAAACGTCCTATGAAAGAGGGCTTTGAGGTCGATCGGCCGAAATCCCTAAAGCAACCATTTATAGGTTAGGATCCCATGAAAATCCCTCCTCATCACAAGAGTTTTAAGAAAAAGGGTGATGGATCTTACCTAGAGATCAACGGTGTGAAAGAGCGGTCTTGGATGAGGGTTTCTTCTTGGAGGAGGTAGGAAGTTGTGAGGTTGCTCTCCTTGGGCCCCACCTCGATCCAGGTTCCACCTAGCTCACCACTACTCTCACTTTCTTCTCCTTTACTCTCTCTTGCTCTCTCTCACTCCTTGATGGTTGTGGTAAATGAAGGAGTTATGAGAGAGCTAGGGTTTATTTCTTAGACTTGGGCCCTTTGGCCTTAAGTTTTAATGAATTCCCACAATGGCCCTCTAGGACTCCTTATTGGCTTTGGGGTGGACCCAACACCCGCTAGGCCACCAAATTTGGTGTGTAGGTGTCTCATAACCTGATGAGGAGTCATGCAAAGTTTGGGGACAAACGGATCAACGAAAGTGGGGTTTGATCATACGGTTTCGATCTTCAAATGGCCCTGTGGGGACTGTTCTAGTTGTTGGAGCAGTTCTGGTGGCCCCCTGACCATGAAACTTATAGGTTAGGTGGTCAATGGCCTGATGAAGGGCTATAAAAAATTTAAGAACGATCGGATATGAGGTTTAGTCGTATGGGTCTGATTTGCGATCAACGGTCGTCGTGCCACGATCGGGTCACAGATTTGGTGGACGAGTGTAGGACAGAACATTAGACCTTCTCCATAAATTTTGAAGAAATTCGAAGGCTGAAAAGCCCAGAATTTTAGTTTCATTTACCAGTGCTGGATTTTAACTTTGGCTCTAGATGGGTTGACCAGTACTGTTGGAACGACTCAAATAATTAACTTCTGGGTGTCCAATGAATCCGTGGTCCGCAATGGACCACAAGCCCAGTGAGATATATAGTTCCCTAAATTTTAAAATTTTTTTGACCCTCCCGCGTCGTGGTATAGCCCGTACGGGCTGTTGCTAAGTGTAAACGGCCATTTATCTTGGCGGCCCGCACTACGTCCTATCATGACCTATCTGGTCTACTCAATTGGGCTAATCTTAGATTAATTTACTTACGGTACCTCACTATGAGTAGTTTAAAAAAATGGTCCTGTGGTAAATCCTATGTGGACGTCACAGGACACTATGCTGGTTGGACAGAACATTGCAGGGGTTGATTTGGTCTATGAGTTAAGATTCGGGCCTTATCTGACTCGGCTTCAGTTAGATCTTTAATTTAGTTATGCTTGTCTTGATTAGTTAGTGACGGGTCGGTTAGATTTGGGTCTTATGTGAGTAAATCATGGGGCTACACCTGATGTTCAAGTGATCGGGCGGATTCAGTTGTTTCCTACGGTTGATTAATTAGACTTGTGTGGTTCTTTACTGGTACCACCCCTGTATAGACTAACATTTAGTGCTAATGGTCATTTAAGTGATATTATAAATTAATTTATAAAAAAAAAAATTAAGGATTTTTAAGAATCCAAAACAGTGAAAATCCAGGATGTTACAATCTATCCCCCTTAAAAATAATTTCATCCCTGAAATTGCCTAAGGGTATTAAGTAAAGGTATTATTATTTCATTTGCTTAAGTTTTTATTGATTTGAAGTTTATATGCATGGTAGGGGGTATACTATGTATACTAGTTTGGCTTAATTTAGTCTACCCCCCTTAAAACTTTTTCACCCTGATGGTATACTACAATTTATTTAATTATTTATTTATTTTTAAAGGTTTAGATTTATGGCCACAATTTTCCTCTATTTAGAGTAAAAATATTTATTTTTAATGTTAGAACAATACGGAGAGACGGTTGTAGTGGGCTTGAACCCGATACGTCGATCATCTACCTGACTAGGGTAGAAGGCTCATCGTATTCCTTCTTCATCCTGGTGGATCCTGATCTTTTGCTCGGTCAAAGCAGTGAGTCCATTGGTAGTCACCCAAGATTGAGAATTGAGTCAAGCCGCGAATGCTTCGCATACGTATACTTCCGTAATTCCGTAGTTGATCAATCTAAATGTTTAGGGAACAACCATTGTTAGAAAGTTTAAATCTCTTATTTAGAAGGTTGTCCTTTGGGTTTTAGTTTACGAGAGTCTTCGTTTTAATTCATATCCAATTTAGGGTTTAATAATTCCCTCAACATGCCTACGGGTAACGATCATATTAAAAAAGTTTTTAAAGATAAATTTTTTTATACGAATTACCATTTCAATCCTATAGCTGGTGGGTTAATCACAGATTACACTTTGGTTTTATAAATTTCAAGAATGAAGGAATAGTCGAGGTTCTAAGGTATTCGGGAGGTTTTGAGTGCTAATAAAGCTAATAAGGGCATAAGAAGGCAAAGATGAAGGATATCATCTTCTCAATTTTGTTGGAACCTTGAGTCCATTAGAGAATGGGAAAACTCAATATATTTTACTATAGTCCACCTTTAACATGAGCTTAAAGAGTATCAAACTATGAAACTCAATCCTACTTAAGGGTCCTAACTTAATTACACCAAAACAACTTAAACAAATATATATATATATATATATATATATTTAAACTTAATCACGGAATGATTCCTAGCACGATTATAAATAATTCTTAAATAGACATTCAATATTAAACTTTAATATGAAAAGACATGACTAGTCTATTGACAACAATACATGTAAGTATTCACAAAGTGATAAAGAATTTTAATCCATACATTCACGTCGAATTCCAAAATACCATTGGCAAGACCAGTTACATGTTACAACATGGATTACAAACATCATTAAACATGGTAGATGAAAAGAAAATGCAACCTACTTAAGAAAAAGTCCTGACTATTTCAGTATATGGGATTAGACCTAAACGACCTAAAGCAAACTACTGATTATCAGTAAGGTGGTGTTGCTACTCGTTTGAGTCGGGCGAAAGTGGAGGCACATCTTCCCCCTTACTGCAGCAGATCAGGGCCCTTATGGCCTGGTATATCTTCTTGTTCCACTTGTCCTGCTTCGCCTGGTTCTCCACGATCCTCACCTGGTTCTCTTTGATCTCTCCTACCCTAGCCTGGAGCGCATCCAAGCGCTCGCGTATATTTGGGATGGTGAGGGGCTCGCTACAGTCTGCCCTGATTTCTTCAGCCCCATCTGCCTCTTCAGCTTCATCCTCTCTCTCATTCTCCCCCCTGTCATTTTCTTCGTCTTCCCCTTTGTCAACCTCACCGTACAGGTCGATGTGAGCCTGTCTTTGTTTGGGTCCCACTCCCATAGAGTTTAGCAGCTTGTCCCCCAAGATTTCTGTTGGTGTGGGATTCCCGTCCGATCCGCTTATCCTATACTGATTGGCGATATGGCAGGCTAGGCGGCCAAATGGGAGAACTATATCCTTCCGTACCGCCCTTGTGGCCTTCACAATTTGGTGGAGCACTGTGCTAGGGGCGCACACATTTGCTCCTTGGCCCACCTGATATAAGAACTTTACCATGTAGCGGGTGCACTCGGTATGGTTTTTCAACCTCAGGAATATATTGTGGGTGGCAATGCGGTGGAGTACTCAATATTTGGGGAACATGGCTGTTGCGTACAGGCCGACATCCCAATTTCAAGGGACAGCTTGGCCACATAGGAAATGAGTTCGTTCATCGCGGGCTTCTCTCGATTCGAGGTTCGTTTCATTAATCTGCACCTCCCCCAGTAACACTCCCAGTATTTCGGTGAAGTCCTCAACTCCTAAGTGGATTTCCTCGCCATGCACTATAATATCAAATACAAGGGGCTCGAATTGAGGATTTCTAATCCGAGTGTAGAACATCCTAGCCTACCCCACATCGGCCTGCTCGCTTACATAAAACATGAGACCCCACTCATTCTCCATAAGTCGGTTGAGTAGAGAGTTGTTACCTAGCAGATGTTCTTCCATTGAAGCCTCGAAGGCGACTTGACGCACGCAAAAATTCTCCAAACCTTCAACAAGTGCATCTGTCACGCCCCAAAATCCAGAAATCAGATTCACAGGAATCCCGATCGTCGAATCCGGTGCCGACAGCCTTCGTAGTACCCCATTCTCGGCTCCCAGCGTAGCATACGCCAGATTCTGATCCTGGGATCCTACAAGGAGGATTTTTCAATGTACATTTATTTTGTAATAAGCATAACCACAAGTTTATCCAAATCATAAAGCCAACATCATCATCACATATCCACTAATATAATCACTTGAATACAATGTTGAAAGGAAAATACACATATCAAAATTAGAGCTCCTGAAAACCGCTGCATGCTCCAAGCTCAACGTTGCTGCAACTTAACGTCACCTGCACGCATCTATCATGCATAAGTTTACAAAAGCTTAGAGGGTGGTGTAAGTGTGTGTAAGGTAAGTGTCGAGTATACAATAGAGTCCATAAATCATACATCATCGAGATCAACAGGAAAAATGATAAGGTTATGAATCATACGATATCAGAGTAAGCAGAAATATACTGGTAAGTCCATGAGTCACATAATATCAGAGTACGCAATGCAGATCATAATGAACCAGATATTATATTCTGTAGATGCGATGCAATATGCAGATCCTGTCAAGTCCTTCTAAGCCATATAAGTGCAGAAACATAGTAATCTAAAATGTCATATGCCGTGGATGAAATGCAATATGCGATGCGAATGAAATGACCAAGCTGGAGTGAAGTCGGGATGATAGTACGTAGTATCGCAGGCTACGGGGTCCATCACAAGAAAATTCTATCCAAACCAGTCCCATACCTAAATTTGGATAGTCAAACACAATGTGGTAAACTCCTAATCTCAGGTTAGTCGCACGCCCCAACCAAAATTCTGGCCATTGCAAAGGTACACATAACAAATAGTTACGCACCTCCAGCCCGAGTGGATAGTGAATGGATGAATGAATGAGTATGTAACTCCTACTCAGTAGCCTGTCAGCACAGTAACCTGCCAACCGCTGGTAGCTCGCCCAGGCCTCAGCCCCGCCCACATCAGCGTCCGCCCACGTGCGCCCGCCCACATGTGCAACAGTGACGGGGTGTCATACTATCATGTCAGTCCTCATATCAAGTCCACGTATCAGTATGGTTGCTCTCTGAAAAATCACCGGGGTCTATTACACTCTACACTGACTGCCTCCTCCCTAGCTGCACAGCCCTACGAGTGGAAGAGACCTCACCATCCGCCTAGCTAGTAGTCTGCCAATACCTACCTGGCTAGTCGATAGCGGACCCATTTACGAGCTGGTCATACTCAGCCTAGCTTATAGCCTCCTCCCTCAGGCGGATAAGGCCACACCCCCTCCCAACCGACCACGACATAGTGAGAGTCGCGGCCTACTGGTATTCGGCACTCGGGCGCTCATGTTCCACTCGGTCTAGATGTTGGGGCTACTCCTGGCCTCGGAGGTTCTGAAATTTTCACCCAAGGACATCCTACATGCCCCATAGTGCTAGAACCAAATATTTTCAGTATCCCATCTAGTCATCCACGATGTGCTTATGGAGGTCATAGCCCTGATATCGCTAGGACGTACAGTGATCATGATACATAAATGCAAGATGCATGAATCACACCATCAAATCATGCAGCAATCCAGCCCGTACAGCGCGATGATGTGGGGCACTCCGTCTCATAACAAGTCCCGCAAATGGTCTGCCCAATGACATATGCTATGATCAGTCACTACTCATATCAAGCATACGTATGATGCGTATGGTCATGAATCATGGAGTTATACTAGGCATGTTATAAAGTGATACTACCTTTACAATGCAGATGGGCCTGGACGATCTATACACAACTAGTATGGGCCTATCAATGGGCCCTAGGGAGAGTCGTAATGCGGACATTTAACCAACATTATACTTGCAATGTGGACGTTAAACCAACATTGCTCCCAAGGCATGGCCCGACATAAGACATCATTACACAACCATGAAAGAATCACACATTGCAATGGACCCTAAGAACATCCCATTGGGCCTCGACCCATGGGCCTTAGATAAATGGGCCGCAACACATGGGCCTTACCAAATGGGCCGAAAATATATCACAATGAGTCTCGCCCACGAGCCTCGGATACATCACATTGGGCCTTGCTCACGGGCCTCAAATACATCACATTGGGCCTTGTCCATGGGCCTCGAATATATCACATTGGGCCTTGCCCATAGGCCTTGAATACATCACATTAGGCCTTGGCCATGGGCCTCGAATACATGACATTGGGCCTTGCCCATGGGCCTTAAATACATCACATTGGGCCTTGCCCATGGGCCTCAAACACATTAAATGGGCCACATCACATGGGCCTCCTATATATCAAGGTGGGCCTCAACAACGGCCCCAAATAAAGCGAGATGGGCCTCATACACATACCAAGGTGGGCCTCAATAATGGGTCTTGAATATATCATAATGAGCCTCAACCCATGGGCCCTAATACATCGCAATAGGCCTGAACCCGTGGGCCCCAAATACATCATAATGGGCCTCATAACTTGGGCCTCGTATGTATCAAATGGGCCACACCAATTGGGTCATAAACATATCAAAGGTGGTCCTCAACAACGGGTCTTAAACATATCCAAGGTGGGCCTACATTCATATCAAGGTGGGCCTAATCATATGGCGTTATATATATTAAATGGGCCACACTAATCGGGCCCTATAATCGTCAAGGTGGGTCTCAACAACAGCCACAAATACATCAATATGGGTCACCTCAAATGAACGACAAAGATATACATACATCATGGTGGGCTCCACCTCATGATGGTTGACATGAATGAAACACATGTCATGGTGGGCCCCACCTAAACCTTAGATCTGACTCATTTTTACCCTTAAGCCCTAAAATGGGCTTTCAAAATGGTTGGACGGCTTGGATGCAACACATGCATCATGGTAGGGTCCACACACGTGGCCTACCAATTAAATGGACGGTGTGCATACACACTGCCTGGATGGACGGTTTGGATATAACACAGACATCAAGGGTGGGGCCTCAGCAATTGGCCTTATATATCACATCATGTGTGGTCCATGGACGGTGAATACAACACATTCATCATGGCAGGCTTCATACAATTAGGGTACGTCCATCTGATGTGATGGACGATGGATATAAAACAAATACAATTAAGATGGGATCCACTGCACAAATGATGCAAATAAATAGTTATATCAAGGTGGGGTCCATTACACAGATAGACGGCTGGATATAAGGCAGATAGGTAGCCTGCATTAAAAATAAATACATCAAGGTAGGCTCCATTTACCACCGTCCAGTGATGGACGGTGTAAATGGCATGGATGAAACACATACATCAAGGGACATGGACGGTGTAGATGGCATAGATGAAACACATACGTCCAGGGACCCCATAGACCTTGCTGACGTCCAACACAGCAGCAACAATGGCTACTGGTGAGGTACGCTAGCTAATTCACTTCCAATCAATAGGTGGGTCCCATGTGGGGCCCACCATGATGTTGATTTTCCATCCAATCTGTTGATAAGGTCGTACAGACCTGGATGAAGGGGAAATACAAATTTCATCTTAATCCAAAACTTCTATGGACCCAAAAACGGTTTTAATGGTAAGCTTTAAATCACCATTGTTTCCTCTGATGTGGGCCAACTGAGCCTTGGATGGGCCTGATTTTTAGAGGGTGGCCCACCGCCTTGAGGGCCCACCATGTGAACGGATTGGATGACAAATAAACATCAATGTGGGGCCCACGGCTGGAGCCGTGGGTTCCTGCCTACATGGCCGCCCGCCTCCACGCGGCAAGCGCTGCCTGCGCCTCTGACAGCAGCAGCGTCTGCTGCCTTTTTTTTTTCTTTTATTTGAAAAATCCATTTTTCAGAGGTTTTTCATACATGAGGCCCGCATCAGATAGATCCATCCCATCCACTGGTTCCCATGGTCCTAGACAAGTCAAACAAGTCCAATATTGAGTATTTTTTTTCGGTGTAAAGAAATATGGGGAAGATTTCAACGGTGAAAACCACCATTCGCTATGTTATGGTCTGTCAGAACCTCAGATTGGCTCCGTTTTTTGGTTCAACGCCTAAAATGATGTAGGAAAGAGGATGGATGGCTTGGATTAAAAACATACATCAAGACAGGGCCTGTAAAAAGAGCCCTTCCCAAAAAGTCCCTTTTTTTTCACTCCTGCCGTTAGTATACCCACTGTCGGCTCACCCTTCACTGACGTCCATCGTGCCTGGACGCTGGACGATTTTGGATACAACATATATACTAAGGTGGGCCCCACCTTCAGACATGCTATCCAGGTGGGCCACCATATGCATGGAGGGTGTGGATAAAACATACACCAAGGTGGGGTTCATTTGGATGGACCACACGGCCACATTATCACACTTAAAAAAAATTGAAAGAGAAAGAAAGAGAGAGAGAGAGAAAGGTGGGACACACGTGTGATGGAGGGACCCCGATACTATGGGCCCTCCTTGCATTCAATCATACATCAAGTGATAATCAAGGTGGGCCATCGGCCACATCTTAGGGTCCAAAGTGAGATCCATACCATCGATCGGTAGCCCTCACTTGGGCCATCATAAAAACATAAAAATCTAGCCTATAGAAGCACCCAGCTATCGATCTTCTCGGTCCGTTGGATTGCCTATCTCCTTGTGCTTCACTTTGATGGAGGAAGATGAGAAATAGAAGGCTAGGATGGAAGATCTTGGGAAGGGAAAGTGGGCCACACAAACTCTCTCTTCTCTCACTTAGAAGCTTGGACGTGGGATGCTCTTGCTTGGCTTGAAAATGTTGAGAAATGAGAGGGAGAGAGAGAGTTGTAAGGAGAAGTGATGGAAGATGGGTGATGGATGTGTGTAAGACCCGTAACTTAACCCGTACTGTTCTGTATGCCTTCGCGGTCCTCTTGGTCGAATTTCGGAGACCCATGATTTATTATCGACATTTGCACTCGATCCTGAGTCGTGTTCCGTATATTAGAATCGGCTCGACCCGAGACTTGTACCAGTGCGATCGCGCTGTCGCCGCGATTCCGATGCATCGTCTCGCGCGCCGAGGCGATACCCAGGCCAGGAGATGTAGGCCCACGTGCAGTTCGAGGAAAACGCCGCATGTTGTAAGTATCATGGGAATCTCTACGAAATGTCACATCAATCCATCAATCAATCAAGTACTCCCATCACCTCACACCCCATCCCCAAGTATAACCACCCCTCCCCTAAAGTCAACACTCTCTTACAACCAAGTACACCTACCCATCACTCACCATCCCTCTCTCCCATCACTCCTCTCCCATCATCTCTCTCTCTCTCATTCTCCCAAGCAACCCTAAGAGAAGAATCGGCCATGGCTTCCATGGAGAAACCATGTGTGGCCCACCTTCCTATCACCCAATCCCAACCTCTAAAATCGATCTCAACCGTTGAATCTTGTTCCCTTGAAGCTCTACTACGCGTTGGTGGAAGAATGAAGAGGAAGATCCTAAGGTAGGTGATTTTTAGTTTGGATTTGATGAATTGAAGGCCCATATTTGGTGGGACCCATCTTGATGTATGCACGCATGTTCATAGAGGGGCTCATAGTGGCGGAGCCCCTCCATTGCTCGTCCCCTCTAGGCCGTCTCTTTCTCTCTCTCTCTCTCTCTATCTCTCTCCCTATTTCTATCTTTGATATGTGGCCCACCGTGATGTAAGTGTACATCCAGCCGTCCGTCCAATCCATGGACGCTGGATGCAGTTTGGCTAGTGTACCACGCAACTACCTAGCTGCTACTAACATGCGCCAGTGAATCATGTGGCCCACTAACTGATGTAAGAGATCCACACCATTCATTCCTTGGGCATGGACCCCACCATGGCAGCGTGTGGGGCCCACCATAACGTGCGTGTACATCCAGCCGTCCATCCAGGCATGGACAGGGAGGCTAGATGCAGTGTAGTATTAAAATAATAATAATAATAATAATATATGTAAATAAATTAATATAATATATATGCGTATACATGTGTAATGGTGGTAGGCACCACGTGGGACTCACCCACCTTGGCTGGCCCCTGCACAGTAGCGTTGTAGCTGCTGAGGAAATCCTCACTGTCCGTCTATTTGGTGGGACCCACCAAATTTGTATGTGCTTCATCTGCACCATCCAAATATACAGCCCCACCATGGTACATGTGATGCCTGCATCATCCGTGCAGTGGCCCACCTGATGTATGTGGTAATCCACACCGTCCAGCCTGCTGGACGGTGGATTCCACCATGAGATATGTGTTTCATTCACATTGTCCATCTGCTTTGCCATGGGGGTGGGGCCCACCTTGTCGTATGAGTTCTATATCCACCGTCCATCCGAACAGGTGTTGGTGAGGCCCTACCATGATATATGTGTTTACCATCACCATTCCGTCCAGCAGCAATATAGCTACTGGACTGACGTCAGTAGGTTCCGTGGGTCCCACCTTGGCTATAGGGGTTGATCCACACCGTTTGTCCATCTGCTGGACACCACCTTGAAGTATTTATTTTATCCACTCCATCCATGCAGGGGACGTGCCCACCTTGTGACGTGCTGAGAGCAGCACGTGGACCCCCATGATGCACGTGTTTCATCCACTCCATCCATCATCCTGTTGGATGCATGGACCGTCCACAATCCAGTCAGGTGGACGGTGGTAACCCACCTGATGTCTTTCATCCCTGCCACCCACACGTGGACGGTGGAGCCCTCTAGCATGAGAAATCCACACCATCCTGATGAATAGGACAGTGGGACCCACCAGATGTATATATTTGATTCACACCGTCCAGAGTCTCTGGATGGTGGAAATCCCCCATGATGTATGTGCTTTACCTGCTGGACAGTGCAGTGTACTCCACTATGATGTATGTGGTGTATCCACATGTGTGGAGCCCACGTGTGATGCAGGTGTTTGTGTTATATCCCAGCCGTTCATCTGGAACCCACCTTTAACCCATGTGAATTGCATCTGGACGGTGGTGTAATGTATTATATATATATATATATATATATATATATATATATATATATATATATATATATATATATATATATATATATATATAAAATATTATACAATATATTATATTATATTAAAAATGTATGTTGGGTGGGCCGCTCCCATGTGGGACCCATGTGAGTCAGCATCGTCCAGATAGATATAGACGGTGGATCTGGACAGCCACTCCCTCTCATATATATAATACATTATATCATATTTAAGTACATAATATATTATATTACATTATAAAATATAATATATTATGGTGGACCCCACGTGGGACCCACCTTCTATTTATATGTTTTATACCTACGCCGTAATATGTATATTTTATTCCCACCATTCATCTATTTCACGTCCACACCGTCCATCAAGTGGACCAGCGTGATGTATGAGTTTTATTCCAACCATCTAACAGGTGGACCACACCACAAAAATCAGTGGAAATCGAACGTCCACCATTAAAACCCTTTTTGGGTCACAGAAGTTTTGGAACAATATGATATTTATTTTTCTATTCAACTTAGGTCTTTGTGACCGTATGATCTGGTTGGACAGAAAATAATATGGTGGGCCCCATGAATTTAAATGATGAAATTATTATCTCCACTCTTATTATGGTATGGCCCAGATGATCTTTCTATGGGATTTATTCTTTGGTAATTCTTTAAAATGGCCTTTAATTAATGTGTGGGCCCACCTTGATATGATGTGTATTGGGCCCATTTGAGAGCTCCTTTATGATGTATTTGAGGCCTACATGATGCGACCCGACTTGTTGTATGTGAGGACTACTGGTGCGGCCCATTGAGGAGCCAATTGTGATATATTTTCAGCCCATGTGAAGAGGCCCATTGTAGCGTATTTCTGGCCCAGTTTGTAATGCCATTGAGATGTATTTGGGGCCCATGGGTCGAGGCCCATTAAAATGTATTTAAGGCCCATGGATTGAGATCCATTAAGATATATTTGAGGCCTAGATGCGGGGCCCGCCTATTGTGTATTCAAGACCCGATGCGATGTATGTGAGGTCCATGTGCGAGACCCAATGTAATGTATAGGTGTGGCCATTACATTGTTATGAATTCCTTATGTAGGACACTCATTGGGATTAATGTTGGTTAAATGTCCACATTGTGACCTTCCATTAGGCCTTGTTAGGCCCATTCTCATCGATTCCGATTATCGAGGCTGATTATTGATCAAAGTCGATTACCAATTCTGATTTATCGTGCCCGATTGCCGATTATCGATCGAGGCCGATTACCGATTCTGATTTGTCGTGGTCGATTATCGATTATCAATCGAGGCCGATTACCAATTTTGAATTTGTCATGGCCGATTTCCGACTCTGATTGTCGAGGCCCAATGTGATGAACATGCGACCCGTATTTGAGGCCCGACATGATGTGTATATTAGGACCTTGTGTGAAGCCGTGGGCCCATTATATGTTTGGATCTATGAGGGTCACTCCTTGGGATAATGTTGGTTAGATGTCCACATTATTGAAGCCGATTGTTGATACCAATTATGAGTATGTGACTGCATAACATCATAATACATGCTCATACGCATCATCTGTATGTTTGTTATGAGATGTGGCTGACCATTGCATACGTCATTGAGTATATTGTTATGAGGCTCCCTGATAGGGGAAGGTTATCTCACATGAGCACATGGCATGCGCAGGATTGATGCATGACTGGATTGTATGACTCATGCATCTTACATTGTGTGTTGTGATTACTGTACGCCCTAGTGACATCAGGGTCGTGGCCTCCATAGGCATATCGTGGATGGCCAGATGGGACACCAAAAATCTGTTCGAGCATCGGGTTGCCATAGATGGCCCTGGGTGAAAATTCCTAAACACCCTCTTGGTACCAGAGGACGCCCCAACGTCTAGACTGAGTGGATACATGAGCGCCCGAGTGCCGAATACCAAGAGGCCGCGTCTCCCACTATACCGTGGTCGGTTGGGAGGAGGTATGACCTTACCCGCCCAAGCGCAGGGGGCATTGCTAGGCTGAGTCTAACCAGCTCGAGGAATGGGTCCGCTATCGACGTGCCGAATAGGTATTGACAGACTATTGGCCAGGAGGATGTGAGGTTTCTTACGCTCACTTGGACTGTGCGGCTAGGGAGAGCGGCAGTGCCATTTGGAGTGTAATAAATCCCGGTGATGATCCCAGAAAGGAACTGTACTGATATATGGACTTATTGAGTAGGAGTTACATGCTCATTCATTCATTCATTCACTATCCACTCGGGCTGGTGGTGCATAACTAATTATTGTGTACCTTCGTTATGGCAAGGATTTCGGTTGGGCGCGCAGCTAATTTAAGATCAGGAGTTTACCACGTTGAGTCTGAATATCCAAATTTAGGTATGGGATTGGTTTGGATAGAAGTCCCTTGTGGTGGACCCCTAGCCTGCGATACTACGTACTATCATCCTGACTTCACACTCCAGCATGGTCATATCATTCGCATCGCATATTGCATTACATCTGCATGCATATGACATTTTGGGTTGTTATGTTTCTGCACTTATATGGCCTAGATAGACTTAGCAGGATTTGTATATTGTACTACATCCTCGGCATATGATATTTGGCTCTTTATAACTTCTCATCGCATAACTGTTCTATATTACGTATTTTGATATTAATTGACGTATGGACTTGTCCATACTTTCGCTTACTCTATTATCGTATGGTTTATGATCTTGTCAGTATTTCTGCTTACTCTGATAATTCCTGCTCTTGTCAGTATTTCTGCTTACTCTGATAATTCATGATTTTATCAGTGTTTCTGCTTATTCAGACGTTGTATGGTGTATGAATTACTAGTTTTTCTGATATTGTATGATTCTGACATTATATTGAATACTTAGCACTTACCTTGTGCACACACTTACACCACCCTCTAAGCTTTCTATAAGCTTATGCACGATAGATGCATGCAGGTGATGTTAGGTTGCAGCAGTGTTGAGCTTGGAGCGTGCGGTGGTCTTCTGAAGCTTGATTCTCTATTTATGTATTTCCCTTTCAGTATTGTACTCAAATGATTATATTAGTGGATATGTGATGACGATGTTGCCGTTGTGAATTGGGTAATCTTGTAGTTATGCTTGTTATGAAACAAATGTACGTTAAAAAAAATCCTCCTTGTAGGATTTCAGGATCGAAATCTGGCGTATGGATGTCGGAAGTCGAGAATGGGGTACTACGGAGGCTGTCGGCACCAGATTCGACGATCGGGATTCCTGTGAGTTCGATTTTGGGTTTGGGGTGTGACAATGTGAGTGATGGGTGAGGTGATGGATTGGTTGACTTTTGAGTTTGCTTAACTTGTGGAGAAAGGAAGCATGGGTACTTTGTACTTGACATGAGAGGTGATTAATGAGATTGATTGATGGGATTAATGGGACATGTTGTAGAAATTCTCTTGGAATTGCAAACGCGCGACGTTTTCTCGAAATAAATGCCGACTCACATCTCTTAGTCAGGGTATCGGATTGGTACATGAGTCGCGACGTTGGAACCGCAGCGACTGTGCGGTCGCAATGGTACAAGTCTCGGATTAAGCCAATTCAAATATATGGGATACGACTTACGGTCATGCGCAAATGTCGATTATAGGTTGCAGACTGCCGGTATTCAACGGGAAGGATCGCGAGAGTAGATAGAACAGTACAGACTAAGATACGAGTTTTACAGCTTCATCCCTTTGGGACTCATTCTGCTTCTTAGATCGGACCTCTGAGCTCGCCTTTCCCTTCGAATCAGCCTTCCTTTTACTCCATCGCTCTTGGCTCTCGGCCCAGCCTTATCAGGAGCCACTCTTTTCTTTCTCATAAGGAAAAGGATCACTGGAATAGTGAAGAATGAGGCAATGGTGGCAAGGAATGCCATCTCCCTCGGTTGAAGGGAAGTGGGTCCTTAGAAAGGGGGTCGTAGCTTGGGTCTTCAGAATGAATTTTGTGAATGGATGGAGAAATGTGGGTTGGGTATGAATTTGAAATAAGATTTGAATAAATAGGGTTGAGGATGAGGTTTGGAAATGAAGTTAGGAGTGAATGAGTGAATGAGGGATTGGAAGGGATTTTAAGGTGGGGTGTTGAGATGGGGTGAGTTTTGTGGATGAGGAAGTGTGAGAGTTGAGATGGGGTTTGTGGGATGGATTTGAAATGAGATCTTGAAAAGGGTTTGTAAATAGGTTATGGGAAGGAAGAATTTGGGAATGGCTTTATGAGATTGAAAGAGAGAGGGTCTTGTAATGGAGGAGAAGAGGGATTTAGAGAGATGGGGGTTGGAAATGTACCTTGAGATGGGTTTTGAAAATGGTGGAGTAGGATTTGAAGGATGGTTTTGGGGAAGATGGGTTGAAGAGGAGGAAGGAAAGAAGCTTTCTCTTGGAGAAAGTTTGGGTGAAATGAGAGAGATGAAGTGGAGATAAGAGGGTTTGGGGATTTGGGGATTCGGGGATTTAGGCATGGAGCTTGGAAAGGAGTTTGGGAATAGGGTTTTAAAGAGGGTGAAAGTGGGTTGTGAAAGGCGAGGGATTAGGAAAAGGATTTTAAGAGTAGAGGAGAGAATGGAGGAGGATTTGAGAATGGTTGTTGAGATGAGGTGGATTTTGGTGTTGGGTTTGTGAAGGAAAAGAAAGATGGGGAGTTTGTAGGAGGAATGGGATTTTGAGGAAATGGTGGGTGAGATGGGTTTGAGGAGATGAAGGGTTTGAGAATGAGTGGTTGAAGTGAGTTTTGTGTGAAGGAAAGGGATTTAGGATATGAAAGTTGAGAAATAGAGATGAGATGAGGAATGGATTTGTTGGAATGGGAAGTGGGAAGGTATTTGGAGATGGGAAAATGTGAAGGAGGAGAAGATGGGAAAGGAGGAAGAATGAAAGTGGAACTTGGTTGATGGGTTTTGGGAAGTGAGAGTGATGAGAGGGAATGAAAAATGTGAGAAAGAATAGAAATGGGAAGTGTGGAAGGGAGGAGGTGGGTTTTTCTTTGAGGAAAGGGGAAATGGGATGGAGGATTTAGGAATGGATTTTGGGAGTTTGAGAGGGAAGGTGGATAATGGGAAGAAGAAGAACTTATGGAAGAATGGGGAGTTGTTGAGGAGGGGTTTTTGAGAGATGGGATTTGAGGGAATGATGGGTGAGATGGGGTTTAAGGAAAGGGGTTTGAGGTTTAGGAGGGGAGAAACTTTTTCTTGGGGAGGTCTGGAGTGAAATAAGAGAGATAGAGTGGGTGCCCTTAAGTGTACAAGGCAGTGAGCTCCACCAAAATTTTAATTTTTTTTGCAAGGTGGACACAAGGGTGGTCCGGTGGGGTGACCACCACGGTTCGGCAGGGGCTACGTGCCTCGCTGGACTGATGGCGGGGGGGCACGCGGTGGCGGGGGGGCGAGCACGTGGACGGCGAGGCAACCACCCAGATTTGGCGGGGCGACCACCCGAAATCGGTGAGGGCAACGCAGTCCATTGGACCAACGGAGGGGCAGCTACCCGGAATCGGTGAGGTGACCCCCTGGATCAGGGAACTGGATGATTTTCGGCATTCCCAGGCATCAAAAAAGCTCCCTGGGAAGTGTCATATATGATTTTGGGGTAGGAGAGGCTGATCTATGCAATAACCCATTAGTTTCACGAGATTCTTCTCGGTTAGGGGCCAAAATCTCATTCTTCCTCACCTTCCCTAATTTTAATGAATTTTCATCCACGCCCGACTAATTATCCCTGAATAGCTTTGATCTATCATGTTTGGCCCAATATTGGCTCATCTGGACTTGGACGAGGGCTCCGACCGTCCAATCACTCCGTTCAGGTTCGCTCTTGTTAGAGCCCCGAGGAAATTATAGGACAGAGTGAGCGTACGTGAAAGTTTTAAGGGAATCAGATGGGGAGATGAATTTGGCCACAGACCAGTTTGACCAGTGATATAACGCTTTAATAAGCGGGGTTACAATGCCAATCCCCGCTCAAGGTGGAGAATGGCATGTCTGGAATCTTGTGTGAAGAGCTCAACTTCATCTCACAGGCTTGCTGAATGAGCCTTGCGTTGGATGGTGAAATGTGGGGTTTCCACGCGATAGGATGATGAATTTCTAAGTATGATTGGGAAGGAAGATTTGGGATTTACCCTTCTCTAGGGTTATTATTCTCTCCCTCGCTACTCATTCCTAACTCCTTGGGAAGTCCTACCCTTCGTCTACGATGGTTGGTTCAGGGTCTAGGGCGGTTTCTAGCGTTCTAAGTCGCTATTGCGTTATCTAATACATATCCTCTCAAGTCAGCGGACGCGTTAGTGAGTTCATGACCTATGGCCCAAGGGATTCCAAACAATTGCTTTGATACCAACTTGTGACGCCATAAAAATCGGGGTTCGTGTATACACTCGACTCCTGAGTTCCCGAGTGTTACATATCATCAATTATTATGGTTTTGAGATTAATCAGTTTTAGTTGCCTAACTTGGAATTACTTGGAGTATGAAACACAACCACAACTAGTCTACTAGAATGAAAGAGATATATATACATATACAGGTCCAAAAGAATATAAATAGGTCACACGAGGCGTTGCCCGACAAAACAGTAAAAAGAATGCAATGTATAAAAAGAATAAAGCCGAGTCCACTACTCAGCGATCCACTCCCGCCTCTCACATTAATGGAGAGCCGTCCATCAATTGAAAGTAGGACAACTCGTCCTCCTCCTCGAAGCTCGCCTAACCAGGCTCCTCATGCCCCGCATCACCTGCATCTATGAAAGGATCTAGTTGGTGTTTTAAAACATCGTCCCAGAGTAGGAGTGAGTGATCAACTCAGTGGGTGCTATTAATCTTAAGTTATAACAGGAATCAATTATAATATGAATTTAATGAAATGTAGCCAATCATCAACACCTAGCAACTCTTATTAAAATGCATGCATATGGAATGATATGATGCATGCTCTGACCACAACGCTCCCTCGAGCGACTCCATCTAACGATCACATATGTCAGCACTCCCTCAGAGCGATCTCGACTTCTGAATCGTTACCTTAACTAGTGTGATGCAATGTGATCATGTTAACAGAGTTATTAGTTAAGTCCAGTCATCCAGCAGATTGAGAAATCTGATACACCCCATATATCAATGCCCTAAGCTAGTTGCAAGGCTAAGGCCCTTCAACGCGTGAGGCCGAGACCCTGCGGTCCGTGTTCCCGTCGACTTCTTCATCCCCCACTTCAAGCACATGAGGAGTGCCGAGAGGTCACTACGGTGAGGCACACACCCCAGCGTAGGCTGACAGCTCAGACAGTATCTTATTCCACCATACCCGGCTCACGAGGCTGTGAACCAGTTTCAAGTGGGTTATTGATGGACAAACAGGGTTAACAAACAGGGTTGGTCAGCTTGTAGACTATACCGCACGAGTCCAGGCAAGTACGTGTCGAAACGACATCGGGTGTAAGCAACTCATGTAGTCTAACTACTGTCACCCACACGTACTCGCCCAAATTCATGGGTTTAGCCTTGAGGCGGTCCTACCAACGAAACCACCTTCACTCTCCTCATGTTCCTGGCCAACCCAAGGGTACGAATAGTGATTCATAACATGCCGACTACCAATGTATCACTAGAATAAACAACATCATGTTCTCATACTTCTCAACATATAATTCAAATTCTCATAGAAAGCAAGACTAACAATATCAAGAAACAAGTGCATGTGAGTGTGTGAGTGTGAGGAAGTTAAGCACTTCCTCCATCTTAAGAAATCATAGGTATAAGAGTAATGAAATCATACATACTATGAAACAACAATACATAGAAAAATCAACAAGGCATGAGTATGTAATCATCCATATACAAAATCATGTGAGAAGCAAGAACAACATCATGAGAGTCAAATATACAATTCCATAAAATTTCAACAAACATACAATTCCTAGGGTTTCTCTAAGTTCTCCAAATATGGCATCCAAGAAATTAAAATCATTAATCTCATACTAAAATTGGTGCTAGGCCACCTAAGAATAATACTCCGCACCTATGAATCGTTGGAGATTCGAAAAACATCCTAGGAAAGAGGGCTTTGAGGTAGATCAGCTGGAATTCCTAAAGTAACCATTTGTAGGTTAAGATCCCATGAAAATCCCTCCTCATCACAAGGGTTTCAAGAAAAAGGGTGAGAGATCTTACCTAGATGATCAATGGTGTGAAAGGGCGGTCTTGGATGAGGGTTTCTTCTTGGAAGAGGTAAGAAGTTGTGGGTTGCTCTCCTTGGGCCTCACCTCGATCCAGGGTCCACCTAGCTCACCACCACTCTCACTTTCTTCTCCTTTAGTCTCTCTTGCTCTCTCTCACTCCTTGGTGGTTATGGTAAATGAAGGAGTTATGAGAGAGCTAGGGTTTATTTCCTAGACTTGGGCCCTTTGGCCTTAAGTTTCAATGAATTCTCACAATGGCCCTCTAGGACTCCTTATTGGCTTTGAGGAGGACCCAACACCCCCTAGGCCACCAAATTTGGTGTGTAGGTGTCTCATGACCCGATAAGGGGTCATGCAAAGTTTGGGGATAAACGGATCAATGAAAGTGGAGTTTGATCATACGGTTCCGATCTTCAAATGGCCCTGTGGGGACCATTCTAGTTGTTGGAGCGGTTCTGGTGTCCCCCTAGCCAGGAAACTTATAAGGTAGGTGGTCAATGGCCCGATGAAGAGCTATGCAAAATTTAGGAACGATCGGATACGGGATTTGGTCGTACGGGTCTAATTTGTGATCAATGGCCGTCGTGCCACGATCGGGTCTCAGATTTGGTGGACGGGTGTAGGACAACACATTAGACCTTCTCCATAAATTTTGAAGAAATTCGACGGCTGAAAAGTTCAGAATCTCAGTTTCATTTACAAGTGCCAGATTTCAACTTTGGCTTTGGA
Organism: Magnolia kwangsiensis; assembly: GCA_037074715.1. Taxonomy (NCBI): domain Eukaryota; kingdom Viridiplantae; phylum Streptophyta; class Magnoliopsida; order Magnoliales; family Magnoliaceae; genus Magnolia; species Magnolia kwangsiensis. The sequence continues at coordinate 47,073,330 of CM073571.1, read as the reverse complement.
TGGGTTGACCAGTGCTGTTGGAATGGCTCAAATAATTTACTTCTAGGTGTCCAATGAGTCCGTAGTCTACAATGGACCACAACCCAGTGAGATATATGGTTCCCTAAATTTTTAAAATTTTTCGACATTCCCGCGTCGCGGTATAGCCCGTACGGGCTGTTGCTAAGTGTAAACGGTCATCTGTCTTGGCAGCCCGCACTACGTCCTATCATGACCTATCTGGTCTACTCAATTGGGCTAATCCTAGATTAATTTACTTGAGGTACCTCACTATGAGTAGTTTAAACAAATGGTCCTGTGGTAAATCCTATGTGGACGTCACAGGACACTGTGCTGATTGGACAGAACATTGCAGGGGTTGATTCGGTCTATAAGAGCGGACTGGATCTTTAATTTAGTTATGCTTATCTTGATTAATTGCGACGGGTCGGTTAGATTTGGGTCTTATATGAGTAAATCATGGGGCTACACCTGATGTTCAAGTGATCGGACGGATTCGGTTGTTTCCTACGGTTGATTAATCGGACTTGTGTGGTTCTTTACTGGTACCACCCCTGTATAGACTAACATTCAGTGCTAATGGTCATTTAAGTGATATTATAAGTTAATTTATAAAAAAAAAATTCAAGGATTTTTGAGAATCCAAAACAGTGAAAATCCAGGATGTTACATTATATTCATACCATTTATCCGTTTTTCGTGATCGTTTTAAAGTATTTGAAAAAAAAATGAATCATATCTAAAGTTTAAATTGTAACACCCTGTACTTTCCAGTACTCAAGTGTTACCATGCAATCTTATTTAATATAAATACAAGCACTCATTCTTAGTTGTAACACTCCACATCTTTAATACATGGGTGTAACTATTAAAACTTGTTAATATAATGGCAAACCTAATTATCATTTTCATACCAAAACCAAGACAAGGGTGGACCTACGTATCAAAACTATCCATCAACGCCTAAGACATGACACCAAAGCCTCCGAGGAAGGCTAAGACTCTTTTTGGACCATTAATACTCAAACTCAGAGCAATTTGGCCCTCAGATTGCTGGAAAACCCCAAATAATGCTCAAATCACAACTTGGGGACCACCCATGCATTGGATCGTCCTGATCAATGGTCAAATACCTCAGATGGGACCACAAAGGAGGATGATCAGCATGGATTGCAAGATCCCATCACAATGGGGCCCATGTCAGCGTGCACGTACACCACAGACGGTGTGCATGCAGCGTACCAGACCGACCAAATGGTTAATCGGGCGTTGACCCAATGAAATTCAAAAAAAAAAAAATGGGATTCCCTCTCGTTTTCACCTTACAGCGAGCTGGACCGAGAGGCGTCCACTCAGATGAGGTGTAGCCCACCTTCGGCCACTATCCATGGAATCCAGCTGTACATCAGGCAGGAAAGCCCTATACGATCAGGCCCACATTGCCCGAATCACCCCATGCATACGTGCATGTGTGCATGTTGTGGACAGACTCGGACGGCCAATGGCATTTCTGAAAATTGAACGTTTGTAGGAAGTTTCCACGTAGGCGTTCCACGTGGGATTAAAAACCTACGATCCCAGCCGTTCTTCCCAACGCAGATCCCAACCCTGTGTCCAGCACCAGAAAAGAACGGATAACCTTCTGTCGGGAAGGAAGTCTGTCGAGAGGTTTCCTCTTATGGAAAGCTTGCTGGCTCGATCCATAACCGTCCGCCAGGCCACGTGGAGAAACCTCCACCACTCCCTTTAGGGCAGTAACGGCTAGGAAGCCAGGCATATCTCTTCTCATGAGAAAACCGCACGAGGTGAAAAAACTCGTGGGAGTTGGTGAAATGCTGATGAAAGGCCCGAAAAGTGGGCCCCGCAGTGATCAGTGGTTCCATCTATTCCATTCAAACAGACCAGATCACATTGAAACACCGTAGAGAAAAATCGGTCATTATTGGCCATGTCATCTTCCCCGTTAGCTCGCCCGACCCACCATGATGAGATGGGTCCCACAGTAAGTAAAAACTTGCTTTTGTGGTGGGCCTTGGTAGCAGGAACCCATCCCCACTGATGGATGAATTCCTTACATGCGAAAATTTGAGAAGAATACCTGCATTTGGCCACCGAATCCCAGCCGTTAGAAGGTCCACACGTGTCACAACTCTATAAGAGCGGACTATTTGTTTCGGGATTCTCACCGAGAAGCTCGCAGAGAGAGAGAGAGAGAGAGAGAGAGAGAGAGAGAGGTCAGGTCTAGTGTTGGGTGTAAAACTAGGTGTCTCACTGCACCGAGTTAGCCGTTCAAGTCGGATCTAGTCAGGTCAGTGTAGCCCGTAGACACCATCCAAAAAGAGAGAAAAGTAGAGAAAGACAGAGAGGGTGTGAGAGAAAAGAGAGTCAGGGAAAAGAGAGGAAGATTAAGTGCAAACTAAGTACTGCATTGAGTCGACCCTGCTTGTTTAGATTGTGTCGAACCAGTGCAGACCAGTGGCATCTCTGAGAGTGTGAGAGGAGGGCCAGGAAGAAGAGAGAAGGTGGAAGGATTGCACCAGGTTGTTCGGGTCGAGCCCAAGCTCGAGTGTATTCTAATAGTCTCCCAGACTTAGCTTGATACCAAGCTAGCTCACTGTTACAACAACCACGTTACCTGCTAGTCCAACTGCCAGCGTCGACGACCCATTCTAAGTTATTTCAGCAGTCGTGCGGGCTACCGAGCCGACTCAGCTGACGCTAAGGGTAGTACATGTAATGTCCAACTCCACTCAGCACTTGCAGGGTTAACACAGCTGGTGCAACCCAAGTCGGAGAGCCCACCTCAAGTTGTGAGAAGCTGGACTCGGCAGCCTGAAATCTGGACTGAAACTAGCCTCAAATCAGGGCCAAAATCAGCCTGAAATCTTGGTCGAAACAAGCCTTAGATCAGATCGGAATTAGCCTGAAATCTGGGCCGAAACCAGCCTCAGATCAGGGCTGGAATCAGCCTAGAATCTGGGTCGAGAATGGCCATCAATCAGGCCTCCAGCAACATGCTGGGTCGAGCTAGACTTCCAGCCATGGGCTAGATTCCAACCGAAGCCCAACCACAGGTTAGGCCCTGAAAGATGGGCCATGATATGGTTTAGAACCAGACTTCCAGCAGCGTTTGGCCCAACTGTGGGCTGCACCTGAGCAAAGCTCAGTGGGCCGCACAACTGGGTCGAGCCAGAAAGCCCAGCCGCAGCTATGGGCCTCACATAAGCCGTATAATGGCCCTGGGCTAAGCCCAGCCTTAGTTTGGGCCCATTTTACATGGGTTTGGGCCCAATTTCATGGGTTGGATAAGTCCCAGATAGCCCACCTAATTGAGGTGGCCAAGGAGCATAGAGGTGGGCCTCATCATCATTGTATAGGAGAAAAGATTGAACCAGGCCTAGGTAGCTAGGAGTTGTCAAAATCATCCGTTAAATTCGATTATTAATCTCTTGTTGGGGAATGGCCCTAGGTATTCAATCAGGTGACGTTGGATCGTGGATTGATTGCTAAAAAGGCGGAACTACGTAAGGGAATCCAACCCGGAAGGTGATAATTTCTCCCCTTGAGCTTTCCATCTCTGAATCAGATCAAGGATAAGCTTTTACATTAACTATGAATGATATCTCAAAGTTTAATTAATCATTTGATTAGCTTACCTGAATACATGTTTTAGAAGCGATAATCTATGATCATACATATCCAACTTGATTCCTCAAGTGACTCTTGAATTATATTTATATGAATACTTAAGTTTTACTTTGATTATTGAATCATGCCTTAGTCACTTAAGATAGTTCGTTACTTGATCTCTATGTCATTCTCACATGCTATTGTATTGTTTGCAAGACACATATGAATCGAAACCTCTCTAGTCAAGGAGGAAAACCTCTATTTAAGAAAGAGAGTCCGTACTTAGGGTGTAACAAAATTGATTATATTAAAAATAGACTCTCAACATGGAGGTTATGTTAGTGGCAATTTAATTCATGGAATTTACCATTATGGGGTGATTCCATCTACTTGACTGTGGAATGAACCACTCTACATTTTTATCGTCGTTGTTTATTCACATTTGAAACATACATACCGACTCATTTTAATTGTTGTATTTAATATCTTCAATATTTCATTCCTACTTAGCATGCGATGGTAGTTTCTCATACATTAAGAATTGATTGACCACGTGTTAATGGGTTCTATACACACCCTAAGGTGGTAGACTTATGGGCCAGGGATGGTGGAATGAGACATTATGCCCGAGTCGTCGACCTACGCTGGGTGACAAGCCCTCCGTAGTGACTTTGAGATTTATTAAACCAGGTAATTGTAATTGGACTAATAATGACCTGGCTAATCATGCATACATGGCATATTGGTGATGACGGGTGGATATTTCTAGATGCTGTAGCACGTGCCCTCCAGGTTATTAGGGATATCGTTTCGTTAGTTGCCAGACCATCGACTATCGATTTATGTACGTTATATAGGATGAACGGTCATTATGTGGTACGTGATGTGCTTCACTAATGGTCAGCCTTTGCATGGGTGACGAGCCCAACTGCCAACTGGATGAGCATCCCCAGGTCGATGATGCATTCATGCATCCATGCATATAATAAGACCTCATTTTGCTATGTTTTGTTTACCTGGTTACTTTCATGCTATACTTGTCTGAGGCGGTGGTGTATAATCTTGAGGGGAATTCACACTGAGTTGGCCACTCATCCCTCAAATATACAATAGTACAGGTAGCACAGGTGGCCTAGATGATATTCCTGTTCAAATTGATGAGGAGCAGGGTACTATCATCGAGGATGCATGATTGTATTTGCTAAGGGTTGCTATAGGATTTTACAGCTCAAGACTTGTTATAATTTACTTTGTTTCATGTATTAAATTGTTCATTGTTGTATCTATTGGTATGAGACATTGGTTTGTATAAGTCATTATAGGCAACTGCTCGAGTAATTTGAATGTATATGCAATTTTCTTTATGTTTGGTTTATTCCTATTCTGTTAAACTATTCTGTAATTTTGGCTTTCTAAAGATTAACACTCGAGTTTTTAGAAAACGAGTCATATACTTGGATTCCGAAAACACGGGGCATTACACAAATGGACCACACTAAAAATAGCAGCAAGGATAATGATTTTCAGCGTTAAAAAATTCGTAGGGCCCACCATAACGTTTATTTTCCATCTAATCTGTTAATAACTTAATAAGGTTAAAACTACATGGATGAAGAGGAAAAACAAATTTCATATTAATCTGAAACTTCCGTGATCTCTAAAAGGGTTTTAATGGTAAACATTCAATCCCCCACTGTTTTTTGCAGTGTGGTCCAACTGATCTTTAGATCTGTCTTATTTTTTTGGCTTAAGCCTTAAGATGAACTCTCCAAATGGATAGACGGTTTGGATATAACACATACCTCATATTTTGACCCATAGACCTAACCCGATCCGAACCATACCCAACTCGATCCGACTCGGTTTCCCTGACTGAGTCGTATTCGGTTCGGGTCAGGCCAACCGTGCATCGGATCAGTTTGAGTCAGATGTCTCGAACTCGATCCTGGATCTGATCGAGTTCGGGTCAGCCCATATAGATTTCAGACTGAATCGAGTTGGACCCAATCCGATCCGACTCGGTCCGATGCCTAGCTCTACTCTTAAGTTATTATAGCGGAAGCCGCTATGCAATAGTAATCTATGCTATAAGTGGGCTAAGCTATGAAAGATAAAAGATAAATTTAAAAGTAGATAAATTTATTTGGTGTAGGCTCTTCTTCAATTGTTCCTTTTATAATTTGTCAATGCGGTAAAACCCTCGCGGGGGTTTCCTTATTGATTATGGATCATTCACGTATCCATAATGCTTTAAGGATAAAACAGTATTTGGATAGATCCAAAATTGTGAGCTTATCGAATCTTCTTCTCATAGTTGATCTATTTGATGGGAGATGTTCGTAGCCCATTCATTGTATTGATTAAGAAATCACTAATCTCAAACCTTAAATTGATCATGGACGGTCATTTGGTGGCCCACCTCCTGCACTTCCAATCGAGGTGTTGGATGGTCCAAATCAAACTATCTCCTGCATTTAACTTTGCTCCCCCGATAATTAAGAGTTCTTCAAGGATTCAACATCAAATACTAATCTGTTATCAAATAAGATTAGATATAGTTCTCTCATTCTCTTGATTCCAATTGAACCATGGCCAGAAGACTGAGTCACCAGGCTCTTCCATTATTTTAATTATGATTAATATATAGAAATAGGACCAGATATGACTGACGTGTCTGTGTCTCTTGATTTGGGACCAATCGATAGCCAAATTTGCAAGGATATTTTTTAGATCTCTGGATATTCAAAACTTTATTTGAACACTATAAACTCTTTAATCGTCTCCGGAAAGATCTCCATTTGGAAATGATTGTGATAGACGGCTTCATTAAGTGTATCATAGTAAGATGTACAAATAGAATATATTTTTGTAATGGGTCTTTTATAGACGAGTTTTTTCTGATTGTGAAACCCACCTTTTACCCACCGTCCTTTATGAACGCTCCTAGACTTTACTTTACAAAACTAGACTATTATGTACGGACACATTATTTATGGATGAAAATACCCTTGCATTCACTATGGCATCGTGGAACTTTGTCTTGTCCACAGTGGCATCGTCCAATACTAGAAAAATGGACAAAGGCCATAGCTAAATACATTTGGCTATGGATTATAACCGTAGCCATGGGTAGCTTAGCAATTGCTTCATTAAATTTGTAGCCATTAGCTCTATGGATATGGATGAAATCTGTAGCCATTGTTTCTGTAACGAAAAGTATATATAATTATGAATAACTGAGCGAGCCTAACATGAAATTGAACGAACCTAACATGAAATTCAACGAGCCTCAAAGGAAATTGAGTGAGGCAAACATGAAATTCAATGAGCCTTAAAGGAAATTGAGCGAGGCTAACATGAAATTTAAGGAGCCTTAAGGAAAATTGAGCGAGACAAACATGAAATTGAGCGAGGCTAACATGAAATTCAACAAGCCTTAAAGGATATTGAGCAAGGCTAACATGGAATTTAATGAGACTTAATGGAAATTGAGTGGACAAACATGAAATTCAGCAAAGCTAATATGAAATTGAGTAAGGCAAACATGAAATTCAACGAGCCTCAAAGGAAATTGAATGATGTAAACACGAAATTCAACAAGCCTCAAAGAAATTTGAGTGAGGTTAACATGAAATTCAATGAGCCTCACGGGAAATTGAGCGAGGCTAACATGAAATTAAGCGAGGTTAACATGAAATTCAACGAGTCTCAAAGGAAATTAGGCGAGACAAACATAAAATTCAATGAGCCTCAAAGGAAATTAAGCGTGGCTAAAATGAAATTCAACAATCTCAAAGGAAATTGAGCAAGGCTAACATGAAATTGAGAGAGTTTTAAATGACATTGAACGACCCTATAATGAAATTAAGTGAGGCTAACTTGAAATTGAGCGAGCTTCAAATGAAATTGAACGAGCCCAACATGAAATCGAGCGAGCTAAACATGAAATTAAGTGAGCTTCAGATGAAATTGAACTAGCCTAACATGAAATTGAACGAGTTTAACTTGAAATTGAGTGAGGCTAACATGAAATTGAGCAAGTTTCAAATGACATTGAATGTGCTTATAATGAAATTGAGCGAGCTTCAAATGAAATTGAATGAGCCTAACATGAAATTGAGCGAGGCTAACCTGAAATTCAATTTCATGTTAGGCTCGCTCAATTTCATTTGATACTCGTTTGAATTGATGTTAGCCTCGCTCAATTATCTTTGAGGCTCATTGAATTTCATGTTTGCCTCGCTCAATTTCCTTTGAAGCTCGCTTGTTTTTATGTTAATCTCGCTTAATTTCAAGTTAAGCTCATTCAATTTCTTTTAAATCTTGCTTAATTTCAAGTTAAAATCGATCAATTTCAAGTTAGCCTCACTCAATTTCATGTTAGGCTCGTTCAATTTCATTTAAAGTTCGCTCAATTTCAAGTGTCTCTTGCTCAATTTCAAGTTTGCCTTGCTCAATTTCATTTTACGCTCGTTTAATGTCATTTGAAGGTCGCTCAATTTCATGTTAGCCTCGCTTAATTTCCTTTGAGACTCGTTGAATTTCATGTTTGCCTCACTTAATTTTATGTTAGACTCGTTCAATTTTATGTTTGCCTCACTCAATTTCCCTTGAAGCTCGTTGAATTTAATGTTAGCCTCACTCAATTTTCTTTAAGGCTCGTTGAATTTCATGTTTGCCTCACTGAATTTCATGTTAGCCTCACTAAATTTCATGTTTTCTTTGCTTAATTTCCTTTGAGGCTCGTTGAATTTCATATTTGACTTGCTCAATTTTCCTTGAGGCTCGTTGAATTTCATGTTAGCCTTACTCAATTTCCTTTGAGGCTCGTTGAATTTCATATTTGCCTCGCTCAATTTTTCCTGAGGCTCGTTCAATTTCATGTTAGGCTTGTTCAATTTCATTTGAAGCTCGCTCAATTATTCGTAGTTATATGTACTTTTCGCTAAAGAAGCAATGGCTATGTTACCGATGACTACGGTTATAATTTGTAGCCATATAAGCCTTTAGCTACGGCCCTTTTCCCTTTTATGGTATTGGACGGTGCCACTATGATATCCATAGTGCCACCATGGATAAGACAGAGTTCCATGGTGCCACCTTGAATGCAAGGGTATTTTCATCTACAAATAGTGTATATGTACAGAATGGTTTAGTTTTGAAAAATAAAATTTGAGAGCGTTCATAAAAGATAGTTGGCAAAAGGTGGGATTTATAGTCTTAAAAAACCTTTTATAGACATGCTCAGTGTGTTGTCCCATTTTAACCATCATTTTACACCAGGAGCAAGACATCAATGATAATCTAATATATGTACTTTTAGGCTATTCTCCATTCCAACAGGGTCTACTCTCTTTAATGTCTAAATTGCCATTCGGGGCATACATCCCATCCGTGGTCTAACCTAATCTGCTCCTGTTAATGAGGTATAATTTACCAAAGATGATTTGAAGACACAAAACAATATGGCTGTCAACAGGCATGAAGTAGGTTTTGGCCCGAATTTTAAACTGTTTGGGCCGGACTGTTGGGCTGGCCTTATTTTAGGCCTGAGCCCGACCAACTGACACCCCAGAAAACAATCTCATCCAGAATTTAGGTGGGCCACACCACATGAACTTAGATATTGTAAGAGAAATTTTACACTGATACAAGATGGTGGCCCCACAGAGCTTGGGTGCTTTACTTAGCTGCATGAAACCGGCGTGTTAGACCAACTACTGGAGTTAGGGGCGTATACCGAGTCGAGCTGGCTTCAGCTCGACCACTAGCTGACCTCAACTTGAACTTGGCTCGACGGTTCTCGAGTTTGACTAGCCAGCTCGGCTTAGTTTGGTCAGCGGCCAATTCGAGCTGAGTTCGAGACAAGATCGAGACGAGTTCTTCTGTGCAGTATTTTTACAAACACCTGGATTGCACCTTCAAAATTTTACTATATATGTAAAACAACAGCTATAGTTTTACAGGTATTTTATCAAACACATTATGAGCAACATAAAAATCAAGAAAAAAAAAGATATTTGTTCTATATACATACGTTCCTTGCCATGAGCCACACATCGTTTACTCATTTCATCCAACACTTGGTAAGCAATATCAATATCAAGGTACCTGAGTTACCAAATTGGTTCGATCCGAGTTCGATTCGAGTTGAGTTAAGCTGGGCCATCTCGAACTTGGCTCGAATTCATTTTTGAGCTCAAAAAATCAGCTTGACTCGGCTCGGACTTAGCTTGGAACCGAGCGTTTTCGAGTCGAGTCGAGCGAGCTAACCGAGCTAGCTCGGTTCGTGTATACCTCTCACCATTTTTCGTTTTAATCAGAGTTAATGTATGCCACGTGTATAATTCAAGCGCCTGAGTATGAAGCGCCATACTCCGGCGGAGTATGAAATAACTCCACCGTAATCAAATTCCTCTCCCACCAAAAAAAAAAAAACCCTCCTAGCGCAGCGACACCTCCTCAAAACAGCAGCAGCAGAAGAAAATGGAGGAAGAAAAACCCCAGCAAAATGACAAAAAAGCCTCTGCGTTTCCAGCAGGAAGGGTGAAGAAGATGGTGAAGCTGGACGGAGAAATCGATAAGGTGAATTCAGAAGCACTTTTTCTCATCTCTCTTTCCACCGACCTATTTCTCGAATTTCTTGCCGAGAAATCGATGGAGGTTGCTGTCCAAAAGAAGCGGAAGATTATAAAGCTCGATCATCTCAGATCGGCTGCAAGGAAGCATCAGCCCACCCACGATTTCCTCCTCGACTCCCTCCCAATCCCTTCTCGGCCATCTGTTCCCGATTCCACGGCCCAGATCAAATCCCGCCGTCCTGTCGAGAAGCCGCTTCCGCCCGGTGCTCGCCGCATCGATGCTTTCTTCTCCAAATCTGCAGATGTCGCTGAATGATTTTGAGAGCCGGTTTCGTTCTCTGTCTTCATTTCTTTTCTTGAATTTTATGTGTAATGGCAGTGGAAACTGGAAATATCCTTCCTTTTTTGGGGCTAAACCTTTCTGGGTTTTGGAAAAGAAAAGGAATTAACGGTCCTGATCATAAATCAAAAGCTCAATTCAAAACTCAACTGACTCGACTTGACTCAGTGAGAAACTTGTCGTCATTGGTTGTTTTTTTTTTTTTTTTTTTTTTTTTTAATAAATAAATTTTTTAAAAAAGTATTTTGGAATTGCTTCAGATTTCAATTTCAGGAATTTCTGGTGGACGGGCTTGGAATGCTTACATTGGGTTATTGCTCCACATTGTAGGTATTTTGAATCCATGGGATTCATGTAGATGGGTTTAACAAAATGGCATATTTGGTGCCAAGATTTCTTATGTGATTATAACATTTTGGAATGATTCTTTCTTATTTATTTATATAGGTTAGCTTGTTAGTACACACTCCACTGTTAGCCACACCCTACTTGGGAATTGATACCAAGACCTTAAGTGTTGAAATGTGGGTATTTTCACCCAGCCTACCATTTTGGAATGATTCCTCACTCCAAGCTTTGCTTGGTGTGAATATACAACTTCCTACTTATAACTAACTTATAGGTCACTCAAACAAAAAAACGTAACTGTAAGTGACTTACAACTTACATCCAAACGGGATTACTTGTAACTGACTTGTAAGTGACTTGTAAGCCACTTAAAGAACTTACATGCATCCAAACAGGCCCTAAACTGTGTTTGGATGCTGAGAAGTGGGGTTTGGACTCGGTAAGCAATTAAAAAACACGACTGTTGGGCTGGAATTGGTAAGCATGGAATTTGCAAACCACTGTCTGTCTAGGAATTGAAAAGTGGGTCTTTTGTTGTAATTGAACTGCAATTACAGCTGGAATTCAATTCTCACATTTTAAGCCCCCGGAGGCTAGAATTTGCCGAAAGAATTTGGGTTCCAAATCCAGATACCCCAAAAGATCCTTCTGAGTTCTATTAGTGCCTTTATTGCGTTGAATAACTCCCTAAAATGATTTAATTTAAAAATGCTGCCTGACTGTATTATGTCGGGAAAATAGGTCGATTAATATTTTTCAGGGAAAAAAAAACAGTTTGGGATAGTCGCCTGCTTTCCATGGTGCCTTGCTGTGAAAGTATGACATTCATATATCAGCCCCATTAGTCATTTTTGTGGGCTGCATTAGCATTCTAACTGTTCCTAATGTAGCCAACAATATGGTGGCGTTGTCATCCAAAATATCAGTTTAATGGATTTTTCAGTAGCACGCAAACATGCCCAACTTTTCATTTTGTGAATTTATTCTCTGTTTGTAGCATAAATCATTTTCCATTTCAGGATCTCCATTTAAGCCCATGGTTCGATGATTGGAACCGTTCATGTTTTGGATGCTATGCAAGAGGGGCGATCATAAGAAACATTCGCTAAACAAGTGATTTTGACCATCACTATCTGTATATGGCTTTAGAATATTGAAGAGAAATTCTAGTTGCTCTTATTCAACTCCAAGAATCCAATGTCAAGATCATATCATTGAAGTGTTATTATTGGACCATAGCATTTTTTATGTTAGCATTGGGAGCATGGATGGTTCAGATCACTTGACCATCTCTACATGTGTGCCCAACAGACTAGTGCATGCTGGCCATCCTGAGTTGCGACATAGGCAAAATGAACTAGAAAGTCAGAGCATTCGCTTGTCAAGTGGGCCACACTGGCAAGGTGAATATGGACTATTGGCAAGTTTTTCTAAAAGGTCCATTGTCTTCTCACATTCATGGATCTCCTAATGAGCTGGGCTAATTTGATTCTCAAGAAACATTATCTATCAGGTGAGTCCTGTTAGGATAGGATCTGTACCTATGTGTTGTACATAGGTATATTATCTGTTAAGATACAGGTAATCTACATGCATTCCCTTCTAGTGAAAAGCTGCAGAATTGCCCCCTCAGAGTGCTATCATAAAACAATCAATCCGCACAATCATCAATATCCATGAATTTTTGACCTCCATATCCACCATCTTCTTTAGGTTACCCATCTTATTATGATGCAATGCCTCCTGTACCTCATTCAATAGTAGATCATTCACAGAGCATGGGAGGTACCCCCCTGTGGGCCTTAAATTTGCCAGTACCTCAGCCCGTTTCATGTGCAGCATCAGCAAGAAATGCTGCTGATGTGGGAGTATCACAGATTCACAAGTTCATCCCCGAGACGAAGTGATGCAGATCAATCATCCTTGCCATTTTCAGCACGAAATTAAGCAGGTCACACTCTCCTCTACTGTGTTTGTCTGAATTCTGAATGGTTTCTTTGAATCAGCATTATAATGTTATGCCCATAGTAGTTGCTACAATTCTTCCCTAAAATACCCAAAAGTAGAGCTTGTGATAAATCAAATGTTGTCTTTTTCTAGCAGTGGCATATTTCATTGGTTGTGCATTTGCAACGTTTTATCTCTATATTTAGCAGAGGATGTCACCATGTCGTTCTGTTGGGATGAACATAATGCTGCATGGGGCACACTAACACATGGGGTAATAATCCTATGGTTATGGTAGCATCGACATTTGTTGGACCCACCTTGACGTGTGCACCAGATCCGTTCATCCCAACTATCCACCAGGTATGCCCTTCAATGCTAGACCATGGTGTAAAAAATCAGCTTGATTGGAAAATCAGGTGGGCCACACCACAGGAAACAGCCAGGAAGGGACGGCCAACAAATAAAACCTTTTGAATTTTTGTGGGGCCCACGATGTTGTGTTTGTGCCATCTCTGGTGATCTGGTGCAGCCCACAAGGATGAAGGGTCTCACAAAAAATAAGGTCATTCCAAGGGTGTTTCTTAGGCATGTGCTTGACTTGCATTTAACAACTACTATTTCACAGGGTTATTTCTGTGCTGGAGACCTACACACTGGAACGAGATGAACCACCTCCCATAATAAAAGACCTATTGAAGCATTCATGACTAATTCTAAGCCCAACCTTAATAGCTTCCAAGTTCCAACTCTGTGCAGTTTGAATCTCTACTATTTGTCTGACCAGAGAACACGAGCTCATTAGCTACTTTATCATCCCCTGCACAACAATACTGATACCAGAATATCACGCGTCCCTCTATGAAAACTCATCAGCATTCATTTTTTGCCACCTGAGTGGTGGTGGTGAAGACTGTGTCTGTTCTGTATATGATGTTATTGAATTTGAGCTCCGGTGACTGTGAGGATTACTGCTGATGTCATTGCAGATGAAGAGTTCAAGAGCAATGAGGGAAGGCTAGAGGTAAACATGCTCTTGAGATTTGGAAATGATGTTCGAGTCTTACTTGCATATTGTAGCCTTTCATATCATGGATGTTATGAACTTACATTTTGTATTAACAATGTTTATTAGGAGCACCTTACCTCTCATTAACATAGCTTTACCTCTTTCTTTTTTGATGGAATAGAAATAGGAGCAATGCCCTTTGGGCCCTGGATATTTCCTTTTAATTTGTTGAACTGGATGTTTGTGCCCACGTCTTTGTTTGGGATTTGTGGAAAATACCAACTCACAAACTAATCCATATAGTTCTCCTTTGAATAGCTGCTCGACGTAATCATTATTGCTCTCTTCAGGTCACTTTCATAGTGAACTGGGCCACTGAGTTTCTGTTGGGGGAAGGTTTACTAAAATGTCATAGCACCCATTATTTTTATGAAAGGTCATAGCACTCACTATAGCGACCGTTATGCATGAAATTGTTACTCTATATGATGTTATGTTGGATACACATGTTAAATAATGACCACTGTTGTTGTTGTCGTCGAATGGTAAGGAAAGCAATTTATTAGTAACAAACAGAAGGTATGCACTTAAAACCAAATCAAGGAGAGAGAACGGTGATGGATCATCCTCCCCCTGATAGTATAGAAACAACAACTACAAGACCCTATTAGATCCTCTCTATTACAACCGACAAAGGGAGCAAGCCTCACAGCCCAATATATCACCCCACCCCTGGACATTTGGAATACTACTTTCAGCTCCGATCTATTGTTGAAGACCTCATTACTAGGTTTTTTTCCAGATTGCCAGAATCATCACCAATAGGGTTATACGTCATAACACCATCTTTATTTTGCCCTGAGCACTTCAGTTCCTGGTTAGAAAGATGTTTGAGATCAATCCTAGTATCACCCATGCCACCTCAGAGAGGGCCAAGAGGCTCCTCCAAACATATAAAGCCACCTTGGAGTGAATAAACAGGCAGTCCATTGATTCTGTGTCCCTCAGTCACAAGATTCATGCATTCGTGATTTTCGTACTTCTGCCTTGTAGATGGTTGATGGCAAGGACATTATCTTTACTAACCATCCAAATGCCGCCATTCTGTGTGGACCGGGACAATGCCAGACCTGAGCCAGCGCAACACCCTAACCCCAACTTCAGGGTGAGAAAATAATGGTTGTTAGTTTCAAAATAACAGCTTCTAGTAATTGGCATTATATGACAGAAGAAAGTTCATTTCTTACAAAGGACACTTCTAGTAGTGGACATTATATACCAGAAGAATAGTCATTTCTTACAAAGGACACCTTCTTTTAGCATAATGACAATACTCTGTGGTATGCAGCATTGTTTCCATTGAAAACAGTTGTTATCTTCTCTTGGGTCAGATGTTTCAGTGTTTGAATTTCCTGTTTTTCCATATTGTAATGTCATCATAAGCTTGCAACACTTTCTAAACCTTGGTTGGGTATATCAGGTGGTCGTTTTTGCAGCTTCCTTATTGAGTTAGAGCCTGAATAAAGCACTACCAATCTTGAATTGGATGAACATTTCATCTATTGCCTTTCTTTTGGCTTCTTTATGTATGACAGTTATTTTGAGGCTCTAAGCTTCTTGTTGGAGGTTGGCAGGGTCAAAATGGGAAGGCATTCCAGGGTCATGCATAGTTCTAAAACTCTGTGAGTTGACTTGGAACTGGGCCGCGTTGAGTAAATTGAGCCAAGTCACTATGGAACTCGCTAACGAGTTCAACTCAGTTCAGACATGACAGGACTTAATGAGTTGGTTTGCCTACTCGGTTGAGTCGACACGACTCGAACTGAATCACTCCACATCAAGCAGTTGGTGGGACTCAAAATCACATTCCCAACCAGTAAAGGCAACAATGCCTGCCAACAGGCCAAATGCTATTTTGGTGATATTGCTTGCTTATTTTTATACTCAATGCTTTTCCAACTGCTTATTATTAGTAAAGTCTTATCTGTGGTTTAGTTATTGAATATCGAGTTGAGTAAAATCGAGTCTTTGAGTTGACCCAACCTGACTGGATATCAAGTTGAGTTTTTAAACTATGCTGTTGTGCTGTCCCTACCTAAACATCACATTCAAAAGGGTAGAAGATGACATATATGGCATCGTCATTATCCATGGAGAAGTGGGCAGAGTTCAGTAATGGACCAGATCATCAGTCAATGGTGATGCCAGTTTGTTCTGGCCCATTCACAAAATCCATGCATTGTATCAGGTTCCTATCTTTACCCAGTTATTTGCTAATTTAGTGGATGTTGGCATTTGCAATTAGTGAAAAGCTACTGCAGTTCACACTAGAGGAATGATATAGGAGGACTTATCCTTTTATGTATGGGTCTGCAGACAACAAAGGTATCCTTAACTTTGCATGATGGCTATAGAAAAATTGGAGCTTGTGACTTGTACTGGATCATTCTCTTTGTAGTTTATATCAATCTTGTTACCAAAGCCACTGGGTTGAGTTGGTAGGGTTTTTATTGTAGTTTCTCGCCATTTTTGGTGCTTTTGTAATAAAAACTGCATTACCTCTAAAAAAGAAGGAATCATTACTGAATTGTTGCATCTGAAACCTGCTGCATGCTATTCCTTGAACCCTCATCATATGAGGCGATGGCGTGGACCATCTAAGCAATGCTATTCCTTGAACCCTCATCATATGAGGCTATGGCAAGGACCATCTAAGAAAATCTAACGGGTGGTTTCGTTGTGATTCTTCACGCTATCTCTATATATCTGTCACTCTTACAAGAGATGGTGGGGTATGTTTGTTGGCTTTTCTTGTTAATATTTTGAAGGAAATGAATATGCAATATAATCGTTATGTTTCTTCCATTTGTTTCTAGATATAGGATCCCCTCCTGTTTCTATAGAGTGACTGGAACTGTTTCATGCCTGCTACCATTCAAGTAAATACTATTTGTTTTGTTAATTTGAGGAACTAATCCATGCACTGCCATTGATGGGCCAATGGTTGGAGATTGGTGTGTAAACAGGTGTTCGTAAGCATTCTATCAAGGAGTTTGGAAGTTTAATTGTCGGTAAGAAAATGATGATGGATCTGATTTGAACTTCAATTACAACAGTTTTTTTTTTTTTTTGGGGGCGGCGGCTATGACCCACCCAAGGAGCAATTCCTTGATTAAATGGTCATCCAAGGAACATGGTCTGGAATTTGGTACCAATGAAATGTAGGATTAATTAACATTTTGTCATCCTTATAGAAATGCCCCTTTGCAACCAGGGTAAAGGCCATCCCAAGAACAGACAGAATAAGCCTTCAGAAAATGAGGAATTCTACGATACTGCAGATCGGTGGGGGGTTTATTTATTGTTTGTTTGTTCTGACAATTGAATGAATATCATACATGCTGATTAAATTGTATGCTTGATTATGCTTATTTCTTGTTTCTATCAAAATGAAGTTATGAAATTGGATTGTCATTTGAATTCAATATATAAGAGTGAAGTTATACCATATTTAGAAAATGGATAGCAGCCCCGAGAAGATAAATTTGATTAGGGTTGTGAGGTCTAAAAGGAGGATAAGAGCAAGATCTAAACAAACCAGGATTAGGCCAATGAGAAGTGATATCTTTCAATGACTGAAGATAGTTTTGGTTAAAATAATTAAAAAAAAATCCTAAATATTTCCTTAAGTAGCTTGGATGAAGCTATGATGATGATTTAAATTTCGATAAATTAAGGAAATTTGGAGATGAGAATTCATTGCCATATGAGATTGCAAGTCAAAAGAGGGAAGACAGTCTCTCCTTTGGCGAAGCAATGAGGCACCCTTTCCCAAGAATGGAAGTAGGGAAAGAGTTCTCTTTGCTTGTTAGAGTGAGAAAGGGACTGAATTTCTATCATCTACATACTACCTTCAAGCTTCATTTTCATCTATTTGATGCTTTAATTTTCTCCCACTTTAGAGAGTTAAAGAGAAACAGTGTGTGAAGGTGGAGCGATAGTAGGGTTGTCGACGGGCTGGATTTAGGCCAGGCCAAGCTGCAGCGATGGTAAGCCCATTTTAGGGTTGCAAGCCCACCCCGGGCTGCCTGCATTGTCCAACATAGTTCAGAGCCCGGCCTGGGCCTGTGACGAGCCAAAATAGTCTATCCCAAGCTCTCTTAGGTAGATCACAGGCTACAAAACAAATATGAGCAGAGCAACTGAATTAATGAAGATTTTTGCATATTATGTATGTTACAAAATTGCATTTGGAAACCCTAAAACGCTGGCCTGAATGCTGTTGTATATGGTCCAAACCTGTCCCAATTGAGAAATGGGCCTTAATTTTGAAACATGACCTGGGCCCTCAGCCTGATACTCTAGCCCAATCCTGTCTGAGAGCCCAACTGGCCAGCCCAGCCTTTGACAGCTCTAAGCTATAGGATATGAGTTCTATTATTGTACTTTATTTTCTATTGCTATCAGATTCCTTGAGATTCATTTTATGAGGAATTTAAGGTAACATACTAATCCCACATTGTGGTTTTGTTTAAAAAATAATACAAAAATTAATCAATTGAATCTTAAAGTTGGGTTGGTAATAAGGAGGTGAGATGTCTCGTTGTCATTGTCCACTCACATTAAATGCATTTATTTTCTTGGACTACATAAGCTAGAGGACCTCTGCCTCAAGACTGTATAATGGTCATGTGTTTGATATCATTATCTGGATTATTATCTTTAATACGGCTGTCCTTGAAGAAAATGTTTTTGTTCCATTATCATGGTGGACAACTCAGTTTTTAAATCCCTTGTTCCAGGTAGGACTAATCTTTTGGATGATATGTGGAGGAAGTTACGATCTTAACCCATCCTAATTAGATTATGGAATTAGATAAATTCTTGGATTTAAGAATGGGCATGAACCCACAGGTGCATGTTTTTTCATAGTTTAAAAACATGAAATCTCAACACGAAACTCAATTGAGTTGAGCCGATTAAAAAACTCGGGCGAGTTTCTTGAAAACTCACACCTGTTTTCTGAGTTTCTGAGTTATGACTGGATTGAGTTTTTCTGAAGTCTTGTTGAAGTCTGGTCGAGACGAGTCGATTTCTTAAACTATAGTTAAAGGATTATATTTTTATTCGTATAAAAAAATTATGAGCAATGTGGATGGTTACCATGTTTGTGTGGACGCAGATTGGGTACTATTCCACCCAATCTTCCTAGAGATGGATGGTCCTGTCAGGGGTTCTGTGGGGCTCACAAGATGTATATATATTTTTTATCCATGCCATATTGCCATCTATCTATTTTGAAAAATCATTTTAGGGCATGAGCCCAAAAAGAGAGATTGAAGGCTAGGCTCAAGTGGACCACATCACACAAAGTAGTGGGGATTGAAAGCCTACCATTGAAAACTTCTTGGGGGTCACAAAAGTTTTGGATCAAGTTGATATTTATGTTTACCCTTCATTTAGGGCATATATGACCTTATGAACAGGTTGGATGACAAATAAACATCATGGTTGGCCTTAGAATATTTTCATAGGAGTTCAATCCCAATTGGTTACCCAAGTGTGGCCAACTTGAGTCTTCAATTGCCTCCTATTTAGGCTCATGCCCTAAAATGATTTGTCAAAATAGATGGACAATGTGGATTAAAAATATATGTCATAGTGGCCCACATAGAGCCCTTGATCGCGCTGTTCATCTCTGGCTATTTGACAGCGTGGATTAAAAATATACATTATAGTGGCCCACATAGAGCCCTTGATAGGGCCGTTCATCTCTAGCTAGGTCTTGTTGGGGGTAGTACTTAATCCACTTCCTTTTATTTTCACATATGTACCATAATGAATCAGTTTTCCTTGTTTCTGGCTCCTTAACTCAACTCAGTGGTAAATAGACTGTCTTTTAACACTGGTGGGCATTGGGAGTTGGTTTTTGTGTGTGTGTGTGTGTGAGTCTATATATATATATATATATATTATCCACTTTTTATTTTTCAGATGATGAAAATGTCTCCATGCCATAGCTGCTGCTGGTATGGTAGGCTTTCGCTTCGGGAAGTGAAAGGTCCTTTTAAAAAGGTCTGTGGGCCCCATCCAAAATTGAAATTTGGCCCACCCGTCGGTTAATATGATTTGTTCATTTTAATTGGACAACCATGAACCCACGAACGAGTCTTTCTAGTTCTATGTCTGAAGCTATTTATGACTCACAACTACACTAATGTTGTATGTTAATTCTAAATTATTTTCTCTCATGTGGTCTATCTATGATGAGTTTTGCCCTTAAGCATGGGCTGAAGACATGAAATTAAAACCTCGTACATGTGGACGAGATGGATTTGCTTCTAGACAACTTAATAAGCCCCACATAAGATGTGAATGAGTTTAAAATGTGGGGCCCTTTCGCACATGGGCCATTTAGTCGTTTACTTCTTCATTCTTGCTTTTCTCTGTAAGAGGAGAGGATATTGTTTTTTTTTTTCTCCGTTCCTTCTTCATGCTTCTTTCCTTGGTTTCCTTTATAATTATTTTTTAGTTATTATTATTATTATTATTATTTTTTAAATTTGGTATAAATGGTGGAAGTTTGTGAAAAAGAATACGGTGTGAAAGAATACTATAATTGATAACTTTTTATAATGGAAGGATATTGTGATGGATAAATTTTGTAATATAAGAAAGTTGTAATGTATGAATTTTGTAATGGATGAATTTGATGAACATTGAAATAAAAGACTCATGTAATGGATGATTTTTTTATAATGGAAAAATGCTAAGATGGAAGTATATTGTAATGAATGAATGTTGATGGTGGATCATCGATACTTATTGTGAATCGCTCATATTCAGCATGGATCGTCGGCATTTTCATTATTTATCGTTGATATTCGGTGTAGTTTATCGACATTCACTGTGGACAACTGATATTAAGAGTAGATTGCCAATATTCATTGTGGACCATAGATAATAAGAGCAGACCACTGATATTCACTGTGGACAACTGATATTTTCATTATAATTGCAGATATTCACTATGGGGTATACGTTCAACGAAAATGACCATAACTCCCTCGTTACATGTTTGATTTAGGTGATCTTGTGCTCGTTGGAAAGGTAATTTGATGAGATTTCAAATGAATTTAAAATCATATCATTTGAACACCATTTGATTGTCCAAAAGTTGGTCCAAAGTTCATCATTCATTGTGAATTTTTAATATTCATCGAGCCTACTTTTGGGCTTACTTTTAGGTAGTCAAATGGTGTCAAAATAAGATAATTATAAAGCTATTTGAAAGTTCATCAAATTACTTTTCTAATAAGCATAAGATCACCCAAGTTAGACATATAACGATGGAGTTATGGTCGTTTTTGCCAGACTGATACCCCACAATGATTTTGATGAACTTTTGGCCCACTTTTGAGTAATAAATAGTCTCCAACTGAGATGATTCCAAATCCATTTGAAACTTCATGAAATTACCTTTCCAGCAAGTACAAGATCACTAAAATCGAACATGTAACGAAGGAGTTATGACTATTTTCGTCGGACGTGTACCCTAAAGTGAATATTTGCGATCATAGTGGAAATATTAATGGTCCACAGTAAATATTAGCTGTCTGCTCTTAATATTTGTGGTCCACAGTGAATATCAGTAATTCATAGTGAATATCAATGATCTACACTGAATATCGACGATCTATAATAAAAATATCGACGATTTACAGTAAATATCGATGATTCATCATACAACATTCATTTATTACAACATACTTCTATTACAAAAATTCATCTATTACAAAAAATCATCCATTACAAGAGTCATCAATTCCAATGTTCATCACATTCATTAATTGTAAAATTCATACATTACAACATTCTTTTATTACAAAATTTATCCATCATAACATCATTTTATTATAAAAAGTCGTTTATTACAATATTCTTCTGCACCTTATTCCCTTTCATAAACTCCCACCATTCATATCAAATTAAAAAAAAACCAAAACAAAAACTATAAAGTAAACCAAGAAAGAAAGAAGGAAGAAAGAAAGAAGGAAGAAGAAAGGGAGTGAAAAAAATACCATCTTTCTCTCCCACGGAAAAGCAAATAAAAAAGGAAATTGCCAAATAGCCTTAATGTGGAAGGGCCCCATGTTTTGAACCTAACCACATCTTATATGCGGCCCACTGGGTTGTATAGAAGCAAATTCATCCCATTCACATGTATGAGATTTTAATTTCATGTCGTCAGTCCAAGTTTGTGAGCAAAACGCATTATAGATGAACCACACAGGAAAAATCAATTTAAAATTAATGCACAAAATTAGTGTAGTTGTAGGCCATAAATAGCTCCAAGCATAGAGCTAAAAAGATCATTCAGTAGGTTCACGATTATTATATTAAAATGAACGAATCGGATCAGCCAAGGGGTGGGCCAAATTTCAGCTTTGGGTGGGACCCACGTCCCATTTTAAAAGGACAATTCACTTCTCAGGGCAAGAGCCTGCCGTACCATGGACAGTTGTAGTAGAGGGGCATTTTCGTCATTTCAAAAATGAAAAAATAGATTTAGGACTAAAATTCCTTATTCTCATCCATACGGGTTTCCGCCACAATCATGTCGCCTTATGAGGTTACAGAGACAAAAAAACCATGGATACACACACACACACACACATAGATGAATGCTCACCGGTGCACCTTCTTAGGTAAGCACTCATGTGCACCTTTGCACACATGTCATGGGCACAAAATCTGAACGGTCCACGTGATGTGGCACCCCTTGAATCTCTATGAGCCCAATTTTCAGCATGATTCAAAACTCTAGTGGGCCATAGTAATGAGAAACGCAAATCAAGGGAGGAAACTATTTCTTTTTTCCATGACCCACCATAGTTTTTTATCGGGCTAAAATTTGGGCTTGTGAGGTTTCAATGGGTGCTACATCACGTGGACCGTTTTGATTCTGTCCCCATGACAGGTGTGCAAAGGCGTGCACTGATGCTCACATAAGAAGGTGCATAGGTGAGCATTCCTCTCTCTCTCTCTCTCTCTCTCTCTCTCTCTCTCTCTCTCTATATATATATATATATATATATATATATATATATATAGTGAAATGCTCACTCGCAAATGAGTTGTCATAAGATCTCATGAACACTTTTTGATACGTGATGTGAGCATAAAATTTGAATGGTCTACTAGATGAATAACATCATGAAACCCCTAAGGTCAAAAAATTTGCTTGATCAAGAAATCCGGTGGGCCTTAACAAAGTGAGAGGAAATTCTCTTATTTGATTTACCTCTCACTTTGCTATGGCCCACTAAAATTTTGAACTGGGCTAAGTTTTGGGCCACAGGGGTTTCATAATATGACTTATCTAGTGGATCATTTAGATTACATACACATATCATGTGAGATGAGTTCTAAAAAATTGCTCACGAGTTCTCATAAAAATTGAGTTTATCGTTGAGCATTACTCTCTCTCTCTCTCTCTCTCTCTCTCTCTCTCTCTCTCTCTCTCTCTCTCTCTCTCTCTCTCTCTATATATATATATATATATATATATATATATATATATAAAATTTCCTACATGAAATGACTTCTAGTTTACATGTGACTCTTTATTTCACACTTGTATGGTAGCACAAGTCTTGATGCCAACAAGATGTGACATGTAGTCCCGTGTCTTTGAACAATATGCAACAATATGACAAATATTGTCGAGATTTTAAAATTCGAGAAATAATATCGTAGAGCAAAGATCTAACCATCGGCTTAATTGTAGTTATATTTCTATTTGTATTTGGAAAAAAATGTATAGCATAAATTTAGAAGTGAGTCTATACTGATAGTGTTATACATTATATTGGATGAATGTTTGTGCATTATAATAATTTTTTTTTTATTAAATGCGGTTGTGGATGTTTGGATATTAAATCATGACCTGGGATTAGGAGTCAGGTCTAGCCAACTCTGGCACCAAATTTCATGGTGTGACATTCATCCTGTCAACATGTATGAGGTTTTAATTTTATATCATCAGCCCAAGTTTGAGAACAAAACTCATTGCGGATGGACCACATAGGAGAAAGTAGTTCATAATTAACACACAATATTAGTGTTGTTGTAAGTCATAAATAATTTCAAATATATAATTGAAAAAACCCTTCCATGGGGTTTATGACTATTTGATTAAAATGAACGGATCAGATTGTCCAAGGGATGGGCCGAATTTCAAGTTTGGGTGGAGCCCACATCCGTTTTAAAAGAAAATTTCACTTTCCGAGGCGATCGTACAAGGGGCAACTATGGTAAATGAGTATTTTCATCATCTGAAAAATGAAAAAGCGGATTCAAGACTAGAATTCCTTGTTCTCGTCCATACTTGCAACTGTTTCTCGTGAGCACTTTTTGATATGTGATGCGAGCATAAAGTCTGAATGGTATGTAGTGAATCATCTCATGAAAGTCCTAAGGTCCAAAAGTTAGCTTGATTCAGAAATTTGGTGGGCCTTAGCAAAGTGAGATAAAATTCTCTCCTTAGATTTGCCTCTCACTTCACTATGGCCCACTAGAATTTGGAATAGGTTTAGTATTGGACTACAAGGGTTTTTATAATGTGACTAATCTAGTGGACCATTTGAATTGCATGTATACATAATGTGAGGTTAGTTCTCAAAAAGTGTACAAGAGTTTCCGTGAGAATCTCACCCATTCACAAATGAGCATCTCTCTCTCTCTCTCTCTCTCTCTCTCTCTCTCTCTCTCTCTCTATATATATATATATATATATATATATAAACAGTTTGGTACATGAAATGACTTCTAGTGTATAGTTGATGTGACTCTTTTATTTAACACTTAAATGGTAGTGTAAATAAAAATGCAAATTGCACGTGCAAATGATGCTCCGACAAAACAAGCCCTTAATGTCAAAGTATACTTATTTTATCTTTTTTTTATACATGACATTGCTACCATACAGTGGAAGGGGCCAAATGTCACGATGCCAATGAGATGTGACATGTAGCCCTGTATCTTTGAACAATATATACCAATGTGACAAATATTGCCGAGATTTTAAAATTCTGAAGATAATATTGCCAAAAATCCATAAATAGCTTTAACATATGATTTTTCAAAACATTGACTGATTTTGAAATATGACATTTTTATTGTGACATTATAATGATATTAATTTGAAAAAAAAAGTTAAGAATTTGTTATTTAAATATTAATTTTATTATTAAGTTAAGATAAGTATTTTAAAAAAATTCTGGTAACATTTTCCTGATAATTATTGAGAAAACATCGAATTTGAAAATTTCATAAATTTCCCTGTCCAGGAATTGTGAGAATGGTATTTATCATTATGGTATGCAAAAATCCAGACCGTTGATCTGTTGAGTACTATTGTGGATGGTGCAGGCCCCAAAAATCCTTAAAATTTAGAAGTTCAGGGGTACCCATCTCAGGACTGTTCAGTTGAATATGGACTGTTGTGTTGTTTTTGTACTTGAGGCCATAAATTAAAAGGTTAAGATTTCCCTGTCCAGGAGAATTTCGAGACATGATCCACTCATATTAGGAACCAATGTATCGGATGACTCAGATTACTTGAAACAATGACTTCAAGTGTATGCCGGCCAAAGATATTAGTCATGCATCACATAATTAAATGTGGAGTGCGTCCAGTAGAGTGTTAGATGCAATATTACAACACTATTACAACACTGATGAAAAAGTGCCATGCATGATAACACTGATGAAAAAGTGCCATGCGGGCCTATCATGCATGGGAATGAAATATACAGATTGCCTGTATGGAATGATGAAATGCACCTCCTCACTCTATGAGAAGACGTCTTACATAAGGAGTTGTTTGGCACCATGGATTTGGAAGCGGATTGGTTACTCCCCCTGCCACCACTAGCCCATGGCTGCTGGTCCGTGCTCTGTGAGCCCCACCATGATATATGTGTTTCATCCATTCCATTTATCAATTTTAACATATCATTTTAGGGCTCTATATGAAAAATGAGAGGGTTATAAATATCAGGTGGACCACACCATGAGAAAATAATAATGATTAGATATCCACCATTAAAATCCTCCCAAGTCCCACTGTACTGTTCATTTGACATCCAATCTGTTTATTAGGTTATATGGACCAGATGGAGGTAAATAGCAAAGATTAGCTTGATCCAAAACTTTTATGATCCCCAAAAAGTTTTTAATGGTTGACATTCATTCAACACTGTTTCTGTAATGTGGTCCACTTGAGATTTGGATATAGCTCATTTTTGGTCTCGTACCATAAAATGATCTAGAAAAATAGATGGACGGCATGAATGAAGCACATAGTGGGGCCCATATAGCACCGACCACCAGCCATTGGCCGGTGGCAAGGGGAATAGGCAATCCGTTTCAGGTAGATTCGGGGGAATTTCGCTCCAAGAGGAGGTTAAATTCAAGGTGAAAGCTTGGATTACATCCTAAATACTTCTAATGGTTGCATGTGTAACATGTGTCAATGGGCTATTAATCTATTGGAAACATGACCCCCATGTTATCCTAAAACAATTAGATTATCAACTACATTGCTATAATTACTTTAATAGAATAATTTGCACCATCCAAACATTGCCTATATAAACCAGTGGTTAAAACTTATTAGTTAATCACTTGGATGTAAACTTGTGTGTGGCCCATTCAAGACTTGAAATTTCACCATTTTTCGGCAAAGTATATATTTCAAAAGGCTTATTATAACTATTGTGTCAAACATTACCTCAGTAGACTAATTAGAGATATTAAAATTAATTTAATAATTAAATTCAAACTCCTATAAATATATTATACATGACTACTTTTGGATTACAAGGACACTGAATCTTGGATGCCAGACACAACCAAAGAATTCCAAAAAAGGGCCAATTCCTTGAAAAATTAGAACCATTCAATAAATAGATGAGCCATAGTTATAAACACAATTCTAACCCTTAACTTACCATAAGCACTAACATAGAAAGGATCTTCTTTGAAAAATCAAAATGGTTCAATCAATAAGTGGGCCATAGTCTTGTACACAATTTCAACGGTTGGTTCAACTCACAATAGCTGCTGATGTAACTTGTTGAGCTTGTCAGAAAAAAAAATGATTAACCTCATTTTTGAATGACAACCAAACACAATTTTAATATAAAAAATTCAATTCCTAATAAAAAGATACTTTCAAATAATATTTTAAAATTTATGAATTTGTCAACCTTAGTATATTATTATATTTCAATAAAATGATCTGGCATCATTGATGATACATTCGGATATTATATATTCTCATAGGACATCTTAACCATACACATCGATACAACCGCTATTTTTCAATACAATCATATCCAGATGCTTACACTTGTATCATATATCAGGTGGATTTCTCACCGTACATTTTAATATAAGAACTGATTACCTACATGCTGCTTGTATGATAAGAGTGGTAGGTGCATTTTAAGCCACAAAAAAATTTAAAATTTAAATATTTTATCCCTTATGTGACTTTTTGTGGCTGAAAGTGCACTGCACCTCCCTTTCAATGCATCCAAACGGATTGGCTACCCCCTGCCACCAGCCAGTGCTCTGTGGGACCCACCATGATGTATGTGTTTCATCCATGCTGTCCATTTATTTTTCTAGATCATTTTATGGTATGAGACCAAAAATAAAGTATATCAAAATCTCAAGGGGACCATATTACAGAAAACAATGTTGAATGAACATCGATCATTAAAAACCTTTTGGGGGCCACAAAAATTTTGGATCAAGCTTATCTTTGTTTTTTCCCTTCATCTGGGTCTGCATGACCTAATCAACGGATTAGATGTCAAATAAGCAGTACAGTACAGTGGCCTTAGGAGGATTTAAATGGTGGATATTCAATCACTATTGTTTTCCTGTGGTGTGGTCCACCTTAGATTTATATCCATCTCATTTTTTGGATAAATCTCTAAAATGATCTTTAAAATGGATGAAACAAATACATCACGGTGGGGCCCACAAAGCACTGACCACCAGTCACAGGGCTGGTGGCAGTGGGAGTAGCCAATCCGTTTCCCATCTCGATATCTGGAATCTTTCATGTGGACTCTAGTGACAACATGATGTAAGGTTTACGGTCTGTTTGGTTTTCCGAAATACCGGCTTTAGGATGTGTAATGTCTTGAATTTTCACTGTTTTGGATTTCTAAAAATCCTTGAATTTTAAATTTTTTTTTTTTTTTTTTGTAATTAACTTATAATATCACTTACTAACCATTAGCACTCAATGTTAGTTTATACATGAGTGGTACCAGTAAAGAATCGCACAAGTTCGATTAATCAACCGTAAGAAGGCAACGAATTCGCCCGATCGCTTGAACATCAAGTTTAGCCCCATGATTTACTCACATAGGACCTAAATCTAATCGACCATCGCTAACTAATTAAGACAATCATAACTAAATTAAAAGATCTACTCGAAGCCAAGTTAGATAGGGCTCGGATCTTGACTAATAGACCAAATTAACCCTATTACTCTTTTAGCGTAAAACCGACGGTTCATAGTAATCATGACTAAATCTTCACTTTCACTAGTTATAAATAGGCCACACTATGAACATAGTTAATCTAAACCCTAATCATTACCCATGAAAAATCTCAATACCTAATTCATTACAAAAATACTCTGATTTTTCGAACAAGCTCTAGACTGCTCGTTAGTGGGCTACTAGTTCCAAAACTATACAATAATATCTGTCTTACTGGGCTCGACGTCCATCAGGGGAGTTGGACCTGGGTAGTGTCCAGAACCGCTCAACTTGAGTCGAAGGATGAGTAAGTGAGAAGTGCAAATACCCTAAAAGAAAAAGCTGAAACTTAAGTAAATTAGGTTGTCAACTCTTATGCAAAGTTGAGAATTTCGAACCGTCGGTTTACAACCAAACTTCACACGTAGAGTAAGGGTATTTTCCTACTCATATCTGTATAGCTGCGGCCCTAATCGACCATCAATGAAGTTGAATAGACTTATAATCATATCTGTCGATCGGTGTATTCAAATGGCGGGCTAATCATGTCTATATGTAGATCATCGTTAAGGCTAACTATCTTACGGTGTATATCAATATGTATGCCCCATAGTGGGCCTTAGAGGTTAGAAAGACCCTCCCATAAGGCTAGTATAGTAAAAACCTAGCCCTTGGGGCCATTTACACCAAATCTGACACTATATAAGAGTTTCATTTGGGCACCCCTCTCCCCATACGAATTTACCCTAGAAGAAAGAAAGGGAGAAAGGGATAAGAGCAAGAGGAAAAAAGAGGAGAAAGAGAGAGAGTGAGAGAGCTTGGAAGCATAAAGGTTTGTGCACCTTCACCCTCTCATCTCCTCTATAGCAACATTGTGTGCATTTAGCGACGATTGAAGGTAAGTATTGAGTTATGTTTGTAGGTTTAGGTCTTGTGTTTAATTCATTCTAATTCTTACAAGCTTGTATGCTTATTTAGGCATTTCAACGATGATTTCTTAACACCCTAACCCTACGGGAGTCGTGAATCGAGCAGTTTGTCATAAGGTGCGGAATATTATCCCTAGGTGGCCAAGTACCAATTTTATGATAAATTTAATGATTTTGAATGCTAGAGTGATGTGCATGAGTAATTTAGGAAAAACCTAGCCAGAAACCTACATATTAGGTCCACCAACATCCATACAACGATAAATTGCTATTTTTTTTAGTTTTCAACATGTTTGAGCATGAAATTAGTGTTGCATTATCATCTCATATTTGATTCTTGCATGATTTTCCCTATAACATGTATGATTGTATTATTTCTTATTGTATTCTTATATTATGAGTGGTGTGTTGTCCTTGGTCTCTTCGGTAATCCAGCACCACATGTACACACGTCTAACTCATGCTATTAAGAGTAGTTGCATTTATATTAACAACTTGAAACTTCATACTCGATGTATTGTGCGCATGATTTCACTTGTGCTAGAAGATGAACTCTTAATTGTTGAAGTGATATTGAATATAACCCATTCTCTACGTTGGTTAGGAACTGAGAATTGTGAATGTGGACCCGTTGGTTGAACCACCCTGTGACCAGACTAACTGATTTGGGTGGACATAAATGGGCGACAGTAGTGGGACTAGATGGGTTGCTTGCACCCGATGTAGTGCATTACGTGCTCACCTGAACTTGGGCAGTCTAGTCCACCGACTGACCAACCATACTTGTTAACCATGTTTGCTCACGCCTGTTTAGAACTTGGAACACCCCTCACCCACTAACGCCCACCAACAACAGCTGAAAACTGATCCATAGTCTTGTGAGCTGGGCATGGTGGAATGGGACACTATGTCCGAGCTGTCGGCCTATGCTGGGGTGACGAGTCTCTTCGTAGTGACCGCGAGAGATCCCGCTTTCCAGCACTCCCCACGTGCTTGTAAACGGGGGTGGGGACTCTGATGGGATCAAGGATCGCGGGGTCTTAGCCTCGCGTGTTGAGGGGTCTGGGCCCCACAAATGGATGAGGGCATTGATATCGTAGGGGTGTACCAGTTTTCCTAACCTGTTGGATGAACAGAATTAACTAAATACTCGGCTAACATTATTCATACATCGCATTAGTTATGATTTGACAACTCAACAGCTGAGGTCGCAATGAGGGAGTGTTGGTCATGCGCGACCATGAGACGAAGTCGCTCGAGGGAGTGTTGTGGGTGAGGTCATATATCATACACAACTCATGCATACGCATTAACAAAGACTAGTTAGTGATTTATGAATGTGTGTTTTTCATTAAATTCATCATGAAATTATTATTTGATGTAACTTATGGCTGATGACACCTACTGAGTTAGCTACTCACTCCCACTCTGGGACGGTGTTTTAAAACACTAACCAGACCCTTTACTAAATGCAGGTGAGGCGGAGCTCGACGAACCGAGCAAGGTGAGCATAGATAGGGAAGATGAGTTTTTCTACTTCTAGCTTATGGGTGGGTCACCGTATACTGTGCGGGTTGTTTATGGGTTGTTGAGTAGGGATTTAGCGCACTATTTCTTTTAGGCATTTCTTATATAAATTTTATCGTGCGACGCCTTGTGTGACCCGTTTGATATTCCTATAGACTTGTATTTCTTAGTTATATTTATTTCAGTAGATTAGTTGTGGTTGTAGTTTATGTTCCAGCCGATTCCTTTATTACTCATTTAAACTAATTTATGTACAAATCACCATAATTAAAATATAAACGACACCTAGTTTTCAGGAGCCGAGTTCTTACACAACCCCTGGAAACCTGGGGTGTTACAGGATGTAAAGAAGTCATCATGACTTCTTACGTGCATTTGGTTTACATCGTAAATACATGCGCCTGAAATGGCGGTATTTGGAACCCGAAATGTTAAGTTGTTACAGGTAATCGATATGATTTATATCTGTAGTAGACTTGTCAGCCAGATGAAGCTGTGGTCCGCAGGAGCATCGTAGCACGACCGTGTGCAACAGAGACCCCTTTAAAACACCATGGATTCTAAGTCGTCCTCGACACGGAGGAACTGAACCGGTTTTTCTAGAATTTTTACTCCAATAAGGTAAGATAACGACGATCGGTATCTTGCATTCTCTTATACTTCTTCTCATAGACGATTGGTTATCGAAAATTCCTTCCTTCACACCATGTTTCTTCTCTATTTCCATGGTTCACAGTATACGGCTTCGGAGAAGGTTTGGTAGGTGGTCATCGGACGTTTTCACAGCACATCCAATTGAAAACAGGTAGTTTCCAAGGGATGTTTCACTCCTTCGAGGATTCGAACCATCTTCTTCCGTGATGCTTTTCAAGTTCCATGTTATTGCAATTTTCAGGCCTTGCATGTTACTGCAATTTTTAGGCCTTTCATGTCCCGCAATATTCAGGCCTCACATGTTATTGCAAACCCCATATTATATACATCGGCAACTTATTACCTGATTTTGTATCCATTTCTTCCTTCCTGCAGCGAATTGCTCAGCTGGGAGATCGCGACATCTTCTACATCTCCTATGCATTCTCCTCAACAGGTAGGGATTCATCTTCCTGTAACGCCCCGAAGTTCATGGATCGAGAAGCTACTCGGCTCCCGAATTCCCAAGTGCCACGTGTGCAATGATGAGTCACAAATGCATATAGTTAATCAGGTATTAGCAAGTAATGATGAATTAGACTAAGCATGTTTAATTATTAATAAGGTAATTAAGTTTCAAGTCCTACTAACCAAGTAAAGTTCCATCGTAAATTCATATCCACATAACAACTTGTAACATCCCAAGTTTTCACGGTCAGAGTATGTACTCGTGTCCGAGAAAATTGGGTGTTAATAATGTACAGCTGGATGCTTTGAAATCGCATCTTATTTTCTTTCGTTTGTTTCATCCAGATATATTTATGAAGGTAGCATTCACAAAAATAAAATTAATTGTATTGATTATATATCATCGGAGTAAAAAGAATAATCAAAGGCCTTCCCAATGGAAGCTTTATTACATTCATTGAATTCACAGCGGAAGTGTAAAACTAAACAATTTATATTTATATCCCTTTAGTGTACTCTTCTATAGGAAAGTAATTCTTTAAGTCCTCAATCTGTATGTCACCTACATTAACTATACGGCTGGGAGAGGGTCAATGCCCTACTCATAGTGAAGGTTTTCCTTTAAGATTAACAATAATCCAAGAGATTTATAGAAGCAATATAAAAGGGTTCCCTAAAAGTAACATAAGGGTACTAATACATCTTGTACTCCACTAAAACATGAGATCAATCTACATGAAATGCATGTCAAGCATAGTTTGTGTGACTTATCATACGTAGTGATTATCACAATGTGGAATATAATTCGTAAGAAACCCGGCTCGACTCGCATCCCATAACTACGGATATTCGCCGGCATGGCCAATGCTTCGTGGATTTGTGTGAACATCTCAAGGCAATACAATACACGGCCGCGGGATTTACGTAACACGATGTGTTCATGAAGTGACTATTTGTGACATCCAATTCTGAAAAATTGATGTAACACATATGCTGATTTATATACATCGATTGTGCACCACGCCAACCAACCCACAGAATTACGCGCCGACTAAGAGGGCCGCTACCCATAATGCATTACGTCCATGATAAGATATCTGAATCACTAGTTGTGATACCTCGTAATACATCACTTGCACTTATAAAGAATATAACTGAGTCATGGAGGTTCTGGAATAACAAGACGCATGCCCATGCCTTTAAAGATACACGACATAAAGCTAATATAATAAAGAGAAGAGTGACAATGGTCAATTCAATAAAAGTGCCAATGACCAATATAACAAGAGAAGAGTGACAATGGTCAACTCAACAAAAGGAGAGTGGTAGAGCCAACTCAAATAAAAAGATGAGTAGCATAGCCAACTCAAATATAAAGACGAGTGACAGAGCCAACTTAAATATAAAGACGAGTGGCAGAGCCAAATTAATAATGGATGAGGCAGGGGCAAGGCTTGCATCCATGACCTTACATAAATTCAGAGAAATCACTGATATTTGACATCATGTCATAATCCCAAAAAAACCAATAATATAAAATAAATCAATTGATAGGATAATTTTCAGAGAATATGTAAACATGAAATACAAGATAATTCATATCGTAAAAGGCATGAAAGAAGTCAATAATTAATGTGAAACATATAATAGCATGGAAGGTTCAAAACGATATATAAAAAGCTAGATACATGTAAATGCAAGATCAAATTCATGAAGACATGAAAAGACAGGATACAATTATCAACTTAAGTTATAGTAAGCTTAAAGGATAAAACTCCCACCTTTCGAATCCAATCACACTCTACATTGCCAGACTCGAATGAATGCGTTGTAGTACCTAATTCTAGTACAATTAATGTGATCCTCATGGTTAGATCGTCATAATACTAGAGTTAAATTATAGATGTAGGTTTAGGATTTGCTTTGTATTACCAGTTAATGTCAAGAGAACTTATGTTGGATATTATAGGGATGACACTCACCTCATTCAGTTGCCTGTCTCCATTAGTGCAGTCTGGAAGAAATGTCTCGGTTGAGTCGACTCACTGAGTCAACTCGGCCAAGCACTCCTTTCTTCCCTTCTTCCCTTTCTTCTTTTTCTTTTCTTTTATTTTCTTCCTTTCTCTTTTTCTTCTTCTTTCTTTCTTCTTTTCCTTTTCTTTCTTTCTTGCTAGACGACAGCAAGACAGAGCCGCTGGCCGTGAATAGCTCTCTCCCTCTTTCTCAATCGGTCTCTCGCTTTCTCTTTCCCGTTTCTCTCTCTCTTTCTTTTCACCTTACCCCTATAATAGTGGAAATAGAGGATCTTATATCGTTGAACGACATCTCTGGAAGGTTCCATGCACACATCTTACGTACGGAGTGCTGTTATGCTGCTGCGTTTGCAGCAAGAAGTGTCGGTGGTGCATCAACTCTCCAAACAGCAGCCTTGTTTGAATTTCTTCCCAAAATAATTCCATAGATCTGGTCGAAATCTCCTAAGGAAGGCTTTGAACGATCCAGATCCTCACGATTTGATGTTCTGGTGGCCCACTCGGATCACCGTTCGGTTTTTCCACAGAGTCCATCCGTTTAAAGGAGTTGCAAGAAAACCCGGGTTTTGGTTATTTCCTCCTTCCAATTATTCTGGACGGTCCGGATTATCCGTCCGGATAGTGATGGTGGGCCATTGGTCACCCCAGCGGACGATCGTTCGCACAGGCACGAAAGAGGAAGGAGACTCCCTCCCATATTCAGCCTCCTGTCGAGTCAAACATAGTTTGACTCGACCTCACATACAGTGCACTGCGAGTGCAACGGTGTTATGCGTGCATGTTGATCAAGGTGGGGCCCATCGTGATGTTTTTGGGAGATCTATACCATCCATTCATTCTTCCATCAAATGTGAGGGGTTGAGTCAAGCTTTGAAACATATCCAAGGATCAGGTGTGCCCCAAACTCCATACTTAGTGGTTGATCTATCCTTGGGGTTAATTTTACAATGATCGGAGGGATTCAATTCGACATGGACAGTTGAATATGGGTTTCTAGCGATGACACAAAGTCTCACATCGATCGAATCGTGGTAATCATGTGATCATTGAACTCAAGGGTCTAGGTTAGTGGTGTTATCGTAATTATTGGTAATCTAAGAGTTTTGTGAAATCTAATGGTTCTAGGCAGTTACAGGCACGTTTCTAAGTATTCCTTATGAAGGGCCTTATGTCTAAACCACCTCGGATGAAGGATTATTCATAAGTTTAATTCACGAAACGAATACATATTAAAGTACATGATCCACGGTCGGATGATTTGATCAATGGAATGGAAGTCATTCCCAATGGTTAGATCCATGTCAGTCATTTGATGTAAGGCTAGGATAATTGAGTTGGTATTGTAAACGCGTAAACATTACGTTGGATCTTATGGTAACGCTCGAGAACTTTCAATACTTAGGTATTGAAAAATTCGGGGCATTACACAACTTAATAAATCAAAATAACGTTCATCCAGGGATCCAATCCCATACACTCATCACTCCCTAAAATGATCTGGGCTCTGGCCCAGTCTCGCCGACATCCACCTCACTAATAAGGACTGCCAAACTCCTGGTAGTACACCCACTCCTTGTCGTTGTCGGCACCGACATCGTCCAATGTGTGCTGCTCCAGGGTACTTGCATCTATATTAGGTTCTGGTTGGTGTTTTAGAACACCGTCCCAAAGTGGGAGTGAGTGATCAACTCAGTGGTACCATTACCAATATGCATACAAATTATCATGCTTAGGATATATTTAATGAATAGCAAATAACATAGAATTTTAAATACTATTGTTAATGCAAATGCATGGTTATGATATGATGCATGCTCCTCTCAAACCAACACTCCCTCAAGTGATGACATCTCACGTTTGCGAATGAACCAACACTACCTCAAAGTGACCTTAACTACATAATCGCCACAATAATAAATGTTATGTCGTGGAACATGTTAGCCAGGTAGATTAGTTAAATTCATTCATTCAATAGGTTGAGGAAACTGAAATACCCTAATTGAGTTATTGCCCTAACCCGATTGCGCAGCTCAGGGGTCGTGGCCATGTGACTCTCGTGATCCTTAGGCCTATGTTGGGGTCGTCAATTCTGAAAAGTAGTATAAACATAAATGAAATAGATTGAGACTTAAATGTCCTACTCGCGGTCACTGTAGGGAGGTTGTCACCCCATCACAGGCCGATAGCACGGGTATAGTGTCCCATACCACCGTTCTCGGCTCACGAGTCTAAGTGCTCAATGAACACTATGGGGAGGCTCGTTACCCCAGCATAGGCTGACAGCACGGACATAGTATCCTATACCACCATCCCTAACTCATGAGACTTTGTGGGCCGTAATTATAGTTAATAATGGGCTCAGTGGTCTTAGGGTACTTCAGGTTCATACAGGCATGATGAAACATGTTTAACGTATAAGGATGGTTGACTAGTAGTCAATGTGCCTCGATGGGCTAAACCGTAACTAATCGGCTTGAGAACACTGCCTCGTGTAGTCCAACTACGGCCAACAACCTACGGTTTAACTATTCGGGCCAGATTCACTCATGGACAGGTCCAACAAGAACCGGCCATGTAATTTCAGGTAACTGATTGATCCATAGGGGAATATACAACAATTCACAGCAAAACACGGATTCCTTAGATGTAATCCATATATATCATGCACAATTTCCATATGATTAGTGCATGGACAACCACACATCAAGTTCTACTCAAATTTATAAGTTCTACATAACATATTCCAGCTAATACAATTATGTGGACAACCATATAGCGATGCACCAAAATAAATCTTCCACATGTCAACATATATCATATAATTCAGTCATGCATTGGAAATCCAGATAAGTGACTCGACCAATCAGCCAATCCATGACATTTCATGCCTTCATTCAAGCATAATTAATCACTAGTTCAGAAATTCAAGGACTCAAATACTAAATAGCAATTTACAGCACTTCATGTCATTACGTAAGGCATAATTAACATCAAACTAGGAAAAACACAATTAACTAGCAACAATTTAGGGAAATCCACAATTTTGTATCCAACATGGCATGAAAATTTGCTGATCAATTATTTGGGGGTTTAGGGCCTAATGCCCTTCCATAATTTCAACAATTTCTAATTCATTACCCTAATTATACCATAAAAGGAAAAATTCAGCCACATGCACTAACATTCACCAAAAAAGTTCATTAAACCTATATTATCTGCAATAACCGGCCACCTAAAAGTAATGGTCCTCACATATTCTTAGTCGGAGGTTGCTGAGATAGTTTAGCGATGCCGGGTCCGCAAGCTCGAGGTGTCGAGTCCCTGCATTGCATAGAACGGAAGATAAGACACATGCATGTTGTAAAAATTCAAGGAAGATATAATTTGGAACCCCATCTTACCTTAAATGGGTTGGAATTTCTCTTTCAACGGTGAAAAACGATGAAGTTTGCCGGTAGAGGAGAGGTGAGGGTGCCGGGATCTTCAAAATCCAAGCACCAGGCTCACATGCATATCAAGGTGGGGCTTTCTCTCTCCTCTCTCTCTCACTCAGCTAAGAAATGGGGTTATGAGAGAGAGGGCAACTCTTTTGTATGCCCTGAATTATTTCAGCTAACCCTAAGTTTTGGGTAATTCCCCAAATAGCCAAGTGGGGCCCATATTAAGTTATTGGAGCTACTATGATGGCCCCCTGACCCATCTGATTCATGGGATATGTACCTCATGGCCCAATGAATTGTTGGGCAAAGTTTGGTCGCAAACGGATGCGGAGTTTTGCCGCAGTGGCTTGATTCGCAATTAACGGTCACCATCCCGCAATTAACGGTCACCATCCCACGATCAACGGCCATATTTTGTAGGCAAGGGTCAGAAATTATCTTCAACTTTCAGTGTGAATTTAGAAGAGATTCGATGGTTAAAATGCTTAGATTTGCAGACTCAAGTAGCAGGGATATTTGATTTAATTTCTTTAGGCCAGACGACTTGCGGTTTGCAAGTGCCCGCAGGGCATCATCGATTAACTGTTTCCGGGTGTCTTCGGGGCCTGTCGTCCGCGTGGAACCACAAGCCTAGTGAGACCTAAGGCCTGATACAATTTCAGATTTTTTGGACCTTCCTTAGGCGATACACGGCCCGTACAAACAGCCTCCAAGTATGGCCGCCTAGCTCTACTGCCGGTGCTCAGCCCAAGCACGATTTGATTCAATCTCATAAGTAGTTAAGTTTGACATTAATTAGTCCATAGAAGGCCTACATGTGCGACTAAATTATCCGATCATGGGTTGGTTTGCACGTGCGCCTCAGGACACTATTCTCATTTTGAACGGGGATTACACTTCTTTTGTATGTCTAAACATCGAGAATATGGCTTCGTCTGGGGTGCTTATTGAAAAAAGGACAGCTATTTTTAAGCTTATTGCGATGTGATCGGACATTTGAAACCTAACTGATGACATTGATTTTCAGTGAGACATGTGTGGCCCATCTCATTGATGTTCAATCTTAAATCCTTGCATTTTGTTGCCGTGCAAAAAACCCCATGAGACACCCTATGAGTGTTCAAAATCAAATCCTACTCTCCCCATTCGTACCGTATGTGGGTGCTAGATCTACGCCATTCATCAGGTTGGCGCCACCAGTTGTATACTGGCCAATGAACATATACGCGTTGATAGATGCTCAATGTTGGTGAATTCCTTCTATTTGTAGCTTCGTTTTTAAGACCATGCATTACACATAGTGGTGCCTATCTGCTAAACAAGGGTAGAAAAGGAATCGATTCTGTTGAGAGGCCAGTGCCATTTTTCGTCCTCCAGTTGGCTTGAAACTTTGATTGGAAATTCCACAGGGGTTCAACTCCAAGTGGGCCCTACCTGTGGTTTGGCTGTGTGAATGATTCAAATCATCATGTGATGAATCAGTTCAGGCGATGGGTGTTTTAGGGCTCTTTAGAAAATTGAAGGTGAAATTGGAAGGACCATCATCATACAAAATATTATTTTTTACTCGGTGTCTATTGTGGTGGTGAATATGATAGATGGTTTCACCATTCTCAGAACGTAACTTTGTTACCATTTGTTGTTGCTTTTGGTACTGTGGTCGTTTTCAGATCAGATATTTATCAATATTTAATATACTATTTATGATTAAAATGGACCCATTTTACATGTAATTGTAATCACAAAATGTTTCTACCCCATATGCAAGTCTCTAGATTCAATTTCTGGAGGCATTTTATTTTACTAAGAAAGCAGGTGTTTGATGGGTGACTTAGTCATTATGAAAATTACAATTGATTTAATAATTAGTAAAAAACACGACTTCCTATCTCCCGAATTGATCGACCTTATGGGACTTCTTATTTCAAAATGAATTATTTGACAGCGAAATAGTGTTACAAAGGGGATTTGTAAATTGAAATATAATTTGACCAAGTAGATATATTTCAAAGAACAGTTGAAATGATACATCCAAATTTACGGGACTGGTGCATGATATTGGTATGGTGGATGCTGACTCAATTTCATTCGCTGTGTTGTACAAGGAAAAATCAGTACATGGAGGGACAATGGTGGACGGAAGAGGAAATTGCTGCTTTTGTAGCTACACTTATTGCGACAACTACAAGTATTGCAGTTGGAGAATATTTCAGTAATCATTTAGTTTAATCACTCTCAAGATTTGGAGACATTGAAAGAAGGAAGATAATAAATGGGATAATTAGACCGGGTGACAATGAGTGCGTAACAGAACTCAGAATGAACAAGACTGTAAGTGCTATTGTCTCATATTCCTTTGGTTGTCAAATTTTGTTTGTCAAAACTTCTATATATGTCTTGTGTTTGTTGTGTTTGTTTCTTGATAATTGTGTTCGAGACACCTCATCAACATTTCAAGTTCAAGCTAGTTAAGTACAAGTTAGTTCAAGCTACAATAAAGAGTTCAAGTTCGAGACTCAAGATAGACCGGGAGACAAGTGCAACTTAAAGTGATATTGAAGCTTGTGATGTGTTCATGCTACATTAACTTAAAAGTGAAGTTTTCAATATCCATACTTCATGTCCCAGGTTTGACAGACCTTAGTTTGACCTTAAGGTAGGTCATTTTGGATACATAATCAAATGTTTATAATTATGCATGATACTGGTCTGTCCTAAGACTAGTCCTGGATCTAGTTCGACTAGTCCTAGCACTGGTTCGACCAGTCTAAGAAATTCCAAGATCAGTCGTAGATTTGTTACGAATTATCAAATTTTTTCTGTTCAGCTACGACCAGTCCTGGAGTCTGCTCGACCGGTCGTAGGATGGTCTCAACTCGACCTTCGACCAGTCGTGGAGCTATGACTCAAACTCCAGCGACTAAATCAAGTGTCGCACGACTAGTCATAGAGGGGTCTCGACTAGTCGTGGACTGCCTTCGACCGGTCGTCAAAAAGATTTTATCCGATCGCATTGAAAAATTTAAAAATCCGTTTCTTCTTCGACTAGTCGTAGTGACCCTAGGACCAGTCGAAGACGAATTTCTGCAGATATAAATAGCACACGAATTTCAGAGTTATTCATCAAAATTTTAAGTAAATTTGAAGCTCTACTCTGAGATAAGTTTGTGTCTGTTTTTAAGCTATATTGTGCATAATTCTATTTTCTTTTGTTAGCTTTTTACTATTTGATTTTATTTTATATTCCAATCTGATTTGAAATGAAGAATTATTATTTTCTTTCTTTTTGAAATTAAAATCAAATAGAGCTAGCCCAATCTGATTTAATTTAAAATCAATTAGAACTTAGAACCATTGTAAAGTGAGTATTGGACATTGAACTTTCATATTCGAACATCTACTCCAATTGGTTCTTCCGGGCTGCTACAAGAGGAGAAATCTAGGTATTTTACAATTTTATAAATTCCATTCTATTTTGGTTTTTGTTTGTGATTCACCAGAAAAATCTCAATTTGTGTGGTTGTCTGAGGAGAGCCAAAAAACTCAGAAAAGAGGAGTTTTTTTTTTTAATTGTGTAAGCCCAAGTGAAAAAGACACAATTGTGAAGGTTTTAGGTGAACCTGTGAAACCTATTTTGATAGTGAACGCTAATATCCC
Source organism: Magnolia kwangsiensis (assembly GCA_037074715.1). Classification (NCBI taxonomy): domain Eukaryota; kingdom Viridiplantae; phylum Streptophyta; class Magnoliopsida; order Magnoliales; family Magnoliaceae; genus Magnolia; species Magnolia kwangsiensis. The sequence goes on along the minus strand of CM073571.1, from coordinate 47,032,221 downwards.
TGTGTGAGGATATTAGGAGTGGAGTAGCATTCTGTATGACTGTTGTTTAACAGTTGGTGAACAAACAGGTGAACTACTATAATTCTTTGTCTTGTGGATTGAATGCTTGCTTAATTCTTTATCTTTTATCATTCAGTTTTGTGGAATGTATATGTGGATGTGAATGTTGTAACAATTTACATTTCAAGTAAGTGTGGAGAATGGTGTAATAGTTTAGAGTTTTATTTCAGCAATTTATCTCTTGTTATTCCTTTATCAATTTGAGCTTCAATTTCTGTAATTATTCTAGTAAGGTTGTCCTGCCATTTTTATGGTGCATGGTTGTCCTTAGAATAATCAATTCTTAAGATTGCAATTTATTTTTTTTGAATTAAAATTTCCTCTTTCGATTTGAGTTCTTGATACAAAGATCTTTCTAGAAATTAGGTTGTCCTACCATAAACCTTTGGTTTTGGTATAAGGTTGTCCTTAGGACAACTTTTGTATCAATCTTTCAAGATCCGAATTTTGATGTTGCATTGTGAATTGATTTATTTTAGTTTGGCTATCTATTTAATTTAATTCTACAGTATTTAATTTTAATTTAGCATAGTCCTATTCACTTCCCCCCCTTTAGGACATATAGCTTGGCCATTTCAAGTGGTATCAGAGCCTAATAGCTCGTTCTTATTACTTTTTATTTGGATTTATTTCCTGAGCTAACGATCTAAGCTATATAAAAAGATGTCAAATTTTGATAGCCTTTCAGTCACTAGGCTTCCACCATTTGATGGCTCCAACTATGCCTATTGGAAAGCCAGAATGAGGATCTTCCTCAAATCAATGGATGAGAGTGTGTGGCAAGCCACAGTGACTGAATGGAAACCCCCTACCACTGAAGTAACTGGAACTGACAGTTCAAAAATAATGAGAGTGCTTCCTTATTTCTCATGGACTACACTTCAGAAAAGTGAGAGTAGTGTCAATGCTAAAGCACTAAATGCTATCACTTGTGCACTATCACCGGATGAGTTCAAAAGAATCATATCCTGTGATACTACAAAGCAAGCCTGAGATATATTAGAAATGACACACGAGGGTACATCAATTGTCAAGAAATGTAAAGTTCAACTCCTCACAACTAAATTTGAAGAAATTCTTATGGAGGAAAATGAAATGTTTATGGACTTTTACACTAGATTGAATGACATTGTAAATTTAATGTGGGGTCTTGGCGATAAAATCTTAGAAAGTAAAGTGTGTGCAAAGATACTACGCTCACTTCCTGAATGGTTCAACTCTAAAGTAACCGCGATTCAGGAACTTCGTGATACGGATAATATGAGGGTAGAAGAACTAGTTGGTTTTTTACAAACCTATGAATTAAATTTTAAAGTTCCTAAAGGTAAATCTATCGCTTTAAAATCTTCTAAAGGTGTTTCTCAACTTGGATTTAGAAAATTCAGAAGATGATATGGCGCTTTTAGCAAAAAAGTTTTACAAGATTTTCAAAAGTAAGAAAAGGGTCGATTTTCAAAAGACAAATGAAAAGAAACGATCTAAACCTAAGTCTAGAACTTGGAAGTCTTTGAAAGATAGTCAATGTTTCAACTGCCAAGAATATGGGCATTTAGCAAACAAATGTCATAAAAAGGACAAACCTAAGAAGAAAGGTATGTTGGCTACTTGGGACGAATCATCTGATTCTGAAGCCTCATCTGAATCAGAAGATTCTGAAACCGAGTCGGGCAATGAAGTAAAAGCCCTTATGACTCTAGCCAAGTTTACATTTTCAGATCACGATGATTCAACTAGGAAGAAAATTTGCATAGTAATCATGAAAATGAAGAAGATCTTCAAGATGCTTATAATGCCTTATATAAGGAAAGTTATAAAATTGTTGTCAAACTTAAACTTGAAAAAGAAAAGTTTTCTAAACTCAAAGAATGTTTTGAGACTCTTGTTTTAGAAAAATCATAAATTTCAGATCGTTTTGAAAAATCAAAATGTGATTTGAAATTCAAAACCTCCTTGATTGAAGATTTGAAATCTGAAAATGAGAAACTTAAAAATGAAGTATCTTCTCTTCTGAGTTTGAAGGACACATGGAGATATGACCAAGATGATCCAAAATTAGAAAAACTATTATCTGGATCAAGAAAATGTGGTGATCGATCTGGGTTAGGTTATGATAAAAATACATCTCTTAAACAAAAGAATACTCCTCCCAATTTTGTGAAAGGAGAGGTCTCAAACTTAAAAGAAAAAGGTACTTGTCAAGGTTTTTTTTAAAATACAAAAACTTTTCAAAAATCTAAAAGTAGCTATTTCAAGAATTAGATCAGAAATCCATTAGCTGAAAAGATAGTTGATTTACTTAAGGAGCTTTTAAAATCTAACTCAATAGGTCTTTCTTACAACTACAATCAAAAGAAGACCAACTATACTCTTAAACTCAAAACTGTTCTGAAATGGGTTCCTAAAGTTGCCTGCTTGGTTGCCCACACTGCTTTTAAAGCAACAAACCATTCAAAGTGGTACCTAGATAGTGGATGCTCCAAGCATATGACAGGAGACAAAGCTTTATTCACCGATCTTAAAGATATGACTGATGGGTCAGTCACATTTGGTGATGGAAGCAATTACAAGATTATTGGTAAAGGTACGGTTCAACTTTACAATCTCCCTTTATTTAAAGATATTTTATATGTTGAGGGGCTAAAACACAACCTGTTAAGCATATCTCAAATATGCGATAACAACCATAGTGTGAAATTTTTCAATCAAGGTTGTGAGATCATAAACAAAAAGGGTTCTGTAATATTAATCGGTTGTAGAACTTCTGAAAAATGCTATATAGTAAGTGATGGTAGCTCATCTAACCAAAAATGTTACATGGTCCATACCAATGAGACAGAACTTTGGCATAAATGACTTGGACATGTACACTATCAGAATTTATACAGATTGAGCAAAGGAGAACTAACTAAAGGTCTATTTAAATTGCAAAAAGTGGACAAAATATGTGGTGAATGCCAGTATGGTAAACAAACTAGGAGCTCTCACAAAAAAGTAAACTCCAATACCACATCAAGACCACTCGAGCTTCTCCACATGGATCTTATAGGACCAACTAGAACGGAAAGTTGAGGTGGTAAAAAATACATCTTGGTTATCGTAGATGATTATACAAGATATACTTGAATTTTATTCTTAAGAGACAAATCAGAAACCCTTGATGAAGTGAAAAAGATCAGCAAATGGATCCAAACTGAAAAATATTCTCAAGTCAGTAAGATCCGTAGTGATCATGGATCCGAATTTAAAAATAGAGGTTTTGAGAAATTTTGTAGCGATCAGGGAATATCGCATGAATTTTCTGCGCCCAAAACACCACAAAAAAATGGTATTATGGAAAGAAAAAATAGAGTGCTTTAAGAAATGAAAAATGTTATGTTGAATAGCATGAAGCTCTCTAGAAATCTATGGGTTGAAGAAGTGAATACTGCCTACTACATTATTAACCGTGTTTATACTTGTAAATCTAATAATAAAATGGCTTATGAAATATAGTTTGACAAAAAGCCTACTGTCAAATACTTTCATATTTTTGGCAGCAAGTGTTACGTTTTGCGTGACCGTGAAAATTTGAGAAAGTTCGACATTAAAAGTGACGAAGAGACCTTTTTAGGATATTCTTTAAACAGTCGTGCTTATCGTGTATTGAACAATAAGACCGGTGTGATTCAAGAGTCAATTAATGTGGTCATTGATGATCACTTGAATACACCTGCCCTTAGTTCAGACAATGATGAAGTTCTTGTAATTAAAAAATCAGATACTTCATCAAGTGAAATTAATTCTAAATTAAGGACTATTAAAGATCATCCAACTACTCAAATTCTTGAAAATCCTCTCACTGGTGTGCGCACTAGTAGACAATTAGAAGACATATAATTACGTATGTTTTACATCCTAGATTGAACTGGTAAACGTAAAAGAAGCACTTTCTGATGAAAACTTGATAATTACGATGCAGAAAGAACTTAATCAATTTGTTCGTAATGATGTCTGGTATCTTGTTCCTAGACCTAAAGATAAACACATAATTGGAACAAAATGAATTTTTAAAACTAAGTCTGATGAACTTGGAAATATTATTCGAAATAAAGCAAGACTAGTTATACAGGGGTACACACAGATTGAAGGTATTGACTATGATGAAACCTTTGCCCCTGTAGCCCATCTTGAATCCATCAGACTTTTTATATCCATTGCATGTGTTAGGAAGTTTAAAATTTTTTAAATGGATGTGAAGAGTGCTTTTTTGAATGACGATTTACATGAAGAGGTATATGTGGAACAACCTACAGGGTTTGAAGACCCTAAGTTTACTAATCATGTATATTATCTTAAAAAAGATCTTTATGGTCTGAAACAATCTCCTAGGGCATGGAACGAAAAATTGACTAAGTTTTTTTTGAGTCACAATTTTTAAATGGGTAGTGTCGATAAGACGCTCTTTGTTAAGAAGCATAATGATGATATTCTAATGGTTCAGATTTATGTAGATGATATTATTTATGGATTAACGTATACTAACATGACTGTTGAGTTTGCAGAGTTAATGAAATCTAAATTCAAAATGAGCATAGTTGGGGAATTAAATTATTTCCTAAGGTTGCAAGTAAAACAAAAACCTGATGAAATTTTTATTTCTCAAACCAAGTATGCTTTGAACTTGATTAAGAGGTTCGGATTTGAGAATGGTAAGAATTTTGATACACCTATGAGTACAACTCTAAGACTTTCAAAAGACTCTAAAGGTAAAGATGTAGATCCTAAATTGTATCGTAGCATGATTGGTAGTTTGCTTTACTTAACTGCTAGTAGACCTGATAATGCTTTAAGTATTGAAATTTGCGCTAGATATCAGTCTAATCCTAAAGAATCTCACTTAACTGCCATTAAGCGAATTATTAGATATATCGCAAGTTCAGTTAATTTGGGTCTTTGGTATCCTTATGATACTAGTGTTCAATTGGCTGGATATTCAGATGCTGATTGGGCTGGTAATATCGATGACAGAAAATCAACCAGTGGTGGTTGTTTTTACATTAAAAACTGCTTGGTTTCTTAGTTTAATAAGAAGTAAAGTTCCATATCACTCTCAACTGCTGAGGCTGAATACATTGCAGCTGGAAATGAATGTACACATCTGGTTTGGATGAAACGTATGTTGAGTGATTATGGTATAGCACAGGATTCAATGGTTTTATACTGTGATAATTCCAATGCGATAAATATTTCAAAAAACCCAATCCAGCATTCACGTACTAAGCACATTGACATTAGATTTCATTATATTTGTAAATTAGTGGAAGAAAAAGTAATATCCTTAGAAAACATACCTACTGAGACTTAGCTTGCTGACATATTCACTAAGCCGCTTGACAAAAGCAGGTTTAATAAATTGAAATTTGATCTTGGTATGTGCAATTTAAAATGATTGATCATGCATCTCTGTATCATAGTATATATATATTAAATACTTTAATACATGAAAATTCAAAATTTGTAAAGAATTGCATATTTTTTTTGGTACACGACCAGTCGTGAAAGAGCTCGACCAGTTGTGTCACGACCGGTCAAGGACGTCCGCCGACCAGTTGTGGAGCGCGCTGTTTACTTTATTTGGAGAAAAAATCTCATCTTCTTCATTCTATTTCTCTTCTCCAACAAGCCGAGCTACGACCCATCGAAACCTTCTGTTCGATTCCTTCAGGTTAGAGTATTTTTACTTGTTTTCTTGAAGAATCATAGTCTTTTCTCTTAGATTTCTTGATTGTAGTTCTCTATTTCAACTCGTTCTTCTAGATATTGGGGTTTTCTTCCTCTCTTGCTAAATCTAGAGAAATTCATCTCTATTTTCTTAAAATTTCTGGTATTTCTTTAAGAAAATGGACTCTAGAGGTAAAAAGAAAAATCCTATAGGTGTTTCTTCTTCTAGATCAAATATTATCACTAGACGCCATCTTAGGGCTCCCGAAGATGATCCACCGTATGTTCGTGATTTGCGTATGCGCAATGTGATAGTTGAAAAAGCCGTTGATTTAAACCATATCGCTCCTTTTAGTCTTCTTCCTCTCTTTCAATCTGTAAGTTGGAAAAACATTTTACGCTGGGGTGGGCCGGCATACCAGTCCATAGCGCAGGCCATGGTAGCTTGCATAACTGAATTTTCTACTGAGCAATTGACTTTTACTATTGCTACTAGAGAAGAGCCTTTTCCTATTGATCGACATTTAATTTCAGGCCTTATGGACATATCAGTAAATGATGAAGGTATTCATCCTAGCACACTGGCTGAAAAAGTAACTGAATCAGAAAAATGTGTTTTTACTAGAACATTGTGTAACATGGATGCGCCATGGTCTCAAAATGGGAATGTCCTCGCATCCAGATACTTGTTACCCAGATACAGAGTTTTACATCGTATCTTTTCCTCTAATCTGTATCCTCACTCTAGAAACAAAACTGAGTTAACCCTGCTTATGGTTCGTATTATGTACTCAATCATTACTGGCGCTAATGTTTGTTTGTCCTCTTTGATTTGTTCCTCTATTATTCAATTCCGTATCCATCCTGGTCATAGTGATATTCCATTTGGGTATCTGATGAATGTGTTAGTCATTCACATGTTAGTCGCTATGCCCGTCAGAGAGACTCCTATCCAAAACCTTATATTCAACAACTCCAACATAAATAAAATGAAGTTGGAATTGGCTCCAGGACAAGTTGATGTTGGTGTGGGTGGAGCTGCTGCTGAAGCTAAAATTGGTGTCGAGGGTGATGATTTACCGCTAGGTGATATAGACATGGATGATATCTTTAATAAAATTGATTCGGACTCTGAAAATGATCCAGACTTTGAACCATCTGATTTTAATGCACGTCTGAGTGCATTAAAGGAGAAGGTAGAACAGATGAATGTTGGCCACAATGCTTAATTTAATAAGATGCGTAAGTATTTTAGGCGCTTATAGAAGAGCCTTCATCAAAGTGATCCTAACATACCAGCTCTTTCCTTTGAATCAGATTGATTTTTTTTTTGGTCTGTAATAACTATTATATTTTGTGTGTGAGACTTTATCTGACTTAACTTGTTAAATCCTGATAATTTGTTCTGTACTTTGAACTTTCTATCTTGATTTCTATATACTGTCTTTCATATCTTATCTTTGCTTCTTCCTTTGTCATATTTTGACAAAAGGGAGAGAATTTGTGAATTCTATGACATTATGGATTATGATGGGTACACTACTCAGGGGGAGTTAATTCAGGGGGAGTTAAGAAGTTGTATATTGTTTATCTTCTTATGACAATTAGTGCATGATTCTTTGTTGCACCTGGTTTATAACAGCTTGTGCTTGTGCTTCTCTTGCTGATCATTGATAGTGCTATTTTTTTTTATAAGAGCATGTTTTGTCATAAATTTGACAAAGGGGGAGATTGTAAGTGCTATGGTCTCATGCTCCTTTGGTTGTCAAATTTTATGTGTCAAAACCTCTATATATGTCTTGTGTTTGTTTCTTGATAACTGTCCTCGAGATACCTTATCAACACTTCAAGTTCAAGCTAGTTAAGTATAAGTTAGTTCAAGCTCAAGCTAATTCAAGCTACAATAAAGAGTTCAAGTTCGAGACTCAAGATAGATCGGGAGACAAGTGCAACTTAAAGTGATACTGAAGCTTGTGATGTGTTCAAGCTACATCAACTTAAAAGTGAAGTTTTTAATATTCATACTTCGTGTCCCAGGTTTGATAGACCTTAGTTTGACCTTAGAGTAGGTCATTTTGGATACATAATTCAATGTTTATAATTATGCATGATACTGGTTTGTCCTAAGACTAGTCCTGGATCTGGTTCGACTAGTCCTAGCACTGGTTCGACTAGTCCAAGAAATTGTAAGACCAGTTGTATATTTGTTGCGAATTATCAGATTTTTTTTGTTCGGCTACGACCAGTCCTGGAGTCTGCTCGACCAGTCGTAGGATGGTCTCGATCCGACCTTCGACCAGTCGTGGAGCTACGACTCAAACTCCAGCGACTAAATCAAGTGTCGCACGACCAGTCGTAAAAGGGCCTCGACCGGTCGTGGACTGCCTTTGACCGGTCATGAAATGGTTTTATCCGATCGCGCTCGAAAATTTAAAAATTCGTTTCTTCTTCGACCAATCGTGGTGACCCTAGGACCAATCGAAGATGAATTTCTACAGCTATAAATAGCACATGAATTTTAGAGTTATTCATCGAAAATTTAAGTAAATTTGAAGCTCTACTCTGAGATAAGTTTATGTTTGTTTTTAAGCTATATTGTGCATAATTCTATTTTTTTTAGTTAGCTTTTTACTATTTGATTTTATACTATATTCCAATCTGATTTGAAAAGAGAAATTATTGTTTTCCTTCTTCTTGGAATTAAAATCAAATAGAGCTAGCCCAATCTGATTTAATTTAAAATTAATTAGAACTTAGAACCATTGTAAAGTGAGTATTGGACATTGAACTTTCATACTCGAACATCTACTCCAATTGGTTCTTCCGGGCTGCTATAAGAGGAGAAATTCAGGTATTTTATAATTTTGGAAATTTCATTCTATTTTAGTTTTTGTTTGGGATTCGTCAGAAAAATCTTAATTTGTGTGGTTGTCTGAGGAGAGCCAGAAAATCAGAAAAGAGGGATTTTTTTTTTAATTGTGTAAGCCCAAGTGAAAAAGACACAATTGTGAAGGTTTTAGGTAAACCTGTGAAACTTATTTTGATAGTGAACGCTAATATCCCTATGTGAGGATATTAGGAGTGGAGTAACATTCTATGTGGCTGTTGTTTAATAGTTGGTGAACACACAGGCGAACCACTATAACTCCTTATCTTGTGGATTGAATGCTTGCTTAATTCTTTATCTTTTATCATTCAGTTTTGTGGAATGTATATGTGGATGTGAATGTTGTAACAATTTACATTTCAAGCAAGTGTGGAGAATGGTGTAATAGTTTAAAGTTTTATTTCAGCAATTTATCTATTGCTATTCATTTATCAATTTGAGCTTCAATTTCTGTAATTATTCTAGTAAGATTGTCCTGCCATTTTCTGTAATCATTCAGTTGGTGAACACACAGGCGAACCACTATAACTCCTTATCTTGTGGATTGAATGCTTGCTTAATTCTTTATCTTTTATCATTCAGTTTTGTGGAATGTATATGTGGATGTGAATGTTATAACAATTTACATTTCAAGCAAGTGTGGAGAATGGTGTAATAGTTTAAAGTTTTATTTCAGCAATTTATCTATTGCTATTCATTTATCAATTTGAGCTTCAATTTCTATAATTATTCTAGTAAGATTGCCCTGCCATTTTCTGTAATCATTCAGTTGGTGAACACACAGGCGAACCACTATAACTCCTTGTCTTGTGGATTGAATGCTTGCTTAATTCTTTATCTTTTATCATTCAGTTTTGTGGAATGTATATGTGGATGTGAATGTTGTAACAATTTACATTTCAAGCAAGTGTGGAGAATGGTGTAATAGTTTAAAGTTTTATTTCAGCAATTTATCTATTGCTATTCATTTATCAATTTGAGCTTCAATTTCTGTAATTATTCTAGTAAGATTGCCCTGCCATTTTTATGGTGCATGGTTGTCCTTAGAATAATCAATTCTTAAGATTGCAATTTATTCTTTTTGAATTTATATTTTTCTCTTTCGGTTTAAATTTTTGATACAAAGATCTTTCTAGAAATCAGGTTGTCCTACCATAAACCTTTGGTTTTGGTATAAGGTTGTCCTTAGAACAACTTTTGTATTAATCTCTCAAGATTTGAATTTTGAGGTTGCATTGTGAATTGATTTATTTTAGTTTAGCTATCTATTTAATTTATTTCTGCTGTATTTAATTTTAATTTGGTATAGTCCTATTCACCCCCCCTCTAGGACATATAGCTTGGTCATTTCAAAGCTCACATTCTTCAACCTATGCTTGTATCTCATTGATAGAAATATCCTTGCAGATGGGAAACATGTATGTATGGAGGAACAACTTGTCATGTTTCTTCATATAGTGGGACAGAATGTTAGAAACCATATCATCAGGCAACGATTTATAAGGTCTAGAGAAACTGTAAGCCGATATTTTAGTAAAGTTGTGGATCCTATTGTCAGACTATATCCAGAGTTTGCGAAACTCCCAAGTGAAGAAACACCAATCGATATCCTAGCTAATCCCAATTGGAACTCGTACTTTCAGGTATGCTCAATTGTAATCACATCATGCAACATCCTGTCTTGTCATAAGATTATTATATATATTTTTCCTGATAAATCATATTGAAATTAGGACTGCATTGGTACAATTGATGGGACCCATGTACCCACCTATGTGCCTGGATTGGAAAGTGCAACCTACCGTAACAAGAAATGGGTCCTCTCTTAGAACGTAATGGGCGCATGTACATTTGATATAAAGTTCGTATACGTGCTCGCCGGATGAGAGGGATCTGCCTATAATGCACGTGTCTTACAAAGTGCATTGACACATTCCACTGATCGCTTTACTATCCTTGAGGGTACTTCGTGTAAATTTATATGATCGAACATCTTGATAATATGATTTCTCATGAAATTAGATTGATAATTACTCATAATTAATTGTAGGTAAGTACTATATAGTTGACGCTGGTTATGCTCATTCTCTTGAATTTTTGGCTCCTTATTACTGTATACGGTATCAACTTAATGAATACCGCATGGGCCGCAATCCTTCCAACAAGAAAGAACTTTTCAACTATCAGCATGCTCAATTACGAAACGTTATAGAGTGAATTTTTGGAGTATTGAAAGCTTTCTTTCTAATCCTCAAATCAGCTCCACCATATAACCTTCTAACACAAGTGAAGATAGTAATCGCATGTTGCATGTTACACAACTTTATCCATTTATTTGGAGGAGATGGTTTGGTTGAAGATGAAGTTGCATTAACGGATGTAACGGAGAGCATAGATCTATCACCATGTGAGATTAATGTCATACAACATGAGAAGGACGAATGAGCGACATATGAAGACAATATTGCTTCAAGAATGTGGAATGAATCTCATCCTGTAACTCGTAGTGTTTGAATATCTACATTATAAATTGTCATTTTGAAGTAGGTAATAGCCTTAGAGGATTGTACTCCATATCCTCACAAGGCATGTGTTTTTAGATTACTATCATTTTGGATGTTTGAAAAAAGATAACTCATGTTCCTTCAACTTTAATATCATGTTTGGAATGTATGTATCTTTGGTCAAGTTTAATATCATATATGACTTGTATACAAGGTTGTAGCGTTTATTAAATATGTTCATTTCACTATTTGTAGATAATTGAAGTTAGTGATGGGAAAATGTCACCGAACAAGCGAAACAACCAATCAACTCCAACGAAACAAACCAGTAAAGACCCATGTGTTACACCACGAAGGACACCTAAGAAATATAAAATAAAATCACTTGATGAAAATGGATCTTCTAGTGGTGTAATATGTTAGACCGATGAAATTGATGACTACCTTATTGATACGTTGATGGATGTTGTTGCAAATGGCCGTAAGAGTTCTAATGGATTTAAGAAGGAGACATACAAAACGACTGTGGAGACTGTGAGACTGCATTAGGGATATCAGTTTAGGAGAAACATGTTGGGAATCACCTCCGCATGTTGAAGAGGCTGTGCTTCGAGGTTCGGGACACCCTCAATGCTAGTGGATTTGGTCAGGATGATGACAAGAAGCTAGTGGTCGCTCCAGATGATGTTTGAGAGGATTACATTAGGGTGAAGATATTTCCTTTAATAATTGTACATATCATATTATGTTTGCTTACTAATACTAATTTTACTTCGTTTATATGTTAATAGTCACATTCTTACACACAACATGTTCGGGAAAAAGTGGTGCAAAAGTACGATGACTTAACGTACATATTTAGAAATGACTGAGCTATTGGATTACGTGCTTCGACAGGAAACATGCAGAATACTTTACGTTCGAGAAGGTCTAGGGATCCTGATATTTCACTGACAATGTCAGTTGATCTGATTGACGATACACTCGTGTTATCGAGTGACGATATAAGGGACAGTGCACTTAACATCCAGTGGTCATTTCAGAGTTGTGACGGTACTCATATTGTAAACCGTAATCCAAATGTAAATGGGAACAACTGGGTGAACATAGGCAACACATCCAATTCAAGGAAGAGAGTAAGAATGAATCATCGTTGCAACATCATAGGCAAATGAATGAGTGACGTTGTTGAAGCTGTCAAGTCATTGACTATAACCATACACTAAGGAAAGGACTATATACGTATGTCGCAGATTGTACTGGTCCTAGAGTAGATTGAGGGCCTGACAAGTCATGAGATCCTACGTGCAACAAAGATATTATCAAAAGATAAATAGTAATCACCTCATTCCTTTCTCTACCAAAGCATATGAAGTTGGACTTTGTGCTGATGCTGCTTTCACCAGATCAGTCGTCTGACTGATTGCATACCCTCCACCTAGTCAATGGGGTTATATTAGCTTTGGTTGGTCAGCCAGTGATTTTTGGGCATGAATGTTTATGGTTTGCTATACTGCTAGTTGTGTTGATAACTGTGGGTATTTTTGGATGATAACTGTATTTTTGGATTCCTATGTGCTTGTATTTAATGGTTAATCATTCGTTGCCTTTTAACCTACATTACCTGTTTTTAATTTAGACATAAATTTGAGTTAATTTATGACTATCCTGGTTATATCTACATAAGGTATATGATAATTACGCAGGTTTAATACTTATATAGTCACAACATCAGGTTTGATGTCATCTTCATCGTTATATCATCATTTATATACTGTAGTTGGATACGGGTAGTGATTTTTATATAGGTATGTTCCATTATTCATACACTATTTATGACGTAGTACATAATTTTTTATAACACTATGAAAATCAGCACCCGAATACATAGACTCTGATCCTGAGTTCCTAGGTGTTAACTTAATATAATGCACATAAGTCTTCATTCAGATTCACATAAAAATCATCAGAGTAACGCAAGTTAACTTAGCAGATCCAAAGCGTAGTAGAGATAACGAAAGATTCAGAATAATAGGGCTAACAGTCAAAGATACAATTTTCATAGTAGTGATCGCCCACAATGAGATTATACAAGCCACAATATACAACGTACCTAAGACGGTTAAAGTGTAAAACTTTCATTTTACGCCCAATTCTTTATAACATAATGGCAGTGGCACAACCCGATATAAGCCTACCTGTCTAAGGTCTCACTAGTACCTGTATTAATGATATTCCTGGTTGGTGTTTTAAAACACTGTCCCAGGTGGGAGTAGCTAACTCAGTGGTACCATTAACAATGAGTTAGCATGTTATCGATCCAATAAACACAGGTAAGGATATTAAAGGAAATAATAAATTTCAAATACATCTTGATCAATCTAAGGAATATGAAGTCATGACATGAACATTTTCTTAACTAATGCAATGCAAGAAATTAAATTCAGTAGTCAAGTATCTCGTCAATTCTATTCACCCCGTGGTTTGGGGAAACTAAAGTACCCTCATCTTATCTTGATCTCAATTGGTTTGCGGGCAGGAGTGGTGGAAACACTCCTCGCCTACTTCTCAAAATCTGATATCGGGTTCATGACCCGTGTGACAATTCCCCATCGACAAGGAGCTAACACTGGCCCGACCAACTGGCCCGGCCGATCACTATGGACCCGGATGACACAGTCTGATGCATAGGGTTAGATGGCTCATTGATTCCTCCATTGATAAGAAGTTAACACTGGCTCGACCAATCGGTCTGATCGATCATTATGGACCCGGATTGACATGGTCCGGACACACAGGGTTAGATGGCTCGTCGACGAGCGGAGGGCATTCGCGATCTATATAAGATTCGTCACTCATATGCACCTGCAAGATGGTCGCAATATTATTATAGTTAGGAATATCTGATTCACAGCTTCCTAGGTTGCTCAATGGTCACTACAGGGAGGCTCGTCACCCCAGCATAGGCCGATAGCTAGGACACGGTGTCCCATACCACCATGCCCAGCTCATGAGTCTCATGGATTCTTTCCTGGTTACAATTCAAAGTGGATTCATCCAGTATTAACGTGGATACTCTAGGTTCCTTTCAAGGTTACTTAATCCAAAGTCTTCAAACAATTTCTCGACTTTCGAGCTAGTTTGGTTGACCTGGGGCACTTCGGCTCAACCAACATTGGTACAAGCGTGCCACGTAGCTCAGCTACAGTCAATCTTACAAGTTCAACCTGGGTCGATCGAACAAGCCAAATATGGTTGGCTTGGACCGAGCCATTTCTTAACTAAGCAGTTAATCAACATTCCTAAGATGGGAAGAAATCATGTCTCTATGACTTAGTAATCACTACGTTTCGATTGCATGTTATTACTTTTGAGTTCACACAGACATTTCGTCAAACACATGAGCCTTAGTGGAACTACATATTTTTATATACATAATCCTATCAAGTAACACATGCGTGGTGTTCAACGTTCTAACTTCACTCAGGCATTTCATCAAACACATGAGTATCATATGAGTTACACCTTTATAAAATCCTATAAGTTTAACACATGAGTAGCGTACGTTGTGTTAACATTACTTAAGCATTTCATTCAACGTACAATCAACAGCAAAAACTAGAACATGAATAATCAGACATTTCATCGAACACATGGGATATACTAATTTCATAAATGCAGATTATTTGTAAATCATTTCAGACCAAACAACACGGCAAGTTTTTAAGCGTAGATCGCGGCCTGTGATCATTATCTGGACCCTTAGGGGTTGATAAACGGTAACCTAGGGTTAATAGTCCGCACCTTAAGAGGGTATTTCCAATCTTTGAGATCCTACGATTTGGGGACTTGGGTAAAACCACCAATTCCTAAATCAAAATTAAGAAAGACGACATTAATGACTAGAAATCTATACTAGGTAGCTTAATTGAAAGAAAATATACGATTCTTATCTCCGATTCTTAGCATGGGTGGATTGGTAGAGGTTTTGTAGTAGCCACCAGTTTGGTTGAAGAAATACCAACCGTACAAGCATCAAGATTCCTCTCACTCATACACACATTCTCTCCCTTATCTTTCTCTTCATTTTCTCTCAATTTCTCTTTCTCTTTCTCTTCTCCTTCACTTAAGGTAGAGCATGAAATTTGTATGGGAGAAGGGGGTGCCCAAATGAGGCCCTTATATAGTGCCAGAAGTAGTGCAAATGGCCCTAAGGGCTGAGTTTTCATTATACTAGCCCTATGAGAGAGTGTTTAAGGCTCATTATGGGGTGTACATGTAGATATATACTGTAGGATAATTAGCCCTGAGGATGATCTATGTATGGGTATGATCGGCCCGCCATTTGGATGTGTTAATCAACGCATATGATTAGAAGTCTATTTAACGGTCACCAATGGTCAATCGGGGCTATGACTATACGGATATGAGTAGAGAAATATCATTAACACATGCATCGAGTTTGGTTATGATCTAACGGTCAGAAAGTCATAACTTCACGAAAGAGTAAAATGTCTATTTCACTTAAGTTTCAGATTTCGGCCTAGGGGATTCGTATGTTTCAAGCACTTGGGCTTTGGTGCAAGTCGTGTAATTTTGGGTACTATCTTGATTCTCCACCCACGATGGACGTTAAGCCCAGCGAGACGGACATTATCCTATAATTTTGTGTTTAGTGGGCCATTAATGAGTGATCTAGATCTTGTTCAAAAAATCGGGGCATTTCTGAAATGAATTAGGTATTAAGATTTTTTATGCATAATTATTAAGGTTTAGATTAACTATATTTATAGTGTGACCTATTTATAATTAGCAGAAACGGTAATTCGGTCTTAATAACCCTAAATCATTGGTTTTTAGGCAAAAGGAGTAACTAGATTGATTTGGTTTATTAATCAAGATCCAACCCATAGCCGTCTCGGCTTTAGGTATGTCTTTATTTGGTTATGGTTATCTCGATTAATCGGTGATAGGTTAGATAGATTTGAGCCCTATGTGAACAAATCATGAAGCTAAACTCGATGTTTAAGTGATCATTCGGATTTGTTCGTTTTCTATGGTTAATCAATTTTATTTGTATGGTTCGTTATCGGTACTAGCCGCGTATAGGCTTACTTCGAGCGTCATTGGTCAGTATGTGACAATGTGGGCTAGTATATATAAAAAAATTTAAGGATTTTTCACAAATTCAAAATAGCAAAAAAAATCCAAGATGTTACAATTTCCTTATGTGAGGATGACTAAAAAGATATATGTTATATCCAATGGACATCGTCCCGGGATCTACTATACCTCAGAGGAGTGTCGTGAACATGTTGAGGGATATTCCATAGCCTGCTTCCGTGGATACAAATCTGCATTAAAGGCATTTTTCCAATAGATAGCTTATTACAAGAGTTTAGAGCTTAAAAATGCACCTGTATGAAAAAAGGAGGACGATCATGACAACCGAGGGTCAATGCATGAATGCGTTGCCTTGCCAATTGCATGAACCCTCTAACGACTTCCCTTGCACCATCTTATTACTGTCCATCCAGTAGTGGTAAACTGCATACAGGAGAGAGGTGATGAAGAAACGCCGCATTCATTTTTGGCCCTGATTAGGATAATCTTCGCTGGCCTGGTTTTAATCATCACCATTCAGCTCATGTCTTGGCGCTAAGAATTGCTGGATACAGTGGTCATTTAAGTAGGTTTTTTTTTTTTTTTTTGTAGATGTTTAAAGGACTGTTTTGGACATTGATTTGCGTCGGTAAGTTAGTATGGAAGACTATGGAAACTGCCTGGTTAACCCTGGTATTGGTTCTCTATGTTTATCTGTGTAGATGGTAGACATATATCTGACATTTAATCATTTTGGATTAAATTCTATATCTTTCTTCAAGTAAACCATATATTTTTTCAATTTCAGGCTTACCTATATTACAACATCTACAAGGGATTGCTGATCCCACATGTAACCTACATCATAGGATAATATCTCTTTGCAAGGCCCTAAACAACACACTGGACTCTTCTGGTCTAATGCATTATCATGGAGAACAGGTAAGCTCCTATGTTGCTACATATTATTCCAGTGTTAGTGGCCACGTAGCTTTCGTTGTCAATTTATCCAGACTACACGTCCGTTCATATATGGTCTACCACATAGTGTTGAATCCAAAATTGAAGCATTCCAATATGTTGTGCTTGAAAGATCATCATGATATTATCCTGCGTTGATATCCAAATAAGACCTCCACTAATTACTAGATGATTGGTGCAAAAGGATCAATGGCGGCGAGGAAATACGTGGAGAAAGATTGGGTCCTACAGGTCATTGACCACAGTCCACCATGTACTGAGAGGGCACTACAAGAAATGCCACTTTTACTAACAAAAATTTTCGTAGGCAAAAGTCTTAAAATCGCAGCAAAAAGGTTTTACCCGCGAAATTTTTCGTTGGTAATTTCATAACTAAAAGCCCGTGAGAAACACCTTTTACCCACGAAAAAAAAAATTTCGTTGGCAAAAGTAAAACTTTTGCCGACGAATGTTTTCGTAGGCAAACCATTTTACCAACGTTGAATTTCGTTGGTAAAAGTATTGACAAAACTTTTTACCTACGAATAGTTTTGTAGGTAAAAATACATACATATATACATACTTTTACCTACCAATACTTTCGTAGCCAAAAATATTAGAAACACTTTTTACCTACCAACAATTTCATAGCTAAAAATATTTATAAGACTTTTTACCTACGAATACTTCCGTAGCCAAAAATAATAAAAAAACTTTTCACCTGCCAACAATTTTATAGCAAAACATAACTACAAAATTTTTTACCTACCAATAATGTCGTAGCCAAAAATATTAATATCATTTTCGCTACCAAATATTTCGTAGCTAAAAAGATTAACAACAATGTTGCCTACCAATAGTTTTGTAGCTAAAAATATTAACAAGACTTTTTACCTACCAATAGTTTCGTAGCTAAAAATCTTAACAAGACTCTTTACTTACCAATAGTTTCGTAGCTAAAAATATTAACAAGACTTTTTACCTACCTATAGTTTCGTAGCTAAAAATATTAACAATACTTTTTAGCTACCAAAAATTTTGTAGCTAAAAATATTAACAAGACTTTTTACCTACCAATAGTTTCGTAGCTAAAAATACATAGAAAACGTACCTACGCACGTTTAACTACGAATGATATCGTAGGTAAAAATACCTACAAAACCTTTAGCTACGAATATTTTCATAGGTAAAAACATTTGTGAGACTTTTAACTACGAAAGTTTTCGTAGGTAAAAACTTGGAGGATTCTTTTACCTACAAAAAGTTTCGTAGGTAAAAGTTTTTTTTTTTTTTTTCCACCTGATATACACCTGTTACAATATAATTCCTAATATACACCTGTCATGTAATATATTTCATCATATTTACATTCACAGACATTTAACTCTAAAGTACATAAATAAATCTATCCAAACATAAACTACATCATGCATAAATACATATAAGTTTAACATCATAAATAAAATACAAAAAATCACAAAGATGGAGGCAGAGGTGGTGGGGCATCAATGGATAAGCGTGCGGCAAGAGCCTGAAATATATTCGCTATCCGTCGCTCATGCTCCACCCGCATCTCCTCCATCCTCCTCTCCTGCTCTTCCCTCAGCCTCGCATGCTCTTCTATCCTCATCCTCTCCTGCTCCTCCTTCTGCCTCGTCAGCTCCTCCATCCTCCTCTCCTGCTCCTCCCTCAGCCTCTCCTGCTCCTCCATCCTCATCCTCTCCTGCTCCTCCATCCTCCTCTGCTACTCCTCCATCTGCCTCTCCAACTGCTCACTCTTCTTCTCCAGCTGATTTATGATGTCATTGATGACGACCTGTAGCTGGTGAACCTCTCTCTCAGCGATATCAGCTTGGCGGGTGGTACTCTCACCGACGACGATGGATCGGGTAGAAGCAGCTTTAGCGGGTGCCGTGAGCTTGGCACCATGGCCAAGCCCATGCACATATCCAGAACGGGTGCCAAGCACCTCACTCAGGATCTCTGGCTCACTCCGCTGAGTACAATCGGGAGTGGGCTAACTGCATAAGGTGTCCATCGCTGCCTGTAATGAAAACATATGATTTTTCTCAAAAAAATGACATTATTATAATTTAATGCAATTAAATTTTACAATGTAAAGATTTTTATCCAAATCTCGCCGGCACTAGGATGCACCCAAGATCCCGTCACCTGCCGACAGTGAGTCCCTTTGTAGAGGTCTATTGGTCCGGGCTCCTGGCCAGTGACGGAATCTCGCTACGCAATCGAAAGAAGAATAGAGTTAATATAAAATGCATTGAAAGAATATATCAACTTAATAGTTACCAGTAATTTCTTACCATGTCGTGACGAATTTGTACAAATGATTTTGAACCAGCTACGTGGTTCATTGCTAACTTTTCCCTGTTGTTAGAATTTATTTTGTTCCTCTTCTGAACACATTATTCATAATACATTATTATTAGTTGCGAATTTAATTGTTACCTTAAGATATCGTAAATATATAAATATTACCTAAAAAGAATCAGACGAAAATTTATCGCAGAGTATCTTCCAGTCATCACGGGTCACGTGCGGCGGTGCGGACAGTGTGCCCTCCTCGTTACTCATGCACTGCTTGTACCGTTTGTGTAACAATGAGCGGTACTCCTTGAACCGCTCCTTGATCATGTCGTCGATGGCATAGAAAATGTGCGGAACACTCGAATCCAATTCAAATTTATCCTGCAATTTCGTAAATAATAGATTAAGGCAATAAACTTATTAAGAAAATAACTTAATCGTGTATATATGCCACTATTTAGTATTAATTTCGTAGGTAAAAGAAAGTTTTGTATTAAAATATGGATTTTAGCTACGAAATTTAAATTCGTAGGTAAGTAAAAATAAATCTAAAGCTTTTGGCTACGAAATTAATTTCGTAGGTAGAAGAAAGTTTTTGTTTTAAATAGGGATTTTAGCTATGAAATTTAAATTCGTAGGTAAATATTGGGTTTACCTACGAAATTGGAATTCGTAGGTAAAAGCAAGATTAAGATAATTTCAAAAGACCTTTCAACTACAAATATTTTTTGTTGGTAAAGATGAGTTTTTATCTACTAAATACCATTTCGTAGGTAAAAGGAAATTTCCAGAGCTTTTAGCTACGAATATTTTGGTAGGTAAAGATATGTTTTACCTACGAAATCCCATTTCGTAGGAAAAAGTAAGGTTTTCAATTTTTGGTTTTTTAAAAATGTTAAAAAACATTTAGCTACGAATATTTCCGTGGGTAAAGAAGGGTTTTACCTACAAAATTAGAATTCGTAGGTAAAAGCAAAGTTTTGGTTTTTTGGAAATTCAAAAGACCCTTCAGCTACTAATATTTTCGTAGGTAAAAGTAAAGTTTTCGATTTTTTGTAATTCAAAACATCATTTAGCTATGAATATTTTCGTAGGGAAAGATTTGATTTTTTCATTAATTCAAAACAACCTTTTTCTACGAACAGTTTCGTAGGCAAAGATGGGTTTCAAAATCGCAACACCCTTTTGTGTATGAACATTTTTGTAGGTAAATATGGGTTTTACCTATGAAACTGTTTCGTAGGTAAAGATGGGTTATGATATTCAAAACACTGTTTGGCTACGAACGTTTACGTAGGTAAAGATTTGTTTTAACTATGAAAGTATATTTCGTAGGTAAAAGTAAAGTTTACCTTTTTTTCGAATTCAAATCATCATTTAGCTACGAATATTTTCATAGGTAAAGATGGTATATTTTAATTACCCATTAGCTTGGAATATTTTCGTAGATAAATATTGGTTTTTACCTACGAAATTTCAGTTCGTAGGTAAAAAAATCCAAATGACTTTTGGCTACGAATATTTTTGTTGGTAAATATGGGTTTTACCTACGAAATTAAATTCGGTAGGTAAAAGTAATGTTTTCATTTTCTTATTTTTTGAAAAAGGCAAATTACCCTTTACCTATGAAAAAACTTTGTAGGTAAATATGGGTTTTACCTACGAAATAAAATTTCATTGGTAAAAGTTACATTTTACCTATGAAAATAATTTTCATCGGTAAAAGCTATCTTTACCTACGAATATTATTTTCGTAGGTAAAAGTTCCTTAGGTAAAAACCATATTTCTTGTAGTGGGGGCACGTCATATAATCAGGTCTGCTGTAAAAATTAAACAGTGCTTTGCAGTTGTTGTAGAGTTGATATGTTTGGACACCCTACGAGCAAAACCAGATTTACACGACTACTATACCATCCACCCATACACATGACAAGTGAATTTCCGTCTATTACATCGGAAAAATTCTTAATATCAATCAGGATAAAGCAGCCAGCCGGTTTTGCTCCAATCATCGCTGATGCATGTAAAAAGTAATTTTGATATCTTTACGGCCGAATACTGACCAGCGTGGTAATTGGAAAACCAAACCCTTAGGGAATGTTTCTATCAGGTAAACATTTTAAAAAATAATAATAAATAAAAATCACATTTTCCAGCATATATTTTCACAAGCAATCAGTCTTTAACAGATGTATGGTGCAGATTGGGTCTATTATCACTGTCTGACACATGTGTGGCCCAGGATTATTGGACAACGCATGGGGAGTATACAATAGACTTGACGTATTAGGTAAGACAGGATGCGTCGGTGGGAGCTTATTACAGTGCATGAAACTGCACATTCATGTGCGTTTGACACAATTAAGTTGCTACAAGTCAATAAAGTTACACGTGGGATGCATGAACATGGCAAAATCGTCGACTGATTGGACGGTTAGGATGGTCTGGTGGTTGGTGATCAGTGGATCTATTAGAGAATGGGAATTGTTAGCTGTTCAAATTGAAAGGGCTAAATTAGATGGTTAAGATTGTCCGATCAATGTGATTTCAAGTGCCCACGATTTGGGTGGTCAGGATGGACGTGTATATATGCCACTGTTTAGTATTTTGTGATAATTAGGGAGCGGATGGCTGCCCTGGCCTCACGTGTCCTAACCGTGAGTCCACGTTGATATATCTGTAGTATATCCAAGCCATCCATCCGTTTTACCGATTATTATAGGTGGGATAAAAAAAAATGAAGCATATGCAAGCCTTGGGTGGACAGCAACACAAGAAACAATGGTCATTAACGCCCACCATTAAAACTTCATAAGGCCCACCGTTATTTTCCATCCAAACTGTTGATAAAGCCACATAGATGAATGGGAAAAGGCAATATCAGCTCGATCCGAACTTTCGTTGCCCACGGGAGGCTTTTAACGGTCAATCACCATGTTTCCTGTTGTGTGGTCCACCTGAGATTTTTATCTCCCTCAGTTTTTTTCTCATGCACTATAATGATATTAAAAAACGGATGGACGGCGTGGATATTCTACATATACATCTAAGTGGGACACACGGACAGACTGTGTTGGAAATGGATTGGCTCCTCTGTGGACCCACCATGATGTATTTGTTTCATCCATGCTGCCCATCTATTGTTTTAGATCATAGTCTCATATCAAAAATGAGGTATATCCCAATATCAAGTGGACCACATTACAGGAAACAGTGTTGAATGAATGTGTAACCATTAAAAACTTTTTGGGTGACATAAAAAGTTTAGAATCAAGCTGATCTTTGTTTTTTCCCTTTCATCTGGGTCTATATGAACTAATCAACAAATTGAATTTCAAATAAACAGTACAATGGGCATTAGGAGGATTTTAATGGTGGATATCCAATCACTATTGTTTTCCTGTGGTGTGGTCCACTTGAGATTTATATCCCTCTCATTTTATTTTATTTTATTTTTTATTTTTAGTATAAATCCTTAAAATGACCTTTGGAATGGATGAAACACATATGTCATCATGGTGGGGCCCATAGTGCACCTAGCATCTAGGGGTGCACATTTAACCAGTAGAACCGTGGAACTGGACCGGAACCGACCAAACAGTCCAGTTTGGTCTGGTTCTAAAGTGCACCAGTTCCAGTTCCGATTTTTTGAAAAATTAAAGAACCGGTCACATCGGTTCGGTTCTCGGTTTGGGGGTATGTAGAACCGAACCGATCCGTAGAACCAAATCGTGGATCCGATCTGTAGAACCGAACCGTAGAACCGAACTTGGAACCGAACCAAGAATGCTTTGATTATTTCCATATTTGACTCATGATTTATGGTTTATAATGCACCATTTAATTATTTTCATAAATATATTTTTGCACACCTTATACAATATTTAAACCATTCATCAAATGGACCACAACATGGATGGACATGGGCTAGATAATAAAATTAAACATGCAATTAGGCTGAATTATAAAAAGCCCAAAATCGTGGAACCTATCCGAAACCGAACTGGTTTTAACGGTTCGTTCTAGGGTGCCAACGGTTCCGTTCCGGTTCCGAATATCATAGAACCGTTAAGAACGGTTCGGTTCCGGTTTCACCCTAGAACTGGACCAAACCGAACCGTGTGCACCCCTACTACCATCAGCCACGCGACTGGTGACAGGGGTGGGGGTGTACATCGAGTCGAACCGAGTCGAGCTGGCCTCAGCTCGACTTGGCTCGGCCACTGGCTAACCTTAGCTCGAACTCGGCTTAGCTCGATTAAATCTTTTAATCCGATGGTGACTTTTCTTCCTTAGAGAGAAGGAACCCACAAAGCTCGCAACTAACTAGCCAGCTCGGCTCGGCTCGGTTCAGTCAGCAGCTCGGGCCAGCTCGGGCCTAATTCAAGCCAAGATTGAGCCTAATTCGTCATTGAGGCATTTCCACAAACACTTAAACTATAATTTCAAAATCCCACTGTTTTACAAACAGAGGCAAAATGGTATTTGTTTTATATACATACCTTCCTTACCACCTGCCATATTTCGTTGAGTCATTTTTATCAAACAGTTGGTGATCAACATCAATGACAACTTAACCGAGTCACCGAACTAGTTCGATCCAAGTTGGATTTTTGCTAGATTTGATCCGAGTCGAGTCGAGCCAGGGCTTGTTGGAACTTGGCTTGAACTCATTTTTTAGCTTAAAAAATCAGCTCAACTCAACTTGAACTCAACTCCGAACCTAGCCGAATCGAACTATTCCAAGTCGAGTCGAGCGAGCTAACCGTGCTAGCTCGGTTCATGTACACACCTAGGCAGGGGGAGTAGCCAATCCGTTTCCCATCTCGATACATGGAATCTTCCACGTGGACTCTAATGACAGCATTAGGTAAGGCTTAGGGGATATTTCTAGGTTGCAAACATAAAACAAAATACCACATTTTCCATCATATATTTTTACAAGCAGTTGGTCTTTAATAGATGTATGGTGCAGATTGGGTTTATTATGGCTGTCTGACACATGTGTGGCCCAGATTATTGGACAACGCATGGGGTGTATACAATAGAAGTTGACGTATTAGGTAAGTGGGAGCTTATTACGGTGCATGAAACTGCACATACATGTGAGTTTGATACTATTAAGTTGTGACAAATCAATAAAGTTACACGTGGGATACATCAATATGGCGAAATCATCGACTGATTTAGAATAATCTGGTTGGTGATCGGTGGATCTATTAGAGAATGGGAATTGTTAGCCGTTCGAATCGAAAGGGCTAATTAGATGGTTAAGATTGTTCAATCAATGTGATTTCAAGTCCAGGGTGAGGCCCAGGATGTGGGTGGTCAGGATGGACGTGCATGTATGCCACTGTTTAGTGGAAGCGGATTAGCTACCGACAGGTTGATAGGGAGACTTACTACTGAAGTGACGTCACCGAGATCTGTAGGCCTCACCATGATGTATGCTTTGTATCCACACCGTCCATCCATTTGTAAAGATCATGTTAGGGCATGATACAAAGAATGAGGAAGATCCAAAGTTGAGTAGAACCTATCACATGAAATAGTGGGGAGTGTGACGCCCACCGTTGAAACCTTCCTAAGGTCCACCGTGATGTTTATTTGAGATCTAACCTGTTCATAAGTTAACATAGACATAAAAGAAGGGAAAACACAAATAACATCTTGATCGAAAACTTTTGTGGCCTTTAGCAGTTTTCAACGGTGATCGTCACTCTCCTCACTGTTTACTGTGGTGGGGTCCACTAGAGCTTTGGATCTGACTCATTCCATAGCTCATGAGCTAAAATGATTTTTCCAAATGGATGGACTGTGTGGATTCAAAACATACATCATGGTGGGGCCTACATAACTCGGTGACGTCACTTCATTAGCAAGTCTATCATAACCTTAGGGTCACCTTGATGTATCTGTAGTATATCCACGCCATCCATCCGTTTTTACGGATCATTTTAGGTGGGATCCAAAACAATGAAGCATATACAAGTCTTAGGTGGACCACACTATAGGAAACAGTGGTCATTAATGCCCACCATTAAAACTTCATAGGGCCCACCGTTATTTTTCATCCAAACTGTTGATAAGGCCACAAGGACCTAGATGAATGGAAAAGGCAATATCAGTTTGATGCGAAACTTTTGCAGCCAATGGGAAGATTTTAATGGTCAATCACCATGTTTCCTATAGTGTGGTCCACCTGAGATTTTTATCTCTACAATTTTTTATTTTTCATACAATAAAATGATCTTAAAAAACGGATGGACAGTGTGGATATACTACATATAAATCAAGGTGGGGGCCACGGACTGTGTTGGGTGAGGCCGGGCCGCACCTAACCCACTCCCATTGTTTTACAGGGAGGACTCAGCTAGATACGGATTGGCTACTTTGTGCGACTAACCCTGATATATGTGTTTCATTCATGCTATTTATCTATTTTTTTAGATCATTTTATGGTACGAGATAAAAAATGAATTATATCCCAACCTCAAGTGTACCATATTATAGGAAACAGTGTTGAATGAATGTCTAATCATTAAAAATTTTTTAGGTGCCATAAAAAGTTTTGGATGAAGCTGATCTTTGTTTTTTCCCTTCATCTAGGTCTGCATGACCTAATCAACAGTTTGGATTTCAAATAAACAGTACAGTGGGCCTTAGGAGGATTTTAATGGTGGATATCCAAGCACTATTGTTTTCCTGTGGTGTGGTCCACCTGAGATTTATATCCCTTTCATTTTTTAGATAACGCCTTAAAATGATTTGCAAAAATGGATGAACGGAATTGATGAAAAACATATATCATGATGGGGCCCAGAGAGCACCTACCACGAGCCATGGGCCTGGTGGCACGGGGAGCAGCCAATCCGTTTCCGACAGTTTCCGACTAACTTATGCCTTTGCCTTACTAAGGATGGGCATGTCAGTGGTGGGCCCCACCACACATGTTCGGTTGTGATTATCCGTGTTTGGTCATGTTGTGCTCTCTCATGGCTTGTCGTTTTCCTCGCTCAAGATCACTTCTGTACGATAGAAAATAAACGCCATCTGATTAACAAAGAAGGCACCAAAAAAGGCTGGGTGCTTGACGGTGTCCTTGTTTGCGAGCGCATCAGATGGTGTACCACACGCCAGCAATATGACTGATGTGTTGACGTCATCAAAGTTACGTCGGTCCATCTTCAGGTATGTATTATATGCCAACCGTCCTTTCATTTTGAGAGCTTGTCCTGGGGCTTGAACCGAAAACATAAGACAGATCCAGAGATCAAGTGGACCACACTACAAATATCTGTATACCATTGAAACCCTTTTGTGCGTCATGGAAGTTTTGTATTGATATGATATTTGTTTCTCCTCTTCATCAGAGTTTGTGTAACCTTATGGACAGATTAGATGAAAAATAAAAGATATGGTGGGCCCTACAAATGTTTTAATGGTAAGAATCATTGTCCCACTGTTATTTCTGGTGTGGTTTACTTAAGCTATATATATATATATATATATTAATCATACTCTAAAATGATTTTAAAAAATAGATGAACGGTGTGGGTATAATAAATACATCAATTTTGGGCCCACGTAAATTTGATATACTTTGAACCAATCGTGCAACTCCAAGCTCGAGGAGCTGCAACGCTCGTCTTGGCACGACGTGTATCCACACTGGCCATTTGGCTGGTGTGCGGTACACCAGCCAATATGGAAACGGATTGGCTACTCCCCTGCCACCAGGCAATGGCGGGTGTTCGGTGCTCTGTGAGTCCACCATGATGTATGTGTTTCATCCATGTCATCCATCTATTTTTATAGATCATTTTATGGTATGATACCAAAAATTAGGTATATCCAAATCTCAAGTAGACCACATTAGAGGAAACAATGTTGAATGAACGTCGACCATTAAAAGCTTTTTGGGGCCATAAAAGTTTTGGATCAATCTTATCTTTATTCTCTGCCTTCATCTGGGTCTGCATAACCTAATTAACAAATTGTATATCAAATAAACAGTACAGTGAGCCTTGGGAGTATTTTAATGGTGGATATCCAATAGTGATTGTTTTCCAATGGTGTTGTTCACATTAGATGTATATGTAATGTTCCGTTCAACCAGAACAGTGTCATGGGGCGTCCACATAAGATTTGCTGCAAGACCGTTCGTTTAAACTACTCGTGGTGATGTACCACAAGTAAATTAATATAGGATTAGCCCAATTAAGTAGACTTGACGGATCATGATAGGACCTAGGGCGGGCCGCCAAGCCGGATGATCGTTTACACTTAGCAACAACCCGTGCGGGCCATACAGTGACTAATGAAGGCCATAAAAATCTAAAAATTTAGGGAACCATAGATCTCACGGGCTTCTGGTCTATCGCGGACCACTGACTCAGTGGACACACAGGAATAATTATCCGTGCCATTCCAGTAGCATTTGTCAAATACAATCCACCCAAGGCTAGAATTGAAATCTGGCACTCTTGAATGAATCTGAAATGTAAAACATTTCAGCCGTTGAATTTCTTTTAAATTTATGGTGAAGGTCTAATGTATTTTTTTACGCCCGTCCACAAAATATGTGACCTGATCGTGGAACGGTGACAGTTGATCGCAAATCAAATCCATACGATCAAACTCCATATCTGATCGTTCTCAAATTTTGCATGGCCCTTCATCGGGCCATGGAGCAGCTATCCTATAAGTTTCATGACTAGGGGGCCACCAGAATTTTCCCAACAATCGGAATGGACCCTACAGGGTCATTTAAAGATCGGAACCACATGATTAAATCCCATATTCATTCATCTGTTTTCTTCCAAACTTTGCATGACCCCTCATCAGGCCATGAGACACCTGCACACTAAATTTGGTGGCCAAGGGGGTGTTAGGGTGTAACGTCCTGGAAATTGGGGGTCGTGTATGCACTTGACTTCCAAGTCCCCGGTTATCACTTATAACTTATTTTTTTATCAGTTTGCGATTAATCAGATTTAAATGAGCAGCATGGAATTTTATTAGAACATGAAACATAATCACAATGGGTTTACTGAAATGAAAGAGGCCAAATATACCTATATATATATATATATATATATATATATATATATATATATATATATATATATATATATATATATATATATATATATATATATATAGGTCCAAAAGAATGAAAAGGGGTCACCCAAGGCGTTGCCCAACAAAAATACAAAAAAAAAATGATATGTCCAAAGAGAATGTTGCATTGAACCCCTACTAGGAGATCTAAGTTCGCCCGTGAACTCTACGGTGAACCACCCATCAACTGAAAATAGGACAGCTCGTCCTCCTCATCCAGGCTCACGCTGCAAGGCTCCTCATAATCAGCGTCACCTGTAACTACTGAAGAGTCTGGTTGGTGTTTTAAAACACGGTCCCAGAGTGGGAGTGAGTGATCAACTCAGTGGGTGCTATTAATCTTAAGTTGTAACAGACATCAATTACATTATGAACCTAATGAAAAGCAAACATTCATAAATATCTAACTAATCTTGTTAATGCATATGCATGATAGATGATATGATGCATGCCCTCGCCACAACACTCCCTCGAGCGACTCCATCTAACGATTACGTATGACCAACACTCCCTCAGAGCGACCTCAATTGCTGAGTCGCCACCCTAGTTAGTGCGATGCAATGCGATAGTATTAGCCAAGTTCTTAGTTAAGTCCGTTCATCCAGCAGGTTAGAGAATCTGATACACCCCACATATTAAATGCCCTGAACTAGTTGCGAGGCTAAGACCCCCCAACGTATGAGGCCAAGACCCGGCGATCCTTGTTCCTGTCGGGTTCTCCATCCCCGACTTCAAGCACATGGGGAGTGCTGAGAACTGGGATCACTCGCGGTCACTACGGGGAGGCGCGTCACCCCAGCGTAGGCCGACAGCTCGGACATGGTATTTCATTCCACCATGTCCGGCTTACGAGACTGTGAATCGATATTCAATTCGCTATCAATGGTCTACAACGGTTGTAGGGTGTTTCAGGTTCCATACATATGTGAGCAAACATGGGTAACAATCAAGGTTGGTCAGTAAATAAGTCAGACCGCACGAGTTCAGGCAAGCACGTGACAAACGACATCGGGTACAAGCGACCCATGTAGTCTAACTACTGTCGCTCACGTGCATCCACCCGAATTTATGGATTTAACCTCAGGATAGTCCTACCAACGGGACCGCCTTCACTCTCCTCGTATTCTTGACCAACCCAAGGGTTTGGTTGTAATGTATAGCATACCGACTAACATGGGTTATCAATTAGTATAGGTAATAACATGCATTCATACTTTCCATAATAGAATTCAGATTTTTTTACAAGGCAAATGCTAAAAATATCATGAAATAAAAGTGTAAGTGTTGTGTAGGTTAGTGTGGAAGGCAAGCATTTCATATATCTCCTAATATCAAAATATATATAAGGGTTAGTGCATCAAACATGTTATGAGGAAAACACCATACATGAACCGAACAAGGAATGTACAAGCAATCATCACTAACATACCCAATCATGTTTGAGAATCAATAAGTATTCCATCATCATTCCACATTAATTTGGGGGGGATCTAAAGTGTAAGGTCTTGCCTAGATTTTGCTAGATTATCCAAATACATCATCCAATAAACAAAATCATTAGATTCATACTAAAATTGGTGCTAGGCCACCTAAGAATAATAGTCCGCACCTTCGAATTATTGTAGGCTTGGGAAAACGACCTAGGAGCGTGAATTTTGGGGTCGAACGGCTGGATTCCCAAAAACATACATTTGTATGCTAGAATCCCAAGTAAATCCCTCCTCATCACAAGGTTTTCAAGAAAAATGGGTGATAGATCTTACCTAGGTGATCAACGGAATGAAATGGCAGTCGCGGAGGAGGGTTTCCTCTTGGAGACGAGGTAGGGAGTTGTAGGGTTTGATTTCCTTGGGCCCCACCTCGATCTAGGGTCCACCTTTCTCACCTTCACTCTCTCTTCCTTCTCCTTGCTCTCTCTTTACTCCCTTAACAATGGTGGTTGTGGTGGGAGTTATGAGAAAAGGGGCTAGGAATTTTATTTCCTAAAGTTGGGCCAAGTGGCCTTAAGTTTCAATGAATTCCCACAATGGCCCTATAGGGTTTCCTATTGGCTTTAGGATGGACCTAACATCCCCTAGGCTACTAAATTTGGTGTGTATGTCTCTCATGGCTCAATGAGGGGTCATGCAAAGTTTGAGGACAAACGGATCAACAAATGTGGGGTTTGATCTTACGGTTCTGATCTTCATATGGCCCTGTGGGGACCATTTCGATTTTTGGGGCAGTTCTGGTGACCCCCTGCCCATGAAACTTATAGGGTAGGTGGTCTATGGCCCGATGAAGGGCCATGCAAAAATTGAGAACGATCGGATATGGGGTTTGGTCGTACGGGTTTGATTTGTGATTAACGGTCGTCGTGCCACGATCGGGTCCCAAGTTTTATGGACAGGCGTAGGACACTACATTAGGCCTTCACCAAAAATTTAGAAGAAACCCGACGGCTAAAAATTTTGGAGTCTCTGTTTCATTAACCAGTGCCAGATTTCAACTCTGGCCTTGAGTGGGTAGACATATGCTGTTGGAATGGCTCAGATAATTAACTTCTGGGTGTCCAATGAGTCTGTGGTCCGCGATGGATCACAAGCCCAGTAAAACGGACCTTACTCTATAATTTTGAAACTAGTGGCCCACCAACGAGCGGTCTAGAGCTTGTTTGGAGAATCAGGGCAGTTCTAGAATGAATTTGGTAGTGAGATTTCTCATGAGTAATGATTAGATTTTGGATTATTTATGTTCATAATGTGGCCCATTTATAACTAGTGAAAGTGGATATTTGATCATGATTACTCTAAACCATCGGTTTTAGGCTAAAAGAGTAACTGGGTTGATTTGGTCTATTAGTTAAGATTCAGGCCTTATCTGATTCGGCTTCGGTTAGATCTTTTAATTTAGTTATATTTGTCTTGATTAGTTAGTGATGGGTTGGTTAGATTTGAGTCCTATGTGAGTAAATCGTAGGGCTACACCTGATGTTCAAGTGATCGGGCGGATTCGTTGACTTCTTATGACTGATTAATCGGACTTGTGCGGTCCTTTACTGGTACCACTCCTGTATAGACTAACATCGAGTGCTAATGGTCTTTTAAGTGACATTATAAGTTAATTAATAAAAAAAATTATGAATTTTTAAAAATCCAGGATGTTACATAGGGCTGCCCCAAAGCTAATATGGAGTCCTAGAGGGTCATTGTGGGCATTTGAGGAAACTCAAGCCCAATTGGCCCAAATTTAGGAAATAAAACTCTAACTCTCTCATAACTCCCTCCTTTACTACAACCACCAAAGAGAGTAAAGGGAGAGTAAGAGAGTAAAGAGAGAAGAAATAGGGAGTGAAGAAGAGTAAGGGTGGACCATAGATAGAGGTGAGGCCCAAAGAAACCTCATCTTATAACTCTCTACCTCTTCTACAAAGAAACCCTACACCGCCACCATAAGAATCGCTTCCATCAATCGTTTAGGTGAGATCCATCATCTCTTTCCTTGAAACCTTTGTGTTGAGAAGGGATTTGCATGAAATTCTAACATGCAAATGTGTGCTTTAGGGATTCCGGCCGATCGACCCTAAATCCACACTCCTAGGTCTTCTTCCAAGCCTTCAACGATCCAAAAGTGTGGACCATTATTAGGTGGCCTTGCACCAATTGTAGTATGAGTCTAATAATTTTGTTTTTTTGGATGATACATTTGGAGAATATAGGGAAAAACCTAGGAATTGTTAGGTCGTCTGGAATTGTATGTCATATTGATGTTGTTCTTTCCTCTCATATGATTTGGTATGAATTGATGATCTCACGTTTATGTCTTGTTAGGTTTTATTCACATGTTGTTGCCCTATAGCATGTATGCCTTATTAATCCTTGTGTAAATTGATTCTATAAGATATATGAGATGTTTAACATCCTCACTATCCCACACACCACACATGCACCTTATTCATGATGTTGTTAGCTTACTTATGGAAAAATCTAAATTGTATGTGAGGAATATAGATGCACGATATTGCTTATGCTAGTTGATAATGCTGATTTTTAGCATATTATGGATGACTATCAACCCTTTAGTTGGTCAGGAAAATGAGGAGAGTGAGGGTAGTCCTGTTGGTAGGACTACCCTGGGGCTAAACTCATGGGTTTGGGCGAGTGCGGGAGGTCGACAGTAGTTAAACTACATGGGTCGCTTGTACTCGATGTCGTCTGTCACGTGATTGCCTGGACTTGTGCGGTATAGCCTGTTACTGACTAATCTTTCTTGTTAACCTTGATTGTTCCCATATGTATGGAACCTAGAACACCCTGCAATCGTTATAGCCCATCGATAACCAATTGAAACTGGTCCACCGCCTCATGAGCCAGGCATGGTGGAATGGGACACTGTGATTGAGCTGTCAGTCTACGCTGGGGTGACGTGCCTCCCCGTAGTGACCGCCAGCGATCCATTTTTCTCGGCACTCCCCATGTACTTGAAGTAGGGGATGAGGAACCTGAGGGATCAAGGATCGCGGGGTCTCGGCCTCACACATTAGGGGGCCTTGGCCTCGTAACTAGTTTAGGGCATTAATACGCGGGGTGTATCAGATTCCCTAACCTGCTGGGTGAATGGACTTAACTAAGAACTCAGCTAACAGGATCACATTGCATCGTACTAGTTAGGGTGGTGACTCGGCAACCGAGGACTCTCTGAGGGAATGTTGGTCATACGCACTCATTAGATGGAGTCGCTCGAGGGAGTGTTATGGCGAGGGCATGCATCATATCATTCATTATACATGTACATTAATAAGATTAGTTAGGTGTTTATGAATGGTTATTTTTCATTAAGTTCATAATATAATTGATACCTGATATAACTTGAGACTAATAGCACCCACTGAGTTGATCACTCACTCTTACTCTGGGACGGTGTTTTAAAATACCAACTAGACTCTCCCGTAGTTACAGGTGACGAGGAGTATGAGGAGCCTGACGGCACGAGCTTAGGCGAGGAGGATGAGCTATCCTACTTTCAGTTGATGGACGGCTCTCCATCCGCTTAACAGGCGGGATTGGGATCACTGAGTTGTGGACTCAGCTTTATTCTTTTTGGACATATTATTCTTTTTGTGGTTTTTGTTAGGCAACGCCTTGTGCAACCCATTCATACTTTTGGACCTGTATATATGCTAGATATCTTTCATTTCAGTAGACTTGTGTGATTGTGCTTCATGTTTCAGGAAATTCCAGGCTACACATTTGAACCTAATTAAACGCATATTAATGAAAATCGGTTATAAGTAACACTCGAAAACTCGAGAGTCGAGTATATGCACGACTCCTGATTTCCAGGGCGTTACATTATCTCTCTCAGTTTTTGGATGAAGCTCAAAAATGATATATTAAACTGTGATGTGGCATCCCTGGAAACTCTTTATGAACCCAATTTTTAGCCTAATCTAAAACTCTAGTGGGCCATAACAAAGAGAAATGCAAACCAACGGAAGAAACTATTTCCTTTTGCCATGACCCACCATAGTTTTTTATCAAGCCAAAATTTGGGCTTCTAAGGTTTCAATGGCTGCCGCATCACGTGGACTGTCCAAATTTTGTGCCCATGATAGGTGTGCAAAGGTGCGCACGGGTGCTCATGTAAGAAGGTGAGTAGGTGAGTATTCCTCTCTCTCTCTCTCTCTTTATATATATATATATATATATATATATATATATATATATATATATATATATATATATATATATATAGTGAAATGCTCACTAGCAAACGGGTTCTCACGAGATCTCATGAACACTTTTTGATACGTGATGTGAGCATAAAAAGCTGAATGGTCCACTATATGAATCACCTCATAAAACCCCTAAGGTCAAAAAATTAGCTTGATCAAGAAATTTGGTGGGCCTTAGTAAAGTGAGAGGAAATTCTCTCATTTGATTTACCTCTCGCTTCGCTATGACCTAGTCAAATTTTGAACCGGGCTAAGTTTTGGGCCACAAGGGTTTCGTAATATCACTAATCTAGTCAACCATTCGGATTACATATACATATTATGTGAGATGAGTTCTAAAAAAATACTTAGGAGTTCTCATAAAAACTGAGTTCACTAGTGAGCATTACAATTTTCTACATGAAATGACTTCTAGTTTACGTGTGACTCTTTTATTTCACACTTGTATGGTAGTGCAGGTAAAAATGCCATACATACTTTTATAGAAAAAACTACACCCAATTTGCAAAAGTCGCATTAAAAAAACTTATATGACAAAAGCTATGGCTATGGAAATAGATGCATATGAAAAATGCAAATTGCATGTGCAAATGATGCTTCGACAAAACCAGCCCTTAATGTCTGCTACCATTTTTTATACATTGGAAGGGGCCAAAGGTCACGATGCCAATGTGATGTGACATGTAGTCCTGTGTCTTTGAACAATATGCACCAATGTGATAAATATTGTTGAGATTTTAAAATTTAGGAAATAATATTGTAGAGTGGAGATCTAACCATCGGTTTAGTTGTAGTGAAGATCTCTATTTGTATTTGGAAAAAAAATATATAGCAGAAATTCAAAAGTGAGTCTAGACTGATAATGATATACATTTTATTGGATGACTGTTTGTGTATTGTAAAGATTTTTTCTTTATTAAATGTTGTTGTGGATGTTTGGATATTAAATCATGACTTGGGATTCTGAGTCAAGTCTGACCAACTCAAGCACCGAATTTCATGGCATAACATCCATCCCGTCAACATATATGGGGTTTTAATTTAATATCATCGGCCTAAGTTTGAGAACAAAACTTATCGCAGATGGACCACACGGGATAAAGTAGTTCATAATTAACATACAATATTTTATTGTTATTGTAGGCCATAAATAGTTTCAAACATATAAGTGAAAAGACCATTTCGCGGGGTTTACGACTATCTAATTAAAATGAACAGATCAGATCATCCAAGAGATGGACTGAACTTCAATTTTGGGTGGAGCCCATGTCCATTTTAAAAGTACATTTCACTTTCTGAGGCGAGAGCTTACCGTACAAGGGGCAACTGTGGTAAATTGACATTTTCATCATCTGAAAAATGAAAAAGTAAATTCAGGACTAGAATTTCTTATTCTCATCCAAGCTCCTACCATACCCACATCACCTTATGGGGCCACGTAGACCACACACACATATAGTGCAATGCTCACTTGCAAACTGGTTCTCATGAGATGAGATCTTGTGAGCACCTTTTGATACGTGATGTTAGCATAAAATCTGAACGGTCCACTAGATGAATCACCTCATGAAAGTCTTAAGGTCCAAAAGTTAGCTTGATTCAGAAATTTGGTGGGCCTTAGCAAATTGAGATAAAATTCTCTCATTTGATTTGCCTCTCACTTCGATATGGCTCACTAGATTTTTAAATCAGATTTAGTCTTGGACGATAAGGGTTTCATAATGTGACTCGTCTAGTTGACCATTTGGATTACATATGCACGTCATGTGTGAGGTTAGTTCTCAAAAACTGCTTGGGAGTTTCGAATCTCACATATTCAATTAGCATCACTCTCTCTCTCTCGTTCTTTCTTTATATATATATATATATATATATATATATATATATATATATATATATATATATATATATATATATATATATATATATATATATATATATATATATATATATATATATAAACAGTTTCCTACATGAAATGACTTTTAGTTCATGGTTGATATGACTCTTTTATTTAACACTTGAATGGTAGCATAAGTAAAATTGCAAATTGCATGCGTAAATGATACTCCGACAAAACAAACCCTTAATGTCAAAATATACTTATTTTCTCTTGAAAATCGGGGGTCGTGTATACACTCGACTCCCGAGTTCCCGGGGTCACTTATCACTGATTCTCATTAATATGCGCTTGATCAAGTTTAAATGCATAGCATGAAATTTTTCAGAATATGAGGCGCAACCACACAAGTCCACTGAAATGAAAGAGATCAAATACACACACACACACACACACACACACACACACACATATATATATATACATGTCCAAAAGAATAAAAGGGTCGCCCAAGGCGTCGCCTACCAAAATTACAAAAAGAATGATATGTCCAAAAGAATAAGGTTGAGCTCACACTCAGCGATCCAATCCAGCCTCTTAAGTTGGCAGAGAGCCGTCCATCAACTGGAAATAAGATAGCTCGTCCTCCTCCTCGAAGCTCACCTCACCAGTCTCCTCATGCCCTGAGTCACCTGTATTTATGAGTGGGTCTAGTTGGTGTTTTAAAACACCGTCCGAGAGTGGGAGTGAGTGATCAACTTAGTGGGTGCTATTAGTCTTAAGTTACAATAGGCATCAATTATAATACGAACTTAATGAAAAACAGTCAATCATAAATACCCAACTATTCTTATTAGTACGCATGCATGGTGGATGATATGAAGTATGCCCTCGCCACAACGGTCTCTCAAGCGACTCCATCTAATGATCGCGAGTGACCACACTCCCTCAGAGCGACCTCGACTGCCGAGTCGCCACCCTAACTAGTCAATGTAATGCGATCATGTTAGCCAAGTTATTAGTTAAATCCATTCATCCAGAAGGTTGGAGAATCTGATACACCTCACGTATCAATGCCCTGAGCTGGTTGCGAGGTCAAGACCCCTCAACGTGTGAGGCCAAGACCCCACGGTCCTTGATCCCATCGGGTTCGTCTCCTCAACTTTAAGCACATGAGGAGTGCCGAGAGAAAGGGATCGCTAGTGGTCACTACTGGGAGGCACGACACCCTAGCGTAGGTCGACAACTCGGACACAATATCCCATTCCACCATGCCCGACTCACGAGGCGGTGGACCAGTATTAATTTAGTTATCGATGAGTTACAACGGTTGTAGGGTGTTCAAGGTTCCATACATAGGTGAGCAAACAAGGTTGGTCAGCCCGTATACTAGACCACACGAGTCCAGACAAGTACGAGGTGGAACGGCATAGGGTGCAAGTAACCCATGTAGTCTAACTACTGTCGCCCACACGCACTCGCCCAAATCCATGGGTTAGCCTTAAGGCGATCCTACCAACAAAATCACCTTTACTTTTCTCAAGTTCCTGACTAACCTAAGGGTATGATGATGATCCATATCATGCCAACTATCAATGTATCAACTAGCATAAACAACAATCATGTTCTCATACTTCTCAACATACATTTTCAATTTCTCCTAGCAAACAAGGATATCAATATCATGAACAAGGTGTGTGTGTGTTGTGTGGGTTGGTGAGGAAGTTAAGCACTTCCTACATCCCTTAGAATCAAATGCACAAGGATCAACGAATCATACATGCTATAAGACACATTATATGAGAGGTCAAACAAACAAAAGTATGTGATCATCCATGGTAGCCAAATCATGTGAGAAACACGAATATTATCATATGAGAATTAAATGAACAAACAAACAATTTCATACAATCCTCAAGCATACACCCAAACTCTAGGGTTTCTCTAAATTCTCCAAAAATAACATTCAAGCAATCAAAATCATTAGATTCATAACAAAATTGGTGCTAGGCCACCTAAGGATAATAGTCCTCACCCATGGATCATTAGAGATTTGAAAAATGACATAAAATTGAGAGCTTCGGGTTGGACGGCCGGAATCCCTAAAACAAGTTCTTGCATGTGAGAAATTTATGCCAATCATTTCTTAATACATGGGTTTCAAGAAAAAAAGGATGAAAGATCTTACGTAGATGATCAACGGAATGATTATGGTGGTAGTGGTGTAGGATTTTCTTTGGAGAAGGGATAGGGAGTTGTAATGTTTGATCTCCTCGGCCCCACCTCGATCTAGGGTCCACCTTGCTCTTCTTCACCCACTCTTTCTCCCCCCTTTGCTCTTTTTCTCTCTCTTTACTCCCTTGATAATGGTAGTTGTAATGAGAGTTATGAGATAAGGGCTACGGCTTTATTTCTTAGAGTTGGGCCAAGTGGCCTTAAGTTTCAATGAATTCCCACAATGGCCCTCTAAGACTCCCTCTTGGCTTTGGGGCAGACCCCACACCCTCTAAGCCACCAAATTTGGTGTGTAGGTCTCTCATGGCCCTATGAGAGACCATGCAAAATTTGAGATCAAACGGATGAACGGATATGGGGTTTAATTATAGGGTTTCAATCTTTAAATAGCCCTGTGGGGTCCATTCCGGTTGTTGGGGTAGTTTTAGTGGCCCCTTGGCCATGAAACTTATAAGATAAGTGGTCCATGGCTCGATGAAAGGCTATACAAAATTTGGGGATGATCGGATAAGGGGTTTAGTCGTAAGAGCTTGATTTGCGATTAATGGTTACCGTGCCATGATCAGGTCCCAGATTTTATGGACGGGCATAGGACAATACATTAGACCTTCACCGTAAATTTAGAAGAAATCTGATGACTGAAAAGCCTCAAGTCTTATTTCATTTACTAGTGCCAGATTTCAACTCTGGGCTTGGGTGGGTTGACCAGTGTTGTAAGAATGACTCATATAATTAACTTCTGGGTATCCAATGAGCCCGTGGTTCGTGATGGACCACAAGCCCACTGAGATTTGTGATTTTTTAAAATTTTATAATTTTTTGACCTTCCTACATCGCGGTATTGCTCGTACGGGCTGTTGCTAAGTGTAAACGAGCCATCTGGCTTGACGGCCCATACTGGGTCTTATCATGACCTGACCGGTCTATTTTAATGGGCTAATTCTAGGTTAATTAAATTGTGGTATCCCACCACGAGTGGTTTGAATGAATGGTCCTGCGACAAATCCTACGTGGACGCCCCATGACACTGTGCTGGTAGGATGAGACGTTATATAAAATTGCTACCATACGGTGAAAGGGGCCAAATGTCACGATGCCAGTGAGATGTGATATGTAGCCCTGTATCTTTGAACAATATATTCCAAAGTGACAAATATTGCTAAGATTTTAAAATTCCGGAAATAATATTGCCAAAAATCCATAAATAGTTTTATCATATGATTTTTCAAAATATTAACTGATTTTGAAATATGGCATTTTTATTGTGACATTACAATGATATTAATTTGAAAAATATAAAAAAAGTTAGGAATTTTTTATTTAAATATTAATTTTATTATTAAGTTATGATAAATATTTAAAAAAAATTTTGATAACATTTTCCTGATAATTATCCAGAAAACATCAGAATTTCAAAATTTCCTGAGAAATTTCCGTCCAGAAATTGTGAGAATGGTATTTATCATCATGGCATGCAACAATCAAGATCGTTGATCTGTTGAGTCCCACTGTGGATGGTGCAGGCTCCAAAAATCCTTAAAATTTAAAAGTTCAGAGGTACCCATGTCAGGACTGTTCAGTTGAATACGGGTTGTTGTGTTGTTTTTGTACCTGAGGCTATAAATTAAAAGGTTAGGATTTTCCTTGTGCCGGAGAACTTCGTGACATGGTCCACCCATAGTAGGAGCCAATGTATTGGATGACTTAGATTACTTAAATCACAGACTTTAAGTGTGGGTTGCACAAAGATATTAGTCATGCATCACATTCTTAGATGTGACTTGCATCGAGCAGAGTGTTCGATGCACTATTAAAATAAGTGCAACGTGGGCCTATCATGCACAAGGAATGAAATATACAAATTGCCCGTATGGAATGATGTGATTGACCTCTTCACCCCTTGAGTAGACGTCTCACCAACTGGGTGATTTGGTATCATAGATTTGGAAACAGATTGGTTTGGTATCATAGCTGTGGAAACAGATTGGCTATTCCTACTGCTATTAGCTCCGTGGACCCACCATGATGTATGCGGTTTCTTTCATGCCGTTATTTTTTTAGATTATTTTATGGTATGAGAACAAAAATGAAATATATCACAATTTGAACTGGACCACATTACAGGAAATAGTGTTGAATGAACATCGGCCATTAAAAACCTTTAGGGGCCATAAAAGTTTTGAATCAAACTTATCTTCTTTTCTTACCTTCATCTGGGTCTAGATGACCTAATCAATGGATGGATGTCAAATAAATAGTATAGAAGTCTTGAGGAGGATTTTAATGGTGGATATTTAATCACTATTATTTTCCTGTAGTGTGGTCCACCTGAGATTTATATCCCTTTCATTTTTTATTTTTTTATTTTTGTATAAATTTCTAAATTGATCTTAAAAAATAGATGAAGGGGATGGATGAAACACATACATCATCATGGTGGGGCTCACGAGCACCTACCACCAGCCCCTGGCTGGTGGCAGGGGGAGTAGCCAATCCTTTCCCATCTCGATATCGATATGTGGAATCTTTCATGCGACTCTAATGACAGCATGATGTGAAGTTTACGGGACATTTCTATATTGTAAATATAAAAGAAAATACCACATTTTCCGGCATATATTTTCACAAGCAATCGGTCTTTAACAGATGTATGATGCAGATTGGGTCTATAATCGCTGTCTGACACATGTGTGGACCAGATTATTGGACAACGCAGGGGGAGTATACAATAGAGTTGTCGTGTTAGGTAAGAGTGACAAGATGCGTCGGTGGGAGCTTATCACGGTGCATGAAACTGCACATTCATGTGATTGACACAATTAAGCTACGACAGGCCAGTAAAGTCACACGTGATGCGATGGTTAGGACGTGTTTGGCCGGACCAATCCTATGGGATTTGGTCGATGGAATGGTTTATAAGGTAATGATGGTACTGTCCGTGTTGTCTGTTATTCCCATGGGTTTGGGATAGCCCATGAGATATCCAGCAGAGTGTTTGGATGGTTACAAGTGAATGGGTTTGTATCTCCGCTACTTCTCATGGTGGGCCTCTCTCACTGTGATATAACTGCTTCAAAACAACTTGATAATTAAAATGTAGGTAGGCGAAAATGATGAAGGAAATAGATATCTCATTGATATCTTGGTGGGCCCTACATGGGGGTAAAAATCTATATCTCAAGATTGGTAGCATTCAGGCATTGTTTACAAGGGTGCATGGAATGGTTTTTATCTCGCCGTCCCAAACATAAAATGGGATGGGATGTAAATAGTATAATCCATGGGATCCGTCTTAATCCCATATCCAGTGCCCGGCCAAACACGCTCTTATTATAGCCCGGTTGGTGATTGGTGGATCTATTAGAGAATGGGAATTGTTAGACGTTCAAATCGAAAGGGCTAAATTAGTTAAAATTGTTCAATCAATGTGATTTCAAGTCCAGGGTGAGGCCCATGATTTGGTATCCACCGTTGAAACCTTTCAAAGGGCTATCGTGATGTTTTGTTTATCATCCAACCTATTCATAAGGCCATGTAAACTTGGATGAAGTGAAAAAATGAATATCAACTTGATCTGAAACTTCTTTAGCTCCCAAGAAGTTTTTAACAGTAGAAGTTCAATTCTCACTTTGTGGTCCACGTAAGCCATGTACCTTCCTCTTTGTTTTGGCTCATACTTCAAAAATATCTGAAAAAATTATAAACGAAGTGGATAAAACACTTACATCACTGTGGGTAGGACGCAATTAGCATCCTTTACAGATAAGACTAAGTTGGAAATGGATTGGCTACTCCCTTGCCACCCCCATCGGCTGATGGTCAGTTCTTTGTGAGACCCACCATGATGTATGTGTTTCATCTTTGCTGTTCATCTATTTTTCTAGACCAAAAATGAGGTATATCTCAATCTCAAGTGGACCATATTACATGAAACAGTGTTGAATGAATGTCTAATCATTAAAAACTTTTTAGGTGCCATAAAAAGTTTTGGATCAAGCTGATCTTTGTATTTACCCTTCATCTGGGTC
This sequence comes from Magnolia kwangsiensis, assembly GCA_037074715.1. Taxonomy (NCBI): domain Eukaryota; kingdom Viridiplantae; phylum Streptophyta; class Magnoliopsida; order Magnoliales; family Magnoliaceae; genus Magnolia; species Magnolia kwangsiensis. The sequence goes on along the minus strand of CM073571.1, from coordinate 46,989,742 downwards.
TGCATGACCTAATCAACAGATTGGATTTCAAATAAATAGTACAGTTAGCTTTACAAGAATTTTCATGGTTGATATCCAGTCACTATTGTTTTCTTGTGGTGTGGTCCACCTGAGATTTATATCCCTCTCACTTTTTCAGTATCAAACCTTAAAATGATCTGAAAAAATGGACAAACGGAATGGATGAAACACATACATCATGGTGGGGCGCACAAAGCACCGACCACCAGCCACGGGCAGGTGGCGTGGCAGGGGAGTAGCCAATCCGTTTCCGAACATTTCCGACTAACTTATGCCTTGCTAAGGATGGTCGTGTCAGTGGTGGCCCCACCAATCACATGTTGGGTTGTGATTATTCGTGTTTGGACATCTTGCGCTCTCTCATAGCTTGTCGTTTGGTGGTTGTGATTATGCAAGAGAAAATAAACGGTTCTGACGAACAAAGAAAGGCACCAAAAAAGGTTTGGTGGCTGTGATTATTCATGTTTGGACATGTTGCGCTCTCTCATAGCATGTCGTTTTCGGCACACAGATCACTTCCATGCAAGAGAAAAGAAACGGTTCTGACACACAGAAAAGCACAAAAAAGGTTTGGTACTTTGACAGTATCCTTTTAGAAAGCCCATTGGCTGATCTATCGCACACCAGTGATATGGCTGGTGTGTGGACACCACCAAAGTTTTGTCCTTCTGCCATGTTGTCCATCTATTTTTATAGATCATTTTATGGTATAAGACTAAAAATTAGGTATATGGATCCCAACGTCCAATGAACCACATTACAGGAAATAATGTTGAATGAATGTCTACCATTAAAAGCTTTTTGTCCCTTCATCTGGGTCTGCATGACCTAATCAACAGAATGTATGTCAAATAAATAGTACAGTGAGCCTTAAGGAGTATTTTAATGGTGGATATCCAATGGTAATTGTTTTCCTGTGGTGTTGTCCACCTTAGATTTGTATCCCTCTCAGTTTTGGGATCGAGCCCTGACATGATATGTTAAAATTGATGAAACACGTACATTATAGTGGGCCCACGTAGCACTGACCACCAGCCACTGGGCTGCTGGCAGGAAGAGTAGCCAATACGCTTCCGTAATTTTCGATACGCTGTTTGCTTATGACACAGATATGAAACACTTAGAACCGTCAAAACTGCGGGCCTCACAGTTGCTCAGGAAAGCCATGAAACACTGACGCAGATCGTGTCATACCCAGTGATGTAAAGGTGCCGAACCGAGTCGAGCTTGGCACAGCTCGGCCAGTAGCTAACCCAGCTTGAACTCGACTCGGCTCTGTCCTCAAGCCAATCTCGCTAGCTTGGATCGGTTCGGTCAGCAGCTCAGGACCGTTCGAGTCTATTCAACATTTTCTCCAACAGATAGAATGCATTTTTAATTTCTCATAGAAGGTAAATCAATAACAATATTTCACATATATTTCATCAAACACTTAAAAGAACAACATCAAAATCAAATACTCAGGCGGCGAGCAACATAAAAAAAAAAAGAAAAGCCAACCGACGTATCTAGTCCTTCCTCGCCAACACTTCATTGGGTCATTTCATCAAACACTCTAAGCATCAATAATGAAGTCATCAAGCTGATTTGATCCGAGTTACTTTGAGTTGAGGTTCAATCCGAGTTGAGTCGAGCTCGGGTAAAAGCTCGCACTCAGCTTAAAATTTTTTCAAGCTCTAAAAACCAACTCGACTCAATTCGAATCCAATTTCGAGCTCAAGCAAGTTGAGATTTTTCGAGTCAAATCGAGTGAGCTGACTGAGCTAATTTGACCCGTGTACAACTCTAGTCTTAACCTAGATGCAGATTAGCTAATGATAGGTTGAGTAGTGAGACTCGCTATTGAAGTGATGTCACCAAGTTCTGTGGGACCCACCATGATGTATGTGTTGTATCCACACCGTCCATCCATTTGGAGACATCAATTTAGGGCATGAGCCAAAGAATTAGTCAGATCTAAAAAGCTTGAATGGACCCTACCATAGAAAACATCGGAGAGAGTGATGCCCACCATAAAAAATTTCTAACGGCCACAAAAGTTTTGGATCAAGCTGAAATTTGTGTTTTCCATTCTTTCATGCTTGTCTTAACTTATGAACACGTTGGATCTCAGATAAACATCATACTTGACCTTACAAAGATTTCAACAGTGGGCGTCACTCTTCCCACTGTTTTCTATGGTGGGGTCCACTCCATATTTGGATCTGATTCATTCTTTGTCTCATGCACTAAAATTATCTCTCCAAATGGATGGATGGTGTGGATACAATACATACATCATGGTGGGTCATATAAAACTTGGTGACGTCACTTCAATAGGAGTCTCACTACTCAACCTGTCAATATCTAGTCTGCGTCCTCCTAACTAGGGGTGTACATCGAGTTGAACCGAGTCGAGTTGGCCTCAACTCGACTCGGCTCTAACACTAGCTGGCCTTAGCTCGAACTCGGCTTGGCTCGGTCCTTGAGCCTGACTGGCTAGCTCGACTTAGTTCGGTCAATAGTTCGGGCCAGCTCGAGTCGAGTTTGAGCTAAGATCGAGTCAAGTTCGTCATTGAGGCATTTCCATAAACACCTGAACCGCAACTTCACAATCTCATTGTTTGTAAAGCAGAAGCAATGGTCTTACAGGTGTTTTATCAAACACCTTCTAAGTAATATAAAAACTAAAATAATAATAATAATAAAGAGAAAAAATGTATTTGTTTAATGTACATACCTTGTTTGCCACCAGCTGCATTTGGTTGAGTCATTTTATCAAACAGTTGGTGAGCAACATCAATGGCAAAGTGACCGAGTCACCAAACTAGTTCGATTCGAGATGGATTCGATTTGAATCGTGTCGAGCTAGAGCCTGCTCGAACTCTGCTCGAACTCATTTTCGAGCTAAAGAAATCAACTTGAACTCAGCTTCGAACCGAGTCAAATCGAGCTTTTTCGAGGCGAGACGAGTGAGCTAACCGAGCTAGTTCGGTTCGTGTACACCCCTGCTCCTAACCCCGCCCGTCTACAACTGGGAATGGGGAGGAGCCTTGACTGGCCACCGTGATGTATGGGTATTATCCACACCGTCCATTTATTTTTTCGTATCATTTTAGAGTATAAGACAAAAACTGAGGCAAGTCCAAGGCTCAAGTGGACCACACCATAGGAAGTAATGGTGATAATGATTCTCACTGTCGACAATTTTCTAGGGCCCCCCGTGACGTTTATTTGCCATTGTAGACACTAAAAATTGGCGCTCATGCTGATTTGTATGTTATATTTTTTGTGGTGGGAGTGATTAGGCTGATTTGTGGGTGTTGGAGTCACCACTAGCTAAGTCATCTCAGAATCCCGCGGTCGGGTAGAACCGCGAAATATGTAAGGTTAGAGAAATCCGGAGACTCTCCTACCTTAGAGTGACTTCTGATCTGCGATCCGGGATTCTGGGTAAGGGACCTCGGTTACAAAGAGGGAAGGTGTTAGGCACCCTCTCTCTCCGTACAAATATACGGTCTTTACTTAGGGTGGTAAAACAATCTCAAGGGATGATGGATGCTGTGGTCGAGATGGGACTAGGCACATACGGATTTTTGATATAGTAAGATCCGAAATTTCAGCAAGCCACAGAGCATACGTCCAACCGTGTGTCTAGAAGGCAGATGTGATGATACTTATGCAAAGATGTAAGAAAATGGACTAGATCACTAGGAATTTCTGATGTGATAGGATCCGGTGTACGACAAGTTACATAGCATACGTTCACTAAAGGTCTAGAGAAGCAGGGGGGTTGAGAAGGGAATATATGTCATGATGAATGCTTATATGCAAAATGAATGGATCCTTGGCTCGATCTTGAGTCAGATAAGACATGGACTGCTCCATGATCAATCTGGCCTAGGCTTGGACGAGTTGGAGAGGTTAAGAGGAAGGGCAAAAGGGGGTGACTTGAAAGGTTAGAACTTTGAAGGCTTGGGAGCTCCTTCCCTTCCTTCACTCTCTTCCTCACTCTCTTTCTCTCTCACTCTCTTTAAGCTTAAAGGGAGAAGTAGCTTGTTGGGTATGTTGAAATGAGAAGAAGAGAGGGCTATTTATAGCCTTCTCCCCTGACTCTATGGTAAATAGGGGGTAAGTAAGGGTTAAAGTGATAACATGGAGGCTTGTGATTGGCTAAGGAGAGAGGAGCGCCATGTGGTGAACTCCCATTGGCTCTTGAGTCCGATAAAAGAGTAAGTAGTGGAGATGGAAGAGGTAAATTCAGAAAAAAGTTGACTTTTGAACGCTGAGACAACTGTCCACACGTGGGCCTCGAGCGGTGGTACTCGGAATACTGTCGGTGGTAGTCCAATTACCACCCGGGCCTCGCTCAGGCTGGGCTCGAGCGTGTGGGTTTTGTTCATTGTGTTGGTTCGCCCGGTGGTCCTCTTTTGGAGTTTTATGGCTCAGATAGGTGGGCTTATGTAACATCCTGAAAATCAAGGGGTCGAGCAAAAACCCAACTCCCGAGTTCCAAAATGCTATTTATGCAACATAGATATGTATGATTGAATGTTGTCTGTGATAATGTATTAAACATGAGTGAGATTAAGCCAGAACAGCATATCATACTCCAGAGACAGTAAATTTGCAAGCGGAAGACTGTAATAGTATGTATAACATATATAAACTGTTGTATGTCTCCAGAGTGTGAATATATTACCAGGTTATACACATACATGTATACTTCAAAAGTAAATAAAATGAATATACATGAGGGTACTAAAAATATAAAATGACAAGTGCCAATGTATCTAATCAACCTCCATGTAATCCCGTCAATCAGATCACGCATAAAGGAGAGATCCTCCTCATCATCATCAAATTCAGCTCCGCCTCGCCGGCCGCGCCATCATCTGCAATCACAATAGGGACCGGTGGGTGTCCGAAAACACCATCCCGTAACGTGGGAGTGAGTGATCAACTCAGTGGGATAAGAGAGCAAAGATTAGCATGTTATCAAATCAATCATGCGTTAATAGTAAAGCAGTAAATCAAACAATCCTAATACTGTTGTTAATGCAATATGACATGACGTGATGTATGCCCTCACCGACGATCTCCCTCATACGACAACATCTTACGACCGCGGCATGCCACACTCCCTAGAGTGCTCCACATCTTCCAGGCACATGCAATGTTATGGTGATATGATTTCCAAGTTGTTATTAGTCCATTCAAACAGCAGGATTGGGAAACTAAGGTACCTCCCTTATATCAATCTCAACACAGATCCTGTCTAGGGTCGTCACTCCTAGTAATCTCATACGATGTATATTTTGTAGGTCGCTGCAAGGGCTGCCAGGGCTGTTGCACGCACTCGTTGCACCGCTCCCCCATCACCTTATCAATACAGGCCTACTGTACTCTACTGCTACTGAAGGGTCGTCGCCTCCCGTAGACTCAGAATACGCTCGCAGTCACTACAAAGGGCTGCCAGGGCTGTTGCTCGCACTCGTTGCACCGCTCCCCCATCACCTTATCAATGTAGGCCGACAGTAAGAATATAGTGTCCCATACCACCATAATCTGCTCACGAGTCTAAGTGCTCACTGGTCACTACGGAGAGGTTTGTGGCCCCAGCGTAGGCCGACAGCTCGACCACGGTGTCCCATACCACCATGCCCGGCTCATGAGTCTTCGTGGATCAAGGTACCATGGTTGACAGGGTTTACAATGGTAAGTTCAATACCCTAGGTTCAAGCAGTTATGACTCATGCAGGGTGAACATACAACGGCTAGTCGGGTTACTTGACGGGCTCGACTAGTACGATCGCATCGCAAGTCGAACGACATGAAGTGCGTAAAACACTTCGCGTGGCCTAACCACTGCCGTTAACTCCAAACACGACTCGCGTTCATCGACGCGTCGTTCGTGGCGAAGATAAGCTAACCACGAATTCGCTCGGTTACCGACTGCCTGAACTAGGCATAGTCCCAAACAATCATAGAATCACATCAGCAGTTGTGTAAGGGTAATGGAAATGAAATACAACCATGTGAGCATGTTAACACACGTTATTACATACAACTTAAGCAAATCATCTTACACATGTCTTTCACACATATAATGAAATTAAGCATGTCGCCAACATATAGGAAATCCTCTCCATCAACATATTAATTGAGAATTCAATCTCAAAGTAAATCATAAGGAAATCATCTAGCACATGTTATAACATACAGCTTAAGCGAATCGCCAAGCACATGCATTTCATTCATATTATGAAATAATGCATACGGCTAACATGTAGGAAACCATTCATACCAGCATATTAATTGAGAAATCAATCTCAAACTAATTCATAACACCATTTAATTCAATACATACTAATACAAGCATTTATACAAACACTTACACTACACACTTAAGTCTATATATAGTATGTCGACCCGAAGTGCGTATTTAGGCGAATCTCTTCGCCAAACTAATTATGCACGTATTCCTAACACTCTAATGCGACAATAAACCATGTCAATCACATCAGCAAAATATGAATGAAATCTATACTTCCTACAAATGACTAAAATGCCCTAAATCTCATATTCTTCGTTGGTTTACGAAACAGGAAACGGACAGCATGTTGTACATGTCAAACGGCGTTGCCATCGAGAATCTACTATTAAACGACATTGAAAGCTTTGGAAACAGTCAATCAAAGCGTCTAAAATCCGCACCTTTTCCTTTATAGGTGAAGTGATTCGAACGGAGCGTATACGCTTCGTCTACGGCGATCAGACAACCTGATACACATGTACATCAGCTACTATTCTATTTGAAAAAAAGAAATCCCCAAATCAGCAAGTGGTTAGGGTTTTTCTTACCTAGAAGTGCGTTGGAATCGCCGGGAAAGTGATCGGAGTGCGTCGCCTAAGCTCGTGCAGCAGCAGCAGCAACAGGTGGCAGGAAAATCACTCTCACTCTCTCTCACAAACTCTCACCTTTTCTCTCTCCCAATCTAAGGATTTTTGCAAATTCGGATGGGAGAGAGGAATGAGGGTTTCAACCCCTTTTATAAGCCCAAAATTGCCCGAAATAGGCTCCGGAACAATGTTTACTTGGTGCATATCCAAATCGGGGCTGTTTCAGTCCAAAAGATGCTTTCCGGTGGTCCCCTGACCGAATGCGATAGGACTTAAGCTCATGCATACTGGATCTAGCATACATCAAGTTTTCAGTCCGGCAAGGTTCACAGATCGCACGTGGCGGGCCAGTTTCAGTTCAGCGGTCACCGTACGTAAATCAGGGCTGAAAGTCTCATGATATAAAATAGAAATTTCTCCTGATCCGAGGGTGTAATCTGGCTGAATTCTGACGGCCAGAACGCTCAATGCTGACGCGTCAAGTCGTGTGCCAAATTTGAATTTGAAATTCCAATTCTGTCCCTATTCGCACTCTCTTCGGTCCGAGTTCAATGAAATGACCTGTGATTATCGGTTTGACTTGATTTTCGAAATGAGTGTCAAGTCCAGCAAGGCGGTTCTAACGGTCTAAGATAGGAGATATCGGACTTTCGACGCGCGATCTAGATCCAATACAAAGATTCAAAGTGGTCCAGAGAACAAACCTGCTTAGAGTTTGGTCCGAGGTTATAGAGTATTATAGAGTCATTGGTTCTGCTCGATTTGGGTCTTGTAGAACGTATTTAAAGTGGTCAGGGACTATTTCCCAGCTACTTTAGCGTCGCGCTAGCTAACTTACACTTATTTTTCAAAGGAATTAATCCTACGTGATTTCTTTGGCTATGGAATTGGGTTCTAAGCGATTTTTTAGGTGTTTTAATTGACCCATAGCCTAAGGACGTTTAATCCCAGGTTGGCCAAAATCCGGGGTGTTACAGCTTAGGTTTGAGTAAAAGGGTGCTAGTTAGGGTATAGGGTAAAGACGGGGTTGTAGATTGAACGGTTTGGATCCCGGTTTCGGGTTACAAATTTTGAGGTTTAGGGTCAGGGTTTTAGGTTTAGGTTGGGATTAGGATTTGGTTTGGGATACGATCATGATTCCTGGATTGTCGCAGCCTTCTCAAGAAGTTATCCCGGGTGGGGTGTCTACAGATGCCCCTCTTTGACCGAGGTTGTAAGCAACCAAAGGTCAAAGTAAGTGGACACCCCACCCTTCTGGTCAGAAAGGATAGTGATTCGAATTTAGTGCCTGCCATTGTATCCTTTTCAGTCGACTTCTTGGAAAAGAGATGACTTACACATATCATGAGGGTTGAGAAAAATGTTATGATTGTCCCCTGCACATTCGTCATTGCTTGACGGGTCACCAATCACAACCCTTTTACGTTAGATTGTTGATAGCATTAGAGGGTAAGTTTGAAAAGTACGGCCTCTGCGCATTGGTACGGCTTTACGAGGATTATTGTATTGTTTGGTCTGTCGTTCCTTTGCTATGTAATCACCCTAGGAGTATTTGATCCACTTGATTGTCAAAGTGGTTAGCTACCCTGCGAGTTGGTGCGGCCTTACGGGGAACTCACTATGCCAACTTGGACTCGATCAAAATTTTCGAACATCCCGGACTAGGTATGTATAGAGCTGGGCAACGGACCGAGTTGACTCGGATTTGGCCTAACCCAACCAGGTCCAGATTTTACATGGCTTAACCCGAACTCGGACAGAACCGGGACGAGTCTGAGTCAGCTGACTCAGTCAGACCTGAACATGTGCTGGTTTGAACCGATCCGAGTCCAACTCGGTCAGGAAAACCGAGTCGGATCGGATTGGACAACTTCTGGATCATTTATTTTTTTCAACGGTGTGGAAATCATTATTCTTAGTTTTTCCTATGATGCGATCTACTTGATTATTAAATATATTTAACATTTAGTATCAACTTTTAAAATGATCTGAAAAAATTGATGGACGGTGTGGATAAAAAAAAAATATTCAAGATAGGCCCCCACATAGTTTATCCAGTAGGATGAAAACATACAGTAATGTAGCTTCTGGAAGAAGCTTTACACCAGCCATGAGAAGCGAATTGCGTACTGAGTAAACTCTGTGGGAACCATTGTGATTTATTTGTTTGATCCACACCGTCCATCTATTTTAAAAGTTAATTACATTTCCATATACCAAAAATAAAGCATATCTAAAAATCAAATAGACCACACCACAGGAAATAATGTGAATTGAGTGCCTACCATTGAAAATTTTTAGGAGGGCATCGAAGAACAAGCTGATATTTTTTCTTTACCTCCGTCAAGTCTTTTTTATCTTATGAACAGGTTAGATGACATATAAGTATCACTGTGGGCACTAGAAATATTTCAACGGTCGAAATCATTATTCCCACTGTTTCTAGTGGTATGGTTCACTTGAGCTTTGTATATGCTTTAATTTTAGGCTCAACGTATAAAATTAGTTGAAACAGCGTATGAACGGATTGGATAAACCGCATACATTCAAGGTGGGCCCAACTGAGTTTACTCAGTACGATAAAGCCTACTGAGTAACTAAGTAGGCAATCCTATTTCCAACCTCACGTAGCTTCCCGGAGAAGCTTTGAAATTTTCAAGTATCCGTAGCTGGTGCCAGCTGCTCTAGGCACGTGTCAGGCGTAGACAGCACTGAGGATCCTTGAGCTCCGCATTGTGAGGACGGTTTTAAGGAGATCAATGCTACTGGGCCCACACACTGATGTATTTATTATATCTACACTGTTAATCTGATTTTAGAGATAATTTTATAGCATTATCCATGGCTGTTAAACGACCTTGATGGCAGGATCTAACACAAGCGAGCCGTGTTGGCACATGTGCCATCGAGTAGGACTTGTCCTACTCACGCGAGTATAGCTTCAGAAGCTAGCGTTTTCCGGGGAGGTTATCTAGAGTACATGAGTACATCGCAGCGTAATTCTCTAGAATACATCGGGCCTTTAACATTAAGATCTGAGGTTATATTTCAGTGATCCAAACCGTTTACAGCATGTAAATGATATTGGATGAATTATAGAACAAATAAAAAAGTCCGTTGGATTATTTTAACTCATTAATCAGTTGAATATGGACGGTCTCGTTAGCTTTTAAATATCTAAAGAGTGATAAATTTCAATCTCAGAAGTTCTTTTGGGTATCTTCCATGCATGTTGAAAACTAGCATGTAAACAGTTTGGGAAGGAGTACCTGGTTAAGCTGGAACTAGTTGAGGTAAAGCTTGTCTTCTTGGCCAGTCATCATGGCCCGGAGATATGGATCAACGGATATAAATAAGATTTGCATGGCCACATGGCTATCCGGAATGGAGTCAACAGCAACATCTATCAACATCCATCCTTACTATTCGGATCTTGAGATGGTTGGAAGTTGGCACGCCCTGAGAAATGCATGAGGACAACACCCATTCCCTCCTCGCTTCCCATCTCTCTCTCTCTCTCTCTCTCTCTCTCTCTCTCTCTCGCGGGAGAGTTTTGGAGAAAAAATCTTTCTCTCTTGGGTGGGAGAGTTTTGGGGAAAAAATCTCTCTTTCTCTATAGGGCGGAAGAGTTTTAGGGGAAAGAATGGGTGGAGTAAAAAGAGTAAGGGTATTTATAGGTGTACCCCTCCGGGTTGGGTCTGTTCGGGTCAGTTCGAACCTATTCGGTCTGGGTATTCGGATCGGATCTGTTCGGGTACAGTGCTATCCAAACCTGACTCGAAATTAAATCAGATCTGGCCGATCAAAATCGATCAGACCATCGGTTCTGTTCTGAATGGTACCGAGTCGGGTCTAGTCGGGTCGGATCCACCGGATCGGACACAAGTTGCCCACCTCTAGGTATGTACAAGTAATCTTTCACCATGTAGTCCACCGATTTTGATACTTCAATTACAATGGATTGTGGTCACTTTGAGTTTTGATTGTTCTTCCCAGAGATAGATCCATCCTTTCTACTAGCATTTGTATGAGATATAGAGATCGGGTCAACCATACATGTATCATGTCTGGATTCGATCATCTTCCAGGAAAATTGAGAGAGATCAAATCTTATTTAGCTGTTTGCACTGACTATAACTGGAGAATATGGAAGATTCCTCAGTGTATTGCATGCCGCGTGCGTTTTCTGAAAATTCTTTGTTTGAAAATATTTTTGGATTTTTTTGAAAAATATCCGTTCGATCTTCCGGGTGGGCGTCGTCGTTCAGTTTTTATTTGCAGCAAAGTCAGATGGCTTCCACTAATAACTTAATGGGGCTAATGATTTTTGGATTTTTGAAAGATCCGGATGGTCAGGACTGTCCAATTTTTATTATATTTAGTTGGCCTATATTAACAAACTAATGGGGCTTTTTTTTTTTTTTTTGCATTTCTGTACATTTTTCCAGGAAATTTAAAGTGGTGTATTCCTGAGATTCTTAATTTATCATGAGTTTTTAAATTTCTCACGATATTTTGATGAAAATCAAGGGAATCTTTGAATTTCCTTTTTTTTATGTCCTTTATCCATCGGTCTAAGGGAAGGAGCGGTTGCTCCAAACTGGCATGGGGGACATCATGCTACCCCATGCACTTTTTGGTTGAGGGCGGCAGCGGCGGTAGTCCGGCTATCGCCGGTCCATCGGGTGCGTTAGTCTGAACAGGGGCTCCTCTTCCTTTATTTGAAATCAGCTTCTGGTCGTCCAGGGACTCCATTGTGGTCCCTGGGAGTGATTTTGGAGGAATTTTGGTGGATTTTTAGTTTGTCTTTTCTTGCATTTTCTTCCTTTCCCATTTTCAGGTAATCTTGATCAATGGGTTCTTGATGGATCTTGCTGGACCATTTTTTTAAGGAGCTTTTGACAGGTTGGATTTCTTTATGGGTTTGGGGAGGGTTGTAATTAAGGCTGTTGATTCATTTTGACTAGATCTTAGCCGTTGGATTTTGTTGAATTTTTCCTCTTTCCTTTTTTTTTTTTTTTTAAGATCAAATAGTTGGTTGGATTATGTATGTATTCTCTCCCTTTTTTTTGTGTGTTTTCATGGAGTGGGGTGTTAAGAAAGGGCTCCCGCTCTTTTATTAAAAATTTTTGTTTTGAATGATCTAGACCATGGGATGATTTTGTGGCCCACTTGAGTGTATGGATGGTGTAGACTTTTATGGTGAGCCATTTTGTGGATAATGGATGGATGGGATTTTTCAAGTGGGTCCCACATCATGATTTTGGTATGTCCAGATACACTTATTAAATATGTGGTCCCCAGGATGGATTTATGAAGGTGGGCCTAAATTATGGGCATGTGGGTGTGGATAATGGTCTTTGAAAACGGGCCTTGGAAATGGATCCTAGAAAATGGGCCTTGGAAATGGGCTTTGTGAAGTGTGCTTTTTAAAATGGACTTTGTGAAGTGGGCCTTTTGAAATGGGCTTTGTGAAGTGGGCCTTTACAAATGGGCTTGGGCCTTTAAAAATGGGCTTTGTGAAGTGGGCCTTTTGAAATGAGCTTGGGCCTTATGGGCTTTTCAAAAATGAGCCTTGGAATGGGTCTTTTTGGAAATGAGCCTGCTATCTTTTTATGGTGAGAATGATACTTACCTATGGACCTTGTTTGTGCAGTATGCCACATTGTGGTAGGAATGAGGCTGGTTCTTCTCGCCAGTCGACTGATCCGTGCTATGTGCCGCGAGAGGGCCAACACCTTTCCGATATAGCCCGAGAGGGTAGTGCGCCTTCGATTCTGAGGGGACGAGGGGTCAGGATGCATTGGCCTGACTGGTTCTATGATCCGCAGCCATTGTTCTTCGAGGTGTTGGAGCGTATTCCATTTGCTCACCTTTTTTGTATTCGCCTGAGCAAGACGAACATGTCTCTCTTATCTGCCTTGGCTGAAAGATGGCATCCTGAGACCCATACCTTCTAGTGTACAGTAAGTCACAGAGCATATGTTTATTAGAGGTCTAGAGAAGCAGGGGGGTTGAGAAGGGAATAAATGTCATGATGAATGCTTATATGCAAAATGTATGGATCTTTGACTCGATCTTGAGTAAGCTAAGACATGGACTGCTCCATGATCAATCCAGGCTAGGGTTGGACGAGTTGGAGAGGTCAAGAGAAAGGACAAAAGGGGGTGGCTTGAAAGGTTAGAACTTTGAAGGCTTGGGAGCTCATTCCCTTCCTTCACTCTCATCCTCACCTCTTTCTCTCTCACTCGCTTTAAGCTTAAAGGGAGAAGGGGCTTATTGGGGATGTTGAAATGAGAAGAGGAGAGGGCTATTTATAGCCTTCTCCCATGACTTTATGGTAAATTGGGAGTAGGTAAGGGTTAAAGTGATGACATGGAGGCTTGTGATTGGCTAGGAGAGAGGATCCCCACGTGGCGCGCTCCCATTGGCTCTTGAGGCCGGTAAAATAGTAAATAGTGGAGATGTGAGGGGGTAAATTCAAGGAAAAGTTAACTTTTGAATGCTGGGACAACTGTCCACACGGGGGCCTCGAGCAGTGGTACTCAAAGTACCGCCGACAGTAGTCCGACTACCACCCAGGCTCGAGCGTGTGGGTTTTATTCGCTGTGTTGGTTCGCCCGGTGGTCCTTTTTTGGGGTTTTACGATTCAGATAGGTGGGCTTAAGTTTGGGTAAAGGGGTCCTAGTTAGGGTATAAGGTAAAGACGAGGTTGCAGATTGAACGGTTTGCATCCTGGTTTCGGGTTACGGACTTTGAGGTTTAGGGCTAGGGTTTTATGTTTAGGTCAGGATTAGGGTTTGGTTTGGGATACGATCATGATTCTTGGATTGTCTCAGCCTTCACAAGAAGTTAGCCTGAGTGGGGTGTCTACAACCATCCAACCTATTCATAAAATCACATAGACATGGATGAAGATAAAACACAAATATCAACTCCATCTAAAACTTTCGTGGCCCCTAAGAAGTTTTCAATGGTAATATTTTAATCCCCATTGTGTAGTCCACTTGAGCCTTAGATTTACCTCAATTTTGGACTTATATCCTAAAATGATATGAACAAATAAATGGACAGTGTGTATAAGATCCATACATCACAATAGAGAGATCCTGCCTGTTCCTAACTGGAGACGGGAGGGGGTAGGACGCAATCCACGTCCAAGAAACATCTAGTGCGCGTTGCTCGTAAAAGGGTGCAGATTCGATGTTACTAGGATAACACTAATGTGTTGCCCTGACCATAGGGCCTGCCTGATGTATATGTTGTATATTTATGTCATCCATTAGTTTTTTCAGCTCATTTTAGGGCATGGATCCATACTGATTTAAACTGCCCCTAAAGTATAGAACACATTTCAAGGGCGGGCGTGGATTTGGTCAGGTTATGGCTGTGGACCCACCTTGATGTATCTGTTATATATCCATGACATTTATCCATTTTTCTACTCATTTTAGGATCTAAATCTCATGTGGAACACATCATAGGAAACAATGGTGATTGAACGCCTACCATTAAAAGCTTCTTAGGGCCCATTTGTACCTATTCTGTCTGAGCTATGTTTCGACCAATTCGTTTACATGTGATTTGTACGGATACGCATGGTGCATGCAGATGATTTCCTACATATATGTATGGTTATGTCTTGAAAAGCGAAGCCACAACGTATTAATTATGACTGAACATTACTAAGGTGGTCAAGAGGACAAGTGACCAAGTTTAGATGATTAAACGACAAGTGCTAAGCGATCGAGTTTGCACAGTCACTTGCCAGGTGGCTAAAGGAAAAACAAAAGGAGTAGAACTTAGGAAGCATCTAGTGGCGAAATCATGAAGAACGGTTACCATAAGCATCGGAACGTGGGAAGAATCCAAAATGTTTAATATGAATAAATGAAAATGTTAATGTGGATGTGGGCTTGGAAATGGAAAAAATGCAAATGTGAGTGTGGATGTGGATTTGAATGTGGAAGTGGTGGTGAATGTGAATATTGAATTCACGAAGCAGATGTGGATGGAGAAGCGGATATGGATGTGGATGTATATGAAGATGTGAGTTTAAATTATATGAATCACCCTAAGTAGTGTAGATCTATCCCCCCTAAGCATTGTGGATCTCGCCTGGGAGTCCCAGTTGAGATCCATAGTGTTCAGGGGGATCCACCCCGCAGGTGAGATCCAAACTGCTCAGGGGATCTATACAATTCAAAATTCACAACCACATTCATATGTACTTCCATATGTGCATTCATACAATTCAACATTGACAACCGCATCCACATGCACCCCATAGAAAACAACATTTATATCCACTTCCGTGTATACATATATCTTATATTTTTACACCATATAATCCACATCCACCTTCATACAAATTCACTCAACTTTCATATTTCCATTTATATAACTCTATATTCACATCCATTTTCATAGTTTTATATTATACAATTCAATATTCACAACCAATGCACTCATGTATACATATTTATACACATCCACCTCCACATTTTCATTCATACATCTCAACATCCACATCTACATGCATTTTCATATTCTCATTCATTCAATTTAAAAGCCACATCCTCACTTGCATTCATTAATTCAACATTCATAGCCTACAAACACATCCACATGCACATTCATTCATTCAACATTCACAAAAAAGGATGCCCAGGTGGGATCCACAATTATGGGTGTACACGAACTAAGCTAGCTCGGTTAGCGCTCGACTTGATTTGACTCGGTTTGAAGCTCAGTCTGAGTTGAGGAGAGTTGATTTTTTGAGCTCGAAAATGAGTTCAAGCCGAGTTCGAGCTAGCCCCAGCTCGACTCGACTCGGATTGAACCCAACTCAAATTGAACTCGGATCTAACCAGTTCAGTGACTCGGTTACTTTGATATTGATGTTGCTTACCAAGTGTTTGATGAAATGACTCAACAAAGTGTGGTTGGTGGCAAGGAAGGTATGTATATGAAACAAATACCATTTTTTTTCTTGATTTTTATGTTGTATAGAAGGTATTTGATAAAATACTTGTAAAAGCACTACTGTTGTTTTACATACAGTGAGAGTTTGAAGGTGTAGTCCATGTGTTTGTGAAAATGTTGCACAGGCGAACTTGGCTCAAACTTGGCTTGAACTCGGCTTGAACTGGCCCAAGTTGCTAACCGTACCGAGCCAAGCCGAGATGAGTTTGAGCTGGGGTCCATTAGTGGCCAAGCCGAGTGGAGTTAAGGCCAGCTCAACTCGGTTTGACTCGATGTACACCCCTATCCACAATCACCAAGCGGTAGGGTTGCACACGGGTTGGTTCGGTCCGGTTCTGGAGCGAAACCGAAACCGAACCATTCCTAACGGTTCTAGGATTTTCGGAACCAGAACCTGACCATTAGCACCCCAGAATCGGACCGTGAAAATTGGTTCAATTCCGAATCGGTTCCACAGTTCTAGGCTTTTTAAAATCCAGCCCAATTGGTATGAGATGCATTTATATCCATCGTACATACAGGGACTGCATCACAGGAAACAGTGGAGGTGATGTCTCCTATGAGATGCATTTATTTTTGCCAATGGTTGATAATTCTACAAACATTTGGGATCCACAAGGTCAGAAGCAAGAAGTTTTGTCTAACTGGATTTTGAAATCATAATTCATACATGGAGAGCTAGCCAACTGCACTTTTGAGGGATGTTAGGGATACTTGCTAGATTGATTGGAGTGGTTGTATTGACCTCCCTCATTTACCTAGTTAGTAAGGATGATCCAACAAAAGTCATTTTTTTAAGGGATGGCCAACCAGGTGATGGGCCCAGATGATCGATGGTCTATATCAAATCTCAGGTGGACCACACCACAGGAAACAATTGTGATTGAACACCCACCATTAAAAACTTACTCGGGCCCGATAATGTTTATTTGTTATCTAACCCATTGATAAGGTTAAAGAGACCTGGATGGAGGGAAAATACAAATATTGGGTCCACGGTTCGGATCAACAATTCGGTTTTACATGCCCCTAAATCGGAACCAAACTGTATCCAACGGTTCTTAAATTTGTGGAACCGGAACCGGAATCGATGCAGTCTAGAATCGGACTAAACTAGACCGTTTGATCGGTTCCGGTCCGGTTCTATGGTTCTACCGGTTCGATGTGCATCCCTACCAAGTGATATTTATAGTCAGTTAGGTAGGATCCACAGTTGTCACGCCCCAAACTCGAAAATCGGGCTCACAAGATTCTCGATCGCCGAATCCGGTGCCGACAGCCTCCGTAGAACCCCATTCTCAGTTCCTAGCGCCCATTCGCCATGTTCCGATCCTGAGATGCTACGAGGAGGATTTTCAACGTCAGTCTGATTCGTAATAAGCATAACTAAAGGCATAACCCACAAACAATAATCAAGAACTCCATTACATTTCCACTATGATAAAAAACTTACAAGTATAATGAGCATAAAGGGAAATACAATGGTAAAGAACAAAAACTCCAAAATGATCTGCAACGTGCTCCTGCCTCAGCGCTGCAGCGTCCCAACGTCACCTGTACGCAACGGTCGTGCATAAGCTTATAGAAAGCTTAGAGGGTGGTGAAAGTGTGTGCGCAAGGTAGTAATATGATCATGCAATATCAGAGTAATGCAGAATATGCAGATGGATCCATAATATCATGAGCCGTACCAAGGCTATGCGATGTAGGACATGAATGATATCGGCCATCCCAAGGTCATGCGATGTGAAATGCAACTCAAGCATACAAATCATCATCTATGTCCACACATCAATACTGCTCAAATCTGGGATATCACCGGAGTCTAGTATACTCTAAACCAGATTGCCACCACATCGCGCGTAATAAGGTAAGTGGAAGAGACCTCACTATCCGTCTGTCAATATCGGACGCGACTCGTCGATAACGGACCCATTCCTCGAGCTGGTCAAACTCAGCCTAACATTGCCCCCTACACTCGGGTGGGTAAGGCCGCACCCCCTTCCAACCGACCACGACACAGTGGAGAGCACAACCATCTGGTAATCGGCACTCAGCGCTCATCTACCCACTCGGTCTAGACGTTGGAGCAACCTCTTGGTACCATAAGGGTTTAGGAACTTTTACCCAGGGATATCTATAACACCTCATGTAGAACGAGATTTTCGGTATCCAATCCTGCCAACCACGATACGTCTGTGGAGGCTACGACCCTGATGTTGCTAGGGCGTACGTAATCATGTCATACAATGCGAAATGCATGAATCACACTATCAAATTATGCGGTAAATCCTGCGCGTATCGTGCACTCATGTAGGGCAACACTGCCTAATCGGGAGCCCGTAAACAACCTGCCCGAAGGCATATGCTATGATCAGTCACCTCTCATATCAAGCATACATATGATGCGTATGATCATGAGTCATGGAGTTATAATAAACATGTTATAAAATAATGCACTATCCTTTTAAAACAGATGGGCCTAAACTGCCTATACACAACAAGTATGGGCCTATTAATGGGCCTTAGGGAGATTCGTAATGGGGACATCCAACCAGCATTACACTCCAAATGTGGACGTCAAACCAACATTGCTCCCAAGGCACGATCGCCGTAAACATCGCTACATAATCTGTATTGGGATCACACATTGCAATGGACCTTAGGTACATCCCATTGGGCCTTAAATACATCTAATGGGCCATGTCATATGGGCCTTTTATTTGTCAAACGGGCCACATAAATGGACCACACCAATGGGCCTTAGGTATATTGCAATGGGTCATAACCCATGGGCCTCGGAGTACATCATAATGGGTCAAATCACATGGGCCTTGTGTATCTTAAATGGGTCTAATTCCATGATTTTCGTACATATTAAATGGGCCTAACCCTATGGGCCTTATCTATCAAGTGGGCCTACATCCATAGGCCTTATATATCAAATGGGCCCAAATCCATAGGCCTTATATGAATCAAATGGGCCTAACCCATAGGCCTTTCATAAATCAAATGGGCCTAACCCATAGGCCTTTTGTAATTCAAATGGGCCTAGCCCATAGGCCTGTTATAAATTAAATGGGCCTAACCCATACGTTAGTGGCCCACCCAATCAGCAACTCATGCCTTAAAATGATCTCACCAAGTGGATGGATGGTCTGGATGCATCACATGCATCATGGCGGGGGTCCACTGAGGTTGGACGGTGCACGCACATCACCGTGGGCCCCAGCACCTCCGTCCGCTGGACGGATAGAATATAAACACCAGGGTGGGCTTCCACCGTCCGCCTGGACGATGGATATAAATCACATACATCATTGTATGTCCCGTGTGGGGCCCACTGTAATGTTCACATGCCATCCAACCCGTTGATTAGGCCACGCAGGCCTGGTTGAAGAGAAAATACCAATTTCAGCTTGATCCAAAACTTCTGTGGACCCCAGGACGGGTTTCAATGGTAGATGTTCATTCACACTGTTTCCTATGGTGTGGGCCACCTGATCAGCGGTTAAGGCCGAAATTTGGAGGGGGCCCACCTAACAAGGGGGCCCACCACATGAACGGTATGAATAAGAAATGCATCATAGTGGGGCTCACGACAGCAACCGTGGGACGCCCAACGTCCGCCCGCCCGCTCGTGCGCTGGCAGCGCTGTCAGCGCTCCTTCTTTCTTTTCTTTTTTTTTTCTTTTTTTTTTGATTTCCTGCGAAATCTCACAGGTGGGGCCCACTGCTCGAAAATCCGTACCGTCCAAAAGATTTTAGGGCCCACAAATGCCGTACAAGTATAATTTTTGGCATTGATTTGGGGTGTAGAAACAATAAAATGGGCCTTAAAAGCCTTTGAAGGATTAGAAATACCATTTTCTATGGTATGGCCCGCCTGATCATCGGATTGATCTCATTCTTTGGCTCAACGCCTAAAATGGCCTTGAAAACGGAATAGGCAACGTGGATTGAATACATTCATCAAGGTAGGGCCTATGTAGGTGGCTCACCCCAAAAGCCCCCCTTTTTTTTTTACACAGGAACGTCCAGCGTCCCAGACAGACGCTGGACGGGTTGGTCTTTAAAGAAAAAAACATTTGTGGTGGGCCCTGATTAGGTGGGCCACCACTGTTGGATGATGTGGGTCCAACATATGAGGTGGGCCCCACTTGAAGGAAGCTTGGATAAAATAAATACTTCAAGGTGAGGTCCATTCAAGTGGGCCACACAAACACACCATGATCTATAGAAAAAAATGTGAAATAGAGAGAGAGAGAGAGTGGGACACGCTTGTGATGGAGGGCTCCGCCACTATGAGCCCTCCCTTGTAAGAAACTATACAATAAATAGATCCCTTTGTACATGGGACCATCGAAAATGAAAATCAACAGTGGAGATCCATTCCCCACCGATATGAACGGTCTAGATGACCTCTCAAATGCAATGAAGTAAACATCATGATGGGGTCCATGGAGAATGGCCTCATCATGGAATGATCATGGTGATCAAAGTTGACCATCGGCCACAACTTAGGGTCCCAAGTGAGATCCACACCATTGATCGATGGGCCTCACTTGGCCCATCTCAAAAACAGGAAAAACTAGTATGATTAAACACCCACCGTCCGATCTTCTTGCTCCTAGGGGTTCCTTGGCACCTTAGCTTGGATTTCAATGGAGGAGATGGGGAATGGAAGGTTAGGATGGGGAGATCATGGGATAGGAAAGGTGGGCCACACTTAGAATTTTAAGAGGGATGGAAAAGCTTGGAGAATGCTCATACGTGGGATCTCTTTTTGCTTGGAGATTTGAAATGAGAAAGAGAGAAAGAGAGAGAGTTGTAAAGGGAGAGAGAGAGGGTGATGGATGGATGTGCTGATGGGTGTGTAAGACACCTTTATTGACTTTGGTGGCCTTTTGTGTAAGAGAGGTATGGGAGGTGTAAGAAATCCTTGACTTTTGAGGCTTTTTGTGTAAGAGAGGTATGGGCTTGGAAGACTTTTGTGGCTTGCTTGGGAAAAGGGTGAAAGGTGATGTGTACTTGACATGTAATGGATTGATGGATTGATTGATTGATACGATTGATGGGATTGATGTGACACATCGTATAGATTTCCTTGGGTTTCGCAACGTGCGGCGCTTTCCTCACACCGAACGTCGGCTTACAACTCTCGACCAGGGTATCGCCTTTGTGTGCGAGTCGCGGCATCGGAACCGTATCGATGGTGCGGTCGCTGTGGTAATGGTCTTGGGTTGAGTCGACTCGGGTTGACGGCGAATGAATCAGGGTCGCACGTGAATATCGGTTAAGGGTCGAAGGTCGCCGAAATTTGACCGGTAAGACCGCGGAAGTCTATGGAATGGTACGGACTAAGATACGGGTCTTACAACAGTGCCCAAGAGAGATCAACATTGATTGTGGGATCCACAGTGCCCAAGAGAGATCAACATTGATTGAGGGATCCACAGTGCCCACGTGCGATCTACACTAGCAAACCTTCAACAAAAAAAAACATTCACACTATGTACTCACCTCTACACACCATATCAAAGGTACTATCACCTCAAAATGTTGTCAAAATGTCCACGGAATGAATGTACTGTGACCGTAAACACATCGGATGATTGTCGGGGTGTGTCCCCCCCTCAATTAAGTGGTAGTGGCGGTCCCCTCTCTCTATCCATTTAGTGGTAGTGGTGGTCCCTCTCTCTCTCTCTCTCTCTCTCTCTCTCTCTCTCCATTTGGTGGTAGTGGTGGTCCCCTCTTTTTCTCAAATTGGTGGTGGTTATGCTCGTCTCTGCCCAAAAAAATTGAAAACATGAAAATGGGTTAGAACGCGAGTTCGACCCTACATATATGCTTAGGGAATGGTATTGTGGGGCCCATCATGCACCTTTGTTGAAATCTCTTCTGACCATTAGCTTGGTAAAATAATTTCAAGGCATGACTCCAATAATCGGGAAAGAAGATACCAAGGATTGACCACAACAGGAGAAATAGTTCAAAGAAAAATGCCACCATTATCTCTACTGGATCCACATAAGCCTTGTATGATGTTGAAATCAACAACCTTCAATGTCCGAGTATGCTCCGAAGCGAATGAGCAGTTTAGATCTCCCAAGTAATGGTCCCATTTGTGACTTCGTAGGACTCACAATCTCATCTTCTCAAAAAGTCATTTGCAAGTTTCATATTAGATCTGCTTTATTTTTAGAATAATGTACTAAAATAATATGGAAAAATGGATGTATGGTGTGGATACATAATACATATATCAAGATGGGCCCTACAGTAATGATAGTCTCTTCTGTGGAAATTGTGCTGAGAGTAGAAAATTCAGATATGATTATAGCCAAATGCAATGAGAGTGTTTTTCTATCTGAGAAGAAGGCAAAATGAAATTTTGTTGCGGTCCGTTTGGGTCCGGTATTCAACGTAATCGTGATTTACGTCTGGTACTGGTTTTGGCGTTTTTAGTATGTGTTTTATCCGCTGTGCGCTATAGAAATGCTCTGTGGGTCACACGATGATGTATGTATTTTATCCACGCCGTCCATCCATTTTGCCAGCTTATTTTAGTTATTAAAATGAAAAATGAGTGAGACCCAAATCTCAGGTGGACCACACCATAGGAAACAGTGGTGATTGAATGCCCACCGTGAAAAACTTCTTGGAGATCTGGATCAAGCTAATATTTATGTTTTCATTTCATCCAGGTCGGGTTGATCTCATCAACAGGTTGGATGACAAATAAACATTACAGAAAGCCATAGGAAATTTTAACGGTGGCGTTCAATCACCACTATTTCCTGCGGTGTGGTCCACCTTAGATTTAAATCTGCTAATTTTTGTATCATGCCCTAAAATGAGATGGAAAAATGGATGGACGGCAACGATAAAACAAATACATGATGGTGGACCCCACAGCACCAAGCGGGGCCACTACCGAATCCGGGTCTCAAACGGATATTATGTTTGGATATTGCAAGGATTATACACCGACCGTTGGTGTATAAACCTTCTCGATTATTGGGGTCGGTCTAACGTGGGCGTTAACATCAACCGTCCACTTGATGGGGTGTGGTCCAAGCATTGTACCAATCAAGAGATAGCAACCATCTGAAATATGGACATTTTGTCCAAATCGGGCGTGGTGTGGTCCAAACACCATACGAATCAAATGATAGTAACCATACGAAAAAATGGAATCCTGGTGTGAACGGGTCATGGTCCAAAAATCAAATGGCCGATCCTAAGGGCTTGTTTGGCCGGGCGAATCCCATGGGATTAGGAGGGATGGGATGAATTTTACGGTAATGATGGTGGTGTCACTGGATTGGTTTAAGATCCATGGGATTGCTATATGCCGGGAGAAAATCACTAGATCTGTTTGGCACGTCCAGCATATCATGAGATTTTACCTTCCAATCCGTCCAACCAAGGGATGGGAACAATTTTAGGGTTAGTTTGGGCGGTGGGATTGGAAGGGATTAGGTGGGATGGGATTCATCCGGTCCCGTGCCAATTCCACTCGGGGAGAATGGAATTGCATTGGTTCCCGTGCCAATTTCACTCAATGTTTGGGAAGTTGCGTAGGTCCCAACATGATGTGTGGGCTATATCCACACCGTCCACCCATTTATCGAGTTTGTTTTAGTGCATGGGCCAAAAAATCAGGTAAATCTAAACCTCAAGTGGACTCCACCATGGAAAGCAACAAGGATTGAATACTTACCATTGAAAACTTCTTTGGGGCTGCATAAGTTTCGGATCTACCTCATTATTAGGCCCATGCCATAAAATGAGGTTACGAAACAAATGAATGGTTTAGATATAACACGTGTGTTATTCTCAATAATTTTAAATTATGATGGGTATATCCATTCAATGTACCACCATATTATCAACAAAGCATGACATTAATTTAATCTCATGGCAGTGGGGACAATTCCTACGATGAGTAATAATTATATTTTTTGAATTCCATCTCACTTAATCCTTTCTAATCCCACTGCCAAAACTAACCCTTAGGGCCTGTTTGACTGGGCAGATCCCATGGTATTAGGAGGGATGGGATCAATTTTAAGATAATGATGGTGATGCCAGTGGATTGTCTTAAGATCCAGGAGATGGCTTATATCCCGGATCTGTTTGGCTCGTCATGCCTATCCAAGGATATTGCTGATCCCATCCCTCATAATACCGTGGGATCTGCCTGGCCAAACAGGCTCTTAAGGTAATAATGGTGATGTAAGTGGATTGTTTTAGGATCCATGGGATTGCATATATCCCGGGACAAGCTCACCAAGTCTATTTTGCTCATCATGCATGTTCTTGGATATCGTGATCCCATCCCTCCTAGTATCGTGGGATTGGTCCGATCAAATAGGCCTTACTGTTCAATTAACAGATGATTATTTGAGCAAATTCTCTTTCTAACCGCTACTTTTATGTATATGATGGATCCAACTGTTAGAATCAACGGAGTAGTGTTGAGTTATGGGCTTTGGTCTTATCGATTAAGGTTCAAAATTTGGACAGTGCAGATTTAGTTTACAATCTTGACGTAAAACACAGGTGGGCAAGCGTGAGTATCATGCAACATGCAGTTGCAGAGTACCGTATGATTTCTCTGATGGGACGGTTAGAAAAGTCATCGTCCAGCGGTAAACTAAATGGTTAAGCGGATCGCCCGATATTTTTAGGAAGCAAGTTCTATGAGTTCCATCATGAGTTATGTGTTATATCTAAACGGTTCGCCCATTTTCCAACCTTATCTTAAAGTTTGAGATGAAAAATAAGGTAAAAATAAAGACCAAGTAACTATACTGCAAAAAGCTGTAAGGGATTCAACGTCTACCTTTGAATCTTTTTGGGATCACTCATGTTTAATAAAATTAATATGTAATTTCCTCATCATCTAATGTATTTGTGATGTTATTAATAAATTAGATGGAAAATACACGCTATGATAGGCCTTATAAAATTTTTAACTATGAAAATCATTATTCACACATTCGCTGGTGCAGTACATTTGAGCTTTTGATACCATTCATTTTTTTCCTAAACACTCTAAATGATCTCGAAAAATGGGCGAACGGTGTGAAATTAATAAAATACGGTCATTTAACTTTGATCTCCTTTAAACCGTTCGTATAACTGCGAGTTCGAGGAGCGTCGGCACTCGGCGAGTGATACACCAGCCAATCCACTTCCGATATTTTAGGACCTGCTCCATCTTTTCAAGATCTGCAATCATTCTCCGGTTGGAAATCATAACCGGTCCTTCGGAAATCATAACCGGTCCTTTCAACGAAGTATTTACAGGTTTTCTAGAACAGAAAAACATTGATAGTCTGTGAGGTATGGCCATCCATACGAGTGCACAAAATAAATATTCACGTGGCATACTTGCATACCAATCCAAACCGTCCAGATCATGGGATGCACTTTTGATGGAACTCAAACAAAAATTAAATTGATTTTGTTGTATGATAATGTTGGACTTTCTAAAAAAACTAACCAAGGAATTACACGTGGCATTGCACGAGTGATAGGAAGTGGATAAAACAAATCTTTAAATACAGTGGAGCACTTTTTTCGAAATTACACGTGGCAGGTTTACTTTTACGGAGATAACCAGGGAGTATTACGGCAATGCACCTGAAATATAACTAAAATGTTTAAAGATACGAAGGGTGGCCAAGGACAATCAAAACGAAATCTTATCTGACCAAAGTGAAGCACAAACTTTGGAGACATTTGTAATAGAAATAGTCAGACAAGATAGGCAACAACCCTAATATCCGCTTGCGTGGGCTCACATTAGTTTTGTATCATCCTCATATTTTGCTTTATTTTCTTTCATAGTCAGGCCAAAATAATGAACCAAATAAATTTATATTATTGTTAGTAAGTCCCACCACATCTAAAAATATTTTTTTTAAAAGGAGAATAAATTATCTTCCGCATGTCCCCACCTAATAACTCACTTTCTCCATTATTTCTTTCTTTTTCGTATGATAATGGGCACCTAACTCTCTCACTAAACGAAATTGTCCACATTTTTCATTCTTCCATCTCATTACTCACCTCCATTAAAAAGGAACGAAAGAAATTAACAAAGAAAATTATATAAAAATTAATAAATTAAATTTGAATGTGTAAAAATAATAATATCTAAAGTCCAAATTAATAATTTCTTTATATATATATATAAACTGAATAAATTTCTGCATTTAGAATATTTGATCTAAAATAATTAGATTAAATTTTTTAATTAATTTAAGATAGATTAACTTAAATTATTAAATAATAATTTAATTACATTGTTAATGTTATAAATTAAGGAATAAATATAATATTTTGCTTCTATAAAGATTAAAATTATAATTTTAATTCTAGATTTTTAATTAATTTAAAATTTAAACGAACTTAAGTTTAAGAAAATTTTCAAAATTTCTTAATTGAAGCTAAATTAATTATATTTCTATATTTTAGAATTTAGTGATTAATATATATTTAAAATTTATTAGATTGAAATTTTAATAGAGTACAATATTTAATTTAGCATTTATAAATCTTCTCTATGTAGTTCAAAATTTTTGTTTAAATTAAAATTTAAATAAATTTATTGATTAAACCTAAATATACATTTTCGATGAATTATCAAAGAGAAATTAAAAATTAATTATGAAATAATCAAGTCATTTCAATATATATAATTAAATTAAATCAAAATAATATGTGTGTGTGTGTGTGTGTGTGTGTGTGTGTGTGTGTGTGTGTTAAGTTTATGTGATAATTAAAATAAAATTTAAATTTTAGAATTTAGTGGATAAAAATAATAAATGTTTTTATGTTAATACTTAATATTATTTAAGTAATTTTTTATTTAATTAAAGTTAGAATTTAAATAAAATTTCTTATACGTTATTTCATAGTAATTACTAAATTAAATAATAGTAAAAATAATATTTTATTTAAATATTTAATTATTAAAGTTTCTATAAAATTATATTTAAAATTATTAATTAGAAATAAAAAAATTATATTATTAATATTTTCAATTGCGAAATAATGATTTATCTTACATGCATATTTAACATTCATTGAGCATCTATTTTAATATATATATTGGATGTAATATAAGCAAATAGGGCGATCGTGTTCCTTAGGTGAAAGACCCTAAATCTAGGGCAATCGTGTCCCTTGAGTGAGAGACCCTAAAGCCAGTAAGTAGGACAATTGTGTCCCTTAGGTGAAAGACCCTAGAACCCGTTGGATCCTTTGAAGTCTCCTTTGTATACGGTATATGAGTACAATTATGTGCGTGGACATACGTTAGAAGTACAACTGGAGCAGTAGTCTGACCAGCTAACGTATAAATGGGTCCCTCATCACGAGGTACCAGTGCGTGAGCGTTAATGCAACGTGGCCATACACTGAGTACGGTGTTGAAATTAATCCTGGATGTTTATTTAATTAATTATGTTGAATCATCAAGTAGCATCGCATGCATATCATTTTTTTACATTCATTTTGCGTGATGTTAACATAAGTCTTGTTGTTATGTTTATTCCAAATATATTACTTACTTAGAGATATAAAAAATTTAGAACTTCAGATTTGTGTTTGAAATGATATTACTGAGTCGTTGTACTCACGTTAAATTTAAACCATACAGGTGCCGAGTTGGAATATTTCGAGCAGGTGGGTCTTTACTATTAGTTGTATTAGGTTTAGTTTGAAATTTTAATATTAATGTAATAAGTTAAGTCACTTAATTTAACTAATTATTTAGTTATGAATGTAGGAACAATGTTGCTTAATTAAGTTTGAAAATTTGTAACTGTCCTCCTTTATCTTATATGCACATAGCGTTGTGGGATTGAGTATTTACTTGTGTATTAATAATCACATATAAATTGTACTTCACATGCTTGGAATTTGGATATTGAGTAGCCCTACTCGGGTATCTAAATTTTGGGACATGACAGTTTGGTATCAGAGCCAGGTTTGAGATTAAGAACGTATGGACCTATGGTTGTTTTTCAAATTAGTGACCTAAACAAAAAAATAAAATAAAATCCATTTGCTTTTATGATAAAAAAAAATAGAAATATAAACTTAGGGATTATTGCATTATGTTGACATCAGATATGATCTTATTTAGGCTTAACATTGAACTAATAACCCTAATCTGGACCCTAAGGAATTTTTAGAGTTTTTTAGTAAACTACGGTAAATTGGACAGTAATAGTAAGCAGAAAATAGTTAACTTACAAAAAAATCATAACTAATTAATTATAATTCTGTTTAAGTCAATTCAAAATCTTAGTCGTCGATTAACAAGTTTAGTTTTAATAAAAAATAATTTAAAAATGTAAATCTAGGTTTATCCTTTACCAATATTAAGTTATGTGTATACTAGTCAAAAATCATTTGTTTCTGAACAGACCTAATTATCCAAATTTTAGAATTTTCTATAGACTTTGTATTAGGATGAAATTTTATAGAATTATATTAGACTCATAAAAGTATCCTCCTAAAAAAATTTAGATCAATTCGACACTTATAAGTACCAGAAACATTAACGGGAATAACAACCTAAGAATCTGAATTTTCTGCACTACAACTTTGATACATATCACTACCTGAATTCTCTTAACCTTCATGTATAAGTTTTTTTTTAGATCATCTAATCTTTCTTGCAATCCAATAAATTTTTATGCTCCATGAGACCTTAAATAGTATGCACTCCCTTAATGACACTTAGAATTCAATTTTACTTAATACAATCTACCTTGGTTGTCACATACTAAGCTTACATGTTTAATTAATTATAAATTATGACGGATTACAATATTAATGTCAGAGCCTCATCAGGAGCTCCTGGTCCCAATGCCACTGAAAACGAGTCACTTATAGGTAAAATTATTAGATCCATAGGAGATCTTACTGCTCTTGTGGGCTATCAGATAAGACAAACTCAAGCACAAGGTCAAACCTAAGCCGTTCATGTAGCTAACGAAGGGATAGAAACTTTATTGGAAATGTTCAAAAGACAGAGACCTCCTGTATTTAAGGGTGGGCCTGACTTATCTAAAGTCAAAGTGTGGAAGAAACAGTTTGATAAGATATTCACGGTTATGAAGTGCGATAAATACCAGAAAGCAGAATTGGCTATTTACTTACTAGAAGGAGAGGTGTGTAAGCCCCGTATCTTATACCGTACCATTTCATAGACTTCCGCGGTCTTTTCGATCAAATTTCGACAACCTTCGACCCTTAACTGGTATTTACACGCGACCCTGATTCACATGCCGTCAACCCGAGTTGACTCAACTCGAGACTTGTGCCATAGCAACCGCATCGTTGTCAAGGTTCCAATGTCACGACTCATGCGCCAAAGTGATACTCTAGCCAGGAGATATGGGCAAACGTTCTGTGTGAGAAAAATGCTGCATGTTGCGAAACCCAAGAGAATCTCTATGACTTATCACGTCAATCCATCAATCCATCAATCTCAACATGTTAAGTATATGTCAAGTACACATCACCTCACACCCATCCTCAAGCAACCACAAAAGTTAAAAAGTTCTTACAAAGCCCATACTTTTTTTACAACATTTGCCATGAAAGTCAAAAACGCTCTTACACACCCATCCCTCTCTCTCTCATCCATCAGTCTATCACATCTCTCTCTTTACAACCCTTTCTCTCTCATTTTCTAGCACAACTCCAAGCAACCAAGAGGTGCTCACGTCCAAGCCCTCCCATGGAGAGAAAAATGCATGTGTGAGGCCCACCTTTCCATCCCAAGATCTCTCATCTCAACCATCTAAACCTCATCTCCTCCGTTGGAATCGAAGCTAAGGAGCTAAGGAAGCCAAAGGAGTAAGAAAATCAAACGGTGGGTGCTTTGATAGAGTAGTTTTCATCTTTTTAAGATGGGCTAAGTGAGGCCAACCGATCAATGTTTTGGATCTCAGTTGGGACCCTAAGATGTGGCCGATGACCTACTTTGATCATCATGATCATTCCATGATGGGACCATTCTCCATAGATCCCATCATGATGTTTATTTTTCTTGTACACCTAGGGTCATCTAGACCGTCTATTTTAGTGGAGAAGGGATCTCCACCGTTGGATTTTGATTTAATGGGCCCATGTGTAATGGGACCCACTTGATGTATGATTGAATACAAAGGAGGGCCTATAGTGTCGGGGTCTCTCCATCTCACGTGTCCCATGTCTCTCTCTCTCTCTCTTTCCCTTTTTGTATGATGACGTAGTCGTGTGGCCACTTGGATGGACCCCACTTTACATAGGGGTTGTATCCACACCATCTATTATTAGGTGGCCCACCTAAGCAGGGCCCACCTTAAGACTTCCATACGCCCAAAAAAAAAGAGAGTCCAAAGACGCTGTCTCTAGACGTGAGGGTGAAAACACATTATTTAGCCTTGGTTTAAGGCTATTTGGGTGGGCTATTCATGTAGACCCTACCTTGTTGTATATATTCAATTCACGTCGGCTATCCTATATACCAACTTATTTTAGTCGTTAAGACGAAAAATGAGGTTGATCGGAGTATCTGGTGGGCCATACCTTAGCTAATGGTTAAATACCATAGAATCCCATGGCTGCGATGGATTTTCTGGATGTGGGCCCCACCTGTGAAAAACCACAGGAAAACACAAAAAAAAGGAAAGCATGCAGCTGACGCTACTCGGTCAGAAGGAGCAGGCAGCGCCTACTGCGTTGTCGGGCAGGTGACGGTGCAGGCAGGACCCACGGCTCCAGTTGTGGGCCCCACCATGATGCTTATTTACCATCCAAACCGTTCATTTGGAGGGCCACCTCCTGAGGTGGGCCCCCTCCAAAAATCAACCTCATCCAAAGCTCTAGTGGCCCACATCATAGGAAACAGCGGTGATTTAACGTCTGCCATTGAAACCTTCCAGACGTCCAGAAGTTTTGGATCATTTTGGAAATTTATTTTTCCTCTTCACCAGGGTGCGTGGGCCCCATTCACGTCGTCCGTTCGTTTGAGATGGCCCCACTATGATGCATGTACCGTGTCTGCCGTCCATCTGACGGTGGGACACACCCCGTGTGTGGGGTCCTCCTTGATGTGTATGACCGTCCAGGCCAGGGATGGCCTTGGTAGATGTTAAATATAATATTAATATATAATATGATATATTATATATTATATTATAATATAATATTTTATATATATGTACTATATACATACATGAGGGTGGGCCCTACGTGGGACCACCTCTGCCTTCCTAAAGCAGCTATAGCTGCAACGTGCAAGCTTTATGGTTGTTGTGTACGTCCAGCGTGGGACGTGGACCACACCACCATGATGCAAGTGATGCATCCAAGCCATCCAGCCCCTTTGAAATCTCATTTGATGGCATAGGGCCAAAGAATTAGTCAGACTTAAAGTTCAAGTGGACCCCACCACTTAAGTAGTGGACAATGACATCCACCGTTCAAAATTTCTAAGGGCCATAGTAGTTCCTTATTAAGCTGATATTTGTTTTCCCTTTTTCTATCATTATGATAATCTATGAGCAGGTTGGATGAGAAACATATGTGTGACTCATGCATCTCGCATATGTGTGACTTGATCATTATACGCCCTAGCAACATCAAAGCCGTAGCCTCCATAGGCGTATCGTGGTTGGCAGGATTGGATACCGAAAATTTTATTCTACATAGGGTGCTATAGATATCCCCGGGTGAAAGACCCTAAACCCTTATGGTACTCGGAGGTTGCTCCAACGTTTAGATCGAGTGGGTACAGGAGTGCCGAGTGCCGATTACCAGATGGTCACACTTTTCACTGTGTCATAGTCGGTTGGAAGGGGGTGCGGCCTTATCCTCCCAAGTGGAGGGGGCAAAGCTAGGCTGAGTTTGACCAACTCGAGGAATGAGTCCGCTATAGACGAGCCGAGCCCGATATTGACAGGAGGATAGTGAGGTTTCTTTCACTTACCTTATTGCGCGTGATAGGGCGGTGATTTGGTTTAGAGTGTACTAGACCCTGGTGATATTTCAGAGTTGAGCTGTATTGATATGTGGACTTAGATGAGGATTTGTATGCTTAAGTTACATTTTACATTGCATGGCCTTGGTATGGCCGACATCATTCATGCTTTGCACTGAATGGCCTTGGTACGACTAAAAGTATTCTTGGCTTTCATCAGCATGTTTCGCATTACTCTGATACTGCATAGCTACATTACCACCTTGCGCACACACTTTTACCACCCTTTAAGCTTTCCATAAGCTTATGCATGACCGGTACGTGCAGGTGACGTCGGGGTGCAGCAGCATTGAGGAGGAGCGCTTTGCAAATTATCTTGGAGTATTTTGTTCATCATCATTGTATTCCCTTTATGCTCACTGCACTTCTACCGCCTCAGTGACCCCAGTAGCAGCAGCAGCACGTTTAGAGGGGACAAGAACCTCCCCATCCGGCTCAAGCTAGGTTCTATGCGGCTAAGCAGGACTCGCAGTCATCTAGAGGGGTCGTCGAGGATATGCTTTTAGTCTCTACATGCGTTGCACGTGTGTTGTTTGATTCTGGTGCATTGTATTCTTTTGTGGCTGAGAGTTTCTGCTGATCGACTGGCCTACCATTGGAGTCTACTCATGAGGGCCTGTCAGTATCGACTCCCTTGAGGAAGACTGCAGTGTTGGGCCGATTTTGCTCGTCTTGCCCCGTTTTAGTTGGAGATACCTTTTTGCTTGCCGATCTGTTTGCATTATAGATGTCCGAGTTTGATGTTATCTTGGGCATGGATTAGCTCGCCGAGTACTATGCCATATTAGACTGCTCCGCGAGGACAGTCACGTTCTGTATACCCGGCGTGCAGCAGTTTCAGTTCATTGCCGAGCCCAGAGGAGAGTCGTTGTCCTGTTTGATGTCATGTGCCATAGAGGAGCCCATAGCAGTGAGCATCGACCAGTTACCCGTGGTTTGTGATTTTCTCAATGTGTTTTAAAAGATTCCAGGATTACCACCCCGTCGACTCACCGAGTTTCAAATTGATCTCGTGCCTAGTATTGCACCTATTTCGAAGGCCACGTATCGTATAACACCATTGGAGTTGCGGGAACTGCAGAAGCAGTTAGACGAATTACCCGAGTTATGCTTTATCCGTCCGAGCAGTTTACCGTGGGGAGCGCCGGTACTCTTCGTGAAGAAGAAGGATGGCTCGTTAAGACTCTGCGTAGATTACCGCGAGCTCAACAAAGTCACGATCAAGAACAAGTACCTGATCCGGAGGATTGATGATTTGTTTGATCAGCTGCATGGTGCACAGTTCTTCTCGAAGATCGACCTGCGTTCCAGTTATCATTAGATTCGGGTCCGAAAGGAGGACATTCCGAAGACAGCATTCAGGATGCATTACCATCATTTTGAGTTCCAGGTCATGTCCTTTGGATTCACCAATGCACCTGCAGTCTTCATGTAGTTGATGAACGAGGTCCTCCGCCCATATCTCGATCAGTTTGTTGTACTCTTTATCGACTACATTCTGATCTATTCGAGGACCCGTGAGGAGCACGAGCAGCATTTGGAGATTACTTTGTAGACCCTCCGTGCACACCAATTGTATGCGAAGCTGGAGAAGTGCGGTTCTGGTAGGACGAGGTGAAGTTCCTCGGTCATGTGGTGACGAGGGAGGGCGTCGCAGTGGACCCCTCGAAGGTCGAGGTAGTACGTCAGTGGGGCCAGCCCACGAACACGTCTGAGATACGCAGTTTCCTTAGTTTGGTCGGCTACTACCAGCATTTCATTGAGGGCTTCTCTCGTATTGCAGCCTCGTTGACCAGGTTGACTCGGAAGGGTGCAGAGTTTATTTAGAGTGACGCCTGCGAGCGAGCATTTATAGAGTTGAGGGACCGTCTGACGTCCGCTTCTGTCCTCACTCTTCCCTCTGGGAGTGACGGATTTATTGTATTCACCGATGCCTCGCATATTGGTTTGGGTTCTGTCCTAATGCAGCATGGGAGACCAGTGGCCTTCTCATCTCGTCAACTCAAGATTCATGAGCTGAACTACCCCATGCATGATTTGGAGCTGGCTGCAGTTATCTTTGCACTAAAGGTGTGGAGGCACTATCTCTATGGGGTCAGGTTCGAGCTCTTCTCCGACCACAAGAGCTTGAAGTACCTCTTCTCGCAGTCTAAGTTGAATATGAGGCAAAGGCGCTGGATGGAGCTCTTGAAGGACTATGATTTCAATCTTAAGTACCACCCAGTCAAGGCGAACGTGGTGGCAGATGCCCTGAGCCGTCAGCCATGAGGCCTGGTGGGGCACATGATGATTCAGGAGTGACGGATGCTTAAGGATGTAGCAGAGTATGATTTTGAGTTCGGCCTACAGTCTTCTATCGTGCAGTTATCAAGCCTATCGATTCAACCCTCTCTTGTCATAAGGGTGATCGAGGCTTAGCAGGCTGATAAGTCGTTACAGAGTTTTATGGCTGAGGCTGCATCTGAGAGTCAGGCAGATTGACAGATTGGTATAGACGGTGGACTTCGCTTCAGAGGCCGATTATGTGTTCCAAATATTTCTGAGTTACGCAGAGATCTTATGTTCGAAGCACATCGATCGTGATTTTTTATCCACCCTGGCTTGACAAAGATGTACCGTGACATGAGGCGACAGTATTTTTGGGCGGGAATGAAGCGTCAGATCGCCAGTTTTGTAGCCGAGTGTGACACATGCCAGCGTGTAAAGGCCGATCATCAGAGACCCCCTGGTCTATTGCAGCCGTTGAGCGTCCCAATGTGGAAGTAGGAGCACTGTCGACAGATTTTATTATGGGCTTGCCGAGGACTCAGCATGGTCATGACGCATTTGAGTTGTTTTGGATCGTCTGACGAAGTTGGCATATTTCCTTATGATGCGTGCAACTTGGTCTATGGATCGGCTTGCGAGGTTATTTATCGAGGAGGTTGTGAGACTGCAGCTTAGCACCGCGTACCATCCGCAGACCGAGAGGGTCAACCAGATCCTTGAGAATATACTTTTGTAACACCCCGAATTTTGGCTAATCTGGGATTAGACGTCCTTAGGCAATGGGTTAACTAAAACACCTGAGAAATCGTTCAGAACCCAATTCCATAGCCAAGGAAATCACGTAGGATTAATTCCTTTGGAAAATAAGTGTAAGTTAGCTAGCGCGACGCTAAAGTAGCTGGGAAATAGTCCCTGATCACTTTAAATACGTTCTACAAGGCCCAAAGCGAGTGGAACCAATGGTGCTATAATGCTCTAAAGTCTCGGATCAAACTTTAAACCAGTTTGTTCTCGGGACCTCTTTGAAACTTTGTATTGGATCTAGACCGCGCGTCGAAAGTCCGATACCTACCATCTTAGACCGTTATGACCACTTAGCTGGGCTTGGCAATCGTTTCGAAAATCAAGTCCAACTGACATTCAGAGGCTATTTCATTGAGCCTGGAGTGAAGAGAGTGAGAATAGGGTTAGAATTGGAATTTAAAATTCAAATCTGGCACACGATTTGACGCATCAGTATTGAGCGTTCTGACCGTCAGAATTCAGCCAACTTACACCCTTGGATCAGGAAAAATTTCTATTTCATATCACGAGACTTATAGGCCCGATCTTGGTGCGATGACCGTTAAACTGAAACTGGACCGCCACGTGCGATCTGGGAACCCTACCGGTCTGAAAACTGGATGAGTGCTAGATCCAGTATGCATGAGCTTAAGTCCGACCGCATTTGGCCAGGGGACCT
This sequence comes from Magnolia kwangsiensis, assembly GCA_037074715.1. Classification (NCBI taxonomy): domain Eukaryota; kingdom Viridiplantae; phylum Streptophyta; class Magnoliopsida; order Magnoliales; family Magnoliaceae; genus Magnolia; species Magnolia kwangsiensis. The sequence goes on along the minus strand of CM073571.1, from coordinate 46,954,068 downwards.
CCAAAAATGCTCTTTTGGACCGAAACATCCCCGATTTGGTCAGGCACCAAGTAAACATTGTTCCCAAGCCTATTTTGGACATGTTTTGGGTTATAAAAGGGGTTGAAACCCTCACTTCTCTCACACATCCGAATTTGCTAGGAACCCTAGCTTGTGTGAGAGAAAAGGTGAGAGATTGTGAGAGAGAGTGGGAGAGTTCTTCCTGCTACTTGTGCTACGTGTTCCACGTGCTTAAGCAACGCACCTTTATCGCTTTCCCGGTGATTACACCGCGATTCTAGGTAAGAAAATACCCTAAATAGTTGCTGATTTGAGGTTCCTTTGTTTCCATAGCGAAGTAACTTATGGATCTTGTGTATTAGGTTCCCTATTCGCCGTAGACGAAGTGTATACGCTCCGTTCGAATTGATACGCTTCTAGGAGAAAAAGGTGCGGATATTAGATGCTTTGATTGACTGTTTTCAACGCTTTCAATGTCGTTTAATAGTAGATTATCGACGGCAACGCCATTTGACATGTACAACATGCTGTCCGTTTCCTGTTTCATAAATAGACGAAGAATATGAGATTTAGGGCATTTTAGTCATTTGTAGGAAGTACTGATTTCATTCATATTTTGCTAATGTGATTGACATGGTTTGTTGTCGCATTAGAAAGTTAGGAATACGTGCATAATTAGTTTGGCGAAGAGATTCGCCTAAATGTGCACTTCGGGTCGACATATTATATGTAGACTTAAGTGTGTAGTGTATGTGTTTGTATAAATGCTTGTATTAATATGTATTGAATTTAATGATGTTATGAATTAGTTTGAGATTGATTTCTCAATTAATATGCTGACGTAAATGATTTCCTACATGTTGACTATATGCATGATTTCATTATATGCATGAAATGTATGTGCTTGAAGATTTACCTAAGTTGTATGTTATAACATGTGTTAACATGCTCACATGGTTGTATTTCAATTCCAATACTCTCAAATGATTTGTTGATGTGATTCCATAATTGTTTGGGACTATGCTTAGTCCAGGCAGTCGGTAACCGAGCGAATTCGTGGTCGGGCTTATCTTGGCCACGAACGACCCGTCGATGAACACGAGCCGTGTTCTGAAGTTGGCGGCAGTGGTTAGGCCACACGAAGTGTCTAACGCACTTCATGTCGTTCGACTTGAGATGCGATCGCGCTAGTCGAGCCCGTCAAGTAACCCGACTGGCCGTTGTATGTTCACCCTGCATGAGTCATAACTGCTTGAACCTAGGGTACTGAACTTACCATTGTAAACCCTGTTAACCATGGTACCTTGATCCACGAAGACTCATGAGCCGGGCATGGTGGTATGGGACACCGTGGTCGAGCTGTCGGCCTACGCTGGGGCCACAAACCTCCCCGCAGTGACCAGTGAGCACCTAGTCTCGTGAGCAGATTATGGTGGTATGGGACACTATATTCTTGTTGTTGGCCTACATTGATAAGGTGATGGGGGAGCGGTGCAACAAGTGCGAGCAACAGCCCTGACAGCCCTTTGTAGTGACTCGAGCGTATTCTGAGTCTACGAGAGGCGACGACCCTTCAGTAGCAGTAGAGTACAGTAGGCCTGTATTGATAAGGTGATGGGGGAGCAGAGCAATGAGTGCGTGCAACAGCCCTGACAGCCCTTGCAGCGACCTACAAAATATACATCGTATGAGATTACTAGGAGTGACGACCCTAGACAGGATCTATGTTGGGATTGATATAAGGGAAGTACCTTAGTTTCCCAATCCTGCTGTTTGAATGGACTAATAACAACTCAAAAATCATATCACCATAACATTGCATGTGCCTGGAAGATGTGGAGCACTCTAGGGAGTGTGGCATGCCGCGGTCGTAAGATGTTGCCGTATGAGGGAGATCGTCGGTGAGGGCATACATCACGTTATGTCATATTGCATTAACAACAGTTTTAGGATTATTTGATTTACTGCTTTACTATTATCGCGTGATTGATTTGAGAACATGTTAATTCTTGCTCTATTATTCCACTGAGTTAGCTATTCACTCCCACGTTATGGGATGGTGTTCCTGGACACCCACCAGACCTTTTTGTGATTACAGATGATGGCACGGCCTGTGAGGCGGAGCCGGACTTGATGATGACGAGGAGGATCCCTCCTTTATGCGTGTTCTGATCGACGGGATTACAGGGAGGTTGATTAAATACCTTGACACTTGTCATTTTATATTTTTTAGAGCACTCATGTATATTCTTTTGTTTACTTTTGGAGTATACATGTATGTATATAACCTGGTAACATGTTCACACTCTGGAGACATACAACAGTTTATATATGTTATACATACTATCACAGTCTTCCGCTTGTAAATTTAACTGTCTCTGGAGTATGATATGTTGTTCTGGATTAATCTCACTCATGTTTAATACATTAACACAGAAAACATTCAATCATACATATGTATGTTGCATGAATAACATTTTGGAACTCGGGAGTTGGGTTTTTGCTCGACCCCCCGATTTTCGGGATGTTATAGCTTTGGGCCTGTGTGATTGATTTCGGGGGTAGCTGGGATGAGCATCTGTGATTGGCTGAGTTCGCATACAAAAATAACTATCAGGTGACCATCGACATGGATCCTTTTGAGACACTATATGGCAGACCATGCAGATCACCGAGTTGTTGGACCGAGATTGGAGAGCGTCGTTTCCTAGGTCTCGAGCTTGTGCAGGAGACGTCAGAGGCTATTGATATCATCAGGCAGAGGATGCGCACAACTCAGAGCCGACAGAAGAGTTTTGTTAATCATCGACGTCGTCCCTTGGAATTTGATGTAGGGGACCATGTGTATCTCAAGGTCTTGCCCATGAAGGGCGTAGTTCGATTTGGGGCGAAGGGTAAGCTTGCCCCGAGATTTATAGGACCTTTCAAGATCACTAGGTGCGTTGGCGCCGTGGCCTATCGGCTTGCCTTACCATCTCAGTTGTCTGGTGTCCACAATATTTTTCATGTTGGATGTTGAGGAAGTGTGGGTCAGACATAGATCTCGTTATTGATTGGGAGCCGCTGGAGGTTTGTGAGTACGCTTTTTACATCGAGCAGCCAGTCTGTATCCTTGATCGGAAGGAGAAGGTCCTCCGGACTAAGGTCATTCCATTGGTGAAGGTTCAGTGGGGTCACCATTCTATTAAGGAGGCTTCTTGGGAGCGCAAGGCTGAGATTCGAGAGTGTTATCCCCACCTTTTTGATGATTGATTGTGTTGTATTTTGTATGTTATCTATGATTATATATGGTGATGTCATGTTTCTTCTTCCTCATGAGTTATGTCTAATTACGATGATTGCGTAAATTTTAAAGATAAAATTTTTATTAGGAGGGGAGAGCTATAAGCCTCGTATCCTAGATCGTACCATTCCTAGACTTCCGCGGTCTTTCCGATTAAATTTTGGCAACCTTTGACCCTTAACCGGTATTTATGCGCCACCCTGATTCACACGCCGTCAACCCGAGTTAACTCAACCCAAAACTTGTGGCATAGCGACCGCACCATCACCGCGGTTTTGATGGCGTGACTTGCACGCCAAGGCGATATCCTAGCAGGAGATGTGGGCCAACGTTCGGTGCGAGAAAAATGTCGCGCGTTGCCAAACCTAAGAGAATCTCTACGACTTGTCACGTCAATCCATCAATCCATCAATCTCAACATGTCAAGTACATGTCAAGTACACATCACCACACACCCATCCCCAAGCAACCACAAAAGTTAAAAGTTCTTACAAAGCCCATACTTTTATTACAACATTTGCCACAAAAGTCAAAAAGGCTCTTACACACCCATCCCTCTCTCTCCCATCCATCACTCTATCACATCGCTCTCTTTACAACCCTCTCTCTTTCTCATTTTCCAACACAACTCCAAGTAACCAAGAGGTGCTCACGTCCAAGCCCTCCCATGAAGAGAAACATGCATGTGTGAGGCCCACCTTTCCATCCCAAGATCTCTCATCTCAACCATCTAAACCTCATCTCCTCCGTTGGAATCGAAGTTAAGGAGCTAAGAAAGCCAACGGAGCAAAAAGATCAAACGGTGGGTGCTTTGATAGAGTAGTTTTCATCTTTTTAAGATGGGCCAAGTGAGGCCAACCGATCAATGGTTTGGATCTCACTTGGGATCCTAAGATGTGGCCGATGGCCCACTTTGATCATCATGATCATTCCATGATGGGGCCATTCTCCATATACCCCATCATGATGTTTATTTTTCTTGTATACTTAGGGTCATCTAGACCATCTATTTTAGTGGAGAAGGGATCTCCACCGTTGAATTTTGATTTAACGGGCCCATATGTAATTGGACCCACTTGATGTATGATTGAATACAAGGGAAGGCCCATAGTGTAGGGGTCCCTCCATCTCACGTGTCCCATCTCTCTCTCTCTCTCTCTCTCTCTCTCTCTCTCTCTCTCTCTCTCTCCCTTTTTGTATGATGACGTAGTTGTGTGGCCACTTGGATGGACCCCACGTTACATAGGGGTTGTATCCACACCATCTATTATTAGGTGGCCCACCTAAGCAGGGCCCACCTTAAGACTTCCATTCACCCCCCCCAAAAAAAAGAGAGTCCAGAGACGCTGTCTCTGGACGTGAGGGTGAAAACACAATATTTAGCCTTGGTTTAAGGCCATTTGAGTGGGCCATTCATGTAGACCCTACCATGTTGTATATATTCAATCCACGTCGGCTATCCTATATACCGACTCATTTTAGGCTTTGAGACAAAAAATGAGATTGATCGGAGCATCTGGTGGGCCATACCTTAGCAAACAGTGATCTCCACCATTTAAAGTCTCCCAGATTTTTCTACACGCCGAAGGATGCCCAATATTGGGCTTGATGGATGGGTTAAGGACCATAGAATCCCATGGCTGGGATGGATTTTCTGGATGTGGGCCCCACTTGTGAAAAATCACAGGAAAATACACAAAAAAGGAAAGGATGCAGCTGACGCGGCTCTGTCAAAAGGAACAAGCAGCGCCTGCTGTGCTGAAGGGCGGGCGACTGTTTAGGCAGGACCCACAACTCCAGCTGTGGGCCCCACCATGATGCTTATTTGCCATCTAAACTGTTCATTTGGAGGGCCACCTCCTGAGGTAGGCCCCCTCCAAAAATCGGCCTCATCTAAAGTTTTGGTGGCCCACATCATAGGAAACAGCAGTGATTTAACATCTGCCATTGAAACCTTCCAGACGTTCAGAAGTTTTGGATCATTTTGGAAATTTGTTTTTCCTCTTCACTAGGGTGTGTGGACCCCATTCACGTCGTCCATTCGTTTGAGATGGCCCCACTATGATGCATGTACTGTGTCTGCCGTCCATCTGACGATGGGACACTCCTCGTGTGTGGGGTCCTCCTTGAAGTGTATGACTGTTCGGGCCATCCAGTGCCTGGACGTGGTAGATGTTAAATATAATATTAATATATTATATGATATATTATATTATAATATTTTTTATATATGTACTATATACATACATGTGGGTGGGCCCTACGTCGGACCACCTCTGCCTTCCTAAAGCAGTTGTAGCTGCAACGTGCAAGCTTTATGGTTGTTGTATACGTCCAGCGTGGGACGTGGACCACACCACCATGATGCAAGTGATGCATCCAAGCCATCCAGCGTGGGACGTGGACCACACCACCATATGTACTAATATGGGCCATCAATTGGGCCACATCAAGTGATACATATGGCCCATTGCAATGATACGGCTCATTTGATGTATTTAAGGCCATGGGTCAAGGCGCAACAGGATATCCTTAGGGTCCATTGCAATGAGCGATTCCTTCATAGTTTGTGTAATGATGTTTTATGGCGGACCATGCCTTAGGAGCAATGTTGATTTGACGTCCACATTGCAAGAATAATGTTGGTTAAATGTCCCTATTATAAATCTCCCTAGGGCCCATTGATAGGCCCATATTAGTTGTGCGTAGGCCATCTAGGCTCATCTTCGTTGTGAGGTTAGTTCATCACCTTATAACATGCTTAGTGTAATTTCATGCCTCATGTCATACGCATCATATGTATGCTTGATATGAGGAATGTTTGATCATAACACAAGCTGTTGGGCTGAGACATTTACGGAACTCCTTATGACATGGAGTGCCCCACATGAGCATATAGTATGCGTGAGATTGTTGCATGATTGTATGGTGTGACTCATGCATCTCGCATGTGTGTGACTTGATCATTATATGCCCTAACGAAATCAGGGCCTTAGCCTCTACAGGCATATCGTGGTTGGCAGGATTGGTACTAAAAATTTTATTCTACATGGAGTACTATAGATATCCCTGGGTAAAAGTTCCTAAACCCTTATGATACCAGAAAGTTGCTCTAACTTCTAGACCGAGTAGGTACAGGAGCGCAGAGTGCCGATTACCAGATGGTCTCACTTTTTACTATGTCGTGGTTGGTTGGAAGGGGGTGCGCCCTTACCTGCCCGAGTGGAGGGGGCAAAGCTAGGCTGAGTTTGACCAGCTCGAGGAATGGGTGCGCTATCGATGAACCGAGCTCAATATTGGCAGGCGGATAGTGAGGTTTCTTCCACTTACCTTATTGAGCGCGATAGGGCGGTGATCTGGTTTAGAGTGTACTAGACCCTGGTGATATTCCAGAGTTGAGTTGTATTGATATGTAGACTTAGATGAGGATTTGTATGCTTAAGTTATATTTCGCATCGCAGGCCTTGGTATGGCCGACATCATTCATGCTTTGCACTGCATGGCCTTTGTACGACTAATGGTATTCTTAACTTTCATCAGCATGTTCCGCATTACTTTGATTCTACATAACTGCATTACCACCTTGCGCACACACTTTCATCACCCTCTAAGCTTTCCATAAGCTTACGCACGACCGTTGCATGTAGGTGGCGTTGGGGCGCAGCAGCACTGAGGCAGGTGCACTTTACAGATCATCTTGGAGCTTTTTGTTCATCATCATTGTATTCCCTTTATGCTCATTGTACTTGTAAAGTTCTTGATCATAGTGAAAATGTAATGGAGTTTTTGGTTATTGTTTGTGGGTTATATCTTCGGTTATGCTTATTATGAATCAAACTGATGTTAAAAATCATCCTCGTAGCATCACAGGATCGAAACTGGCGAATGGGCGCTGGGAGCCAAGAATGGAGTTTTACGGAGTTGTCGGCGCCAGATTCGGTGATCGAGAATTTTGTGAGCCCGGTTTCTGAGTTTAGAGCGCGACAAGGCAGACCATTGGTGGGATTCAGTTGTTAGGATGAACCCGAGAGTTAAAACTTAGACCTGGGTCTAGTATGTGAAAAATCAAAAGGTGGAAGAATTCATGAAATTAAAGCAAGGTGACATGACAAAGCGCTAGTATGGCACTAAGTTCGTTGAACTATCACGATTTGTAACTTTTTTGGTGTTTGATGAAACTCGTAAGGCACAAAAATTTGAGGAAGGTTTAAGAGCCTCTATTCATAGTCGATTAGCCCTTTAATCTTTATATTAAGATGTAGTTATTTAGGATTTTCTTTTCTAGGTGCGACGAATAATAGAAGCGCAGAAGAATGATGCATGACTACAAGAGAAAATAACAGAAGAAGCGGAAAAGGACAACTCGGAGTGGCGAGTAGGCTTTGATGGTGGGATCAGATTGCGAGGGAGGTTATCTATTGCAGACATATGAATTGAAACAAGAAGTCTTAAATGAGGCGCACCGTATAAAATTCATCATCCACCCAGGAGGAACCAAGATATACCGAGATGTACAACATCAATATTACTGGAGTAATATGAAGATGGAGATAGCTAACTACGTTGTAAGGTACCTTACGTGCCAGCTATTGAGGTATAAAAATAATAATAAAGGAAGGGGTAAGCCCGAGAAGAATGAGAGATAGGAAGAGAAGTGGAAAAGAAGAAAGATGAAATAGCTTAAGGTTGTTTGTACAGGACTGCAGAACCAAACATTCATTGCGTGTGACTGCGCAACCTATATTCCAGTTGCGTAGGTTGTCACAAAGAACTTTGGGTCTGATTTTTTGTAAAAGGCCTCAAGTATGGAAGGGTAGGTCCCAGGCACTAAAATCGAGGTTCCACACATGCGAAGGCCTATAAATACCCCCTCACCTCCTTCATTTGGACCGATTGAAGATTTTCGAGAGGAAGCAAAGCAAGGAGGAAGATCGAAGGTGAGAGAGGGGGATTACAGTTTGCGCAAGACTGCACAACCAACATCGGTTACGTGGGACAATGCAACCAGAATGCCCTGCAGTCTGTGAAGATTAAGGGCTGTCATGCTGCTAGATTATTTAAAGCCTTCAAAATCTTTCTATTCAAGTTTAAAGGAGAATAATCAGCAGAAGGACATATTCCTCCTAAGTCCCACGAGATGACTGAAACAAGCGTCGGAATGCTGCCGAATTTAATATCTGATTATAACATTTGAACTTATAACAATTTCTCTCTTTATAATAATCTGTCTTAGAATCAAGGGATATTAGAAGGATGTAAATGAACTCAATGTTAATAAAGTGTGATAATTGTTTTAAATACTTTTTCTTTCTTATGTTTGAATAAGATAATCCCCCAAATCAGATGCATTTGTTTCTTGTTCGAAACAAAATGCCGACTCTGCTGGTGATCCTTTTTATCTTATTTAATCTTAACAATGAAATCATTATGAAGCTTTCATCATAGTTTGGCATCTGGAAGACGCCAAAATGGCAACTCTCAGTGGGAACATCCTTCCCTTCATCTCTAAGATAGATTATTTTATTCTTTAACCCCTAACTACAATTATATTTTGTGTCAAACAGTTTCTGCGTCCGATTATAACCTGCTACTCATGGTAACTTTTGTAAGTAAAGTGAACTTCCGATTCACTCTGACAGGGTTTGTGATAGAATATACACCGAATCAAATTCTGAAGTATCTGACTCGAACTCCTACAAGTGAAAGCAACATGACTCGAGTAACAACTGGGGTTGTTTCTGCTTCGTCGAAATCATTGGGAGGCGATGAAGGCTGGCTATTGTAACGTCCCGTCAAGCAAAAGCACGAAGTCCCAGAAACTCTTGGATGAATCCATCTTCGTTAAGGGTCGAAGGGCCAATAACGCGTAATGCAGCCAAAAGGAATCCTGAACTCGCTCCCCTAGCGATATATCCTGAACGAATAGCCCCACCATTCATGGCACGTGACTTTCCAGCTTTAGGTGCCTCGGGAATCAAGTGGACGAGAAATTAGAAAGAAAAAGCACTAGCAATTAGTTCACCAATATCTTTCCCATCCCAGACAGGTTCACCAGTGTCAGTATCGCCCCAATCGATTAATGATATAGGGGGCATGGAGAAGTCCAATGAAACTCCCTTCTTCCCCCCTTCATAAGTCATATTACGTCAACATATTCTTACTCGACTCCAACTACTGCTTCATCAAAAAGTGGAGAAGTTGCAGTGCATATGGCCAGGACAGATCCAGAATACAGGACAACTATAGAAGAACGTTTCAATGAAATGGCAGAAGCCCAGAAGGCATTAATGGAAGAATGCAAAAACCTTAGAGAGACCTTGGTGACCCTTGCACATAATGTAGCCCGGATGGCGATCCCCCAAAATACAGTAGAGGGACAAGAAAACCAGACTGACGGCCTTCAACCATGGGAAGCAGGGTCACTAGGGTCCATCCTAGTAGCAAGAACCGTGACACAGGATGAGGTGAGATAAGTAGTTGAGGAAGCTATCAGAGCAGAATGAGAGCGCGAAAATACTGGTCATTTTAGGTATCAAACACCGTACACAAGGGAGGTGGAAGACATTCCCTTTCTAACCAATTGCAAACATCCGAATTTTCAAAAGTTTAAAAGGGAAGGGTCCCCAGAGGAACATTTAATGCACTTCATCACTAGCATGAGAAATTTTTCTATAATACCACAGTATTGCTTGCAATTGTTCAGGTCATTGCTAACACACAAAGCATTTCGATGGTATTCCAGCTTGGCGCCGGGGTCGATACGTACTTGAGAATAGATGCAGGAGGTTTTTATGTCCAACTTCTTCTCTTCAGAACACGATGTCAGTATTACAGAGCTAGCTTCTATACGATAGAGAGAAGGGGAACCAATAGAAAAATTTATAGACAGATGGAAAACATTAGGAGCCTCATGCTGACAGTTGTTGGAAGAAAAAGAGCAGGTCAAAATGCGTCTAAATTCTATGGGGACAGGAATCGCGTTTGGACTTACCAGTGCCGATATCAGAACTTTTCACAACCTGGCTACTAAAGCTCACACTTTGGAATTAATGACCCATAAGATGTCAGCGTTTCACCATGAAACAGCCAGGAAGGTATCTAGCGGAACGGCTGTAAATACTGTTGATCGTAACAAAAGAGGTAAAGATATGAGGGATTTGAGAGAAAAGAAGCCGGACCGAAGAGAAGAATGGAGTCAGTCAAGGACTAGAGTAGTGGAAAAAGGCCCAGGATGCTCAATTCTCATTAGGGGTTCGTGTTTGATAAGGAAGACGTTATCCCTATAATGAATCAATTGTTGAAGGCTGGTAAGATAGAATTGTCGGAGCCCAAATGCCCTAAGGATGTGACAAGAACTAAAGAAAGGAATTTTTGTCACTATCATCGCTTGGTGGGACACCCAACAGAGAACTGTTATACACTGAAATGTATAATACATCGAATGATCGATAAGGGTGAAATAGTGCTTGGTAAGGAAAAAGAAAGAAGTAACGCAACAACGATGAATGTGCTTACAATCAGAGGCAAGGATTGAAATAAGAATGGGAGGGAAGATCGTAAGGCGCCAAAGAAGGTAGAAGTGATTATGTTACGATCAGGAATCGTTGAAAGACAGAGTGATGGTGGTAAGACAGAAAAGAAGAGCAAAGTGGCGAAAATGACTTATGATGTAATAAGTCATTTGAAGGTATACCGGCTCAATTAAGTGTTTATGATACACTTAAAATGTCAGAAGAATTTCGACAGAGTTTGGTTCAAGCATTTTCTGATCACAACATTAGAGAAACCTTATTGGCAGAACTAGAGCATGAGGAGCTCGATGAACAAGAAGATTGTCTCCCAGTTGTTTCCTTCATTGATGACGATCTGCTCTGCGAGGGAGAACATAATAGACCACTGATGATAGAAGGTCATGTCCATGGAAAGAAAGTTAAACGGATTATGATAGACAATGGGTCAGGAGTGAATCTCTTGTCGCTCTCAATGTTAAGTAAATTGGATTACCGTCGTTCAGACCTACGCCCTAGTGGAATGATGATATAGGGCTTTAATCAAGATGGGCAGCGCGTGCTTGGTAAGATTACAGTAACGTTGGAAATAAGAGAGTTGATTAATGATGTTGTGTGCCATGTTATAAATGCAATTACAACATATAACCTTCTCCTGGGAAGGTCATGGAAACATCAGTATAGCATTATACCCTCCACGTTGCATCAGTGCTTCAAATACTGTAAAGACGAAATACAGTATAAAGTGATGGCCGACGCAAAGACGTATACGGAGGCCGAGTTCTTCTTTGTGAACGCCAGTTACTATGAAGGGTTTGCTATAAAAGAGAACAAGAATGATGAAAACAAGACTCCAAAAGACATTCAAGTGAGTAAGAGTAAAGAGAGAACAGAAAAGGCAGAATTATTTGAAACGGGAGAAACGAAGAAGAAATTTTACTTTGTGCCGAAGCATCTGAGGCAACCAGGATAACCACCATTAACTTTGTTGTCATCCAAACAGTTAAAGATTTTACAGTCCAATTATACAATGCCATTGCCATACGCTGAAAGGAATAAACCATTTCCGACTGTTCCAAGAAGATTTCAAGTTGAGGCAAGCACAAATCACCTTGAACCAATAGAATTTTATGTTTCAGAAGAAGTAAAGACAAGCGAAGAAGTCGAGAGTAATGTGTACTATTGTAGGTTGGCATTGCAAGATCTTTAAAAATATAGTCCGGTAAGTAAGAAGATTATGAAAAATATGGGATTTGATTATGAAGAACCCACTGGATTGAATGATGGGAAAGGAATTCAAATCCCTATCGGAATCAGTCAGGATAGGTGGAAAAAATTTCAAGGGCTGAGGGCAGATGCGTCAGTGAATATGATTACAACCGTGATTTTTTCTACAACAATACATTACTCCATTATCTCTGAGGAGAAAGAATTGATTAGGCAAACACAAAGGCGGTGTCATTAGAACTTGGTTCCCTTGACGGAAGAAGTACTGAACCTATCAAGGGGGTCAAAGGTACTGAGGGGGCCACATAAATACCACAATGTATAAGCATTGATCCTGATAGAAGCAAAAGTGACGTCAATGTATCAGTTTATAACGAATGATAAAATCTTAGAGTAAGGTTGAAGGAATGGATTATTGCCATCATAAGGGGACAAATCCAAGATTAAATGAGACAAGTTATACATGATGAAAGAAGTATATTTCAATGGAGTAAACGGAAGTGCATGTTAGTCAATGCTCACTTTGTCAAAAGATGTTGTTCTTGAAAATTCTATTGATTTTGATCCTGAGCATCATTAGGACAATGATTCTGTATCAAAAGGGGGCAAGATGAAGGAATAAAGAAGAAGTTCGCAAGTATATCATGACCACATGATAGCGGATACTGTAAACATCATCGAGTGAGTCTCACAAGATTCTGTCAGAAATTGATACTATCATTAAGCTGGTATATTATAAACAACACGGACAGGCAAATGGGTGCGATTAAAGATATCGACAAAAGTAGTGATGTGTCAATTTCAGGCAGTTCTTACAACAACTAATCATACTTGTCATCATCCTTTAGGGCATTTTTAGGGCAGCCAAATCAAGACAATGGTCAATCGTGCATAAGACCTATCAAGATCATCATTCTGGCAGCGGTGAGAAGCCAGTGGCCCTAAAAAGCCCGTGAAGGTCATCGTACACATAACCATGCAGGTAGCTAATGGAGCCAATGACTAAAAGCCTAAAAGGTCAAAAGTCCTCAATGGCCAGTCACGTGTAACCCCCATGCCGTCTGTATAGCTTTCCAGCAGCGTCACAGGGAATGGAGGAAAATGCTTTCCTGTGAATGGACTCGACCTTGTAGACGAAGAAAATAAGGGCTACAGTGTGAACTTTAAATAGGCCAACCATGCATAAGACCCCCCAGATCTATGGTTTGATTTCAGTACTAACTCATGAGAAAGGGCTTAAACCTACTCATCAACGGACTGACGACCCTAGATTTGGTACCTCAAAGATCGCTTTGTGTACCCCGTGAACTCTAGAGAGTTACTGTGGCCAACCCTGTGCGTAATTCCAACCAAGTTCACGGCCCCGATAGCTTCACCGGACCCCTCTGATGGATCACGGTTTGTGAATTTCCAAGGCTGTGAGAAGTCTAGTGAACTCCTAAGAGTTACAAAGGCCATCACGTGAGACCTGGCTCCACTACTCATGAGTTTAAACTGTGTGCAACTAACTAAATTGAAACTTAGCACCGCCAATGAAAAATATAAATAAATGAAATCGCGTAGGAAATCCCATATTAACAAGCATAAAATACTAGTGCTTATATTAATTCATCAGTCAGTAGATACAATAAGATTACTGCATAAACAACATAATGTATGATGTAGAAATGCATGAAAAAGATTACTAAAAATCATCATAGAAAATCAAAAGAGATTACTTGTTCAAAAAAAAAAAAAAAGAATATATGCAAAAGGAATTGCTTACTTAAAGTTCTTCTATAATTCCTACTATTCTCATATACTTTTGCAAGTCTTCTTTTAATTGCATCTGAGCCGCATTGTGCTTTAATTTTTCCCCAAGTATGATTTTCGCTTGATCGGGAAGACCAGCCAGTTTACTTTCCAAAGATGTAATCATTTCTTAGCTCTTGAGTAGCTCGGACTTCTCCATGTTGACAAATTGAATATTGATTTGAATCTTTTCATCAATCTCCTTTATGGCTCGTTCCTTCTCGTGACCTTTCAAGTCTAGTTGCAAGATCTCTTCCTTCAAAGCGGTAATGTGATCTTGAATAATCACTTTGTCATTAGCATAGATCTTTAGTTGATCTTGGAGAGCTAGTCGTTCCCGGTCGAATTCAGAGATAGTGGAAGTAATAAGGGAAGCCTTTTACTTAGACAGAGTTAATTGCTTCTCATCCTCCAGAATCTCGGGAGCAATTGTAATGTTCTCTAATGATGCCAAAGAGACTATTGAATCACGAAATTTGAGAAGGGAATCGCGCAGAGCAGATATGTTAATTTTCGCCATTCTCGCAGAACTTTTCAGAATTTCAATGGCGATGTCCAGATCTGACCGCTGTTCAGGGTCTTTAAAGATGTGAACTATCTTTGACAAAGAATTCCTCATTAAGAGCATTTTGTGCATGGGGACCTTTGCAAGTGATGATAGTTTGGAAGCAATGGTCATAGACTCAGAACTTTCTGCTCCACTACGAGGAGTCCCTGTATTATGAAGAAGAAAGAAAGTTAAGACAAATAGTCCAAGTTAGAAGGTGTACGGTTCTTAAAGCTAGAATATATATATACCTGCTATAGGAATGTGAACAGTAGGAGGAAGTATTTCTTGGACTGAAGAGGGGCCGACTCTTATCATGTCAGCAAAAGAAGGTGCCCTAGCCTCAGTGCTTGAATCTCTGGTAGTAGGAGTGGATAAATTAACAGCTTTTGCAGGAAAGATGATTTCACGAGCTACCCTTTTTGGTACTATCAACGGAATTAGAGGGACCCTTGGCGAAGTCATTGGTACTGTTATAGGAGGATTTAGGGAAGGAGTATCGCTTGTTTCAATATTGGCAACATGAGCACCTAAAATGAAGATATGGCAACGATGATAAGATAAATATCACTAAAAATATATATAAATATCTAAAAGAACTTAAAATATATATAAATCTCTTATCAGGAGAGTATCCGTATTCCCCATAGTCTAGGGGCTCCTCTTCTTCCTCAATGGTTGCGGGAGACTTTTTGAAAATGTTAGTATTGGGAAGGATTTCAGAAGTCATAGGAGGGTGCTCTTTTGCAATATTTTCAACATTTATATCTCCCTCTTCGTCTATATTGACTTCTCTTTCCTTGAAATCGTCATCTTTGTCCTCATCACTTACATCATTTTCATCATCTTCATATGCTGTAGAATTTATACTCCCTGATGAAGAGGTCGATCTTTCATCCTCTAAGCTTTCCTCTTCCACTTCTTCAACCATGACCTGCTTTCCCTTATAAGAAGCGGCCTGGCTACTTACTGGCTGAGGATCTCCGTTAGGTGTTTGCTTGTCACCCTCTTGAGAAATGGGTAATGATGCCTATAAGTGTGATCATGATCTTGTCATAGGGAATGATGAGCTAGGGGGTGTAGGTTGTGCTGGAGGAGCTGGTTTATCTTGAATTGGTCCTTCATGAGCTATGGAGGTTTCTGTCAGGATAGGAGAAGATGTTCTTTCAACATCTTCTGTGGCTCTACCTCCAAAGTCGCGCAAGACTTGCTCGAACTCTATTAAAACTCCGTGGGCAAACCAGCCATCTAAGGTATTAATGGGTTTTCTCTCCCAGATCGACTCTTTTATTGATATTCTTTTACAAATTTCACCGTGATGGGATGCGCGGCTCTTCTCCGGGATAAAGCCAATTCCACCCTCAAGTTTTTTACCCTTCAGACAGGGTGGATGAAGGAAGATGGAGGACAGACACCTGTTGCCCAGATATGACTGATGGTCCCACCATCGCATCCAGCTATATGAAGTGCGGACTATGCGATCACAGCTGGGAATTAAGAAAGAAGAATTAATATGACCCCTTAGTAATTACTTCCATATCATGGCCCAATTAATAGGACCAGTTCCATAACAATGCATCTTTTTGGTGACCAACCCATAGTCTTCTGGCACAGCTTGGTCATAGTCGAATTGACGAGCAAAGTGACTAGGAAAATAAGGCTCTCGCTAGAATTTCGTCCCTTCTTGAAGAGGTAGGCTGCAGGAGCGAATAGAGAGAAAGAAAGCTCTTTCTGCTACAGTGAGTGTTCCTTAATCCACCATGTCAGTGTCTTTAATATAGCGATGAAGACGAAATTGGAATAAGTCTATTTGATCATCATCTCGAATTTTGTTGGCCACTCATTCGTACGATCTTTTAGTCATAGCTCTTTGCTGAAATAATCAAAGTGGGAGATGCATAGGATTAATAAATGCCTTCTCTGGTGCTTCAAAGGTCCAGAGAAAGTAAACTCCTAACCATCTAGTGAAATAGTGTTATGAAGTATATGCTGAAGAAGACCCAATGGTAGAATTTTTTATGTTTGTAGCTATTTCTCTGAAGGCTCTATAGATAGAGCCTAGCACCGGAGGTGCAAGGGAGTACTTTTGTCCCTCTGCTAGAGCACCGGCCACAACAAAGACTGTGGGACGAATAGCGTCTGCCCATTTGGAACTCGAGAGTGCTACAATGCTTAGCCAATAAGCTAGGAAAGTTGCGAGTTCTCCAAAAGAACTATAATTTGCTCTTTCCCTCATGTCATCACGCAGCTCCATTAGCTCCTTACAACGAAAATTAGGGAATGTGTAGAAAAAAGAGTGTACCAGGTTGATATGAAGGAAAATATAATAGAAAAGGGAAAGTTAATTTCAGGGCTTGAAAATACCTGAGCATTCTGGAGAAGTGTGCCAGCCAGTGTAGAGGAGACAACTTATGAAAATTTGAAAATTTTCTCATCTCTTTAAAAAGTTCAATAGTAGTTTCAGAAATGGAGGGTTTGCGATCAGGGAAAGATACAAATGCCAGTTCTCTATTCAACGGAATAAATTCATCATAAAATTTGCTTGTTAATGGAAGGTCCGCTATCCAATGTAAATCCCAAAGCATGATGCTCATCTCCCTGTACGGTAGGTGAAAAGAATTGGTGACAGGTGACCAGTATTTAAGAAAACCTTTGATCACGGTGCGCTCTTTATAGAAGTATTTAGATGTAACTTCTATAACATCATATAGGTCGACCTTGGCAAGCGTGCTTGCATGTTTTTTCAGGATGGCTTCTGCCCAATCAGAATAATAGCGTCGAGAAGTCAATAGACCTCTTGTTCAAAAATCTTCGAGTCCCTAGAGCTGATCACAATCTCTGAAGCCTTGTCTGATGGTCTCATAAAAGTATGTAGGAAAAAGGTTATGAGGACTATAAAAAGGGGACAAAAAGATTATGGGGTGGGCTTCCTCAATGATTTTTCGTGGCTTGCGTGCTTGTAATCTCCCCTTGAGGATGCGTGGTTCTCTCGTTGCCCACGAAGCGATATACATCAACTTCTCTTCGTCTATATAATCCTTCGGCTCACAGTCGATGATAGATTGATGACGATGCGCATTGCAGGGGATCACTGTCATGCCTTCTGAGTGAGGGTTGTCAAACTTCCTAATACCCTCGATGACTTGAACCAATTCCCACGAGTTTTAGAGCTTCTTTTTATTATGCTCCTTGATCTTTTCTTCAAATTCCTTCACCTTGTTTCAGCGAAGCTTCTTTAAGCATGAAGCAAGGGGTGAATCTTCTCGAGAAGTGGGTCTTTCGCTATCTGTATGAATGTGGTCAGTTATCTTCAACCATTCATCCCAGTCATACTCACGACCATGTTTCGGGGGCTGCTCTAAGTTTCCCATCACTATAGTAAAATCAAAAGTTGGAAGCACCGATTCTTTAAAGTATGTAGGATTGTGGGCAATAGTTTTTTTTCATTTGGTTGGTGATTGATCCGGAGAAGGAGAGGGACGAAAGGAAGATAAATCTAGTTGGTCTTGATGAGAAGGTTGGTTAGTAGGAGGGTCTACGGGGCGATAGGTTCGCTTAATATGAGCCACAATGGATAAGGAGTTAAGGCTTTGAAGGTAATTGAATGAGAAGTTTATGCAAAGGGTGAAAATTTGTCTAAAGTTTTAGAAGAAAGATAGAAATCAGGAAAATGACAAAGTCCTGGGTTGCACAGGTCCATGCAACCAAAGTCTCTTGCGCGGAAGGGCACAATTTCTTAAGTACTTGCGCAAATGAGGATTTCGTTGCGCGGGTCTACGCAAACAATGTTCATTACGTGGGAGAGAAGCAAGGCGACGAAGGTTTGAGGTGGATGGAAGTAGTGTGCAAATGAAAGGGACATCGAGGTATTATATACATGGAGGACGAGTAAAGTACACGGGATTTCGTTGCGTGGACCCATGCAAACCTTACATGAGGAATTATTTTGATCCTTTTTCTTTGATTATGGGGAAACAAAGAAAGGATCAAGGGGGCATTTGTTGAGGCATAAAAATAATAATAAAGGAAGGGGTAAGCCTGAGAAGAATGAGAGATAGAAAGAGAAGTGGAAAAGAAGAAAGATGAAATAGCTTAAGGTTGTTTGCATAGTCCTACACAACCAAACATTCATTGCGCAGGACTGCACAACCAAACATTCATTACGCGGGACTATGCAACCTATATTCCAGTTGCGAAGGTTGTTGCAAAGAACTTTGGGTCTGATTTTTTGTAAAAGGCCTCAAGTATGGAAGGGTGGGTCCCATGGCACTAAAATCGAGGTTTCACAAGTGCGAAGGCCTATAAATATCCCCTCACCTCCTTCATTTGGACTGATTGAAGATTTTTGAGAGGAAGCAGAGCAAAGAGGAAGATCGAAGGTGAGAGAGGGGGATTACATTTGGACTGATTTTTTGTAAAAGGCCTCAAGTATGGACCGTGCAACTAGATTACCCTGCAGTCTGTGAAGATCAAGGGCTATCATGCTGCTGGATTATTTGAAGCCTTCAAAATCCTTTTGTTTAAGTTTACAGGAGAATAATCAGCATAAGGGCATATTCCTCCTAAGTCCCAGGAGATGACTGAAACAAGCGTCAGAATGCTGTCGAATTTAATATCTGATTATGAAATTTGAACTTATAACAATTTCTTTCTTTATAATAATCTGTCTTAAAATCAAGGGATATTAGAAGGATGTAAATGAACTCAGTGTTAATAAAGTGTGATGATTGTTTCAAATCTTTTTCTTTGTTATGTTTGAATAAGATAATCCCCTAAATCAGATGCATTTGTTTCTTGTTCGAAACACCAACAGGTTAAAGTGGAGCAACAGAAGTCTTTAGGACTTACAACCGTTACGGATCACAGAGTGGAAGTGGGAGCACACTTCCTTCCTATAAATATATCAAAGGATTTTGTTGTTGGAGTACCGAAAACATGTCGTCATCATGATGCAATATGGGTGATTGTTGATAGGCTAACAAAGTCAGCTTACTTCCTTCCTATACGTATTTCTTCATCCTTATACGAGTTAAGAAAGCAGTATATCAAGGAGATCATTAGGTTTCACGGCATTCTTGTGTCCATTGTATCTGATCAAGACCCTATGTTTACATCATGCTTTTGGAAGAGTCTTCAGAAAGCCTTGGGAATGACAGTAGACTACAACACAACTTTTCATCCGCGGACTAATGGGCAAACAGAGCGAGTAAATCAAATCGTAGAAGACATGCTTCACAGCTGCATTCTTAACTTCAAGGGAAATTAGAGCAACTACCTCTACTTAGTAGAATTCGCCAACAACAATAGTTTTTTAGCGCCCCGAAATTCAAGGACCGAGTAGCTACTCAACTCCCGAATTCTTAAGTGTCACATGTGCAATAATGAGTCACAAATGCATATAGCTAATCACGTATTAGCAAGCAATGACGAATTAGACTAAGCATGCTTAATTGCTAATTAGATAATTAAGTTTCAAGTGCTACTAACCAAGTAAAGTTTCACCGTAAATTCATATCTAACATAACAACTTAATAGATTCTAATAATAGTCATCCAGGGATCCAATCCCATATGCTCATCACACCCTAAAATGATCTGGGCTCTAGCCCAGTCCCGCCGACATCCACCTCGCTAATATGCCCTGCCAAACTCTTGATAGTACGCCTGCTCCTCGCCGTCGTTGACACTGACATCGTCTAATATGTGCTGCTCCAGGTACCTCCATCTATTTTAGGTTCTGATTGGTGTTTAAGAACACCATCCCAGAGTAGGAGTGAGTAATCAACTTAGTGGTACCATTAATAATAGGCATACGAATTATCATACATAGGATATATTTAATCAATAGTAAACAATATGGAATCCTAATTACTGTGGTTAATACAAATGCATGGTTATGATATGATATATGCTCATCACAAAGAAACCAACACTCCCTCAAGCGCCGACATTTGACGTTCGTGATGAAACAACACTCCCTCAAAAGCAACCTCGATTCCATAATCGCCACAAATATAATGCAATGTCATGAAATAAGTTAGCCTGGTTGATTAGTTAAGTTCATTTGTCTAACAGGTTGGGAAAATCAGAATACCCTTAGTGGAGTTATTACCCTAACCCGATCGCGTGGCTCAAGGGTCATGACCATGTGGCTCTCACGACCCTTAGCCCTATCTTGGGGTCATCAATCCTGAAAAGTAGTATAAACATAGATGAAACAGGTTAGGAGTTAAATATCCTACCCGCGGTCACTGTAGGGAGGTCGTCACCCCAATACAGGCCGACAACATGTGTACAGTGTTTCATACCACCATTCTTGGCTTACGAGTTCAAGCACTCAATGGACACTATGGGAAGGTTCTTCACCCTAGCGTAGACCGACAATATGGGCATAGTATCTCATACCACCATCCCTGGCCCATGAGACTTTGTGGGCCATAAATCATAGTTAACAATGGGTGCAACGGTCTTAAATTACTTCAGGTTCATGCAGGCGTGATCAAACAAGATTAACATACAAGGATGGTCGACTATTAGTTAATGTGCCCCGACGGGCTAAACCATAACTAATCGGCCTGAGAATGTAGTCTCACGTAGTCCAACTATGGCCAACAACCTATAGTTCAACTATTTGAGTCATATTACTCGAGAATAGGTCCAACAAAAGGGGTCGCCCAAGTAATTCTAGGTAATCGGCCCATCTATAAGGGTTTATGCAATGATGCACAACATGTATTGTCAAATTCAGAAATAGTTCACTCATGGCAGGCATAAATTCATGATTTAAGTACATGGATGTCACGCCCGACTCCGGTACCGACAGCCTCCGTAGTGCCCCATTCTCGGCTCCTGATAATGAAATGCCAGATTTCGATCCTGGGATCCTACAAGGAGGATTTTCAAAATAATTTTTTTTTTGTAATGGAGCATAACTATAAGCATAACCAAGTCACAAAACAACATCACCACATATCCACTATATCAAAATCTTTTAAGTACATTGCGGGAAGGGAAATACAAAATCAAAAAGCTCCAAAATGGTCTGATACGCACTCCTGCCTCAGCGCTGCTACTGTCCAACGCTACCTGCACGCAACTATCGTGCATAAGCTTACAAAAGCTTAGAGGGTAGTGTAAGTGTGTGCGCAAGGCAAACGCCAAGTGTATAGTATCAGAGTAGTGTGAAAGTATGCGGTAAGTCCATGAATACAATCAACCATACCAAGGCTACGTAATGCAAGGCATGATGTGAGATATGAATGCCATGGGCCACATCGATGCAATGCAAGGCCTACATAGTCGAATGTCATATGCGAAATGTAACCCAAGCAAGTCGGTACTCATCAAGTACATATATCAATCTAGTTCCTCTCTGGATATCACCGGAGTCTAATACACTTCACAGTGACTGCCACCTCCCTAGCTGCACAGTCAAGAAAGCATAATAGACCTCACTATCCGCCTGACCAGTAGTTGCCAATACCTACCCGGCTCATCGATAGCGGACTCATTTACGAGCTGGTCAAACTCAGCCTAGCTTATAGGCCCCTCACTCAGGAGGATAACGCCACACCCCTTTCCAACTGACCACGACACAGTGGGAGACCCAACCTACTGGTATTCGGTACTCGGGCGCTCGTGTATCCACTCAGTCTAGACGTTGGAGCATCTCCTGGTACTAAAAAGGTTCTGAAACTTTCACCCAAGGGCATATTAAGTGCCTACAGTGCTAGAATAAGTATTTTCGATATCCAATACGGTCATCCACGATGTACCTGTGGAGCCACGGCCCTGATGTCGTTAGGGCGTGTGATCAAGTCATACATATGCGAGATGCATGAATCACGTCATCAAATCATGTAGAAATCCAGCGCGTACTGCGCGATCGTGTGGGGCACTCCGTCTCATAACGAGTCCCATAAGTGGTCTGCCTAATGGCATATGCTATAATCAGTCACTACTCAAATCAAGCATACATATGATGCGTATGGGCATGAGTCATGGGATTTATAAAGCGATGAATAGTAACGAGTATGGGCCTATCAATGAGCCCTAAGGAGAGTTACAATGCGGACATTAAACCAACATTGTACATATAATGTGGACGTCAAACCAACATTGTTCCTTAGGCACGACCCGCCATAAATATCATTACATGAACCATGGGAAGTCACACAATGTAATGGACCCTAAGGTCATCCCGTTGGGCCTCGACCTATGGGCCTTAGACACATCAAATGGGCTGCGTTAATCGGCCTCACCAATGAGCCTTATGTACATTGCAATGGTCCATGATCCATGGGCCTTGAAATACATCAAAGTGGGCCTCATAACTTGGGCCTTAAATATATCAGATGGGCTCAATCTTATGGCCTTATCAAATGGGCCGGATCCCATGGGCATTATATATGCCAAATGGGCTGAAGCCCATGGGCATTACATATGCCAAATGGGCTTAATCCCATGGCCTTAGATGTGCACCAAGGTGGGCCTAATCATTTGGGCTTTAGATATATACCAAGGTTGCTTCAATGGATGGCCACAATTAAGTCAATCATGGGCCCTAAACACATACCAAGGTGGGCCCATTTGAACCATAGATCTGCCTCATTTTTAGCTCAAACCTTAAAATGAATTTTTTTAAAAATAAATGGACGGTTTAGATGCAACACATGCATCATGGTGGGTTCCACACAAACGGCCCACCAATTGAATGGACGGTTTAGATATAATACAAGCATAAGGGTGGGGGTCCACTGACCGTCCAGCAGCCCCAAAAATGGCTGGACGGTGTGGATAATACATATATAGCAGTGGGCTCCACCATCCGGGCGGACGGTGGAAAAGCAAACATCACAGTGGGCGCCACCGTTGTGGGCGGTGTGCATAAAGCACATACAACACTGTGGGTCCCATGTGGGGGCCCACCATAATGCTTACATTCCATCCAACCCGTCCATTAGGTCACGCAGACCAGAATGAAGGGTAAAGACAAATTTTAGCTTGATCCAAAACTCCAGTGGGCCTAAATAACGATTTCAATGGTAGAGTTCAATTCACACTGTTTCTTGTGGTGTGGGCCGCCTGAGATGGATCGAGGATATTTTTGGGTGGGGCCTACTTAAGGTAGGGACCCACCACATGAGTGGGTTGGATCGAAAAATAAACATCAAAGTGGGGCCCACATGAGGAGCCGTGGGCCCCCAACGTCCATCCGCTCTAGGACATCAGACGTTAGAGAGGCAGCAGCCTCTCTGCTTCAAAATCTTTTTTTTTCTTTTTTTGAAAACCCATTTTTTTGGGGGTTTTTCATTTGTGTGGCCTGCAGCTGATGAATCCATTCCAGCCATTGGATTCCATGGCTCAATACAAATCAAACAAGTCTGATATACGGTATTTTTTTTTACTCAAGGTGGGCCCTAGCCAATTTTTAACGGTAAAGATGATGTTTGCTATGCTATGGCCCGCCTGAATATCGGATCGACACCATTTTTCGGCTCAACGCCTAAAATGAGTCGGGAAAGAGGATGGACGGCATGGATTAGAAACATACATCGAGGTGGGTCCTATATAGGTGGCCCATCCCAATAGCTTGAAACAAGCCCCTTTTTTTGTGTGTTTTCATTCCAGTGACATCTGGACGTCACTGGACTCTTTTGGGCTAAAAAATTTTATATTAAGTGGGCCCTGCCTAGGTGGGCCACCACATAATAGGTGGTTTGGGTAAAATGCATATAAGGTGGGCCCACTCATGGACAACTTGGATAAAATATTTACTTCAAGGTGGGGTCCATCCAAGTGGGCCATACGACCATTTCATCACACACAAAGAAATAAAATAAATGGAAAGAGAGGGAGAGAGAGATAGAGTGGGACACGGGTGATAGAGGGACCCCGGCACTATGGGCCCTCCGTTTCAATCATCCAGTCATACATCAAAGGGTCCCATTGCATATGGGCGATTCAAACAAAAGATCAACGGTGGAGATCCCTCTCCATCCAAAATGAACGGTCTATATGACCTCTTAATGCAAGAAAAGTAAACATCATGATGGGATCCATGGAGAATGGCCCCATCATGGAATGATTTGATGATCAAGATGGGTCATCGGCCACATCTTAGGGTCCCAAGTGAGATCCAAACCATTGATCGGTTGGCATCACTTGGCCCTTCTTAAAAACATAAAAATTAGACTATGGAGGCACCCACCACTTGATCTTCTTAGTCCATTGGAAAGCTATTCTCCTAGAGCTTCACTTTGATGGTGGAGATGGGAAATGGATGGCTAGAATGATGAGTTTTGGAAGGGAAAAGTGAGCCACACACATGCACACTTTCTCTAGGGAAAACATTGGACGTGTGATGCTCTTGGTTGCTTGAGAAGTGAGATGAGAAATGAGAAAGAGAGAGAGAGTTTGTAAGAGGGATGTGAGGTGAGTGATGGAGTGATGTGAGTGGTACTTGACATGTAAGGTGGTGTAAGAGAGAGAGAGGGAGAGAGTTGACTTTAGGTAAGGGTGATGTAAGAGAGGTATGGTTGCTTGTACTTGACATAAAGTGATTGATGGGTGATTGATTGATGTGATTGATGGGACATGTACAGATTCTCTTGGGATTGCAAACGCACGACGTTTTCTCGAAATAAACGCTGGTTCACATCTCTTAGTCAGGGTATCGAATCGGTACATGAGTCGCGGTGTTAGAACCATAGCGACGGTGCGGTCGCAATGATACAAGTCTTGGGTTAAGCCGACTCAAATGTATAGGATACGACTTACGGTCGTGCGCAACGTCGACTATAGGTCACGGGCTGTCGAAATTTGACGAGAAGGATCATGGGAAGCAACGGAACAGTACGGATTAGGATACGGGTCTTACAATGGATAATAATATATCAAGTTCCGCTAACCCATACAGGTCATGTTCACCATGTTCCAACATCTACAACCATAAGGGTAGCCATGCACCAATATACAACAACTAGTTTTCCATGAGTTAACATAAATCAAATAATTTAGCTATAAATTGAGGAAATCAAGCAAGTAGTTCAACAAGTCAGCAATGTGACAACATTTCATGCCTTTACTCCTAGTACAATTGACATGTAGAAACAATTCAACCAACAATAAGTAATTTATAATAATTCATGTCATTGTTAAAGCATTGTTAGCACCAAATCAAGAAATCAACAATCAACTAACATAAATTTGTAGAAAGTTAGATATTTGTACCCTACATGAGCATGCAAATGCACAAGTCACAAATTTGGGATATTAGGGTCTAATCTCCTTCCATAATTTCAGTAATTTCTAGTCCATTGTTCTAATTATACAACCCAAATGAAAATTCAGCAATATGCACTAACAATGCACCACACACATTCACTAAACCTATACTGGGTGCGATAATCGACTACCTAAAGTTAATGGTCCTCGCTTAAACTTAGCTAAAAATTGCTAAGACGATCCTAGCGACGTCGGGTCTGCAAGCTCGAGGTGTCGGGACCCTGCATTGCATTGGATGGGCAAAGATCACATGCATGTTGTAGAAATTATGAAAATAGTGTGAGAATTCCTATATTACCTTAGATGGGTTGGAATTTCTCTTTCAACGGTGGAGAACAATCAGGATTTCAAGCGAAGGAGGGGAGAGGACACTAGAATTTACAAATTTTGGCCACCGGGGTCACATGCAAGTGAGGTGCCCCCAAATCTCTCTCTTCTTCTCTCACACTCTCCCTCTTTCTCTCTCTCTCAGTTGCTGGAAATGGGGTTTGAGAGAGAGAGAGAGGGCAGCCATATATATGCCCAGAATTATGTCTATTGACCCCAAGTTTCAAGAAATGCTTCCGATGGCCCTGTTGGACCCAAATTTGGCTGTTGGGGCTGTCCTGATGGCCCCCTTGGCCATCTGACACATGGGATAGGTGCCCCATAACTCGATGAAGGGTCGGACGAAGTTTGATCACAAACAGATGAGCGATTTTGGCGCAGCGGCCTGATTTGCGATCAACGATCACCACTCCATGATCAATGACAATATTTTGTAGGCGTGGCCCTGGACTTATTTCTAATATTCGGTGTGAATTTAGAAGAGATCCGACGGCTGAAACGCCCGAATTTACATACTTAAGCAGTGGGGTTATTAGGGTAAATTTTAGAATGTTGTCACTTTTGGTCAGGCAAGTTGCAGTTTGCAAGTGCCAGTAGGGCAACACTGTCAGATGGTTTCTAGGTATTTTTGGGGCCTGGCGTTTGCGTGGGACCACGAGCCCATCGATCCTAAAGGTCTGATAAAGTTTCAAAATGTTTAGACCTTCCTTGGGTGGTATATGGCCCATATGGACGATCGCCGAATTTAAAGGGGCTACCTAGCTCTACGGCCTGTGCCGACCCGAGCATGATTTGATTTAAACCCATTGTGGTTAAGTTTATCATTAATTGGTCCATTGTAGGCCCACACGTGATCTGAATTATTCGATCCTGCGCCGGCTCGCACGTGCGCCTCAGGAGACTGTTCTCTTTTTGGACGGGCCGTTACAAGTTTCCAGTCCAATATTGGCATGGCACCATTCGAAGTTTTATACAGAAGACCCTACAGATCACTAAGTTGTTGGACCGAAGTGGGTGAAAGAACATTGTTAGGACCAGAACTAGTGCAAGAAACATCCGAGAAGATTGCGGTCATCAAAGAACGTATGTCTATGTACTACTCAGAGTCACCAGAAGAGCTATGCCGACAATCACCAAAGGAACTTAAAATTTGCCATAGGAGACCATGCGTTCCTGAAGGTATCCCCGATGAAAGGAGTTATGCAGTTCAGGAAGAAAGGAAAATTGGCACCACACTATATCAAACCATTCGAGATCTTGCAAAGAGTAGGCCTCATAGCCAATAGACTAGCCTTACCTCCTCAGCTTTTTAGCGTCCGCGACGTATTTCATGTATCTATGCTTCGAAAGTATGAGAGAGACACATTGCATATCATTAACTGGGAGCTACTGACAATCTAGGAGGACGTCTCATACATGAAGCAACTGATTTGCATCATCGACAGGAAAGAGTAAGTACTTCGAACAAGAATAATACCACTCGTAAAAGTTCAGTGGGGCATTATGGCGAGGAAAAAGCTACGTGGGAGCAAGAGGATGAAATTTGAAAGAAGTACCCTCATCTCTTCATATGATAAGTGTCACACCCCAAACTCAAAAATCGGGCTCACAAAATTTTCGATCGCTAAAACCTGGCACCGACAGCCTCCGTAGAAACACATTCTCGGCTCTCAGCGCCCATTCGTTAGGTTCCGATCCTAGGATGCTACGAGGAAGATTTTTAACATCAGTTTGATTCATAATAAGCATAACCAAAGGCATAACCCACACACAACAACTAAAAACTCTATTACATTTCTACTATGATAAAAAAATTTATAAGTATAATGAGCATAAAGGGAAATACAATGATGATGAACAAAAGCTCTAAGATGATCTGCAAAGCGCTCCTGCCTCAGCGCTGCTGCGCCCCAACGTCACCTGCACACAACGGTCGTGCATAAGCTTATGAAAAGTTTAGAGGGTGGTAAAAGTGTGTGCGCAAGGTAGTAATATGATCATGCAATATCAGAGTAATGCGAAATATGCAGATGGAAGCTAAGAATACCATTAGCCGTAACAAGGCTATGCGATTGAAGACATGAATGATATCGGCCATACTAAGGCTATCGTGTAAAATGCAAGTCAAGCATAAGTGGAAGAGACCTCATTATCCTTCTGTCAATACCGGGCTCTACTCGTCGATAGCGGACCCATTCCTTGAGCTGATCAAATCAGTCTAGCTTTGCCCCCTACTCTCGGGCGGATAAGGCCGCACCCCCTTCCAACCGACCATGACAGAGTGGAAAGTGCGACCGCTGGTAATCGGCACTCGGTGCTCCTGTACCCACTTGGTCTAGACATTAAAGCAACCTCTTGGTACCATAAGGGTTTAAGAACTTTCACCCAGGGATATCTATAGCACCCCATGTAGAATAAGATTTTTAGTATCCAATCCTGTCATCCACGATACGCCTATGGAGGCTACGGCCCTGATGTCTCTAGGGCGTACAGTACCATATCATACAATGCGAATGCATAAATCATACTATCCAGTCATGCAGCAATCCTGCATGTAACGTGCGCTCATGTAGGGCAACACCACCTAACCGGAAGTCCATAAATAACCTGCCCGAGGGCATATGCTTTGATCAGTCACTTCTCATATCAAGCATACATATGATGCGTATGATCATGAGTCATGGAACTATACTAAACATGTATTAAAGTAATGAACTATCCTTACAATGCAGATGGGCCTATACGGCCTACCGCAACAAGTACGGGCCTATCAATGGGCCCTAGGGAGAGTCGTAATGCAGACATTTAACTAACATTATACTTGTAATGTGGATGTCAAACCATCATTGCTCCCAAGTCATAGCCCATCATAAACATCATTACATAAACCGTGTTGGGATCACACATTGTAATGGACCTCAGTTACATCCCATTGGGCCTTAAATACATCAAATGGACTATATCATATGGGCCTTATATTCATCAAGTGGACCACATCAATGGGCCTTATGTGCATTGCAATGGGCCTTATGTGCATTGCAAAGGGTCATAACCTCTTGTGTTGTAAATACATCAAATGGGCCTAATCTCATGGGTCGTATGTGTACCAAATGGGCCACACCAATTGGGCCCCATATGTACATCGAATGGGCCTCAACCCATAGGCCTTAATACATCTTAATGGACCTTAACCCATGGGCCCCTAATACATCAAATGGGCCCCAACCCATGGGCCTTACATATATATCAAAGTGGGCCTCAACCATGGGCCACAAATACATCGAATGGCCTTATAACATAGGCCTTACATCCACATCAAAGTGGGCCCCAATGGACTACCACAGATACATTAAGATGGCCCCATGACATGCCGAAGTGGGGTCCACTTGGACTATGGATCTGGCTCATTCTTAGCCTCAAGCCCTAAAATGGGTTTTCAAAATGGTTGGATGGTTTGGAGGCAACACACGCATCAAGGGTGGGTCCCACAAGAAGGCCTACCATCATGTATGTTGTATATGATATAATATATATTATATATAATATAATGTATACTATATATAATATGATATACTATAACCACATCCAGGCCCTGGACGGCCTGGACAGTGCCACATATTATACATAATATATATACTATATATAATATATAAAGTATATCATAATATATATATATATATATATATATATATATATATATATATATATATATATATATATATATATATATATATATATATATATATATATATATATATATATATATATATATAATATTTCATGATCATCCAAGCCCTGGACGGCCTGGACAGCACACACATCAGGTGTAGCCCCACATTGGGCCCACCAAAAATGTTTATTTTCCATCCAAACCGCTGATAGTAGAACCTAAAAAGGGGTTCTAATGGCAGCGACTCAGCCCAACTGGTTCCTATCGTGTGGGCCACCTGAGATTTGGATTAGGCTGATTTTTGGAGGGCAGCCTACTGCCCTAAGGGCCCCCAAAATGGACAGTGGGGATATAAGATATACACCATGGTGAGGCTCACATGTAGGAACGTGGCCCCTGGCCCGTTCGCCCATACACGTAGCAGCGGGCTGCTGCTGCTGACGTAGTGGTAGGCGTTGCCTCATTTTTTTTTTTATTTGTTTTTTTTGAAAAAAAAACCTATTTTTCCATAGTTTTTCATACATGGGGCCCGTTTCGGACGGATCCACCCCAATCATTGGCCATAACCCATAATAAACCTATCAAGCCCAATATTAGGCCTGTTTCAGCATGTAGAAAAATTTGAGGAACTTTACATGGTAGAGATCATTGTTTGCTATGGTATGGCCCACCAGATGCTCCGATCAACCTCATTTTTCGGTGTAACGCCTAAAATGAGTTGACATATAAGATAGATGGCATGGATTGAATACATACATTAAGGTAGGGCCTACATGAATAGTCCACATAAAAGCTTGAACCAAGCTTGACATTCCAAAAGCAAGGATGTGGGCCTGCTTAAGTGGGCCACCAGGTGATGGATGGTGTCGATACAACACATATAAGGTGGACCCCACTTATAGATGGCTTGGATAAAGTACATATTTCATGGTGGGGTCCATCCTTGTGGGCCACACAAATATATCATGATCACACAAAAAAATGAAATAGAGAGGGAGAGAGAGAGAGATAGAGAGTGGGACACGCATGATGAAGGGACCCCGACACTATGGGCCCTCCCTTGCAATCAATCATACATCAAGTGTGTCCCATTACACATGGATCCATCGAAATTAAAAATCAATGGTGGAGATCATTTTCCCACCAATATGGACGGTCTAGATAACCTATGTAATGCAAGGAAATAAATATCATGATGGGGTCCATGGAGAATGGCCCCATCATGGAATGAACATGATGATCTTAATGGGCCATCAGCCACATCTTAGGGTCCCAAGTGAGATCCAAACCATTGATCAGTTGGCCTCACTTCGTCCATCTAAAAAAAATGAAAACTACTCTATCAAAGCACTCACCATTCGATCTTCTTGCTCCCTTGGGTTCCTTAGCTCTTTAGCTTTAATTCCAACGAAGGAGATGAGGTTTGGATGGTTGATATGGGAGATCTTGGGATGGAAAGATGGGCCACACTTGGAGCTTGGAAGAGAGGGAGGGGCTTGGACGTGTGAGGCTTTCTCTTGCTTAGGAATGAGTTTGAAAATGAGAGAGAGAGACTTGTAAAGGGAGAGAGAGTGTGTGATGGGTGATGGAGTGATGGATGTGGTAAGTGATGGGTGTGTAAGAGATTTTTGACTTTTGTGGCAAATGGTGTAAGAAAAGTATGGGCTTTATAAGAACTTTTTGACTTTTGGGGCTAGCTTGGGAAAGGGTGAAAGATTATGTGTACTTGACATGTACTTGACCCTTGATGGGATTGATTGATGGATTAAGGTGACATGTTGTAGAGATTCTCTTAGGTTTTGCAACTCGCGGCATTTTTCTTGCACCGAACGTTGGCCCACATCTCCTGACCAGGGTATCGCCTCGGCGCGCCAGTCGCGGCATCGAATCCGCGGTGATGGTGCGGTCGCTATGGTAAAGGTCTTGGGTTGAGTCAACTCGGGTTGACGGCGTGTGAATCAGGATCACGCGCAAATACCGGTTAAGGGTCGAAGGTTGCTGAAATTCGACCGAAAAGACCGCGGAAGTCTATGGAACAGTATGGTCTAGGATACGGGGCTTACAATAAGTATATTAAATTTTGAAGATAAAATTTTTGTTAAGAGGGGTTAGAATGTAATAACCCATTTTTGTGGGAACCAACCCCACCGTCCGCTTGCTTGTGGCCCACCTGAGTTTTGGATCATCCTCATTTTTGGCCTTATATCCTCTCACAACTAGGCCAAGATGATGGACGAAGTAGATTTATATCATTGTTAGTCGGTCCCACCATATCTAAAAATATTTTTTTGAAAGGAGAATGAATTATCTTCCGCACGTCACTGTCGACTAACCCACTTTCTCCATTCTTCCTTTCTTTTCATACTGTAATGGGCACCGAACCCTCACACTAAACGAAACTGTCCACATTCCCCATTCTTCCGTCTTGTTACCCACCTCCATTAAAAAGAAAGGAAAGAAATAAATAAAGAAATAATTAACCAAAAAGAGAGAGAGGGAGAGAGAGAGAGAGAGAGAACTCTGTAGATCAAGAGAGAGAGAGAGAGAGATTGGAGCAAGGCCAGATCATTACAATTTTAAGGTAGGTGATCTTAACTCGAAGTATAATATTTTCGGTTTAATTGTTATGTTAAGATTATTATTTTCAGTTAATTATTATGTGGGTGATCCAATCCCAGACATGAACCTTTTTAATACTTGTTTATTTATATTTATTTTTCTTTTTTTAAAAAAAGTCTTTTATTTTTCCTCTGAAATTTTCAAGAAATTCATATTTATTTGATAAAAATATTTTGTTAATGGGTATATGAAAATATAATGATTATGTTAATCTATTTGGAATATAAATTTGTGAAGGAATGAATTTATTTAAATTAGTAAATTTGAATTAATTTTAAAATATTTTTAATTAATGATTATGTTAATTATTAAATTTAATTATGTAATTAATCTGAATTATTTTAAAAAATCAAGTTAAAAAGTAAACCAATATTTAAATTTCAATAATTTATAATACTTAGAATTAATTATATAAAAATAAATAAATTAAAATTTGAATGTGTAAAAATAATATATATATATATATATATATATATATATATATATATATATATATATATATATATATATATATAAATTGAATAAAATTCTGAATTTAGAATATTTGATCTAAAATAATTAGATTAAAATTTTTAATTAATTTAAGATAGATTAAATTAAATTATTAAATAATAATTTAATTACATTGTTAATGTTATAAATTATGGAATCAGTATAATATTTTGTTTCTATAAAGATCAAAATTCAAATTTTAATTCTAAAATTTTAATTAATTTAAATTTTAAATGAACTTAAGTTTAAGAAAAATTTTAAAATTTTAGAATTGAAGCTAAATTGATTATAATTCTATATTTTAGAATTTAGTGATTAATATATATTTAAAATTTATTAGATTGAAATTTTAATAGAGTATAATATTAAATTTTAAATTTATAAATCTTCTCCATGTAGTTCAAAATTTTTGTTTGAATTAAAATTTAAATAAATTTATCGATTAAACCTAAATATACATTCTCGATGAATTATCAAAGAGAAATTAAAAATTAGTTATAAAATAATCAAGTCATTTCAATATATATAATTAAATTAAATAAAAATCAGAACGATATAAAATAATCAAGTTATTTCAATAAATGTTTTTATGATAATACTTAATATTATTTAAGTTAAATTTTTTTATTTAATTAAAGTTAGAATTTAAATAAAATTTCTTATAAGTTATTTCATAGTAATTCATAGATTAAATAATAGTAAAAATAATATTTTATTTAAATATTTAATTATTAAAGTTTCTATAAAATTATATCTAGAATTATTAGTTAGAAATAAAAAATTTATATTATTAATATTTTCAATTACGAAATAATGATTCATCTTACACGCATATCTAATATTCATTGAACATTGATTTTAATATATTGGATGTAACGTAAGTAAGTAGGGCGATCATGTCCCTTGGGTGATAGACCCTAAAGCTAGCAAGTAGGGTAATCGTGTCCCTTGGATGAGAGACCCTAAAGCTAGCAAGTAGGGTAATTGTGTCCCTTAGGTGAAAGATTCTAAAACTCACTAGATCCTTTAGAGTCTCCTTTGTGTATGGCGTATGAGTACAATTGTGTGCGTAAACATACATCAGAAGTATAACTAGAACAGTAGTCTAACCAGCTAACATATAAATGGGTCCCACACCACGAGGTACTATTGCATGGGCGTTAATGCAACGTGGTCATACATTGAGTGCGGTGTTGAAATTAATCATGGATGTTTATTTAATTAATTACCTTGAATCATCAAGTAGCCTCGCATGCATATCATTTTTTTACATTCATTTTACTTAATTTAGCATAAGTCTTGTTGTTATATTTATTCCAAATATATTACTTACTTAGAGACATAAGAAATTTAGAACTTCAAATCTGTGTTTGAAATGATCCAACTGAGTCGTTGTACTCACGTTAAATTTAAACCATACAAGTGCCGAGTTGGAATATTTCAAGCAAGCAGGTAAGTCTTTACTATTTATTGCATTAGGTTTAGTTTAAAATTTCAATGTTAATGTAATAAATTAAGTTACTTAATTTAATTAATTGTTTAGTTATGGACGTATGGACAATGTTATTTAATTAAGTTTAAAAATTTATAGTTTTCCTCCTTTATTTTATATGCACATAGCATTGTGAGATTGAGTATTTACTTATGCATTAATGATAACATATAAATTGTAGCTTACATGTTTGAAATTTAGGTTTTGAGCAGCCTTACTCAAGTATCCAAATTTTGGGGCGTGATAAGAAAAATGTAACAAGAGAAAGATATAAAGACAGGCCTTTCGATATTGTAACCATTGCAGTAATAAAAGAAGGATATGGAGAAATAAGATATAACAGAACTCTATAAATAGTAGAGGAATGTGACATAACAAAGATATCAAATTAAAATCCTAACAAATCAGCAATAACAATGAATTAAACTTATCTATCAATTTACTTTATTTCAGCTTATCATAGGAACAACGATAATCAAGTAGTGATAATTCTTTGTTATAAGTTTTAGTTGTAATTTTAATCTACATTCATATGCTAGATTTGTTCTTTATCTTATATTACACAATCTTTCAAGAGATGCATTCTTACAGTTGCTCCTAGTGACCGATTGTACATTTTTCCTTTTGTTTGATTGTACTGGTATTTTGAAAGTCTTTTCTTGTGGAAGGCACAAAGTAACCCATCTTTGGAAGAAGAACGCTAACTTTCGATTATTGCCCGAACATCATAAACTTCTGCAGGTGGTTGACTAAGTGACTGATCTTCTCGAGATCTGGTCATATACGTTCATATTAGATGTATCTGCTTTTTTTGGCGTTTGGGGTCAAAGTTGATCGGTTTGGATCGAGTCACTGTATCGATTCTGACACACCCGCATAATTTTTTTTAAAAAAAGAGAAGCTAACATTTTTTTAGCACACCCAGTGGGACTAACAACAACCAAGCTGTTATAAATATTTATTGTGGACCGGTCGTAAAAAACTAACATTTTTTTGCACGCCCAATGGGACAACAAATTACTTGGTTACCTTAACATTTGGTTGACTCAAGTATATTTTCTAGTGCAGTAATTGTTCATAATCATGAGCTGAAGGGGTGCTCATAATTCTTCAACGATCGTTACTACAACCAATGAGCCTTCTACTAATAAGGAGGAGCTACAAGTCCAACAAGTTCCTGAGTTAGGAGATCCACCACCAAGTCCATCGCATGTTCCTCTAAACCTACATAAACCATTGATATCCCGGGTTGAACCCCTTAAGGTTATGTTAGCTGGGATGGTTGATATGTAGAGGGAGATTCAACACATCACAGAACTATAATGAGTTTAAGCAGAATAATCGTAAGTTTAAGCCGAGTCTTTCAATAGGCGGATGGTCGGACACACCGAGAACATACATCAATTGGTAGCTTTGTTTGTTGATAGTGCATTTGTTGCACTTCAACAACAGGTCGATGTAAGTTTTGTTGGAAATCAGGCACCTATACCACCATTTTAGCTGATGCCACACACTTCTATTACAACAAAATTTATCACTTGTTCCTATCCCCTGGTCTGATCCAGGATACACAAAATTCATCGATACAAGTAGATTTCAAACATCTTGAACGTGTTCTTGTTCAAATTTGTCGCCACTGGTAGATTTCAGACGTCTCGAACGTGAGAATAAAAATGTCGTTCACGATACTAGGAATCAAGGGATAGTACCCTTTGCCTAGAAAATAACCGTATAATGAAGAACAATATCAAGATGGCCCTGAAGTGCCTCCAATTGCTTCACAACAAAACTAGAAGCGTAACCAAATTATTCATCTGGTTCAGGAAATAGCAAGCTAAGTTAAGTTCTTGGCCGAACTACTACTCCTATTTACCATAAGCCATATCCTAATTGGGTCAACCGACAATATCTGTTGTTGAGGAACTATCGACCTAACCTTACATTATTTATAAGCGATATAGGTCAATCAACTATATAACACATATATCGATTTACCATACAATGTGGAGAATTGGACAATAATGAGAATTACAAATTACAGTTATTCAGCCATTCACTCACTAGGGTAGCCATTACTTAGTATTCCAATTTGCTTCCAAACTCAATACAAAATTAACAAGAAATGGGAGAAAAATTTCATGCTCGATTCTTTTTTAAAGATAGAAATTTTCACATCTCATCTTACTCATTTTTAGCAATTGTTAAGGAAATCGGTTGAGAATTACATTACTCAGCATAAAAGAGCTAAAAGTTGATGCAAAGTAATTACGACCA
Source organism: Magnolia kwangsiensis (assembly GCA_037074715.1). NCBI lineage: Eukaryota > Viridiplantae > Streptophyta > Magnoliopsida > Magnoliales > Magnoliaceae > Magnolia > Magnolia kwangsiensis. The sequence goes on along the minus strand of CM073571.1, from coordinate 46,917,553 downwards.
AGGCAAAAATTTTCTAGTTCACTAAAGATAAACTGAAATTTCAACTTCAAAAGGAATTTATTAAAACGGAACTCACAGATATTTATGATTTGATCAGAAAGTTGTCTCAATGTAAGGCTTCGCTTCAAGAGTCAATGAAGCAAAAGAATTCATCGGTAGGGATATATTACCATGACCCTAACTATGATGTTGAATGACTGAAATAGGGGCTAAATAGCCATTCATATGTTCAGTTTTGATTAAAGCAGAAACGATGACGGCTTCTAATCAGAAAGTTCAAAAAACCTACACCTTTGATATTATGTTAGCTAACAAGTTTATCAAAATTATTGTTAATCATAAGATTTCGACAATTGAAAAACTTAAAAAGATTAATTATTGTAAATGACATAGAACTCTATCGCATTATATTAACAAATGTATTCTTTCCAAGAATGTTATTAAAGATAATATTAACAAAGGACTGTTGAAATTTCCTGAAAAAGAAAAGAAAGCAATGTTTATCGACACAGATCGGTTTCCATATAACGTAGAGATTAATATGACCACTATCAATCCTCAAAGATTGATTTAGTAGCAACAACAAAATTGATCTTAGAGACCATTGAATTTATATCTACAACTATTTTCATTTCAACCATCCATCGTATATCCACGTATGGGATTGTTAGGAAATTAGCAATGTAATTTTTCACAAATGGTCCATCTGAATTGATCACATAATATTTTAACGTTATGTATTTATATATTATATTCTTAATATTAAAATAATTTTTTAATAATTAATAATAATTAGTAGTAACTCTTAAGTCCAGTAGTTGGACCACAGTTATAGTCCACCCAGCTGATAACTTGCAACCAGTTAAGAACATATGACATCCAACTCCTACAATAAGTTGGCCCAACCATGAGGATCACCTAGTTCAAAATTAGCTCACATCTGCTTATTAGGTGGACCACGATGTAAGAAAAAATTTCTAGCCATTGATAAATAAAACATTACAAGTGTGGTCTATTTGAAAAGTAGATGTGGGTGATTTTTTTCGAAGGTGATCCTTGTGATAGGGCCAAACTAATACATGGGTTGGATGTTACACACACATCACAATTTTGACGTTATCTACTAGGTGGACGGTAATTTATAGCCCATCCAGTTATTGAACTTGAGAGTTACTCTTAATAATAATATTTAAGAAAAAATATGTTTATTCTCACCTTATATAATTCATTATTTAATTTGAGTACGTGCATGTCATCTGTATAATAATTATTCTTCTAATAGATTAAAAACATCATCAAATCAAAGTGGGTCTCCAAAGTTTGTCATATTATAGGCTACATTTACAACTTACGATTTTGTAACATCCTGAATTTTCGTTGTTTTGGATTTCAAAAATTCTTAAATTTTTTTTTATAATTAACTTATATTATCACTTACTGACCATTAATACTCAATGTTAGTTTATACACGGGTGGTACCAGTAAAGAACTGCGCAAATTCAATAAATCAACCATAAAAAGTCGATGAACCTGCCCGATCAATAAGTATCGAGCTTAGCCTCGTGATTTGTTCACATAGGATCCAAATCTAACCGACCTACCACTGATTAAAAATAACTCCTGAACCACAGTACATGCACCATACTCAACTTAGAGATGAAACAGATACATTTAGGGGGACCCGGGGGGTCCCACGGAGCGAAACACAAACCCAAGGGAGTGGCCACCGTCGAAGGCTCCAGAGGAGCATGGCGGCACTGCTACGACAACATTGCACCGCCGCTGACCCAACCATGTGGGTCCCTCCCATGTGCAGGGGTCCACTCTACACGACCCCACACCCCCCTTTACCCATTTTCAACTCATTTTCACTCCTCCTAAACCCTCCTTCACTCTTAGATCTACCCGAATCTGAGTTAGATAAGGCTCATATCTTAACTAATAGACAAAATTAACCCCATTACTCTTTTAGCCTAAAATCGACTGTTTAGAGTAATCATGACTAAATCTCCACTTTCACTAATTATAAATAGGTCACACTATGAACATAACTAATCCAAACCCTATTTATTGCCCATGAGAAATCTTGATACCTAATTCATTCCAGAAATGCTCCAATTTTTCGAACAAGCCTTCGACCACTCATTAGTGGGCCACTAGTTTCGAAATTATAGAATAATGTCCGTCTCACTGGGCTTAATGCCCATCGCAGGTGGTGAACCAAGAAAGTGCCTAAAACGGCTCAACTTGAGCCAAAAGCTAAGTGCTTACAATGTACGAATCCCCTAGGCCGAAATTTGAAACTTAAGTGAAATACACCTTTCGCTCTTTTGTGAAGTTGTGGCTTTCCGACTGTTAGTTCATAACCAAACTCAAGGTATGAGTTAATGATATTTTTCTGCTCATATCCGTATAACCATGGCATAAAAGTGCCCTGGTTTTTCAATTAGCATGAGTGTTGAGTGATCTACAATGCAAAGCCTCATAGGAAGATCAAATTCAAAGCATCTGCCTCAACTGGATGTGTGCAAGCTCGCCACAGGTAAATCGAAGCCTCACATCCTTTGTCCCAAAACATCAGGTAAATAAAATTCTTAAAACAAAGTAGAACATTATAGAGTTTTTAAGTTAAGAAAACTTTTTCAAAAATAAAAAATCTCTAAGTTTTCTTGCTTTGTCGATTTTATTGATACACAACTTGATATGATCGACCTGCGCTATTGATGTCCTTAATGACAAATCAATTCCATCGGAATGAGGACAAAAGTTCCCAACAACCACCTATATCTCTGGATGGATTTATCGATGTATTGATATACTATCGATATCATCGATATTTGAATCTCTAGTCCATCGGAGGTGACTCGATAATATCGACAGGCAGATCTTCTGTGCCCCTATTTTCACTTCAGAATATCATATGTGCATCAATATATCAAATCTCTCCTCGATACCATTGAAGTTCAAATCTCGATGACATCGGAAGGCTCACAATGATATCGGTCATGGGCGAAGATTTTCAGCAAAATATTTCAAGATAGTTTATCTATGATCGAGGGTCACTCAATAGAATCAATATTCAAATATCAATGATATCGGTACGGTTTTGATGGCATCGAACAGGGACAGAAACTATCCAGTAAGCTTAAACAAAAATCCCTTGGATTTATCGATGCCTCAATACAGCTATCGATATCATCGACATTCAAATTCCGATGATATCGAAGGTCCCTCGATCATTCTTGAAAACCTGAAATATTTCAAAGCAAGTCTCTCTCATTTTCAAATGTTGAGGAATCGAACCTCACATTGATGAAATCAAAATTTAAAATCTATTAACATCAACACGAGTTTCGATTCCCTCGACCAGCTGACAATAGATTTCAAAAGCATATGACATTTAAGTTTATGTCATTGAGCGGACCGTCGATGCTATCGAGAGTATACGCTCGATGATATCGATCTCGCTCGATGATATCGAACTCTGTTATAAATGTGACTGTTTTATATCCGTTGTAACCTTTTGCTTATATAAAGAGGACTTGTCTATTATTGCCAGTAGAGAAAGAAGAGAGTGCTTTTGAGTGTTTTACCTTAGATCATATACCTAAAGCCCTTTATCTCATGGGAGTTCATCCTCCAATCCACCCTCATCATTAATATTCAATAGAGTGGATTAGGAAATGAACTTTCGCATTCAAGGATCCTTCAGCTACTACCTTAATGGCAAATCATTAAGTTGGAATGCCTTGAATGCATAGAAGACTGGAATCACTCTATCTTCCTTATATGAAAATATTTAAGAGAGTAAAATTCTGTCTTAACCTTGACTCAACCCGACGCCGTATATTGGTATATCATCTGTGTTGCGGATCAAAAAATTAGAAGATTCTTCATCAACAAAGAAGAAGATCTTAGACAATATGCTGAATGGGACTCATCCACTTATCTGTAAGTTACTAAAGTCTAGAGGACCCTTGTGATCATTCCTTTGTAGGATTAAATCTATGGTGTTTCTCACCCTTTGCAAGTCCTTTAGGAGGCCTCCGGCTAGAGTGTACATAGTGGGTGCGTTGTGTTGACCCTTGCTCTGTGGAAAGCATAAACAGTTAGGGTCTTGTGGAAGATCATTGGCCAGTGTACCTAAAAGTGGGTGCGTTGTGTTGACCCTTGCTTGTTAGAGCATAAACAGTGAGGTTCCTTGTGTGGATTTTTAGCTAGTGTGCCTAAAACCGGGTGTTATGTGTTGACCCTTGCTTAGGGAGAAAAAACAATCAGCCTACGTGTAGGTTGTAAAGGTTGAAAGTGAACCTGATTTAAAACCTTAGGTTTGAGGTGAACCGCTGTGAAACCTTCTTAGTAAAATTCGGTACACTCAAGGGTTAAGTGTGGTTACCGGGAGCGGAGTAGATTGGTAGTTGAACTACTATAAAAATGACTGTGTTTGAGATTAATATTATTTTGTTTGTGTGATTTACTTTAATATTTTTATATCTAAATATCTGAGATCACACAACACACACATACACAGTCATATTGATCATAAACTAGTTTGCATATTGTTCATCTCTCAAATAGTTTGTGATTGGATCCTCTACAGGGCTTGGAAGTTAGTAGAGTTACTCATGGGTAATCCTAATATAGGCTTGGTGTTAGGATTAGTGTAATAGGATTTTAAATAAATTATAAAATTATTAAAAAGTCCTATTCACTCCCCTCTAGGACATATTGGCATATTCCTACTTCAACTAAAGCGGTCTTTACTACAATTTCATGGCCCTGATCGACCATCGGTCACCGTTGAATAGACTTCTAATCATATCTGTTGATTGACACATCTAAATGGAGGGCTGATTGTAACGACTCATAAAAATCCGTACAAAGACCCGAGTACCAACTCAGTCAGAAATCCATCAGGATTAAATCCTTTAGAAATTAGACGAGAATTGCTAAGTACTAACCTAGATTACCTGTGAAATTAACACCAATCACTTTAAATATGATCTGGAAGATCCAAAACCTGTAGAATTAGTAACGCTATATTACTCTAAAATTTAGGATCCAACTCTAAACCCAGTTGCTCATGGGAGCACTTTGAAACTTCGTATCGGACCTAAACCGCACGTCGAAAGTTCGATTGCTATAAACTTAGAAGATATTGACCGCATAGTTGGACTTGACAATCACCGTGAAAATCATGTCCAAACGATGCTTTGGGACTATTTCCTTAAGTCCGGAGTGAAGAGTGTGAGAAACTGAAGATTTTTTAAGAAATTAAATATGACTTTAAGAAATCTGAGTCGTGTCGCTTGCACGAATTTATAAGCATTCTGACCATTAGATTTTGACCCAAATTCACCATCGGATCAAGGATGATGGCCCACTCATGTCAAATTATTTATGGCCTTGATCGAGTTTCGGTGACCGCTAAACTGAAACTGGACCACCACGGTTGATCTAGAAATCTAATCGAACCGAAAACTTAAATTGATCAAGATTCAGCATCTTTGAGCTTAAGTCCAACCGCACTCAGTAACAGGACCTCCAGAAATGCTCCGTTAGATCGGAACAAGGCCGATTTGAATATAACCCAAGTATACCTTGGCCATAAGACTATTTTAGTGAGTTTTGGGCCTATATAAGGGCTTGAAACCCTCACCCTCTCTCACCATACGAATTTTCTACAACCCTAAGAGAAAAGAGAGAGAAAGTGAGAGAGAAGTGAGAGCTACTCCTGGGATTCGATTTCCGTTACTCCTTGTGCTTACACATCGTTACCAAATCACTATTCCGATGATTTCAAATACACTATTGGGTAAGAAAATCTAACTCTAATCATTCCTAGGATTTCAAGTAGTTAAAGTGATGTAATAGCTAACCTATTTCATGTAATAGGTTGTCGTTGGACCATAGACGAAGTGTGAGTGAACAAACTGAATTCGTTACGCGTTTATCGGAGTAAGATGCGGATTATAGACATACAGGTTATGCTTTTCAAAGATTTTAATGTCAGATAATGATTTATTATTGACTTGGATGCTATTTCACATGAAAAACATGTTGTTTGTTTCACGTTACGAATACGTATAAAATATGGATACCGTAGTGTATTATATGTATTTGTTGAAATACCTGTATACGTATAAATTTTGAATCGGTGATTGCCATGATAAATCATTGTTAATACATGCTTGTTGTGCATGCAACAACTCCTTAGAAAAAGGATTTGCCTAAATATGCAATATGCCAACATACGTGATGTATGTTTAATAGTGTAATCTAAGTGTTTGTGTAAATGCTTGAATGAGTTAGAAATAGGTAAAGTATGATTTTTTAAGGGAATTGAGATATGAATCTCAATCACCTTACTTGTGTGTATGATTTCCTCTATGTTATATTTAGTCTATTTCATTCATGCTAATTGTGTGTATGATTTTCCTCATGTCATGTGTGTATGATTTCCTCCATGTATAGTATTCATGTTTAAGTTATATTTCATATCATGCTTATATGAATGTGGAAGTTGAATCATATGTCTATTCTTGAGGTTATACGTGATTGGGGCCATATTATGGTCCAGGCATTCGGTAACAGGCCTGAGTTCATGGCTGAGCTTTATTCGCCACGTAGGATGTGTTTGATGAACCCGAGCCATACTAGAGTTGTTGGTAGTGGTTTGGCCACGCGAAGTGTTTACGCACTTCATGTCGTTCAACTCAACGTGCGCTCGTACTAGTCAAGCTCGTCAAGTAACCCGATTGACCCGATATATGTTCACCATGTATGGACACTTCTGTTTAGATCTAGGGTACCAAACTTACCAGTGCAATCCCATTAACCTTGGTACCTCGATCCGCTAAGACTCATGAGCCGGGCTGGTGGTATGGGACACTATGGTTGAGCTATCGGCCTACGCTGGGGCGACGAGCCTCCCCGTAGTGACCAGTGAGCAACCTAGACTCGTGAGCTGATTATGATGGTATGAGACAGTATATTCGAGCTGTTGGCCTACTCTGATTGGTGGCGAGCCCTTTGTAGTGATCTCGAGTATATCCTGAAACTGTATTGGGGCGATGAGCCTTGTTATAGTCTATAGGATAAAACTAGACTTGTATTGATTGGTGACGAGCCCTTTACAGCGATCTAGAACTATATTATCGTATGAGATTGTCTCGGACTGACGACCTGAGAATGGATCATCGTTTGGGTAATGATACAAGGAAGGTACCTTAGCTTCCCAATCCTACTGTATGAAAAGGACTAATAATAACTCGATAATCATGTTCATATCATCGCACTGCATGTGCCGACGATGAAGTGCACAGAGGGCTGGAAGCATGCCGCGAACGTAAGATGGTGTCGCACGAGGGAGTGCAGGCGAGGGCATGCATTCATGAAACATCTCATCCCTGCATTAATAAGAGTATTTAGGAATGGTTGATATGTTTGCTTTATTATTACTACTTGACTGAATTGATAACATGTTAATCTTCACTCTATGATTCCACTGTGTTGATCACTCACTCCCACGTTTTGGGACGGTGTTCTGAACACCCACCAGACTCTGTCTTAGTTACAGATGAGGATGCGACTAAGGAGGTGGAACCTGACTATTACGACGATCAGGATGAGTTCTCTTATATGCAGTTCTCTGACGATTTTGCTTAGGTCATACTGATCGATGGAGCTACAGGGTTTATCAGTGTAGTTGGACTATTCTTTTGACATTTTATTTTTACACTATTACATGTATATGGTGACTCAGTGAAGTATTTATACTCTAGCATATCGACAGTGATCTTTGATTTCGTATTCGTTTATATATATCTTTAAGTCTTCCGCTTGTGTTATTTAAACTGATATGGAGTATGAATTACTGTTTTGGTGTAATCTCACTCATGTTTAATGCACTACCATGAACAACATTCAATCATCTTCATTTATGTTGCATAAGTGATGCATTGGAACTCAGGAGCTGAGCATCTGCTCGACCCCCGATTTTCAGGGCGTTACAGCTGATCATATCCATACGTAGATCATCATTAGGTTTAACTATCTTACGGTGTATATCGACATATACACCCCATAATGGGCCATAAAGATTAGAAACACTCTCCTATAAGGCTAGTATGATAAAAACTTAGCCCTTGGGCCATTTGTGCAACATTTAGCACTATATAAAGGCCTTTTTTGGGCACCCCCTCTCTCCATACGAATTTGTATTTTTCAAAGGAGAGAAAGAGAGAGTGTAACATCCCAAAAATCGGGGGGTCGAGTAAAAACTCCACTCCCGAGTTCCAAAATGTTATTTATGAAACATAAATGTATATGATTGAATGTTGTCTGTGTTAATGCATTAATTATGAGTGGGATTAATCTAAAACATCATATCATACTCTAGAGACCGTTAAATTAGCAAGCGGAAGACTGTGATAGTATGTATAACATATAAAAACTGTTGTATGTCTCCAGAGTGTGAACATGTTACCAGGTTATATACATACATGTATACTCCAAAAGTAGACAAAATGAATATACATGAGTGCGCTAAAAATATAAAATGACAAGTGTCAAGGCATCTAATCAACCTCCCTGTAATCCCGTCAATCAGATCACGCATAAAGGAGAGATCCTCCTCATCATCATCAAGTCCAGCTCCGCCTTACAGGCCGCACCATCATCTGCAATCACAGTAGGGACTGGTGGGTGTCCAGAAAGACCATCCCGTAACGTGGGAATGAGTGATCAACTCAGTGGAATAATAGAGCAAGGATTAACATGTTTCCAAATCAATCATGCGATAATAGTAAAGCAGTAAATCAAACAATCCTAATACTGTTATTAATGCAATATGACATGATGTGATGGATGCCCTCACCGACGGTCTCCCTCATACGGCACCATCTTACGACCGTGGCATGCAATCGTCCCTCAAGTGCTCCACATCTTCCAAGCACATGCAATGTAATGGTGATATGATTTTTGAGTTGTTATTAGTCCATTCAAACAGCAGGATTGGGAAACTAAGGTACTTCCCTTATATCAATCCCAACACAAATCCTGTTTAGGGTCGTCACTCCTAGTAATCTCATACGATGTATATTTTGTAGGTCGCTGTAAGGGCTGTCAGGGCTGTTGCTCGTACTCGTTGCACCGCTCCCCCATTACCTTATCAATACAGGCCTACTGTACTCTCACTGCTGCGGAAGGGTCGTCGCCTCCCGTAGACTCAGAATACGCTCGCGGTCACTACAAAGGGCTGCCAGGGCTGTTGCTCGCACTCGTTGCACCGCTCCCCCATCACCTTATCAATGTAGGCCGACAGCAAGAATATAGTGTCCCATACCACCATAATCTGCTCACTGGTCACTACGGAGAGGTTTGTGGCCCCAGCGTAGGCCGACAGCTCGACCACGATATCCCATACCACCATGCCCGAATCATGAGTCTTTATGGATCAAGGTACCATGGTTGATAGGGTTTACAGTGGTAAGTTCAGTACCCTAGGTTCAAGCAGTTATAACTCATACAGGGTGAACATACAACGGCCAGTCGGGTTACTTGACGGGCTCGACTAGCACAATCGCATCTCAAGTAGAACGACATGAAGTGCGTAAAACACCTCATGTGGCCTAACCACTGCCGCCAACTCCAAAACACGGCTCGCGTTCATCGACGCGTCGTTCGTGGCAAAGATAAGCCAACCACGAATTCACTCGGTTACCGACTCCTGGACTAGGTATAGTTCCAAACAACTATGAATCCACATCAGCAATCATGTGAGAGTATTGGAAATGAAATACAACAATGTGAACATGTTAACACATGTCATAACATACAACTTAAGTGAATCATCATGCCCATGCATTTCATACATATAATGAAATCATGCATATAGCTAACATGTAGAAAATCATTTACATCAGCATATTAATTGAGAAATCAATCTCAAACTAAATCATAACACCATGTAATTCAATACATACTAATACAAGCATTTATACAAACACTTACACTACACACTTAAGTCTACATATAGTATGTCGACTCAAAGTGCGCATTTAGGCGAATCTCTTCGCCGAACTAATTATGCACGTATTCCTAATATCCTAATGCGACAAGAAGCCATGTCAATCACATCAGTAAAATATGAATGAAAACAGTACTTCCTACAAATGACTAAAATGCCCTAAATCTCATATTCTTCATCGGTTTACGAAACAGGAAACGGACAGCATATTGTACATGTCAAACGGCGTTGCCGTCGATAATCTACTATTAAACGATATTGAAAGCATTGGAAACAGTCAATCAAAGCATCTAAAATCTCCACCTTTTCTCTTATAGGTGTGAGAATTCGAACGGAGCGTATACGCTTCGTCTACGGCGAACTGTGAACCTAATACATAAGATCTATCAGCTATTTCGCTATGGAACCAAGGGAACCTCAAATCAGCAACTATTAGGGATGTTTTCTTACCTAGAAACGTGGAGAAATTACCGGCCAAGTGATTGGAGCGTGTTGCTAAAGCACGTGCAACAGGTAGTGCATCAGCAGGAAAATTCTCTCCTACTCTCTCTCATAAACTCTCACTTTCTCTCTCTCCCTTGCTAGGGTTTCTAGCAAATTCGGATGGGTGAGAGGAGTGAGGGTTTCAAGCCCTTTTATAAGCTCAAACATGCCCAAAACAGGCTTAGGAACAATGTTTACTTGAAGGGTAACCAAATCGGGGCTGTTTCGGTCCAAAAGGACATTTTTGGTGGTCCCCTGGTCGAACGCGATCGGACTTAAGTTCATGCATACTGGATCTAGCACACATCAAGTTTTCAGTCCGGCAGGGTTCGCAGATCGCACGTGGCGATCCAGTTTCAGTTCAGCGGTCATCGCACCTAGATCAGGTCTACAAGTCTCGAGATATGAAATAGAAATTTTTCCTGATCCGAGGGTGTAATTTGGCTGAATTCTGACGGTCAGAATGCTTAATACTGACGCGTCAAGTCGTGTGCCAGATTTGAATTTCAAATTTCAAATCTAACCCTATTCTCACTCTTTTCAGTCCAGTCTCAATAAAATAGCCTCTGAATGTCAGTTGGACTTGATTTTCGAAATGATTGTCAGGTCCAACTAGGCGGTTATAACAGTCTAAGATTGTAGGTATCGGACTTTCGACGCATGGTCTAGATCCAATACAAAGTTTCAAAGAAGTCCAGAGAACAAACCGGTTTAGAGTTTGATCCGAGGTTTTAGAGAATTATAGCACCATTGATTCTACAAGTTTTGGGTCTTGTAGAACGTATTTAAAGTGATCAGGGACTATTTTCCAGCTACTCTAGCGTTGCGCTAGCTAACTTATACTTAGTTTCTAAAGGAATTAATCCTAGGTGATTTCTTTAGCTATGGAATTGGGTTCTGAGCGATTTTCTAGGTGTTTTAGTTGACCTATTGCCTAAGGACGTCTAATCCCAGGTTGGCCAAAATCCGGGGTGTTACAGAAAGAGGAAGAGAAAGAAGAGAAGAAGAGAGAGTAGGAGTGGGTGAGGCTTTAGTGCTTCCTTTTCATCGGTTTCCTCCAATCAAAGCCCTAACATCGATTGGTTTCCTCCATCGAATCCACCCCATTCGCAATTGAAATGTAAGAAACAAATCCTACTTCCTAACCTAGATTTTTCTAAAATGAATTGCATAAATCTCATGTAGTTATTGGCGTTTATATAGAAATTTATGATTTTTTCCAAATCCTTAACCTTAGGAGCTCAAAATTAGATATTCCTTCTTAAGGTGCGGACCGTTATTTCTAAGTTTTCATTTATCGACCCTTGAGGGTCTCAATTAATGATTAAATACTTGTATATGAATTTGTCCATGCTAATATGTTGACATTTTGATTTTTCTATGATATATGCTATTAGTTGCATACGGATGCTTACGTGTTTGATAAAATGTCTAGGCGATTGAATGTGTTGTTTCGTGGATACTCATATACTTGATTAAATGCCCAACTGAATGTTTTATTTTGTTGATGCCCACATCTTTGATAAAATGCCTAAGTAGATGTGTTGTTCCATTGATGCTCACATGTTTGATGAAATGCTTAAGTGATTGTGTAGTAGAACCTATGCCATAATTGTGTAATGTAATGTTTAGTCCATAGTGATACTTAGGATTTCTATGAAGTTGGGTCAGTTGGCTAACTGCCCTAACTAAAGGAGTGGCTCCAATTAGGGCACCCACCCTAGGCTTGTTCGATCAAGTTAGGTTGTATACGGACGACCAACAGTAGTTGGACTACACGGGATGCTTGCTGTAAGACCCGAGGCCCCGACATCTGGTTCATACACTACATAGCCATTGACTGTAAGTCCATTGGCCCTGAGAATATTTTGACTTGATCAAAATGTTGTTCTGTTTTCGAGCTGCAAGATGCATTTCAACCCGATGTCTGAATTTTAATATATGGACTTAAAATTAAACAATCTGAGAAATGATAATTATGTCCTTATTTTATCTGGTGGTGGGCCATCATCGAGTTTTCAAAATTCGTTAGGTCCGAGAGCCTAACTGTTGTGACCATAGTCGATTTACGGAGTTACTGGTGAAAACGGCATGTCAATAGGACACCCGAATTGTAAGTTATGAATAGATATGCACATGTATATTTTGATAAAATAACTCAAATGACCTCATTATTTTTTTAAATCCTTAGAATACTTTAGTTTAAATTACTTAAATAACATTGTTATATTGTTACCATAAGCTTATACTTCTCAAAAAATCACAAAACACCTCCCAAACCTTCTTTTTAGACAAAAACTAATTTTAAAACCAGTTTCAAGTCTATAAACATAAAACCCTCTTTCCACAACCCATTTCCAACACTCTCTTTCTTGTTGAGTATGAAGTTGAGAGGAAGAAGAAGAAGAAAAGGAAATAGAAGCTGAATTTGAGAGCCAATCCACTGATTGTTATAGGTAAGTGCATAGATTAGGAGCACACATATATGTGCATTGGGTTTTCCTTGAAAACCCTATTGCTGGATTTTCTGATTTAGTTGGATTTTCCTTGAAAATCCTTGAAAACCCTATTGTTGAATTTTATGGTTTAGTTGAAAATCCCCCTGAAAACGCTAATGCTGAATTTTCTGATTTAGTTAGATTTTCTTTGAAAACCCTATTATTGAATTTTATGGTTTAGTTGGATTGAAAACCCTATTATTGGATTTTCTGATTTAGATGGATTTTTCTTAAAAATTCTTGAAAACCCTATTGCTAAATTTTATGATTTAGTTGGAAATTCCCTTGCAAACCCTATTTCTGAATTTTCTGATTTAGTTGGATTTTCCTTGAAAATTCTTAAAAAACCTATTGCTGAATTTTATGCTTTAGTTAGAAATCCCCTTGCAAACTCTATTGCTAAATTTTCTGATTTAGTTGGAAATTCCCTTGCAAACCTTAATGCGGAAATGAATCTCGGATTGGATTTAGATTGGTTAAGTCATGTGCATATCATATACATGGTTCATAGTTGTTATATCATTGTATGTTGGAGAGTGATTGATTCATATCATGGTATGGTGATCATAGTGGGTTGTGTTGTGACACACGATGTGTCTATGATTAATATGTGAACCATCTAGATACAGGATGCATTACATGAGACCCCTATGAGAAACTTAAATTCATGAGGAGACCACATGAGGAAGGTCATCGTATGCTTCCCTTGAAAAGCATGATATATTGTGATTGTGTGTGGACTCATGCATACAGTGATTGTAAATGCAATAAAACATGCTTTGTTATAACTTGAGTTGGACATCGGAAAATGTGTAATTCAATAGGACATGATTAGAAGGTTCGTGGGTGAAAGTTCTTAAACCCCGATTAATCCATCGGGAGCAACCAATGCCTAGACCGGGTGGAAGAACAGAGCACTAAAATGTCGAAATACCAAAGTAAGCAGTGACTCTAACCGATGTGTGTCGATTGGTTGGGCAAGAAAAGATAGGTTGTGTGTGACGAGCTCGTAAATTGTCTGCTATCGTTTTGCCAGGTGACTTATGACTTCTCACTGTTAGAAAGATAATGAGGTTCAACACAAGTGGGTTAGACTAGTTCAGCCCAAGAATTATGTAGTCCCACCTCTATAGTTGACCATGGTGGAAAAGCCTGTGCAAGTGGGTAGCAATCATATGCGAGTCCCACCTCTGTTTCAGACCTTGGTGATCTAATTGGGAAATATGGAAAAAAAAAAGTGATTTGGAATATGAAAAGTGGCATAATGCATTATATCTTTATTTTATTGTTATCGGTCCAGTAGGCCTGTGCATGATATGAGCATAACATGAAACATGCATTTTCACTGCACACACGCTCTCACTGGGCTTAGTAGCTCAAGGTTTCCTTTCTATTTTTTTTAGGTGCGAGTAGGGAACTGCAGGAGTAAAGGTTACAGACTCCAGTTGCCCTTTTTGTTTTGTACATATCAATGTGTGTGTGTGTGTGTGTGTGTGTATTGTAGTACCCTGTATATGTATATCAAGTATAGTAAATATGACATGATTTATGTTTTGGTTTTGTCTAGATGTGCTCAGTTATATACAGTAGTACATGTTGAATATGATGAAATTTTGAGAAATGATACGTATTTGTCGTCTTTACTTTCAAAAATTATCCTTGTGGAGCCCCGCTTATGGGACTCAGTATGTGATAGTTGGAAGCCCCAAAATTAGAGTTCTATGAAGGCTTTCAACTAAAATTTGGTGTATAGTAATCACGAATTACTGACACTAGATTTAGGGACGTAACACTTGCACCCAGTTCCGGTTGCGTCGTGGTTCTCTTAAGTTAATCAAATTAGCCCACTAGCCAACTGATCATGTACGTTCACAATATATAACATGACTAAATGGAATATAGGATACCCCATTCCCAATGGATGTGTCCATCCATAATTGTTAGTGCGATATGATCCACTAAGCCTCATGAGTCGAGCATGATGGTATGGGACACCGTGTCTGAGCTGTCGGCCTACGTTGAGGTGACGAGTCTCCCCGTAGTGACCAGTGAGCAACTAAGACTCATGAGCCAGGCATGATGGTATGGGACACTGTGTCCGAGCTATCGGCTTATGCTAAGGTGACAAGCCTCCCCATAGTGACCAGTGAGCACTGATGGAGGTGATAGACCATTATTTGAATGCCCCCCATCAAATTACTTAGCCGATGGTTTTGTGCCAGAGTACCATTTGAACGATCGAGCGTGAATGGAATTGGGTGATGAGCCATTTCCTTTATAGTGGGTTGGTTTAATATGATAAGTCCACACCTTTATAACACCCCAGCCACTGTTCATCTGGGTTGTGGTTCGAGCATAGGTTGTCATCCAGGTCTATGTGTGGGATCGGTCAGACTTTGAAAATAGCGCTCCACTCGGTCAGGGCAGCGTGTTGTGGGCTGTTGCAACCTCAAAACTGAGTGATCATACTCGATTTAGTGGACGACCCATACCAGGTTGATCCTCATACATTTAGGTATCATACCATACCTTTGGAATGGTTGATTTATGAGATAAACGGGTAACACCTAAATTTGGATCAAGGGACACTGGTAAGGAGTCGCTACGTGCGGGAACGAGCCACGTAATCCAGATAAAGACTCGTGATATAACATCGGTATCCTAGCTTCGCCAATATGCTGGATGAATAGAAGTAAATAATTACTTGACTAACATGATCATTCATTATTTCGCATTAGATTAGAATGTGGTGAAACAGGCGTAATTGTCGCATGTTAAGGGAGTGTTGTCATTTACGAACCAGGTGGTCGGAGTCGCGTGTGAGGGAGTGTTATTTGAAAAGGGCATGCATCATGTCATATCTTCATATGCATATTTAACAAGAGTATTTAGGAAATGTTTGATTTCTTATTTTATCATTACTTATGCCGATTGTATCGATAGCATGTGTAACTTAGAATTAATAGAACTACTGAGTTAACTACTCATTCCCACCTAGGATGGTGTTTTAAAACACCAACCAAGCATATCATTGATGTAGGTACTAGTGAATTCTCAAATAGGTAAACCGATATCGGGTTTTGCCAATGTCGTTATATTTTGAAGAATTGGGAGCAAACTGAAAGCTTTACACTTTAATAATCTTTGGTATATATATTGTGGCTTATATACTCCCATTTTGGGCGATCATCACAATTGAAATTGTATCTTTAACTCTTAGCCCCATATTTCTGAATCTATTGTTACCTCTACCTCACTTTGCATCTGCTAATTTGAATTGTACTACTTTGATTATTTGTGTGAAAATAAATTTGAATTTGAATGAGGACATAGAGGCATTTTCATTTGGTTAACACTTCGAAACTCGAGATCGGAGTCTATATACTCGAGTGGGGCATTATAAGTTGGTATCCAAGCGGAGTATTGAGATAACCTGGACCTTGGGAATGAGGACAATACAAACTACAATAACTAGGGTTGAGACACTTATGATTAGAGGTTGGTCTTGTAGGGGATCTTCCTGATTTTTGGTGTATTCATTAGTGTAGAAAATCTAATAAATTAGGGATTATGAACCCTAGGACCAAACTCCCCGATTTGCTATGGTTTGAAACTTGAAACTCAGAAATTGGAGTTTAGGATTTAACTTCCTATTGTGTTGATGGTTTTGAATTTAAACTTAGAAGTGATGAATAATATGATCAAATCCTCAATTTTGTAATGTTTTTGAACTTTAACTTAGAAATCAGAAACTTATGACTGCCCTGGTTGTTTGACACCATAAAGTAACTGAGAGTTTCAAATCCCCTCAAAGAGGAGGTTTGAAATCATTGGTGAAAGATTGGATTACATATAAATTGCTTCCAAGAGTTGCATGTGTAATATGTGTGTCACTAGACTATTAAACCATGGGGCACGTGACCCACTAATAATATCCTAAAACAACTAGATTTTCAATTACATCACTATAATTACTTTAATATAATGATCAGTGCTATCCAAACATTGTCCATGTAAATCAACTGTTAAAAGTTGCTTGTTAGTCACTCGGACATGATCTTATGCTTATGGCCATTTTAATGCTTGGAATTTCATCATTTTTTACTAAAGAAGATATTTTAATGGGCTTATTACAACTATTATGTCAAACATTACATACGTTCACTAATTAGAGATATTAAAGTTAATTTAGTAATTAAATTCAAACCCTTTTAAATATACCATGTATAACTACTTTTGGATTAAAGTTGATTCCAAATCAATGGTTTCATACATAATAGGAGGATTTCAAATTCATGAGGTACTAAGTTTAAAGGGTTCCAAATCCACGCTCCTAAACAAGCCAAAAGGAAAATGGAAGGTCTAAGAAATAAAGAAAAGGAATGGGCGTAATGAAGCCTATCACCATCTTCCTCAAGGAGACAACTACTTTGAATCCATGGAGCTTCTCTAGGCTCCTCATAAAGATACCTCAAATCCCCAAGAGAAAATAAGAAAATAAAAATACATTCTAGAAAAATTTAATAGTGATATCAAACCTTGTAAGAAGTTTCAAAATCAAACTCCAACTCAAACTCTCTAAAATTCATAACTTAATATAAATAGTAAATTTGTTATTTATAGTGTCCTATCTGCCTCAACTACCTTATTATACTAATTTTTTTTTAGTACTTTCATATTAAACATAAATCCTAAAGGTCAAAGGATGAAGAGCTATAATTAAACTAAAATTTACTATACATAGTAAGAATATCAATAAAATGAACTTTTTACTATTAAAATTATATAATTTCATAAATAACTAGGTTATTTGGATAGATCAGCTTCTCCTACCCCAAATTCATATATGGCATATCGAGTAACTCATTCTAGATTGGAAAATACACTTGTTTCAAATATCAAGTGGTAGAACCACCAGAGGACCACGGCGATGCCGTTAGATCGACGGCACACCGCCACCGGCACCAAAAGGGGGCGGCACGCCGCCAGCTACCCCAACTCGTTGGATTTTCTGTGATTTTTTTACCTTTTTATACCAACTTCAAAAAGTCATATCTCCCTCAATAGGACTTCGATTGGGGTGATTCAAAAGTTATATTAAAGCTTAATAAGTCTAGTTTCATATAAAAATAAATAAATAAATAAAATAAAAAATTTAATATAGTTAAATTTAGGATGATTTAACAACTGTCCAAAAATCATCAGGCAATAGTTAATTCTAAAATTTTAATAATTTATCTACAACTCCAAATAAGATGAAATTTTGTAAGATGGCTTTAAACTTAATGATAAATTATAATAAAAATTTTAAAAGTAATTTAGTTACTAAAATTATAAGAAACGTTACAAGAATTAGAGATGTTTTAGTATCTTATAGAAAATCATTAAATTTGAATAACTTATTCTTCTAAAATTTTATAATTTTTATGGAACTTGAAATAAATTAAAATTTTGTATGAAAGAGGTAAATTTAATGATGAATTACCATAAAATTATAAAAAAATTATTCAATAATTAAAAATGATAAATACATTATGAATAAAAGATGTATTGAAATCGAAAGTTTCTACAACTAAAAGTTGCCGATAGACCCGATGTATCTCTTTCATCATAGAGTTTTAAGATTCGAAGTCTAATTAGAAATTACTTTCAAAGATCCTAGGAATCATACTGGGTGATTAAATTAAATTCTTATTTTTAGTATATTTTACTATTTCAAATAATTTATAACTTAGACGAATTAGACTTCTTGAGTAGGGTTTCGTTTCATTGCTTAAGACTCTGTGAGTTCATATTCAAAGTGGACTTTACTAAAATATTTTGGGTTCTTATTCTCTTATGGATTCAAAGTTTAAACTACTCTGAAGAGATAATGTTCTTCCTTTTTCCTTTTTTTACGGCATTCATTACGTCATCATCACTCCAAACCTCCATAATACCTTAAAACTTTCAATTCTTCATTCTCTGTTAAAATTTATGAAACCAAAGTATGATTTGCTCATAACTCACTAACCATAGGATCGAAATGGCATTTTCGAAAGGAACCTTGAGTTCCCGAAAACCTTTCTAGGATAGTCGTTTAATCATAGGCAGCATGGGAGACTCACCACCCACTAAAATATTATAAATGTGAAACTTGAACTTTTTAATAAATTTTAATATCTTCCAAATGTTAAGAATAATCGGACTACAGAATTTTAAAACCATACATTTGTAAAGTATTCACAGCTTAACCCAATTCTTGATCCTGAGTAACTACCAATGGACTTACTGCTTTGACCGAGCAGAGGACTAGGATCCACCAGGACTAAGAAGAGATACAATGAACTTTCTGCCCTAGTCAGGCAGAGGATTGATGTATGGGATCAAAGCCTACCACAATTGTCTTTCCGCACTAGCCCAATCATAAAGAATATAATATACTACCATTAAGTAAACTTTATCATAAAAAATTTAGCACGATAATGATTATTTTGACATTTATTTTCAAACCACAAAGGTGAAAACTTTTAAGGGGGTAGACCACAATGAGTTATGCTAGTGTAGTTATTATATACTCTAAAATGTATATAAACCCGAAACTAACAAAACTTAAGCAAATGAAATGATAATATCTTTACTTATTACACTTAGGCAATTTCGGGGATGAAATTATTTTTAGGAGGGTAGATTGTAATGTCCTAGATTTTCACTGTTTTCAATTTTCAAAAAATTCTTAAATTTTTTTTATATATAATTAACTTATATCATCACTTACTGACCATTAATACTTAATGTTAGTTTATACATGGGTAGTACCTGTAAAGAACTGTACAAATTCAATAAATCAACAGTAAAAA
Organism: Magnolia kwangsiensis; assembly: GCA_037074715.1. Classification (NCBI taxonomy): domain Eukaryota; kingdom Viridiplantae; phylum Streptophyta; class Magnoliopsida; order Magnoliales; family Magnoliaceae; genus Magnolia; species Magnolia kwangsiensis. The sequence continues at coordinate 46,897,703 of CM073571.1, read as the reverse complement.
GCAGATGAACCCGCCCGAACAATAAGTATCGAGTTTACCCTCATGATTTGTTCACATAGGGCCCAAATTTAATCGACCTACCACTGATTAAAAATAGCTCCTGGACCATAATACATGTACCGTACTCAACTTAGAGATGAAACAGATACATTTAGGGGGACCCCGTGGGTCCCACAGAGTAAAAACAAAAACCCAGGGGAGTGACCAATGTTGAAGGCACCAGAGGAATGCTGAGGAATTGCCACGACGGCCGCGCGCCGCCGCCAGCCCAACCATGTGGGTCCCTCCCACGTGCGGGGGTCTCCTCTACACAACCCTACACCCCCTTTTACCCATTTTTAACTCGTTTTCACTCTCCTAAAACCCTCCTAAACCCTCCTTCACTCTCAGATCTACCCGAAGTCAAGTCAGATAAGGCTCGGATCTTAACTAATAGACTAAATCAACCCCGTTACTCTTTTATTCTAAAACTGACGGTTTAGAGTAATCATTACCAAATCTCTACTTTCACTAATTATAAATAGGTTACACTATAAATATAGTTAATCCAAATCCTAATCATTGCCAATGAGAAATCTTGATACCTAATTCATTCCAAAAATGTCCCGATTTTTCGAACAAGCTTTAGACCGCTTATTAACGGGCTATTAATTTCAAAATTATAGAATAATGTCCGTCTCACTGGACTTGACGCCCATCACAGGTGGTAAACCAAGAAAGTGCCTAGAATGGCTCAACTTGGGCCGGAAGCTAAGTGTTTGTAATGGAAAAATCCCTTAGGCCAAAATTTGAAACTTAAGTGAAATAAACCTTTCGCTCTTTCGTGAAGTTGTGGCTTTCCGACCGTTAGTTCAAACCAAACTCGATGCATGAGTTAATGATATTTCTCTGCTCATATCCGTATAGCTATGGACTTGATCAACCATCAATGACTGTTAAACAAACTTTTCATCATATCCGTTGATTGGCGCATCTAAATGGCGGGCCAATCATATCCATACGTATATCATCATTATGGTTAACTATTCTACGGTGTATATCGACATGTACACCCCATAATGGGCCCTAGAGGTTAGAAATACTCTCTCATAGGGCTAGTATGATAAAAACTTAGCCCTTGGGCCATTTGTGCAACATTCGGCACTATATAAAGGCCTTTTTTAGGCACCCCCTCTCTCCATACGAATTTATGTTTTTCAAAGGAGAGAAAGAAGAAGAAAAAGAAGAAGAGAAGAAGAGAGAGTAGGAGTGAGGGAGGCTTTAGTGCTTCCTTTTCGTCGGTTTCCTCTAATCAAAGCCCTACCATCAATCATTTTCCTCCGTCGAATTCACCTCATTCGCAATTGGAATGGAAGAAATAAATCTTACTTCTTAACCTAGGTTTTTTTAAAATGAATTACATAAATCTCATGTAGGTCTCGGTGTTTATATAGGAATTTATGATTTTTCCCAAATCCTTAACCCTAGGAGCTCAAAATCGGATATTTCTTCTTAAGGTGCGGACCATTATTTTTAGGTTTTCATTTATCGACCCTTGAGGGTCTCAATTAATGATTAAATGTTTGTAGATGAATTTGTGCATGCTAATATTTTAGCATTTTAATTTTTTAATAATATATGTTATTGGTTGCATACGGATGCTTACATGTTTGATAAAATGTCTAAGCGATTGAATGTGTTGTTTTATAGATGCTCATATACTTAATTGAATACCCAACTAAATGTTTTATTTTGTTAATACCCACACATTTGATAAAATGCCTAAGTAGATGTGTTGTTCCATTGATGCTCACATGTTTGATAAAATGCTTGAGTGATTGTGTAGTAGAACCCATGCTATAATTGTATGATGTAATGTTTAGTCTGTAGCGATACTTAAGATTTCTATTGTGCTGGATTAGTTGGCTAGCTGCCCGAACTAAAGGAGTGACTCGAGTTAAGGCAGCTACCCTAGGCTTGTTCGATCAACCCAGGTTGAATATGGACGACCTATAGTAGTTGGACTACATGGAATGCTTGTACCCAATGCCAGTTACGTCGTGGTTCTCTCATGTTAATCAAATTAGCTCACTAGTCGACTGATTATGTACGTTCATAATGTATGACATGACTAAATGGAATCTAAGATACCTCATTCTCATTGGATGTGTCCATTCATAATTGTTAGTGCGATACGATCCAGTAAGACTCATGAGCTAGGCATGGTGGTATGGGATACCGTGTTCGAGCTGTAGGCCTAGCTAGGCTGAGGAGCCTCTCTGTAGTGACCAGTGAGTAACTAAGACTCATGAGTCAGGCATGATGGTATGGGACACCGTGTCCGAGTTGTCGACTTATTCTGGGGTGACGAGCCTCCCCATAGTGACCAGTGAGCATTGATGGAGGTGATAGACCATTGTTCGAACGGCCCCCATCAAATTATTTGGCCGATGGTTCTGTGTCAGAGTACCGTTCGAACGACCGAACGTGAATGGAAGTGGGTGACAAGCCCTTTCCTTTGTAGTGATTTAGTTTAATGTGATAAGCCCACACCTTTGTAATACCCCAACCATTATTCATTCGAGCTATGGTCCGAGCGTGGGTTGTCATCCAGGTCCATGTGTGGGATCGGTCGGACTTTGAAAATAGGGCTTCAGTCGGTTGGGGCAGCATGTTATGGGCTATTACAACCTCAGAACTGAGTGATCACACTTGGTTTGGTAGATGACCTATACCAGGTTAATCTTCATACATTTAAGTATCATACCGTACCTTTGGAATGGTTGATTTGTGAGAGAAATAGGTGAAACCTAAATTTGGATCAAAGGACACTAGTAAAGAGTCGCTATGTGCGGCAACAAGCCACATGATTCAGATAAAGACTTGTGATATAACGTCGGTATCCTAGCTTCACCAATATGTTGGATGAATTGAATTAAATAATTACTCTGCTAACATGACCATTCATCGCTTCGTATTAGATTAGAATTTAGCGAATATGCGTGGTTGTCGCATGTTGAGGGAGTGTTGTCATTTACAAATCAGGTGTTCGGAGTCGCATGTAAGGGAGTGTTGTTTGGAAAGGGCATGCATCATGTCATATCTTCATATGCACATTTAACAAGAGTATTTAGGAAATGTTTAATTTCTTATTTTATCATTACTTGCGCCGATTGTGTCGATAGCATGTGTAACTTAGAACTAATGAAACCACTAAGTTACCTACTCATTCTCACTTGAAACGGTATTTTAACATACCAACTAGGCATATCATTGATGCAGATAATACTGAAACCTCAAACAGATAGGATTATATCAGGTTGTGCCAACGTCGTCACGTTTTAGAGCATTAGGAGAAAACTGAAAGCTTTACACTTTAATAATCTTTGGTATATATAGTGTGGCTTGTATAATTCCATTTTGGGTAATCATCACAATTGAAATTGTATCTTTGACTCTTAGCCCCATATTTCTGAATCTATTGTTACCTCTACCTCGCTTCGAATCCGCTAATTCGAAATGCGCTACTTTGATTATCTGTGTGAAAATTGAATTTGAATTTGAACAAGGACACATAGGCGTTTTCATTTTTTTAACACCTGAGAACTCAGGATCGGAGTCTATGTACTCGGGTGCCGATTTTCGAGGCATTACAGGTTTAATTTGAGTAAGCATATGACATGTATATGTAATTAAGTATATGATAATAAAACCATCACTAATAAATATTTTAATTTTTAAAATTTAATTTAAAATATCATCATTATCATCTAAGCCTTGTCTTAATTAATTGGTGTTAGTTGAATGAATCTTGTTTGGCATTCCACTCTCCTATGCGCATGTTCTAAACATTGGATTAAATGGTATTCCTATTTCGCATCCATTCCACTCTCTTATGTGCCTGTTTAGAACCGTTGGATTAAATGGTATTGAATTGCATTAGGATGAATTGACACTATAATTAAATGGTACTGAATTGCATTACATATGCTTGAATACCATGGTATTTTGACTATCCAATTTTACATTTTCTATCAAATCATTCTCAAGTGATACCTATGTTTGGTGGGCCATGAATTTGTAATCAACCAACCAGATTTCATAATTGATGGCAGTCATCTGTATGCATATGCAACTCAACTCTCACATGTAAAGGTGCATATAAATGGACGATGTGGATAAACACCACCAATGTAGGGCCCACAAATATGGATTTCGAAATCTGCCAAAAATGCCACCGCATCATTTGTTAGGACTGAATGGTATAATACTTAGATTAATCAAGTTCTTTCCATTGTTTCCAAATGTTGAATGGAATTTACATTTGATTGAATGCAATTTCATACTACCTGGTCTCACTTAATCTCATGTTCCAAACAAGCCTAAAGGTATTGTCCAGATTCATGATGTAAGTTATGACTTGAGCTTCTTTTTTTTTAACACCCACCCACACACCATAATGGATAATTGAACCCATGACCTAAGTTATGACTTAAGTTTGACGCTAGCTAGCTACCTGATGCAACCCTCCTTTATCCGGGTATGGGACCAACGATGGGAGTACAAAATTTTGACAAGTGCAATGTAATAGACTTTCACATATGTTGATTATAATAAAACAAGATCTAATAACCTAAAACAGTTGGTCTCAAATTCGGCCACGTGACCCATGTGTGAGGTTTGTGGACATACTAGAACTAATTGGATTCGATTCAAACCATGACTACAGACCCCTGGCATTGAGATAGAGGGATGTTTGGTCGTGGCTCGACCATATATGTCTATTCGGCCAACTGTTGGGTGTGCGCAATATTAGACAACTGAAGAAGGTTGGGGCTTTTCTTAATGTGAATTCTTTTTTGCCTTAAAAATCAAGGATTTTTGAAAGTGCAACAATTATATGGTCGAATGGAATAAATAAAGGATGGATGCAAAAATGAGCAATACTTAACCACTAAAATGGAATCACTAACCTAACTAAGAGCAGTGAAGTGCTTCATAGAGCAGTGTGTTGATGATCGAAGTTGAAATAATGCTGAAAATTATAACTATTGTCGACCTAGCATATGAGCGTAGACAGACGATTCCTAAAGCTAAGATCTTTCCTTCAAGTCCGGAATGTACGCACATGATGGAAGGAAATTACAGCTACTGGCTGCAGCTAAAAGTAGGCCCAACATGATCGCAGGGAAGAACTTGAACTACACTACTCCTATAGACTAAGCATCCCACAACTGATGAGCTAGTGGTGCAAATTGTAAGCTAAACTAAGATAGACCACGTTGGGCCGGTTGGGTTTTGGTTTTAGCTGATTGAGGATTCATAATTATTCTCTTTACAAATGCCTTTGCTATTTATAGCCTTTCTTGAAAGAGGTGGGAGTATAAACGCTTGTTTACATGGCACATTCGCATATAACCCGTTGGGAAAGAGCGGTTAATTCTTCTTGATTGCGGTTTTTTCTTTTCGAATGTTTAGAACGCATTCCAATACTGACATGGCCTCAATAGTTCCTTGTCCTTATCTGAAGATAGCTTAAACATCGAGGCTCTTCAAAGATTTGATATGTCCTTTATATATTTGACGCGTGTTGTTAAAGATAACCAATATGCCAAGTGGCTCAATCTGCACCATTGATCTGACTTGGCCAGATTTTTAGCCCCACTTTGAGAGACGCATTAACTATAATTAATAGCAATTTAATCTAAAAGATAATGTTGTTATTTCTTTATGTTAAGAAAAAAATCACTTCTTTAATTTCTGCTTCAAAATCTAATATTTTTAAGTTAACAATTTTATATATATATATATATATATATATATTCAAATTTGAAAAGATATAGATATGATACTCCACCACCCAACTTGAAATTGGTCCCCACCATAAACACAACATGGGGCCCACCTTGGACGCACACATTGGAAAGTATAGCCTCACTTTAAACGGATGCGCATGAACGTTGTTCACGCATAGTGTGGGCCCCACTTTGAGAGACGCATAACTCAAATGCATTTTCCAAGCTGCTGAAGCGGTAGAATGGTCATTTAGAAATAATGTAACATCTAAAATAAGCGGGAGCTGTTTTGGTGGGGAATCACCAAAGAATCTTTAAACCAAATGGCCTGGGAAGGAGTTTACAATTTCAGATAATAAAGGCCAGGTTGTTACAACTATCAAACTCAATGCCATTAGAAAAGTCTATTGAGCTGAGCCGATTTGGGTAACTAAATATAAAAACACTAAAACTCAACTCATCTCACAACTCAGTTGAGTCGAGTTGACTTGACTCAAAACCCAGTTGAATCAACTCAAGTACTCATGAGAGTTTCTTGAAAAATCATTCGAGTTTCTTCTTCAGTATTATTTAATGTTTAAAAATTAAAATGTATGGTAATGTTTGGTTCACCTAGTTGAATCCTAGTTTTACCGAGTTTCACGGGTTGAGTTGAGTTTTTCTCAAGACTCAACCTAGTCATGACTGATCGAGTTTTTCTCGCGCCTTTGTAAAATCCAGTCGAGTCGAGTTCATTTAACTATGCATTTTAGCAAGACTTGGTAATCACATCTAAAGTTATAGCTATTGTAGAGTCTTGGCAAGTTGAGTTGGTTGGGTCAAGATGACTAGGTCCACCGAGTCATCAACGAGTCATGGTTAAATCAAGATTTTTTCATGTCTTGGTACAATCGGCTGAGTTGAGTTGTCTCAGCCTGAGTTGAATCGAGTTATTTTTCAAGTTTTCAAAACATAGTGTCACAGACCTGCAGGGTCTTAACCCAATATTGATTATGAACTAAAACCGACGAGGGAGGGCCATCCAGATTCTTAGGGAGGAAACAGATGGTTAAAATCATCCCATCAGTGTGTTTTCATCTGTTCTACTTCCTCAATGGGCCCACATTATGGATGGTTTGGATTAAAGAGCTAGCATGTGTGCCATGTTTGAGATTTTGTAATATCGCTGACCTGAAGGAATGGGCCCAGAGTCTCCTTCAAGTACTTTATCAGCTTTAGAATTCTCTTCTATAAAATGATAGTCCTTTTTACATCTATCAACTCTACATGCATTGCCAAAATTCAAATGAATTGCTTCCCACCATGGGATGCCATGGCCCAGCATCCGTACTCATAAATGATCCTAACCATTTGATTCAATGGTCCACAGGAATAACGGATGCGGGCTTTTCACTGTAATTTCTTGGTTTAAGAATTTCAAATTTTGGACATTTTCATACGATTTTATCAAAAAAATATTGTTATAAAATAAAATGTTAAAAATATTTATTATAATTACTAAATAAATTTAAAAACTTGAAATATTTAATTATAGACTAAATTATTTTAACTTCAAAATAAATTTCCATTAAAATGGCTATAAATTCGAGAAAATTAAAAACGGCTAAGAGTTTGAAAATCTCACGATATTATCAAAATAAAAACTATTAATCAAATTTCTGTGAAAATAGCAAGAGATTTTCAAAATCTTGATCATATTAGCCATGATGGTTGGTCCTTAGATGATTTCCTGGCATGGGGTCCACTACTCAAAGCTGTAACTCTGTTGCCATTTTACACTACATTGTTCACATTGAAAAAGGTTGGCAAGTAGTTGGTGTGTCCCACCTCCTCATCACATATGGTAAAGTAGACTGGGGAGAGGGACAAGCAATGCATGTGCAGAAAGTAAGATGAGAGAAATTCCAAAGGGGTACGTGGCTGCTTTTTACGGTCAAGTTGCATTTACAAAGATGATATGAACTGTTCATGTTTTGATTCTATATCACCAAGTAAGAAACATTTGTAAATATGTGATTTTATATTTTATACGATGATTAATATTCAATAGCTCATATTCAAACCCAAGGGTTCAATTCCGGCATTTGGCTACACGTATAATGGATGGGCCGATTTCAGTTAAATGTGTGAAATTTGTTAGGTGTTGGGAGTGTTTTCAACTTAAATTAAACTGAATGTTTGTGGCTTTAGGATATGATTTAGCTTGATTACGATCAAATCTGTGAAGATTTGCTTGACTATTTAGCTATCAATTATAACAAAAAATCAGACAATTTGTAAAAGAGAGGATTAGTTCTTCTAAAAAAAAGTCTTTTTGCCTTGAAGACAAAAGCTTTTCTTTCAAACGTGATAGCTAAATTAAATCACGTTTCTCAATAAAAGTAATAAACAAATAAATAAATTCAAAATAAAAGTTTCATCGCCAATTTTATTAATCATAATATTTATATAGTATATATAATTTACAAAAAAAAAAGTAAATAAGTAAAAAAGATTATCAATGATGGTCTGCATTGGCAAAATGGTCATTGTCTTAACAGCACTTTAGACTTATACAATCATGAGATGGTTGTGGAAAATACCATACGGTCATGTTGCAAGGTCCACAAAATGTAATTAGAGAGTTACCAAGTAAGAATTTAGTAATTTAGGGATCCAACAATGCGATCGTGGATGTTTATACTAACATATTGGTGTACTACAATGGTGCGCTAAACAATAGTGGGAACTAATCTAAGAAGCTAAAAGATTTAGACTTGTTGTAGTATAGCACTAGACAAAAGTGGAGGAAACTAAAATTAAATTAATAAATGTCCACGATGGATGAAAGAGATAAATAATGTAGAACTGAAAAGTTTGTGTATGATTGTATTGGCGTGAGGTGTTGAGCTCATCTTCAAGTACTGCTATTATAATTTTGGAGAGGTGGTTCTCATGTGTAAGATCTCATGACTTGTGCAAGAATCCTCCAAATAGTTAGCGGTTGTATCCTACTTGTTTCTAGAATTCTTGTAATATTATGCCACCATGAGTGATGATATTTCTATCTTTAGATGGCTTCCTACTATTTGTTTTGATTTTCCTATGGCTTCTAGAAAGATTTTGGATGTTACCCAAATGTATCCCATTGGATTGGAATCCTAAAACAACCATATTATGTAATCATTGACTATGTGAGAGTCCGACAATGACAGGTTAATTTGCAAAACTACCCCTATATGCTAGGAGTTGAGTGCGCCTTGCATATTTTGGTCATGTGTCATGCAAAAGATTATCCTCTTTTGAGTTTTGGCTATGTGTTTATGGCTTTGAGTGCTTGGTCTTTTGGCACTATACATGTACTCGGCATATATGAATTTTTAATGTTTTCCTGTTGTGAGTATATTCCCCTTTTGTTTCCATACAAGTGTGCAAACACGTGATGATTTATCAATTATTAATTTGTGTTGTATTAGGCTAGGTGTAAATGCAAAAGTTAAAATAATCAATGAAGTTATGACAAAATAGCTTCTATATACTACTAACGAGAACTTGAATGATTCAAATCAATCTAAGATTCCAATATATATATATAGAACGTACTAAACCCACCACCATACTACATATATATAATATGATTCCATCGTGCCATTAAAACTTCCAAGAGGCTTTCCACAAAACAAATTAAACTCTCATTGTTTTTTTTTCCCTTTTTGGTTGAAATATGAGCCATTCATCACATAATAGCTATGTTTTCCAATACCTAAAGTATCCCTAACATGTTCTTTTCTATTTAAAGTGCTTAGAGTTCTCACCATAAAAAGTAATAATTTATGGGGTAAAAAAAAAAAAAAATGCAAACCTTGTCACATTATATACATAATAGATATAAATATAAGAAGTGCTTTTCTAATACGTTAGGGCATTAGTTATGTTATACCCCAGCAGCATATCACGCTTAATACACAAGTACTTCAAAAATGTATATTTCATAGGCATTAAGTCAAGATATTGTTGAAATCACTATTCGTAGTGCCCGAGTGGCTATTTCAAAATCAATGTGGTTGTAAGATTCATGAGTGCTTCGAGTTTGGATAATTATTATTCTTCAGTTCTTTTTAAGGGCTTGTTTGATTAGAGGCAAATGATGGTAAGCAGTCAAAAATCTAGCAAAATTCAACTTCCTTCTAAGGCAAAAATTGGTGATCGCCCTACCATGATGTATGTACTGTATCCATATTATCCAGTCATTTCTTCATTGCTTGACATGAGCTCAAAAATAGAACTGATAAAAAGCTCAAGTAGCCCACAATGGAAATAATAATATTCATGATTGAACCCACTATTTAATGTGGTGTAGAACTTCTGATCTGCTTTATTTTTGAGCTCATGTCCTAGTTTATTCCAACTAAACAAAGGCTTATTTGGTTTGAGGTAATTACATGTATTTTCATATAATTTCTTTCAAATCAGCATTAAATGCATACATCAAAAAACACTTCATGCATTTAAGAGTGAAGAGTTGCCCCATCACCTTACATGATAATTCTAAGTAAAAGCTTGGTGGGCCTCACCATTATGTGTTATATCTACTCCATCCATTCATTAGAACCGATCATTATGAGACAGATTCAAAGATTAAGCAGACCATATTATATAAAATACTGGAGATTGAATACAAACCATTTAAATGTTCTTCCCACAGCGTGATCCACTCAAGTTTTGAATTTGTCTATTTTTTAAGCCACATCTTAGAATGATCTGCGTGGGTAAAACATATACATCACAGTGGACTCACAAAGTCTATCTCATTTTTCCTACCTAAAAAAGTTGACTGCTATGGATATGGGACGGCATCCCTTTCATCAATTCTTGGGACAACATTCCTTCCATCAATTCTTCTAAGGGCATGTTTGGTCAGACCGATCCCACGGTATTAGGAGGGATGGGATCGCGATATCCCAAGATATGGATGATGTGCCAAATTGGCCCTGTGAACTTGTCTTGGGATATAAGCAATCCCGTGGATCTTAAAACAATCCACTGACCTTATGATCATTACCTTAAAATTGATCCCATCCTTTGGTTGGATGGATTGGAAGGTAAAATCCCGGGATATGCCGGGCATGCTAAACAGTCCCAGTGAACTTGTCCCAGGATTTAGCAATCGCATGGATCTTAAACCAATCCACTGACACCACCATCATTACCTTAAAATCCATCCCATCCCTCCTAATCCCATGGGATTCCCCCTGCCAAACAGGCCCTAAAAAATATCCATACATACAGGGATTGCGGTGCTTTGCCCTGTTACCTAATCAGAGGTGGGCATCGAACCGAATCGGATCGGATTCGTTCCAACTCGACCAGATTCGAAAATTGTAGAGCCTGATCCAAACTTGTTCCGATCCGGGACCGAGTCCGGGTCATCTAACTCGATCAGATTCGAACGTCCATTGGCCTAAATCAATTTGAGTCTAACTCGGTCAAGAAAACCGAGTCGGATCGGATTGGGCAAAGCTTGAATCGTTCGTTTTTTCCAACGGCCTAGAAATCATTATTATCAGTGTTTCATAGGGTGCGATCTACTTGATAATTGAATTCACTTAAAATTTAATATCAACCCCTTAAATGATCTGAAAAACCTGATGAACGGTGTAGATAAACCAAAAAAATCACGATGCCCCACATAATTTACTCGCTAGAATAAGAACTATAACTATGTAGCTTCTTGAAGAAACCTTACAACGGATATAGCTTCTAGGAGAAGCTAGCTTCTCGGAGAAGCTTCATAATTACTGTCTACAGCTGGCACCAAGTAGCCTATGCCATCCGATTGTGTACTGAGTTATTGTATACTTTTTTATACTTTTATCGTACTGGGTAAATTCAATTGGGCCCACCAAGAATGCATGTGGTTTATCCACGCCGTCCATTCATTTTTCTAGATCATTCTATGGGTTCAACCTAAAATTGATGCATGTACAAAGCTCAAATAGGCCATACCACTCGAAAAAGTGGAACTATTGATTTCAACGTTGAAAATTTTTGAAGGCCCCCCACTGATGTTTATTTGTCATCCAACCTGTCCATAGGACAAGAAGGACATGGATGAATGGAAAACACAAATATTAGCTTGATCTAAAACCACTGTTGTCTCCAAGAATTTTTCAACGGTAAATGTTCAATTCACACAGTTTCCGATAGTGTGGTCCACTTGAGGCTTGGATATAATCCATTTTTGGGATAGAGATCTAAAATTATGTGTTAAAAGAAATGGACGTAGTGGATACAATGCATGAATGACACTGGTCCACGGAGTTTACTCAGTACGCTTACCATATACGCAATCCGCTTCACCGGCCGATAGATGCTCTCGGTACGTGTTGTGCGAATACAGTGATGCTCCTCGATCTCCGAGCTATGAGAACGGTTCACAGGAGATCAAAGTTACATCTTGCGTGGGCCCCACAGTGATGTATTTATTATATCTACACCGTTCATCTATTTTTAGATATGATTTTAGAGCATTATCCAAAAAAATAAATCATATCCAAAGATCATCTGAACCACACCATAAATAGCAATAAAGATAATGATTTTCACCATTAAAAAAATTGTAGGGCCCACTATAACGTTTATTTTACATCCAATCTGTTTATAAGATCACAAGTAATTAAATCAATAAGAAAAATAAAATTTATAAGGTCATAAGTACCTTACTGAAGAGGAAAAACAAATTTCTTATTGATCCAAAATTTATGTGACCCTAAAAAGGGTTTCAATAGCAGATGTTCAATCACCCACTAGTTTTCGAAGTGTGGTCCAGTTAATAGTTAGATCTATCTTATTTTTTGTTTCAAGCTTTAAAATGAGCTGGCCAAATGTATGGACGGTTTGGATATAACACATACCTCGTGACCAGACACATTACACAAGCCGATCCGGCCAATCTGCTTTCGTCACCTGCGGGTGTGTCCGTCAAAACACAGCCTGTGAATAGCAGTGTACACCTACTACGAGTAAGACTCTCTCTTTCGAATAAAACTATTCACCCTATCGAGGTGTATATTTCTCCCCAATGGAGGAATGCCATGAAGCCACAAACCCTAGCAGCAACAACAGAAGGTTTGATCTATTAAAAAATATCTACCTAACCTTTTTTCTTTCCTTCTTCTTCAACAGAAATAAAGAGGTAGATATAAAGAGAGATAGAGTTGTGCGGGGCTTTTTGGCGCTAAACGAAAAGCTTAGGTGGTGAAATTTTTGTTTAGGGATATATTTATAGCCGGGTCGGGTCGGATCGGGTCGGATTATTTCGGTTCGGTCCGAATATACCTCTATTCAAACCTGACCCGAAAAAGATCGAATCTAGATTAGCAAACTCGATCAGGGCCGATCCAGGCCGTCGGTTCTGTTCGAAACGGTACCGAGTCGGGTCGGATCGGGTCCAATATGCCCACCTCTATACCTAATAGAAGGACGCGGGCTTCCTGAGAAGTCTTTTCCAGTATGCAATTCGATTTCTTTTCGGTAGTGGAATGCGTAACTCAGTATGCTTAGTAAACTTTGTGGGGTCCACTGTGATTTATGTGTTTTATTCACTCCGTCCATCCATTTTACTGGATAATTTTAGGGCTTGAGCCCAAAAATGAAGTATATCCAAACCTTAGTTAGACCACATCACAAGAAACAGTGTAAATTGAACATTTACTGTTGAAAATTTCTTGGGGCCCCAGAAGTTTTGGATCAATCTTATATTTATTTTTTCCATTCATCCACTGTGATCTTATGAACAAGTTGGATGAGAAATAAACATCACTCTGAGCCCTATAAAGGTTTCAACAGTTGAAATCGTTATTCCAATTATTTCCTATGGTACGGTCCACTTGATATTTGGGTATATTTAAATTTTGGTCTCAACCCCTAAAATAAGGTGGAAAAATGAATGGACAGCATGAATAGACCAAATACATTTACAGTGGGCCCAACAAAGTTTACTCATTACAATAAAAGCACACCGAGTAAGTCAGTACGCAATCCGATATCTTTTAAAGTAAGGTGAGCTAAAACCTAAGTGGAGCCCTCGGTGATATTTATATGAAATCTACAAACATCCATTTTGTGAGCTCATTTTAGAATTTGCGGTCAAAAGCGAGCATAGTACAAGACTCAGTGGACCGAACTAAAGATAAAGGTGGGTAAGGAAATTCATACCATTTAAACCTTAATGTTTAAATGCCATCCGTGCCATTCATAATGTCGTTCTTACATGGATAAACTGAGAACACAATATTACCCTGATTCAAAACTTCATGGCTCAGCGAATATTTCAATTGTAGAAGTTTAATCCTTACTTTTTCTGCCCATTTGAAAACTGGATGTAATCATTTTTTATTTCATATCTTAAAATGAGCACAAAAACCGGATGGACAGGTGTGTTTATTACAACCATCACAGTAAGCTTCTTTGGTTTGCAGTGGCGCAGAAACTCCGTGCCGGAAGCGAATTGGCTAGTGTACCACACACCAGCTAGCTGGTGTAGCCGTGTAGGTGCGGGAAACGGATTGGCTACTCCCCTTGCCACCGGCCCGGGGCTGGTGGTTGGGGCTCTGTGGGCCCCACCATGATGTATGTGTTTCATCCATTCCGTTATATAATTTTTATAAATCATTTTAGGGCTTGATGTTAAAAATGAGAGGGATATAAATCTTAGGTGGACCACACCACAGAAAAACAATAGCGATTGGATATCCACCATTAAAATCCTCCTAAGGCTCACTGTACTGTTTATTTGACATCCAATATGTTGATTAGGTCAAACAGGCCCAAATGAGCGGAAAACAAAAATCAGCTTAATCTAAAACTTTTATGGGCCCCAGAAGGTTTTAAGGGTTGACGCTCATTGAAAATGTTTTCCTGTAATGTGGTTCACTTGAGATTGGGATATACCTCATTTTTGGTCTCATATTATAAAATGATCTGCAAAAATATATGGACAGCACGGATGAAACACATATATCATGGTGGGGCCCACAAAATATATGTCGTCGAACTCCCAGTTGTACGAAGGGTTCAAAGGAGATCAAAGTTACATGGCCCACAATGATGTATTTATTATATCCACACTGTTGATCTATTGTTTGAGATAATTTTAGAGTACTTTCCAAAAAATGAATCATATCCAAAAATCAACTGGACCACACAACAAATAGCAGCCTAGATAATGATTTTCACCGTTAAAAATTCCATAGCGCCCACTAAATGTTTATTTTCCATCCAATCCATTCATAAAGTCACAAAGATCTCAATGAAGAGAAAAAACAAATTTAATATTGATCTAAAACTTCTTTGAACCCCGAAAGGGGTTTCAATGGCAGACATTCAATTCCCCACTGCTTTTTTCACAGTGGTCCACTTGATCGTTAGATCTGTTTTATTTTCCGTCTCAAGCTTTACAACGAGCTCTGAAAATAGATGGACGGTTTGGATATAAGACATACCTCATAATAGGATCCACAGTAATTGCTAACATCAATGCAACGGCTCTACAGCTGGTTCGTGGTAGCCAATCTTCCGTGGGAAATCCGCGTCCGCGTCCCACATAAAGACCCTGTAATTTGTAACAACTTCCATGTCATATGTCATGCAACTTTGAAGTACACGTGTCTTACCTTAAATGCACCGTAACAAAGGGTACACTACCTTTAGGGCCTGTTTGATAGGGCCTGTTTGTTACCAGATTCCACTGGGAAATGAGTACAACACCTTTAGGGCCTGTTTGTTCTCAGATGCCACTGGTAAATGGTAAACGCTTTTTCCTTGCTCCGAAATATGCTTCCGAAATGTCAGAGGTTATTGTTGGCAACTTCACCGGTTTGGAAAATCTGGCCGGAAGTAAATGCGGCTTCTTGTGTTTGGAATTGTGCGCGAAATGTCGGGGGAAATAAAAGTTCGACGGAAGTGGATTAGCCAGTGTACCACACACACCAGCTAATATAACTACTTTATTGATGTTAGTAAGTTTTATGGATCAAATCATGAGATATATGTTATATCCAAACCGTACATCTATTTCACGAGCTTGTTTTAAAGCATGAGATGAAAAATAAGACGAACCATGGTATCAAGTGGACCACACTACAAAAGCCATGGGGGATTGAACGTCTACCGTTGAAATTCTTTTTAGGGTTATAGAAGTTTTAGATCAATATGAAATTTGTTTTTCTTTTCCATTTAGGTTTTTTTTGATCTTATGAACATATTAGATATTAGATGTAAAATAAACATTATGGTAAGCCCTACAAACTTTTTAACAATAAAAGTCATTATTACTGTTGTTATTTACGGTGTGTTCCAGATAATCTTTAGATATGATACATTTCTAGTGCGTCCGTAACATCACCTGAAGACGTGTTTCAGATGATCTTTGGATACGATACATTTATTAGATGGTGCGTCCGTAACATCACATGAAGACCAGTGTAATTTGTATCTATGTGCATAACATACATCACATGTCATCAGAGTTTCCTGTGAAGTTGACGTGCAACTTTGAAGTGCACGTGTCTTTCCTTAAATGCACCAAAACAAAGAGTACAATACCTTCCGGGCTTATTTGTTTTTAGCTCCCACAGGGAAACGGTAAATGCTTTTCCTTGCTCTGGTAGATACCTTTGAAATGTCAGAAATTGTTAGCAACTTCACCTGTTTTGGAAACTTACGCAGGGTTGAAAATGTAGAGTAAATGTGACTTCCCTCCTTAGGAATTGTTAGCGAAATATTTGAGTAGAAATAAAGGTTTGACTGAAGTGGATTGGCTAGTGTAGCGCACACCAGCTAATGTACCAACTGTATTGATGTCAGTAAGTTTCATGAGTCTAATCATGAGATATATGCTATATTCAGGCTGTCCATCCATTTCGCGAGCTCGTCCTGAGCATTGAGATGAAAAATAAGACAAATCATGGTATCAAGTGGACCATACTACAAAAGCTATTCGGAATTGAACATCTACCATTGAAATTCTTTTTAGGGTCACAGTAGTTTTGGATCAATATAAAATTTGTTTTTCCTCTTCATTTAGGTCTTTGTGACCTTGTGAACATATTAAATGTAAAATAAACATTATGGTAGGCCCTACAAACTTTTTAATGGTGAAAATCATTATCATCGCTGCTATTTATAGATTGCTTCAGGTGATCTTTGGATATGATTCATTTTTTGGATAATGCTCTAAAATGATCTCTAAAAATATACAAACGGTGTATATAAAATAAATACATCACTGTGGGGCCCATGTAACTTTGATCTCCTTTGAACCGTTCATACAAGTCGGAGCTCGAGGAGCATCAATGCTCATCTTCACACGACACGTACCTATAACAGCTATAAAGTTGGTGTGTGGTACACCAGCCAAGCCGCTTCCAGGTTTGACGGCCTTTGCATTCAGCAGTCTCTCAACATTTCAGTTGGATCATTCATCAAGGCCCACAAATGTTGAATGTTTACGATATTTTTCCTAAAATGTAAACCATCCAAACCATGTATACCACCTTAAATTTTTATATTCTAAAAACTATATCGTCTTCAGTTGAATTTGGACCATTAATCATATATCTGTGGGACCATGAACATGATGATAATCATTCTCTTTAATTTAGAATGTGGACCCTCTAAATTGTTGGTAAGATCTTGTGTTAAGCAGATCCAATGCTCAAGTACCTTACGGTGGATATTGAATTCTTACCGTTCAAAAATAAGTATTTTAATTAGATAACCTATTAAGTTAAAAGGAGGAGTTGTGAAAATAGCCCCAAAACAGCTGAGGGAGGTTGTCACCTATTAAGTAGAAGGAGAAGCCATTAAAATAGCTCCAAAACAGCTGATTGAAGTTGTCCATCCAAATAACCAAAACCAAAAAACAAAAAAAATCAACTTGTCCAACATTATAAACAACTCCAAAATCCACCACACATACATCAACGATAGAGGACTATTAACTGAAAAACCATAACCATGACAGCAACACCGAAAATAGTAAACAAAACCATCATCAAGTAGCGATCTACGTCAGTACAGCCATGAGACATTCCTATGTTCACTTTCTATGTCGTTGCTGGTATTTTCAGAGAAGGTATATCAAGCATGAAGTACAAACCGGACGCATCGGATACACCAACGTCTGCCTGATTGGGAACGATGTCACCTATGAACGTGCTCCAAGCAATAAAGGCCTCCTCTACATACTTGAATGATTTGAACTGAGCATGACTTTAACCCTCAACTTGGTCCTTATATTCCTCCCATGTGTAATAAATTCCCGATTGTCTTCCTATAAAGAAAACGTAGAATTTTGTCATCTGTTTTAAAGAAGAAGTCATTAATTATCGTTAGATTATCTATAATTATAAGTAGTTACATGTCGGGTAATATGTCACTGGCGCAAGTGTCGCCGTGACTTGTGCGTAGGTTAAGCCCGCATGTAGTTCAAATTAATAATAATAAATCCCCATGATTAAAATATATAAGGATCCAACTAACTAACTAACTAACTAACTAACTAACTAACTAACTAACTATATATATATATATATATATATATATATATATATATATATATATATATATATATATATATATATATATATATATATCAATGCACGTGTTGTGTTTAAATACCAGCAACGTATGATTTGTTATCTAAAAGTGCGACAAAAAATAAGTAGAAATATCCAAATTTAATTTATACAAGTCTAAAAAATATTATAGTTAAAAATTTCTAAAAGGCAAAGCCTACGAATGACTGATTCCAACCAGTCAAACTAGGCAAAATGTTCCTTCATACGTAGGGTCCATCCCCATTCAGCAGCATCCTTATAAATGAATTCTCTTCTCTTTGGCAAAGTTAAGGAAAGCAGCCCTATATGATTCTTCTTTCGATAACAACTTTGCGTCTATAAAACTTCATCAGCCGTGAGTCCCTCCAACTCTTCCAAAGCCAGTATAATTTGTGTTATCCAACCAAAGTTCTTATCCTTTTCGATTGAAATAGAAATTGACTTCATGGCTCCCCCAATATCGACCATCCTACTTTCAATCATATCAACAGGTCACTCCACTCTCGGTCTCTTTTTAGAATTAACTGTGGAATTCGTGTTGCAAGAGGTATTCCCTTGCTGTGTCGGACTCAGATGGGGAATATTGTTGCCTCTACAGCTGTCGTAAGACCAATGGATATGCGGTGTATCATTGCAAAGATCTTCAAAAGATATTATATTAATATCATCATTCAGGTCAACAGTGTGGTTAGACGAAAACTCTGTATCTCTCTATCGAGGAGTGGTAGCGACGAGAGGGAAGTTGTCAATGACACATGTTATACCAGTAGCCTTGTTGTTTCCGAATATGAACTTAAGATCGTCGTATCTTGGCATGAGTTTGCCACGAAAATGAGTAGTAGCTGGATGGGACTAGACACAATACAAAAAAGAACCAATCATTGACATTGCACTTTGTATGATGAGATATAATTTAAAGGTTAAACGAGTTATACCTTCATGTAGTCCATCCACACTTCATCTGATGCGACGACAATTTCTAGGTCTGGGTCCCATCCAAATCCACACTCCATAGATCTTTGACAGTGAAGAAGTTCTTTTTCACTATGCGAATGCGATTTTTTACATTCCATTAGTGATCTTGAGGCCTAATTTCCACCTCATATTTTCAACGACTCCTATAAATGATTCTATTTTTAAGCCAGCACCACTTTTTCTTCCCGTAAGGACTAGTTCCATTAGTCCGTCGATTATGATGTTGTCCATGTCATCTGTTCAACGAAGAACACTTCCATAAAACTGGTCCTCAGTTCTACTATTCATGGTATGCTTTCTGGACGATCTCCGTGAGGTACTACTAGGTGATCCTAAGTGATTTTTCGTCGGAGTAGATAGTACGGATCGTCTATTCGGTGACATGGAACCGCTTCAATCTACCTCAATCTGTTTGAAGATAAATTAGGAAAGCAAGTAGAAAAAATTGGTGATTACTATGACGATTTATTGCATCCTGTAAATAAATATGAAGTGAAGCATACCCCATTAAAAAAAAAAAGTCGATATGTTAAATAAACAAAATATGGAACAACAACATGTGTGATCTAGTTGGGAGATTCTTGAATGTTACTTCAAGAACCATTGGTCAAGTTCGTCTTATTACAATGTATCTAATTTATTTGATTCACTGGATGCGCTTCGTTCCACATTCTGGACGTGATTCCTTTTTTTTGCCCACCCATCTCTTTCGCATGGGGCAACATTCAAAAGCACACGACCTTCAAGGATAGATACTTCTGTAGGTGATGGGGTCACACCATCGGCACCACAGCTAGATGACCCCTCAAACTCAACCATGCCATCATCTCCTGAAATCCTTATGAAGTTGTGTAACACACAACAAGATAGCATTATCTTCACTTGAGTTTGTATGGGATTTTTTCATGTCTTGGTACAATTGGCTGAGTTGAGTTGTCTCGGCCTGAGTTGAATCGAGTTATGTTTCAAGTTTTCAAAACATAGTGTCACAGACCTGCAGGGTCTTAACCCAATATTGATTATGGACTCAAACCGACGAGGGAGGGCCGTCCAGATTCTTAGGGAGGAAACAGATGGTTAAAATCATCCCATCAATGTGTTTTCATCTGTTCTACTTCCTCAATGGGCCCACATTTTGGATGGTTTGGATTAAAGAGCTAGCATGTGTGCCATGTTTGTGATTTTGTAATATTGCTGCCTTGAAGGAATGGGCCCCCAGAGTCTTCTTCAAGAACTTGATCAACTCCAGAATTATCTTCTATAAAATGATAACCTAATCAGCTCTAGAATTCTCTTCTATAAAATGATAGTCCTTTTTACATCTATCAACTATACATGCATCGCCAAAAACCAAATGAATTGTGTCCCACCATGGGATGCCATGGCCCAGCATCCGTACTCATAAATGATCCTAACCATTTGATTCAATGGTCCATAGGAATAACGGATGCGGGTTTTTCAATGTAATTTCTCGGTCTAAGAATTTCAAATTTTAAACATTTTCTTGCGATTTTATCGAAAAAATATTGTTGTAAAATAAAATGTTAAAAATATTTATTATAATTACTAAATAAATTTAAAAACTTGAAATATTTAATTATAGACTAAATTATTTTAACTTCAAAATAAATTTCCATTAAAATGGCTATAAATTCAAGAAAATTAAAAACGGCTAAGAGTTTAAAAATCTCACAATATTATCAAAATAAAAACTATTAATCAAATTTTTGTAAAAAGAGCAAGAGATTTTTAAAATCTTGATCATATTAGCCATGATGGTTGGTCCTTAGATGATTGCCTAGCATGGGGTCCACTACTCAAAGCTATAACTCTATTGCCATTTCACACTACATTGTTCACATTGAAAAAGGTTGGCAAGTAGTTGGTGTGTCCCACCTCCTCATCACGTATGCTAAAGTAGACTGGGGTGAGGGACAGGCAACCCATGTGCAGAAAGTAAGATGGGAGAAATTCCAAAGGGGTACGTGGCTGTTTTTTTACGATCCAATTGCATTTTAAATGATGATATGAAACGTTCATGTTTTGAAACATTTGTAAATATGTAATTTTATATTTTATATGATGATTAATATTCAATGGCTCATATTCAAATCCAAGGGATCAATTCAGGCATTTGGCTACATGTACAATGGATGGCCCAACTTCAGTTAAATGTGTGAAATATGTTAGGTGTTTGGCATGTTTTCAACTTAAATTAAACTGAATGTTTGTGGCTTAGAAGATGATTTAGCTTGATTACGATCAGATTTGTGAAGATTTGCTTGACTATTTAGCTATCAATCATTACAATAATCAGATAATTTGTAAAAGGGAAGGTTAGTTCTTCTAAATAAAAGTTTTTTTACCTTGAAAATAAAACTTTTCTTTCAATCGTGATAGCTTAATTAAATCACATTTCTCAATAAAAGTATGTAATAAATAAATAGATAAAATTAAAATAAAAGTTTTATTGCCAATTTTATTATTTGTAATATTAATATAGTATATATAATTGACAAAAAAAAAAGTAAATAAGTAGAAAAGATTACCAATGACGATCTATATTGGCAAAATGGTCATTGTGTTAACAATACTTTAGACTCATACGATTATGAGATGGTTGTGGAAAATGCCATGCATGTCACGTTCCAAACTCGAAAATCGGATTCATAGGAATCCCGATCGTCAAATCCGGTGTCGACAGCCTCTGTAATACCCCATTCTCTGCTCCTAGCATTCATATGTCAAATTTCGATCGTGGGATCATATAAGGAGGATTTTTTTTTTCAATGTACATTTAACTCGTAATAAGCATAACCACAAGATTACCCAATTCATAAAGGCAATATTATTATCACATATCCACTAATATAATCAGTTGAGTACAATGCTGGAAAGAAATACATAAATAAAAATCAAGCTCCAAAAGACCGTTGTACGCTTCAAG
The DNA here is from genome assembly GCA_037074715.1 of Magnolia kwangsiensis. Classification (NCBI taxonomy): domain Eukaryota; kingdom Viridiplantae; phylum Streptophyta; class Magnoliopsida; order Magnoliales; family Magnoliaceae; genus Magnolia; species Magnolia kwangsiensis. Next base: position 46,875,408 of record CM073571.1, on the reverse strand, counting down.
CTCAACACTGCTGCAACCTAACATCACCTGCACGCGTCTATCATGCATAAGCTTATAGAAAGCTTAGGGGTGGTGTAAGTGTGTGCACAAGGTAAGTGCCAAGTATTCAATACAATGCCATAATCGTATAATACCGAAAATACTGGTAATCCATAAATCGTACAATATCTGAATAAGCAGAAATACTGATAAGATCATGAATTATCAGAGTAAACAGAATACTAACAAGATCAGGAATTATCAAAGTAAACAGAAATACTGACAAAGTTATAAATCACACGATAACAGAGTAAGCGGAAATACTGACAATTACATGAGTCATACAATATTAGAATACTCAATAGAAATCAACTATGCAAATGAAGAGTCATAAAGAGTCAAATATCAGATGCTTAGAATGCAATGCAATATATTTTCCTGATGAGTAACACAAACAGCGTTAGTCGTACCATATGTCGCGGATGTAATGCAACATGTAGTGCGAATGGAATGACCATGCTGGAATGTGAGTCGGGATGATAATACATAGTATTGCAGGCTGTGGGGTCCATCATAAGGGACTTCTATCCAAACCAGTCTCATACCTAAATTTGGATAGTCAGCCTCAATGTGGTAAACTCCTGATCTCAGGTTAGTCGTGCGCCCAACCAAAATTCTGACCATGCGAGGTACACGTAACAAATAGTTGCGCACCACCAACCCGAGCAGATAGTGAGTGAATGAATGAATGAGCATGCAAGTCCTTCTCACTAAGTCCACATATCAGTACAGTTCCTTTTTTGGGATCATCACCAGGGTTTAGTACACTCTAAAAGGCACTGCCGCTCTCCTAGCCGCACAGTCCAAGTGAGCGTAAGAAACCTCACTATCCGCCTGGCCAATAGTCTACCAATATCTTTCCGGCACGTCGATAGCGGACCCATTCACGAGTTAGTCAAACTCAGCCTAGTAATGTCCCATACCCTCGGGTGGGTAAGGCCACACCCCTTCCTAACCGACCACGACACAATGGGAGACGCGGTCTACTGGTATATGGCCCTCATGCGCTCATATATATCCACTCGGTCTCAACGTTGGGGTGTCTCCTGGCCACGGAAGTTTAGAAATTTTCACCCAAGAACATTTATAGCGCTCGTATGCTAGAACCAAATATTTCTGGTGTCTTATCTGGCCATCAACGATATGCCTGTGGAGACTACGACCCTGATGTCGCTAGGGCATATAGTAATCACAACACACAATGCAAGATGCATGAGTCATACAATCCAGTCATGCATCAATCATACGCATACCGTGCGCTTATGTGAGATAACCTCCACCTATCAGGGAGTCTCATAACCTACCCAATGTCATATGCAATGGTCAACCCCATCTCATAACAAACATGCAAATGTTGCGTATGGGCATGTATCATGATGTTATGTTGTCACACACTCATAATCAGTGTTAATAACCAGCCTCGACAATCGGCTTCGATAATGTGGACATTTAACCAATATTGCCCCAAGGAATGGCCTACATAGAGCCTAAAATATAGTGGACCCATGGCCCATGGCCTCACATAAGGGACAAATATACAACACCATGGGTCTCACTCAAGAGCTTAATACACACCACGATGGGTCTCTCACATGGGCCTCATATAAGGGTTACATATACATTATGACAGGCCTCACTATACGGGCCACAAATATATCACAATAGGCCTTATCAACTAGGCTGCAAATACATCACTATGGGCCTTATCAACTGGGCCACAAATAAATCACTATAGGTCATTCACATGGGCCTAATATATATTTTATAGGTGGGCCCTGCACATGGGCCTCATTCACATCAAGCGGGCTGCATCAATGGGCCGCACTAATATATCAAGGTGGGCCATAAAAATATCATATTGGCCTTAAACACGGGCTGGATACACATCATAACGGGTCTCAAATATAAGTCACATATTCATCACATTAAGTCTCGTCAATCGGAATCGGCCATTGGCCACGACATTCGAAATCAGTAATCGGCCCCGATCGATAATCGACCTCGATAATCGAAATTAGCAATCAGACACATTAATCAATAATCAGTAATTGGTCACAATAATCGACCTCGATCGCTAATCGACAATCGGCCACGATAACTCAGAATCGGTAATCAACTTCAATCAATAATTGACAATCGACCAAGACAAATCAGAGTCGGTAATCGGCCTCGATCGATATCGGTAATCGGCTAAGATAAATCAGAATCGGTAATCGGCCTCGATCGATAATCGGTAATCAGCCTCGATCGATAATCGGTAATCAGCCTCGATCGATAATTGACAATTGGCCAAGATAAATCAGAATCGGTAATCGGCCTCGATCGATAATCGGTAATCGGCCTTGATTGATATTGACAATCGGTCAAGACAAATCAGAATCGGTAATTGGCCTCGATCAATAATCAGCAATTAGCCACGACAAGTGAGAATCAGTAATCGGCCTCGACGCAAGGCGGGGTCCATGGATGGATGATCGATGATGGTCCAAGCAATATCAATGGAGGCCCATTCGTTTGAGTTAACATACTAAAGAATGATGAGAATAGACCTAACCAGGCTTAAAGAAAGGTCACAATGTGGACATCCAACCATCATTGCCCATCAACATGGACCTTTAACCAACATTGCTCCCAAGTAGTGGCCTACATAGAGTTAAACATATAGTGGGCCCATGGCCTCACACAAAGGCTTAATGTACATCACAATGGGCCTCATACAAGGGCTACATACCTGGGCTTATATACATCACAATGGGCCACATCTTATGTTCCAAAAATACATCTCATTGGGCCTTACCAAATGAGTCTCAGATACATCACACCATGCCTCATCATATGGGACACAATTACACCACAATAGGCCTCATATCTGGGCTTCAAATATACATCACAATAGGCTATGACCCATGGGCCTCAATATACATCAATTGGGCTGCATCAATGACCGCGCCAATGGGTCTAACATATGTCACAATTTACCGCACCAATGGGCCTAACATATATCACAATGGACCGCTCAATGGGCTGCACTAATGGGCCCAATACACATTAAGTTGGGCCTTAAAAAATGGGCCGAAAACATATCACAATGGGCCATGACATATGGGCTGAAAATACGCCACAATGAGCCTCGAACATGGGACATATATACACCACACTGGGCCGCACATATGGGCCTCATATACATCACCATGGACCTCATATACATAACAGGTGGGCCAGCACAGATGGGCTACAAGATACATCAAGGTGGGCCTTACAGGTGGGTGGCAGGGATAAAACATCCATATCATGGTGGGCCAACATGTGTAACACATACATCTTAACAGGCCCTCATAGGGCAGCCCATTGCCCAGAAAATGGGTGGACACGCATTTATACATCATAGCAGGCCTTACAAGTCAGCCCATGTTTCAGTAAAATGGATGGGTGGCATGTATATACAACAAGGTGGGCCCTACACATACAGCAGGTGGGCCTCAAAGGGGTTTCAATGATGGGTGCCAGCCCACCACTTCCTGGGGTGTGGACCATTGATTTTTATTTATTTTTTTATTTTTTTTGGAGCCGCCTCATTTCTCTCAAGCCTTTGGACGAGGTCACCAAATGAGATAGACGGTATGGATTAAGCCCACATATCACGATGGGCTCCACGCAAATGGACGAACGGCATGGATTCCATCCACTCATCCAGTGGGTCTTGTCCAGATGGATGAAGTGTGTGGATAAAATCCACACACAGGTGAGTCCCACATGGAGCCCACCACATATACATATATATAGTATATTATTATTATTATTATTATTATTATTATTATTATTATTATTTTATATATATTTTTTTTTAAGGTAAACTCCAGCGTCCACACTTTGGACACTGGACAGGTGGCATGCATAAAACACATGCACTTAAAGGGGTCCCACCGTCCTGGGCAAGTGGACGGTGGATATAAAATAGATATATCAAGGTGGGTCCCACCCACGCATGTGGGGTGGCCATGTCTTGGATGGACGGTGAAACACAAATATCATGGTGGCCTCTCACACAGCCGTCCATATGGACAGTGTGGAGATAGGATGCATACATCGTGGGCCCCAACCCTGCCAAAACGGACAGGCGGTAGATCATGCCACGCACTTGGAGATGGGGCCACAGGGCTGACATCTACAGCAGCTACAGCTGCTGATGGAGGGTTGGATCTCCACCATCCAAACAATGGATGGTGTGGTATAACACATAGTTCAAGGTGGCTGCCACCGTCCAGTACCTTTGGACGATGCAGATCTGACACGTATGTCAAGGTGGGGCCATGTTGGATGGCCTGGATGAAACATGAATGCTAGGTGGGTCCACACATGTGGACGGTGGATACAGCACCTATACCATGTGGTCCCACATGTGGACCGTGAACTGATCCACCTGAGAATTGGATTTACTACATCTCCCAGCCTGTGGCCTGGAAGCTTGGATGGATGGTGTGGATCCACTCGTTCATCAGCGGGTCCACATCCCATGTACGAACAGTGGGTATAGCCTATGCAACATGTGGGGTCCCACCCGAATGTTTACAACAAACACATCAGATGGGTGTGGCCCGTCAGCTTCACAGCAAGCTGATATTTGTGGTTTCTCTTCATCTGGGCGCTGACCTGTCCGTTTGGAGGGTCCAAAGAGGTGGGCCCCATATGGATGGCATGGATATAATACCTACTTCATGGTAGGGGGTGCATGAGGGTGGGCCACACACATCAAAAGAGAGAGAAGAGAGAATGAGAGAGAGAGAGAGAGATCGGCTACGGGAGGGGCCCCGCCACTATGGGCCCCCTCTTTACATACAAAACATACATCAAGATGGGTCCCACCTCAAGTGGGCCCTCACATACAAATCAATGATAAAAACTTAATATCACCCACCTTTGATCGCTTATTCCTTCTTCCGCCTATGCACTCTAGAGCTCCAAGAGGACATTTTCAACAGTTGAGATGATGATCCAAGGGTTGGATTTTATGATAGGAAGGTGGGCCATACTAACTCTCTCATGGGGAGCTTGGACGTGGGTTGCTTCCATGGGAGTTTCTTGGAATGACGAGAGAGAAAATGAGAGAGAGAGAAGGGTGAGGTGGAGTGATGGGATGAGAGGGATGGTGAGTGATGTAAGGGAGTACTTTTGTTGTAAGAAAAGTTGACTTTTGGGGAGGATGGTTGTACTTGGGGATGGTTGTTTGTACTTGATTTGATTTGATTGATTGATGTGACGTTTCATAAAGATTCTCTCATAATTGCAACGCGCAGCATTTTCCTCAAACGCGCGAGATGTGGCATCAGAACTGCGACGACGGTACGGTCGCAATGGTACAAGTCTCGGGTCGAGCCGACTCTGATATACGAGACAAGTCTCAAGATCGCGCACAAACGCAACCAACAGATAGTGGGTCACCAAAATTCGACCGGGAGGACCGCAAAGGCCTACAGAATGGTACAGGCTAAGATACAGGTCTTACAATGCGGTCATGAGATGGTCATGGTGCAAGGTCCACAAAATGTAACTAGAGAGTTACCAAGTAAGAATTCAGTAATTTGGGGATCCAATGATGTGATCGTAGATGTTTATACTAACCTGTTGGTGTACTACAACGGTGCACTAAGTAGTAGTGGAAACTAATCTAAGAAGCTAAAAGTTTTAGACTTGTTGCAGCATAGCGCTAGAAAAAAGTGGAGGAAACTAAAATTAAATTAATAAATGTCCACGATGGACGATAGAGATAAACAATGTAGAACTGAAAATTTTGTGTATGATTGTATCGGCATGAGGTGTTGAGCTCATCTTCGAGTACTGTTTTTATAATTTTACAGAGGTGGTGGCCACGTGTAAGATCTTATGACTTGTGCAAGAGTCCTCCAAGTAGGTAGCGGTTGCATCCTACTAGGTTATAGAGTTCTTGTAATATTATGCCACCATGAGTGATGATATTTCTATCTTTAGATGACTTCCTACTATTTGTTTTGATTTTCCTATGGCTTTTAGAAAGATTTTGGATGTTATCCAAATGTATCCCTCTGGATTGGAATCCTAAAACATCATTGACTACGCAAGAGTCCTGACAATGACGGGTTTGCAAAACTTCCTCTATATGCTAGGAGTTGTGTCTTGCATATTTTGGTCATGTGTCGTGCAAAAGATGATCCTCTTTTGGGTTCTGGCTGTGTATATGACTTCGAGTGCTTGGTTTTTTGGCAGGATACATGTACTCAACATATATGAATTTGTAATATTTTCCTGTTGTGAGTATATTCCCCTTTTGTTTCCATATGAGTCTGCAAAATACGTGGTGAGCTGTCGATGTTTAATTTGTATTGTGTTAGGCTAGGTGTAAATATAAAAGTTAGAATAATCAATAAAGTTGTGACAAAATAGCTTCTATATAGTACTACTGAGAACATGAATGATTCAAATCAATCTACGATTGCAATATATGGGTGTAAACCCACCACCATACTATATATATATATATATATATATATATATATATATATATATATATATATATATATATATATATATATATATATATATATATATATGATTCCATCGTGCCATTAAAACTTCCAAGTGGCTTTCCACAAAACAAGTTAAACTCTCGTTGTTTGTTCTTTTTTGTTGAAATATGAGTCATTCATCACATAATAGCTATGTTTTCCAATACCTAAACTATCCCTAACATTTTCTTTTATATTTAAAGTGCTTAAAGTTCTCACCATAAAAAATAATAATTTATGGGGTAAAATAAAATAAAATGCAAAGCTTGTCACATTATATACATAATAGATATAAATATAAGAAGTGCCTTTCGAATACATTAGGGCATTAGTGATTTATACCCCAGCAGCATATTATGCTTAATACACAAGTACCTCGAAAATGTACATTTCATAGGCATTAAGTCAAGATAAATAGACTAAATTGTTGAAATCACTAGTCGTGGTGCTCAAGTGGCTATTCCAAAATCAATGTGGTTGTAAGATTCTAACCTCTGATTCATGAGTACTGCTTGAAGTTGGATAATTATTAATTTTCAATTCTTTTTAAGGGCTTGTTTGATTAGAGCCAAATGATGGTAAGTGGTCAAAAATCTAGCAAAATTCAACTTCCCTCTTAAGGAAAAAATTGGTGAGCCCTACCATGATGTTTGTGTTGTATCCTTATTATTCATTCATTTCTTCAAATCATTGTTGGACATGAGCTCAAAAATAGAACAGATAAAAAGCTCAAGTAGCCCACAATGGGAATAATAATATTCTTTGTTGAAACCACTATTTACCGTGGTGTAGAAATTCTAATCTACTTTATTTTTGAGCTCATATCCTAGTTTATTCCAACAAAGCAAAGGTTTGTTTGGTTTGATGTAATTACATGTATTTTCGTATAATTTATCTCAAATCAGCATTAAATGCATACATCAAACAACACTTCATGCATTTAAGAGTGAAGAGGAGTTGCCCCATCACCTTACATGATAATTCTAAGTAAAAGCTTGGTGGGCCCCAACATTATGTGTTATATCTGTTTCATGATGGAGTTTTTGCCCCGTGTTCGACCGGTCGTAGGCCCTACTCGACCGGTCGTAGGCTGGTACGACCATTCGTAGGAGTCGAGTCGTAACTCGACTCAAAGTCCAGCGATTGGACTATTTTTTTAGAGGGGTGTTTGATTGGTCGTAGGTGGTCCACGACCAGTCGTAGGAGGTGCTCGACCGGTCGGACCTACGCAGATTCGTTCCGTGATTTTGCACGAATTTCGTGTCGCAAGTCCTTTCGCAACTGAGATGCGGAAAGGAGTTTCCTAAAACTATAAAGAGGGGTCTCTAGGGTTTTTCTAGGGTATGAGAAGTGTGAAGAAAAGCACAAGAGGGTTTTCTAAAGGGTTTAGGGATATCAAAGGTGAGAGAAAGAGAGAAAAGAGAGAGAGGAAGCTTGTGGAAGGGAGTCGTTGTCTCAGCGCTTCTACGTCCTCGTGACCGGTGAGATCCCTCTGTTTTTCCTTTATTCTCTTATTGTTCATCCACTCCTGCGTGAGTGACGAAGGTTGTAACGTTCTGCTTCATAGTGGATTGTTGATCTGGACGAGGTCCCATGGTTTTTACCTCTTTGAGGGTTTTCCACATAAAAATCTCTTGTGTGGTGTGTGATTAATGCTTTGATTTATTTCATTGCTTTTATTATCTCATAATTCTGGTTTGTTCTGGAGGGCTAGATCCTAAAGTTTTGTGCAAGGCCCCCAACAAAGTGGTATCAGAGCGCTAAATTCATTGAACGAGTAGGATCGGTTTAGAATTATGGAAGGTAGCTCATCAAGGATGATCAGTCTCAATGGTTCTAACTGGACCATATGGAAGGCTAAGATGGAGGACTTACTATATTGCAATGATTTATATTCTCCAATTTTAGGCATATCAGCAAAATTCAAGGATATATCTGATGAAGATTAAAAGAAGTTGAACCGAAAGGCGGTGGGGTTTATTAGACTATGCCTGGATGATACTGTGTTCCACCATATGTCTACGGAAACCTCAACAACTAGCCTATGGCTGAAATTACAGGGGCTGTATGAGAGGAAGACAGATGGTAATAAGATTTTTCTGATAAGGTGACTTATAAATCTCAAGTTTAAGGATGGTGGTTCTGTGGCCGAGCACATGAATGAGGTCAACAATATAGTGAACCAACTCTCTTCTATGAAGATGGTCTTGGATGATGAATTGCAGGCTTTGTTTTTACTTAGTTCATTGACTGACAGTTGGGAGACATTGGTGGTGTCTCTAAGTAACTCCGCGCTAGACGGAAAGATATCCATGAAACAGGTTACTAGCTGTCTCTTTAATGAAGAGATAAGGAGGAAGTCTCAGAGGTCTACTCAGCAAGATGCCCTTATGACATAGGAACGAGGGAGAGAAAAGAACAGGAAGGGCGGAAAGGCCCGAAATAAATCAAGAGACAAGTTAAGCAAAAGAAAAGATGTTAAATGTTGGAATTGTGGTAAGAAGGACCACTATAAGCATGAATGTCATAAGGCTAAGAACGACAAGAAAGGAAAAGGAAAGGAGAAGGAAGATGAATCAGATTTCACTACGGTCGCTTCAAATGGTGACGTTATAGTTATTCTTTCTACAGATCATGATGTATGTCTCACGGCTACGAGTCAGGACACCGACTAGGTGATAGACTCAGGAGCCTCTTTTCATACGACTCCACGCATGAATTTCTTCACAAGCTACAAGTCAGGTGACTATGGGACCGTGAAGATGGAAAATTCTGACGTATTGAAGATCGTAGGGGTTGGTGATATTTGTGTGAAGACTGATGTGGGCTGCACATTGGTTCTCAGGGATGTGAGGCATATCTCAGACCATCGCCTCAACTTGATGTCGATGGAAAGGTTGGATGATGATGGCTATGAAAGCCAGTTTGCTGGTGGGTGCTGGAAGCTCATCAACGGTTCGTTGATCGCAGCCAGAGGAAAGAAGTGTTGCACCCTATACAAGGCAAGTGTCAGTGTATGCCAGGGTAGGTTGAACGCAACGGAAGATTCAGCTATTGACATGTGGCACAGGCATGTAGGTCATATGAGTGAAAAGGGGCTTCAACTATTAGCTAAGAAGCGTCTCCTTCCAGACGTGACAGGTACACCTCTCAAAACCTGTCTTGATTGTTTATTAGAAAAACAGTATAGAGTTTCATTTGTTAAATCTGTTTCTCATATTAATAAAGTACATGCATTAGATTTGATTTATTCTGATGTTTGTAGTCCTATGAGAACAAAAATCTTGGGTGGGGCATTGTATTTTGTTACTTTTATAGATGATGAATCTAGGAGGGTTTGGGCTTATACTTTGAAATCCAAGGATGAGGTCTTTGGTGTGTTTAAATTATTTCATGCTATGGTCGAGAGAGAGACAGGTAGATCATTGAAGTGCATCCGCACTGACAATGGTGGTGAATACATCAGTGACTTTCATGAGTACTACAAGTCCCTAGGTATACGGTTTGAACAGACAGTTCCTAAGACCCCCCAACATAATGGTGTAGCTTAGCGAATTAATCGCACCATTGTAGAGAGAATCATATGCATGTTATCCCATGCAAAGTTGCCCAAGACGTTTTGGGGAGAAGCAATGCACACGACGGTATATCTGATAAACAGGTCTCCATCAACCCCATTGAATGGAGAAGTACCTGAGAAGGTGTGGACTGGACAGGATCCATCGTACAATCATCTCAGGGTGTTTGGATGCAGGGCATCTGTTCACGTACTGAAGAATGAGAGGTCCAAGCTCGATATGAAGATCAGACAGTATGTGTTCTTAGGGTACGGTGATGAAAAGTTAGATTACAGATTATGGAATCTGACCGAAAGGAAGCTCGTCAGGAGCAGAGATGTGGTTTTCTTTGAAGATCAGTTTATAGAAGATATTGGTAAGCCAAAGAAGAACCAGCCTAGTTCAGGTGAGCTAGAAGACATGGATCCGATTATTCCTTCCGTGGTGCCTGATAACGGGGGAGTACAAAAAAGTGCAGAAGACGAGAGAGTTCCTTCAGAAGATGGACCAGGGGAGCAGCCCCCACTTGATCTACCTATTGAGCCACAGGTGAGGAGGTCATCTAGGGACAGACAACCATCCAGGAGGTACTTACCACATGAGTACATTATGCTGACTGATGGGGGAGAGCTAGAAGATTATTCTGAGGCCCTAGCCGACGAGCATAAGGAGGAGTAGTTGAAAGCTGTACAAGAGGAGATGGAATCCTTGCATAAGAACCACACCTATGATATGGTGAAATTGCCTAAGGGTAAGAAAGCTTTGACCAACAAGCGGGTATTCAGAAAGAAGGTTGAGCAGAGAATTCACAAACGAGGTTCAAGGCCAGACTTGTGGTGAAAGAGTTTGGTCAGAGGAAAGGCATAGACTTCGAGGAGATATTCTCACCAGTGCTGAAGATGACATCCATACGGGTGTTGCTTGGGTTAGCGGCTAGCATGGATCTGGAGATAGAGCATTGGACGTTAAAACTATTTTCCTCCATGGTGACCTGAAAGAAGAGATCTACATACACCAACTAGAAGGGTTCGAAGTCAAGGGCAAAGAGCATATGGTTTGTAGGCTGAGGAAGAGCTTGTATGGGCTGAAACAAGCTCCACGGCAATGGTACAAGAAGTTTGATTCATTCATTTTACAGCATGGGTATGATAGAACAGAGTCGGACCACTGTGTGTTCACGCGTAAGTTCTCAGATGGTGATTTCTTAGTTCTGCTATTATACATTGATGACATGCTCATCATGAGAAAAGACATCAAGAATATCGACATGCTGAAACAGGAGTTGGGCAAGTCCTTTGCAATGAAAGACTTGGGCCCGGCTAAACAGATCTTAGGAATGGAGATAACCCGTGATAGAAGTAGTAGGAAGCTTTGGCTGTCACAAGAGCAGTATATTGAGAAAGTCCTAGAGAAGTTCAATATGAATGCAGCGAAGCCGGTCAGTACTCTACTAGATGGTCACTTCAGATTGAGCGACAAGCTGTAAGACCCGTATCCTAGTTCGTACTGTTCCTTAGGCTTCCGCAGTCGTTCCGATCGAATTCTAACGACTCGCGATCTATAATCGGCGTCTACGCGTAATCTTGAGATGGATCCTGTCGGTCTAAGTCGGTTCAACCCGAGACTTATACCAGTGCAATCGCACCGTCGCCGCTGTTCCGATGCCACATCTTGCGCACCGAGGCGATACCCGGGCCAGGAGATGTAGGCCCGTGTTCAGTTTGAAAAAAACATCACGTGTTGCAAGTCCCAAGAGAATCCATCACATCAAATGTCAAGTACACATCAACTCCATCACTCACCCATCCCCAAGTATAACCACCCCCTCCCCTTAAAGTCAACTCTTTCCTTACACAAGTACACATCACACCTATCACACCCATATCTCTCTCTTACACCTCTCTCTCATCCCTCTCATTCTCCAAGCAAGCATCCCACGTCCAAGCAAGCTCCCATGGGAGAGCTTATGTGGCCCACCTTCTTACCATCAAATCCAATCCTTAGATCATCATCTCAACCGTTGAAAATGTCGTCTTGGAGCTCTAGAGTGCATAGGCGGAAGAAGGAATAGGCGATCAAAGGTGGGTGCTTCTCTCTCTCTCTTTCTCCCTCTCTCCTTCCTTTATTTTGTGGCCCATTTGATAAGTGGTGTTCAAAACGTCCATCACATAGACCCTATGGCCATCCAAACATGGGGACCTACCCACTTCGCTACCTCTCTTAGAGGATCTGGATGATAGGAATGGAAAAGTATCAAATTGATCCAAACCAAGTGGGCCACGTTCATGTGGGACCCACCTTGATCGTGGACCACGTCCCATGTGGGACCCACCACGATGCATGTGATTATCCATGCCATCCAGCGTCCATGGATGCTGGACGGGAGTGGCTAACATGGAGTGCGTGTACTGAAATGGACGTGTACTAACAGCTAACAAAAAAAAAGAGAAAGTTGGGGTGGGCCGCTCATGCGGGCCCCACCTTGGTGCATGTACTTAATCCAACCCATCCGTCCTCTTCCTCAGATCATTTTAGTCGTTGAGCCAAAACAATGAGGCTGATCTGATGATCAAGCGGGTCATACCAAAGGAAATAATATTATTATCCTTAAAACTCACCCTGTTTCTTCTATTCGCCAAAAATACATCGCATATTGGTCTCATTAGGTAGATCATGGGCCGTAGAATCCAATGGTTGGGTTAGATTTTTCAGATGAGGGCCCCACATAGGAAAAATCGTAGAAATATTGATTTCAAAAATTAAAAAAAATTAAGGCAGCAGCACCCGCTGCTGCCAATGACACCACGGGACCGCAGGAGCGTCCTGCGCTGGACGCTGGCAGACGGATGGGCTAGGCCTCACGGCCCCAGCCGTGGGCCCCATCAAGATGTATGTTTGTCATCCATGCCGTTCATTCGGTGGGCCTCTGTTTGAAGAGGGCCCCCTCCAAAGATCAGCCCGATCTGGATCCCAGGTGGCCCACATCATAGAAAACAGTGTGATTGAATGTCCACCTTTGAAATCCATTTTTTTTTTGAGTTCACAGAAGTCTTGGATCATATGAAATTTATTTTTCCTCTTCATTCCAGGTCCGTACAACCTTACCAACGAGTTGGATGGGAATCAAACGTTATGGTGGGCCCCACATGGGACCCATAATGATTTATGTGTTTCATTTCCACCGTCCAGGCGGACGGTGGAGCCCAAAGTAATGTTTGTGCTTCATTCACGCCGTCCAGGCGGACGATGGAACCCACCTTAAATGTATGTGTTCTATCCACCGTCTACTGTCTGGACGATGGGGCCCCTAATGATGTATTTATTTTATATCCACGCTGCCTGTCAGGTGGACCACACAGCAGGATCAATGGGGATTTAACGTCTACCATTGAAACCTCCTGGTCCAGAGGTTTTGGATCATTATGAAACTTGTTTTTCCTCTTCATCTGGTCTATGTGACCCTATCAACAGTTGGATGTCAAATAAATATTATGGTGGCCCCACGTGGGACCCACCAAGGTTGTATGTGTCTCATCCTCACCGTCCACTGTTTGGACGGCAGGACCCACCATGATGCATGTGTTGCATCCAAACCGTCAATCCATTTTGCAAGCTCATTTTGGGCATGAGCTAAAGAATGAATCCGATCCATGGTTCATGTGGACCACCCACCATGATGCATGTGTTGCATATAAGTCATCCAATCACTTGTAAGCTTATTTTAAAGCTTGAGTTCCAAAAATGAGACAGATCTAGGAATAGATGGACCACATTATAGGAAGTAGTGGGTTTGAATGTCCACCATTAAGACCCTTGGGCTACCAAGTTTGGGACCAAATATGATATTGGTCTTTCATTTTAAATTTAGGTATGTGAGGCCTTATAATCAGATTGGATGGGAAATAAATATTATGGTGGGCTTTAGGAATTTTAATGGTGGAAATTATTACCACCACTTGTATTCGGGTGTGGCCCATTGTCGTGGCCCATTGTTGTGACCACTTAATGTACATAAGGCCCATGTAAGGTGGGCCCATCTTAATATCTTTGTGGTCCGTTGTCGAGGCCCACCCTGATGTACAATAGGCCCATGTGATTAGGCCCATTCGATGTATTTGTGGCCCGTTATCGAGGGCCACCTTGATGTATATAAGGCCCATGTCATGCAACCCATTATGATGTATTCAAAGGCCCAGGGGTTATGGCTCATTGCAATATACATAAGGCCCATTGATGTGGCCCACTTGATTTATATAAGGCCCATATGATGCAGCCCATTTGATGTATCCAAGGCCCATGGGTCGAGGCCCAATGGGGTATCCTTAGGGTTCATTGCAATGTGTGATTTTTCCATAGTTTGTGTGTTGATATTATGGTGGGCCATGCCTTGGGAGCAATGTTGGTTTGACGTCCACATTGTAAGTACAATGTTGGTTAAATGTCCACATTGTCACTCTCCTTAGGGCCCATTGATAGGCCCAGCTCGTTGTGCATAAGGCCCATGTGCAGGGCCTACCTGTGATATATATTAGCCCCATGTGTAGGGCCCACCTATTGTGTGTTTGAAGCCCATGGGTTGTGGCCTACTATATGATGTGTTCGAGGCCCATGTGATAGGACCCACCTACTTTGTATTCCGAGGCCCATGTGCAGGGCCCACCTGTTGAGTGTTAGGCCCAGGATGATGTAGGTGTTATGTACACACCGTTTACTTTTTTATTTTTTTTTGGCCATGGGCTGCCCCTATGAGGCCCATTATGATGTATGTATTGCACACGCGGCCCACTCATTATTTTTTTGGCCATGGGCCCTTTGTCATGAGGGGCCCACCTTGATGTATTTTATAACCCATTCGTCAGGCCCATTTTGATATACTTGTGACCCATCTATGAGGCCCACATAGATGTATGTATTTGTTATATCCACGCTGTCCATCACGATAAGCCCATGTACTGTTTTAACTAGTTGTCGGGCCACCTAATGAGTGATGTGTGGATCGGCCCACCTCTCGGATGGTCTGCTATGTGGATGTTTTGAATCTAGATCGTCTGGCCAATTTTCGATACCAATTTGGGACATGGGCCCAAGGATGAGGCAGATCCAGGCTTAGTTGATCCACACTGCAAGAAGTATTGGGCTGGACGTCTAGCCGGTTTTCACCTGTTGTATATGATACCTATACACACCGTCCATCTACTTTTGGGAGCATGTGGACTGTCCTATAAGGCCCAGGTATGAGGCCCACTTGATTGTATTAGGCCTTGTTCCGCCGATTCCGATTGTTGACACCGACTCCGATTATCTAGGCCATTGTTGAGGCCCATGTGATATGACTCACTTGGTGTATATTGAGGCCTATGGGTTACAACCCATTTGATGTATTTGGGGCCCATTTGATGAGGCCCGATGTAATGTATTTGGGGCCCATGGGTTGAGGCCCATTGTAATGTATTAGGGCCCCTGGGTTAAGGCTCATTGTGATGAACTTAGAGCTCATGGGTAGGGGCCCATTGTGATATATTTGAGGCCCATGGGACGTGGCCCATCGTGATATATTCCCGTCCCATTTGACAAGGCCCATTGAGATGTATTCCTGACCCATATGAAGAGGCCCATTGTGATATATTCATGTCCCATTTAACAAGGCTCATTGAGATGTATTCGTGGCCTATGGGAAAGGCCCATTGTGATATGTATTAGGCCCATGATGCACGACCCATTTGAGGTAATCGAGACCCATGTGTAGGGCCCACATGTCATCTATTTGAGGCTCACCTGTTGTGTATATGTGGCTCTTGAGTAAGGCCCACTAGACCTTTGTGTGAGGCTGCGGGCCCATTATATGTTTGGCTCCACGTGGGCCATCCCTTGGGGGCAATGTTGGTTAAATGTCCATATTGTCGAAGCCGATTGATGATACCGATTATGAGTTTGTGACAACATAACATCATGATACATGTCATACGCATCATCTGCATGTTTGATATGAGATGTGGTTCATCATTGCATCTGTCATTGAGCATGTTGTTATGAGACTCCCTGATAAGTGGAGGTTACCTCACATGAGCGCACGGTATGCGCAGGATTGATGCATGACTGGATTGTATGACTTATGCATCTTGCATTGTGTGTTATACGCCCTAGCGACATCAGGGTCGTAGCCTCCACAGGCATATCGTGGATGACCAGATGGGACACCGAAAATGTTTGGTTCTAGCATACGGGCGCCATAGATGTCCCTGGGTGAAAATTTATAAACCTCCGTGGCCAGGAGATGACTCTAACGTCGAGACCGAGTGGATATATGAGCGCACGAGGGTCGAATACTAGGAGGCCGTGTCTCTCACTGTGTCGTGGTCGGTTGGAAAGGGGTGTGGCCTTACTCACCCGAGGGTAGAGGCAATACTAGGCTGAGTTTGACCAACTCGTGAATGGGTCTGCTATCGACGTGCCGGATAGGTATTAGCAAACTATTGGCTAGGCGGAGAGTGAGTTTCTTACGCTCACTTGGACTGTGCGGCTGGGAGAGCGACAGTGCCATTTAGAGTGTACTAAACTCCGGTGATGATCCCAGAGATGAACTGTACTGACATGTGGAATTAGTGAGTAGGAGTTGCATACTCATTCATTCATTCACTATCCACTCGGGCTGGTAGTGCGCAACTATTTATCACGTGTACCTTCGCAATGGCCATGATTTCGGTTGGGGCTCGTAACTAACTTAAGATCAAGAGTTTACCACATTGAGTCTGACTATCCAAATTTAGGTATGGGACTGGTTTGGATAGAAGTCCCTTGTGATGAACCTCATAGCCTACGATACTACGTACTATCATCCCGACTTTACACTCCAGCATGGTCATTCCATTCGCACCACATATTGCATAACATTCGCGGCATACGACATTTTAGGTTATTGTGTTTCTGCATTTATATGGTTTAGGTACGGCTGACGCTATTTATGATACTCATCAGGAATGTACGTTGCATTGTATCCTTTGCATCTGATATTTGGCTCTTTATGACTCCTTAGTGCATAACTGTTCTATATTGTGTATTCTGATATTGATTGACTTATGGACTTGTCAGTATTTCTGTTTACTCTGATAATTCATGATCTTGTTAGTATCTCTACTTATTCCGATAATGTACGATTTATGGATTACCAGTTTTTCGGTATGGAATGATTATGACATTGTATTGAATACTTGACACTTACCTTGTGCACACACTTACACCACCCTCTAAGTTTTCTAGAAGCTTATACACGATAGATGCGTGCAGGTGATGTTAGGTTGTAGAAGTGTTGAGCTTGGAGCGTGCAGTGGTCTTCTGAAGCTTGATTTTTTTTTATTTATATATTTCCCTTTCAGTGTTGTACTCAAATGATTATATTAGTGAATATGTGATGATGATGATGTTGTCTTTGTGAATTGGGTAATCTTATGGTTATGCTTATTACAAGTTAAATGTACCAAAAAAAAAAAAAAACTCTCCTTGTAGGATCCCAGGATCGGAACCTGGCGTATGGACGCTAGGAGCCGAGAATGGGGTACTACAGAGGTGTCGGCACCGGATTCGGCGATCGGAATTCCTGTGAATCCAATTTTCAGGTTTAGGGCATGACACAAGTGTTCCAAAATGAAGGCATAGGTGGAAGAGATACAGAAGATACCATACGCGTCAGCTGTGGAAAGTTTGATGTATGTTATGGTGTGTACATGCCCAGACATAATATATGCGGTTAGTGTTGTCAGCCGGTATTTTGTCAACCCTGGTAAAAAGCATTGGGCTGCGGTGAAGTGGATACTGTGGTATCTAAGAGGCTCATTCAGGTTGAGCCTATGCTATGGTGACTGAAAACCTATAATAGAGGGCTACATAGATGCAGATATGACACGCGACATAGACTTCAGGAAGTTTATATCGGGGTTCATGTTTATGTTTGCAGGGGGAGCGGTTTCTTGGCAAAGCAAGCTACAGAAGGTCGTAGCATTATCGACGACAGAGGCCGAGTATATTGCAGTCACAGAGGCATGTAAAGAGATGCTTTAGATGAAGAGGTTCCTACAAGAACTTAGCCTGAAGCAGGAGCATCACGTGGTCTATTGCGATACTCAAAGTGCTATACACTTGAGCAAGAATCCAAGTCAACATTTCAAGTCAAAGCACATAGAAATTCGGTATCGCTAGATCAGGGATACTTTGGAACAAGAGGTGTTACAGCTTGAGAAGGTACACACGGACGATAATGGGTCAAACATGATGACCAAGGCTTTGCTCAAGGGAAAATTTAAGGTTTGTAGAAACCTGGCTGGCTTGAAGAAAAAGGATCCCTCCCGGGTCAAAAAGAGAGAGATTTGATAAGGTTTTTACCCCGTGTTCGACCGATCGTAGGCCCTACTCGACCGGTCGAAGGCTGGTACGACCAGTCGTGGGAGTCGAGTCGTAGTTCGACTCAAAGTCCAGCGATTGGACTATTTTTTTCAGAGGGGTGCTCGACCGGTCGTAGATGGTCCATGATCGGTCGTAGGAGATGCTCGACCGGTCATAGGAGGTCTACGATCGGTCGAACCTACGCAGATTCGTTCTGTGATTTTGCACGGATTTCGTATCGCAAGTCCTTTCGCAACTGAGATGCGGAAAGGAGTTTCCTAAAACTATAAAATGGGGTCTCTAGGGTTTTTCTAGGGTATGAGAAGTGTGAAGAAAAGTACAAGAGAGTTTCTTAAAGGGTTTAAGGATATCAAAGGTGAGAGAGTGAGAGAAAAGAGAGAGATGAAGCTTGTGGAAGGGAGCCGTCGTCTCAGCGCTTCTACTTCCTCGTGATTGGTGAGATTCCTCTGTTTTTCCTTTATTCTCTTATTGTTCATCCACTCTTGCGTGAGTGACGAAGGTTGTAACGTTCTGCTTCATAGTGGATTGTTGATCTGGAAGAGGTCCCATGGTTTTTACCTCTTTGAGGGTTTTTCACGTAAAAATCTCTTGTGTGGTGTGTGATTGATGTTTTTATTTATTTCATTGCTTTTATTCTCTCATAATTCTGGTTTGTTCTGCAGGGATAGATCCTAAGGTTTTGTGCAAGGCCCCCAACATTTCATCCATTCATTAGTACCGATCATTTTATGGCATGGCTAAAAAATGAGGCGGATTCAAAGATTAAGCAGACCATACCATATTAAATACTGGAGATTGAATGCTAACCATTTAAATATTCTTCCCACAGCATGATCCACTTAAGCTTTGAATTTGTCTATTTTTTTAGCCACATCCTAGAATGATCAGCGTGGGTAAAATGTATATATCATAGTGGAACTCACAAAGTCTATCTTATTTTCCCTACTTAAAAAAGTCGACTACTATCAATATGGGACAGCGTCCCTTCCATCAATTCTTTTAAAAAATATCCATACAGACGGGGATTGCGGTGTAGAGTGGATTAGGAGGGATCGGATAAGATTTAACATAATGATGACACTTGTCAGTGGTTGTCCATGACTTCTACCAATTTGTAAAATCCCGGGATAATGTGGAAAGCATGTTTGGTTGCATCGAAATATCCCGAAATAAACTGAAGTACCTGTTTGGGTTGGCAGATGGGATTTGTCAATCCTACAGCTAAAACACACGGTCTGTTTGGGAATGCACAGGTTTAAACAATATACCAATCAGATGCGTTTCTTGTAACGACTGCAATACTATCCATATTCCACACAAACATACCGTCATTGGCTGGTGTAATGGCCGCAATACTATGCATATAACCAATCATCAGTCAGGCTCGCTGGTGCTATGTTGGTCGATGTACCACACACATCAGCATAGCTTGGCAACTATGACGCACGTATGTCCTGGGTTCACTCGTGGCCAGTTGGAAGGTGTACCACATACCATGATGTATTTATCATGACTGTGTGTGGCAGATACATTTGGTAAAATACATTGAACTATTTGACATCTCAAAGATTTCTAATTTTAAAATGATGTATTTATAATATCTAAACCTGGTAAATACATTTTTAGCTAGATCTTTTGAAATCAGGAACTCAATAATTATAGATTTTCTAGGCTTAAGTAGAGAAATCCTAAATTATGTGTGGATGATTTTCACCATATAGAATTAATTGTATGGCACGTGGAAATCTTTAACTTCCATATTAATAGCAGTTAACCTGACAGTTGTCATCATAGATGGATCATGATAAATAGGGGTATAAAGATGAGAACCCCTGTTTCGATTTTACAATTAAGCTATTCTAACACTCAAATACACATGCTGTCAAAGTCTCATGAATTTTCAAAGACCCAGCACCGAGGTTTTGTTCACTGTCATAGGGAGATATACGACTATAGGAAAATCTCAGAAATTGGGCAAAATTCATTGAATCGAAAACAAAATTATAACGTACATATATTTCCTTGCCAATCTCCTTAAATCTGCAACGACCTCCTTTTCTACTCCCCACACAATACAAAAATACTTCCGGATGAAATAAACGATGGAGAAACTATATAGGTGATTGTCGTTCATCCATCAGTCCCCATGCTTTGACGAAGGACCTATAGACGGGACCGGACGCTGGTCGTCTTCACCAAGTACGGATAATGAAGACAGTGGGGATGGGATTCGACGAAATTTCAAAATCTCCTCAAATCCCTCATCTTAACGTAGGGATGGGCTCGAGAAAGACGGGATGAGACGCAGTTCTTATTCTAGGATTGCAGATGAAATCCCGCTTATATCAATGGGATATGGTGGTTCGACATAAAACTATATTCCAAATGTATGCATGGGATTTAGCCATGGGATCGCGTGATCTCATCCCACCTAATCCCATCCAAACAGGCCCTAATATAAGGACGTGGGTTTCCTCATAAGTCTCTTAGAGTAAGGTATGCTGGAAACCTAAGTAGAGCTCACCCTGATGTTTGTATGAAATCTACAAACATTCATTTTATGAGCTCATTTTAAAATTTGTGATCAAAAGTGATAGTAATATAAGACTCAAGTGGGCCACACTAAAGGAAAAGGTGGGTAAGAAAATTCATACCATTGAAACCTCTCATGGTGGATAGTGATGTTTAAATGTCATCCATACCATTCGTGATGTCATTCTTACATGGATGAACCGAGAACATAATATTACTTGGTTCAAAACTTCGCTGGCTTAACTAATATTTCAACTGTAGAAGTTTAATCCTCACTTTTTCAGCCCATTTGAATATGGGATGCAATCATTTTTTATTTCATATCTGAAATGAGCTGAAGAAACGGATGGACAGCTGTATTTATCACAACCATCACGGTGAGCTACTTTGGTTTACAGCCGCGCAGGATCTCCGTTCCGAAAGCGGATCGGCTAGTGTACCACGCACAAGCTAAATAGCTGCCGTAGGTACATGTCGTGCGAAGACAAACACAGACGCTACTCGAGCTTATGAACGGTTTAAAATCAAAGTTACATGGCCTATAATGATGTATTTATTACATCCACACTGTTCATCATTTTTTGAAATGATTTTAGAGTACCATCAAAAAGGTGAATCATATCCAAAGATCTACTGGACCACACAATAAATAGCAGTTGAGATAATGATTTTCATTGTTGAAAATTCCATTGGGCCCATTGTAATGTTTATTTTCCATCCAATTTATTCATAAAGCCATGAAGACATGGATGAATAGCAAAAATAGATTTCATGTTGATTCAAAACTTCTTTGAATCCCATAAGGCTTTCAATGACCGACGTTCAATCTCCCGCTGCTTTTTTAAGTATAGTCCACTTGATTATTAAATCTGTTTGATAGACATCTCAGGCCACACAACGAGCTCCAAAAATGGATAGGCGGTTTGGATTTAACACATGCCCCGTGACATCAATACAACAGCTATACAGCCAGTACGCGGTATACCAGCCAATCCAAGGCCAGGCAATCCGCGTCCGTAACATCACGTGAAGAATCGTATAAATTATAACTACGTCCATGTCATCATACATCACACGTCATCAGAGTTTCCTGTCGGACGCGGATTGCGTCGTACCCCCGCCGGCCCACTTGTCTTAAAAATCATTTTAAAGTATGATTTGACATGAAGCCGGTATGCAGTTTCAATGGATTACACCCAAGGAAGCTACAGTGACAATGACACCACCGTTGAAACCTTTCTAAGAGCTGCTGCCATGGTTTTTTTTTTGCCATCCAACCTATTAATAAAGTCTCTATGTTTTTTTTACCATCCAGCCTACTAATAAGGACATGTAAACATGAATGAAGTGAGGAAATAAATATCAACTTGATCCGAAACTTCTCCAGCTTTCAGGAAGTTTTTAATGGTGAAAGTTTAATTCCGACTTTGTGCTCGACTTAAACCATGTACCTGCCTTGTTTTTTGGGTAATATCTTAAAATAATCTGAAAAAAACTATTAACGGCATGGATAAAACAATTACACCATGTTGGTCCCCACATAACACTTCCCAGACACATAACCGTCCGGGTGGGGGTAGGACGCAATCCGCGTCCTTTCTTGTGAAGTTGACGGGCAACTTTAAGTACACGTGTCTTACTTTAAATGGACCAAAACAAAGACTCCAACACCTTTAACCAGCACGCCAAAATGATGAGAGCGGAGTGGGTGACACACCAGCCTCACCCAAGTTGGAGAGATCATTACCGTGGGCCACTTAACTCCAAAAATGAAGCGGATCCAATTAGCAGGTGGACCATACCGTAAGGGCCCGTTTCGCGAGGCTGATTGGAAGGGATTGGATGGTATTGGAAGTTAAATCCTGTGATCGGCCTGCCGTCCCAAACAGGCTAGGTGATCTGACCCTGGATATAGCAATCCCGGGGATCTTAAGACAATCCACTAACAACACCATAATTACCTTTAAATCCCATTGAATCCACCTTAATCTGTTTAAATTTACCTAGGATGTGTTTGGTTCGAGAGATTGGAAGGGATGAGAAGGTTTAATTGTATAATTGGTTAGGCATGTCAAACAAACTCAATATAACAATCCCGGATATAGCAATCCCATGGATCTTAAGATAATCCACCTCATTGAATTCACCTAATCTGTTCAAATTTTCCTCAGACATATTTGATTCGAGGGATTGAAAGGGATGAAAAGAGATAATCGCAGGATTGATCGGGCGTGCCAAACAGACTCGATATAGCAATCTCATGGATCTTAAGACAATCTACCGACAACACCATCATTACCTTGAATGCCATCCACCCTAATACCATTCAATCCAGTCCAATCTACCAGGCCAAATGGGCCCTAAGAAGTAGGGGTGATTGACCATTAATGGGCACAAAAGTTTTAGATATAGCTAATATTTATTCATGCTGGCTTATGTAACCTTATCAAGTAATTGGATGGTAAATAAATAATAGGATGTCAATCACCCCTGTTCTTACGATATGGTGTACTTGATAATTTCATCTCATTCGTTTTGAAATAATTCCCTTAAATCAAAATAAATGGACAGCATATATAAATAATACATACATCAAGGTAGGCACATGATAACCTTACAGTATGCACCGCACCGACATGAGTGCGGCCGTGTTCTCACCTACGCCACTCCAATTTGATGCCCTCGCACGCGATTACACAAATAAATAAATAAATAAAAATACATGTGCCATTTATTAATTCGGAGTCGAATAGGTGTTCTCCGGACGCGGATTACGTCCTACCCCGCCCGTCTCCAGCTGGGAACAGGCATCACCTTTGAGTGGGGACCATGATGTATGGATATTATCCACACTTTCTATTCATTTTTTTTCGTATCATTTTAGGGTGTAAACTCAAAAATGAGGTAGATCTAAGGCATAAGTGAACTTCACAATAGGACTTAAACACTTAATATTGAAAACTTCTTAGGGGTCACAGAAGTTTTGAATGTAGCTGATATTTTTGTTTTCTCTTTATTCAAGTCTATGTAACTTTATGAATAGGTTGGATGGAAAATAAACAACATGGTGGGTCATAGAAAAGTTTCAATGGTGAGAATCATTATCACTGCTGCTTCATGTAGTATGGTCCACTTGAGCTTGTATCTGCCTCATTTTCATGACTCTTTATTAAAATGATAGAAAAAAATAAATGAATGGTGTGGATAAGACCCATACATCACATTACGGTGGCTACTCAAATCTGCTACCCATTCTCAACAGAGTAACACCTTAGTGGGGGTGACACCTAGATCCATAGCTCAACTGGCAGACTGAGTGGAGATGCCTCGTTTCAACACTTGAGGTCTTGGCATCGATCCCTAGTGGGGGTGGCTAACAAGGAGTGTCTGTATTGGCATGGGTGTGCGTATTGGCATGGGTGTGCACTAACAAGCTAATTCAATAATAATAAAAAAAAACCTTAGTGGGCGGTATCCTACCCTGACAGATTATGTACTGTATATCCATGCCGTCCATTCATTTTTGCAGCTCATTTTAGCACGTAGTCTCAACAATTAAATCCAAACCTTGAAAAGTACCATACTACGTGAAGCAGTGTTGCTTGAATGCCCTATCATTAAAAATTTCCCAGGGCCACTTGTAATGTTTACCTAGTGTTTATTGGCCATCCCGTAGCCTAGAAAAAGCTTTTAATGGTCAGCCATTACTATTTCCCGCGATGTGGTCCACCTGAGATTTGAATCTCCTTATATTTTGGAGCAACCACCTAAAATGTCCTGGAAAAATGGATGGACAGTGTGGATATACAAAAAATTCATTAAGGTAGGTCTCACACGGTTAGTAACACCTAATCCACTCCCCTATTAACTCATATTAAATCTGATTAAACCGTGGAACAATAGTTGTTAAGCTATGATCCAAAACTTAGCGGGTTTAAAAATAAACTCTATGTAGGGACGCCTAACTGTGGAAATAGGACCACTGGATATTAATAATTAGTAACTGTGTAATAAATGTCTACCAATCTGACAGTTAGATACTTAAATAAGCATGATTTTTAGGGCATGGTACTTTTAAACTGTGGGCCACAAAATTTGAACGGTTTGATTTGAATTACTTGCATGAATGGTATAAAATATTCCAATAATTTCTATTATTTAAGTTCATGTTGGCTGGGGTCTGGTTCCATGGCTGTATTTGAACAAGGAGATCATGGGTTCACCGTTTGACAAAACAGATGGAATGTAAGGGTTAGGAACCTCTTTTCGATTGGCCAACATGATTTATTTATTTTTATCGTGCTGATCTTTTGTATGAATGGTGGAAATAAAGATTCTCGCTCGATGAATGGAGTAGATTTCATATATTCGGCGCGGGTGTCACAAATCCACGTGTGTCCTAAGATATTGAAAATATCGCAATACTGTCGTTATAATATCGTGGATGAATTGTCTTGAGAAAATCTCGCGGTATTTTGAAAATCTGAAGGATTTCCGGTTCTGGCGTCGCATGTAACCTGTTAGTACATGGCATCCCATGCAAGAAACAGAAACGATGATTTGCGCGACAGGTGGAACGTGGCATAAGCCCAGTGATTCATGTACTCGCACGTGTCACATCTGGGCCACACCTCTCAAAAACAATACCCTGCTACGTTTGTCTTGGTGTACAACTAAGCATGTTGATTCTGACCGTGCGTTACATGCCATGTGACTATAATACAGGGCTAATCCTTTCGACAGAGGGTTCAGATCGTCGGACCATTCTGTCGGACTCAGCTTCCGTAGGAACGCCTCTTGTGCCGAGATCGGTGCTCTGTAGGCACACCATGATGTATGCCTGTCTTTTATCCTAGCCGTCCATTTTTTCAATTCATTTTAGATCATAACAAGTGGATCTAAATACGAAGTGTACCACACCATAGGAAAAAGTGATGATTGAACGCTCACCACGTGACGTGACGTAATCAAGAATGGTAAATAAACAATATCGTGGGCCTGTGATGTTTTTAACGGTGGCCGTTCAATCGCTACAATTTTCTATTGTTTGGTCTACCTGATATTTGGATTCAGCTTCGAGCTAGCCGGAAGCGGATTGGCTGTGTATCACACACCACCGATGTGACTAGTGTGTTTACATGTCGTTCGAAGACGAGCGGTGACACTCCTGCTGTACCAACGGTTCAAAGGAGATCAAAGTTATATGGGCTCCATGATTATGTATTTGTCATATCTAAACCGTTCATCCATTTGGAGAGATCATTTTAGAGCATCATCTCAAAAATAAGTTATATCGAAAGCTCAAGTAGACCACATCACAAATATAAGTGGAGGACAATGATTCTTACCCATAAAACATTAACAGGGTCGACCGTAACATTTATTTTTCATCCAATTTATTCATGAGGTCATACAAACCAGGATGAAGAGTAAAAACAAATATCATATTAATCTAATACTTCTACTACCCTAAAAGGATTTCGATGGTAAACATTTAATCCCTCACTACTTCATGCAATGTGATCCACTTGATTTTTGACCTATTTTATATTTGGAAGTGGATTGGCTGGTGTACCATACACCAGCTATATAGCTTGTGTAGATACACGTCGAGCACCACCAACGCTTCTCCAGCTCTGAGTTGTATCAACGGTTCAAAGTATATCAAAGTTACATAGGCCTCAGAATGATGTATTTATTATATTCATATTGTTCATCCATTTTTTCAGATCATTTTAGAGTAGTAGACAAAAAATGAACCATATCTAAAACTCAAATGAACCACACCAAAAATTATAACGAGGACAATGATTTTCACCATTAACAAATTTGTACGGCCCACCATAACATTTATTTTTCATCCAATCTATTAATAAGGTCACATATATATGGTTGAATAGGAAAAACAAATTTCATATTGATCTAAAACTTCTATGACCCCAAAAGAGTTTCAATGGTAGACGTTCAATCCTCCACTGCTTTTTGTAGTGTGGTCCAATTGATCTTTAGATCTTTTTTATTTTTCAGCTCATGCCTTAAGACGAGCTCACCAAATGGATGGATGGTTGGTTTGGACATAACACATACCTCATTATGGGGGCCAAAGAACTTTCTGACATTTATACACCAGCTATATAGCTGGTGTATGGTACACCAGCCAATTCGCTTCCTTAGTTCAAACCTCATGCATGATTTAGATACCATGCATACGTTAGAGCTCATAGATCTTGGTGATGCCACCACACCTCTGTTGATGATTGGCTAGTGTACCACCCCGCCCACTTCAGTGGTGTTGATGTCACCAAGAAGTTCCCTAAGTTCCATCACGAGGTATCTGTTATGCTTAAACCGTCTGTCCATTGGGCGAGTAGTAGTAAGACTTAAACTGAAAAATAAGACCTCCAAAAATGAAGTGTGCCACATTGCAAACATAGTCGAGGATGTTTACCATCAAAACCCTTATAGGTGGCGTCACAAATGTATTAATATGATATTTGTTTTTCCTCTTCATCCTGGCCCATGTAACCTCACGAATAAATTGAAAGAAAAATAAACGGGTGACCGTACAAATGTATTAACAGTAAGAATAGTTGTCCCACTTATAACGTAGCTTACTTGAGTTTTGGATATAAATTATTTTTGAGTTCATTTATAGAATGTCCTCGCTTAATGGATAAATGGTGTAGATATAATAAATATATTATTGTAGGGCTAATGTAACTTTAATCTCCTTTGAACCGTTCGTACAGCCCCGATATGGATGAGCGTCAGCAGCGCTCGTCTTCTCATGACACGTTGCACACTGGTCAAGTCAGCGGCGGTAGTGTATGGTGCTCCAGCCAATCCACTTCCACCACTGGCAGGGCCGTCTGACCACTGACCTCGGTATTGGAGGGGTCACTTCCAAATATGAGTCTGTCTGTTAAATGATAGCAACGATAGGGTCGAATCGACTGGATGGTGCGGGTCGCTTCTCTCAACAACTAATTTTATATTTTGTAAGATGTCTTTTGTGAATGTTGGTTGGGAACAACTTTGTTATAGTACCTCTTATATAATTCACATCTATCTAATGACAGAATTACTTATTCACCATGGGTAAATGTTATTCAACTGCTGTGGGTCCACCATCTTGTGTGTACACCGTCCAACAAGTGCAGTGAGTGCATCATCTTGATGATGGTTTGCCCCAAAAATCTAGTCTATAAAGTTATTAGTTGGCCACACTACCGAAAGTAATAGGCATCCACCAATAACTGATCTAAATTCAGACAATGATGTAATGGTTGGATTGACCTTATTTTTAGAGAGTGTCACTTTTTTATAATGGAGCAAATTTTCACAAAGAGTTGAATTCCACACACAAATTAAAATAAGCTATGAAGAGAGTGGTTGAAAACCCTTCAAATGAAATCGACCCATCATGAAAATGAAAATAATACTACAGATCCAGTTAAATATCAGATAGAAAAAATAGACAGCCACCCAAAGGTCTCTTCCCTTGCCACCTACTTCTCCCATACCTTACAAGTGGCATCCCAACATAGCACAGGTATGTTGAATTGAAGCCATTCATTAAGCTGGCCGTAAGGTGGACCTTGACCCAAATATCAAGCCGCTGCAAAAGTCAATTTCATTTTTGTCTTTTATTTCCACATGGATGGTCGTGTCATTAATTCACATGCATGATAGCATCTTCTACTAGTTAATTATATATAAAATATAATAGTGAATATCATCTTCTACTAGTTAATTATATATAAAATAGAAAAGTGATATCATCTTCTACCAGTTAATTATATATAAAATATTTTTTTTATTTTGTGAAAATAGTTATCTGTAATAGGCAAGTGCTCCATGTGTGTAGAGAAAGAGAGAGGGAGAAGAAAAGATAAACTATGGACTACTTGTAAAAAGAGGGGCATCAAGAGGAAGAGATAGGGTACAGGCTACATGTAGGAAGGGAAGTGTGGGGGTGGATGTGAATTGCCTGCAAAAGCTTTTTACAAGAATTTCCTACTATGGCAGCTAGGTGGGCCTATATTAATGTTTCTAAGAAATTCACTGTATCTATTTGTTTCTCCGGATTATATTAGAGCATGGGCCAAAAAAATGAGATATATCCAAAACTCAAGTTAGCTGCATAATAGAAAATCTTGAGGATTGAATGTCTACTGTTGAAACATTTATGAGGCTATAAAATTTTAAGGTTTTGCTAATATTTTTGAGTTTTTAATTCATCATAGTAGAAATGACCTTATAAATGACATGGATGACATATAAACATCATGGTAGACCCAAGGAGATTTCACCAATAGGGATTTTCATACTCACTTATTTGTGTTATTCAGCCCACTTGAATTTTGGAGCTACCTTATTTTTTAGCCTATGTCTTAACATTATCTGATAAAACGGATAGACTGGGCCGTTGATTTCTCAGATGTCACAATGACTCTCACCTAGCTTCCCATTCCACGCAGGTAATCTGTGTCCAGTGTGGATGAAGGTTACGCATGAAGAGAGAGGGTTTGAGTGCATAAAATACGAACCCTTGGAGGCTGTTTGCAGGTAAAACCAAAACTCATGTTACCAATCAGCCGGCCACACATTTCTAAATGGACATAACTACCCTCAACTTTATTTTAAATATATTCTTATATTCTTTTAAATTATTAAGTGCAAAGCTTAAATCTGAAGTCTAAAGCCTGAACCTGAAATTTGAAGTATGAATATGAAATTTGAAGCCTGAATATGAAATATGGAGCCAAAAAACTTGTTTGATAATTATGGCTGAAGTCTGAAAATTAAGTACTGAATTTAAAATAACTTGTTTATTTAACAAACATATGAAATGTCCGAAATATGTTAATTTGACACATTTGCCCCCATCTCTTATTTGGAAATGTTTTACATTATAAAGAAATTATTTTTATTAAATAAAAATAAAATTATTTTATTTAATTCAAATAAATTAAAATACTTAATGAAAAATTAAAATATCATTATTTATAAAACAAATAAAAAAAATTAATGATTTGCATGTATAAGTGTGGCGGTAATTTATTCTCGTATATTGGACATAATAGTTTGTTCAAAGTCTCCAAATACTTCTTCCACTTCATGCATATTATTCTCCGAAATTCATTTCAAAAAGAATATTTTTATCATTGTATTGTTGGAAGAGTGGTCGGAGATGGATTGCTTATCGTACTGAGTAAACTCAGTTGGGCCTACCTTGAACGTATGTGGTCTATCCACACCGTACATCTTTTTTTCCATCTAAATTAAGGAGTTGAGTCCAAAATTGAAGCATATCCAAATATCAAGTGGATCATACCACAGGAAATAGTGGGGATAATGATTTCCGCCGTTGAAACCTTTCTAGGCCCTACATTGATATTTATTTGTCATCCAACCTATTCATTATATCATACAGATATTGATGAAAGGAAAACAAAAATAAAACTTGCTGATTTTTGTTTTTTCACTTCATCTGGGCATGTATGATCTAATCAACAGATTGGATGTCAAATAAAAAGTACGGCGGGCCCCGGGAGGATTTTAATGGTGGATATCGAATTACTATTGTTTTATTGTGGTGTGGCCACCTGAGATTTATATCCCTCTTATTTTTGGGATAGAGACATAAAATGATATATAAAAATGGATGAAACACATACATCATAATGGGGCCCACAAAGCACTAACCATCAGCCACCGGGCCAGTGGCAGGGGGAGTAGCCAATTTGTTTCGGTACCACACACTAGCTATATAGCTGGTGTAGATACGTGTCCTACGAAGACGAGTTGTACGAACAGTTCAAAGGAGATCAAAGTTACATAGGTTCTATAATGGTGTATTTATTATATCCACACCGTTCATCCACTTTTCAAGATCATTTTAGAGCATTAGCCAAAAAATAGAATCATATAGAAAGCTCAAATGACCACACCAAAAATAGCAGTAGGATAATGATTTTCACCATTAAAAAATTCGAAGGGCCCACTATAACGTTTATTTTCCATCTAATCTATTCATAAGGTCAAAAATATTTGGATGAAGATGAAAAAAAATTTTCATATTAATCCGAAACTTTTATGACCCCCAAAAGGGTTTCAATGGTAGGCGTTCAATCCCCCACTACCTTTTGCAGTGTGGTCCACTTTATCTTTAGATCTGTCTTATTTTTCAGCTTAAGCCTTACATCTAGCTCAAAAAATAGATGGACAGTTCGGATATAACAAATAAGTCATGATGGGACTCATAGGACTTGCTGACGTCAATACACCAACCAATCCGCTTCCCAATCCCCATCCCCAGCCCATCCGCTTTGGACGCGGATTGCGTCATACCCCCGCATGGATGGTAATAGGGCTCTGTGAGGCCCACCGTGATGTAAGTATTTTATAAGTGCCATTCATTGTTCTCCTCATATCATTTTAATATACAATCCTAAAAATGAAGTAGGTTCACAGCTCCAGTTGACCACACCAATGGAAACTTTAGTGATAATGACATCCACCATTGAAACCTTTTTAAGGGCTACTGTGATGTTTTTTTTTACTATCCAACCTATTCATAAGGTCTTGTAGACGGCGATGAAGTGAATGCACAAATATAAGATTGATTCGAAACTTCTCCAGCTCTTAGGAAGTTTTTAATGGTGGACGTTCAATCTCCACCTTGTGGTCCAATGAATACCTGGACTTGCTTCTTTTTTTGGTTCTTACCTTAAATGATCTGAAAAGGTTGGTGGACGGTAAAGATCAAACCCATAAATCATAATGGGGCATAAAGAAGTTTCACACTTAAAAATTGTTTTGTATTGTGCAAACGGTTGGGGAAAAACTCTTTGTAGGAATAATTTTGGAAGAATAATTTTTTTTTTTTTAGAAAAATTTATAGACCGCGTTCCGCGTTCACCCGTTAAGCCCGACTCCTCCAGCGGAGAGAATTCAATGAAAAATCACCTACAGCTTTCTGATTCCTGCGTTAACGAACAACTTTTAGAGTATTTTCTAAAGTACTACTTTTAAGATTTAACAAACAGGCCCTTACAGTGGTAGGCGGCCGACCACCACTTGCTAGGATGTGGGGTCCACCATAGAGGTCCGCACTTGCATGATCCGACGGTGACAATTTAAGAATGGATCCTTCTCCTAATGCTTTTCTGCCAAACTTACAGTTAAAGCCTGCCGATCAATAATAATCTCTTGGTATCCACCACTCATATTGGCAAATAAAAGACCCTTCATTGTAGGTAGACCTGCCCCATTCAGGTCTCCACGTGGAAAAATCCAAACCGTCCATCATGTTGATCTTATAGTATAGATAATCCGGCACAAAAATCAAGCCATTCCCTCCTCCAATGGTCTTGATCATGAGAAAAAAAAAACGCACCACAGCATCAAAATTTTCCTATCCGTCTATTTGTTTCTGTCACTGTGGTCCACCATACGTGCGTACACCAGCATGGATTTTTCTTTCCAGGTTATCTAAACAGTGGGGCCCACCTGATGGATGGCCCATATCCGTTTTCTCTTATTCCACGTTGGCACATGGGGGGTGTGTACGTGGTTGGTTATACCCTTGCGCGTGGAATTTGCAAAGTTGGTAAAGGCTCTGTCTTTAAGACCGTTAATATCTTCTTTAAATGATTTTTTAGTTAAGTTTATTTAATTGTAGAAAGGAGAAAGGATTATTTAATTGGAAGAGAGATAAGGACCACAACCACGTGATCATTTTAATGGGCCAATACAAATTTAATATGACTGAAATGCCCTCGGATTCCCTTTTATATTCCGGGGTGGCCCAGGTGGGACAAACTTGGAATTGAAGACAAAGCTCATGGGGCTGATTTGGGCCCAAATCTGTAAGCAAGCTGAAAGTGGGACACGTTTTGGCAAGTGGTCAGTGCTATGTGGGCCCTACCATGATCTATGTGTTTTATCTACACCGTTCATTCAATTTTACACATCATTTTAATAATTTATTCTCATTTAAGATCAAATTTTCAGGTGGACCGTACCATGACCATGGTATAATGACGTAGGGATGAACGTGATGAGGTCGATCACCATCTTCCTCAAGGATAACCACTTTGAATCCATAGAGCTTCTTTGGACTCCTCACAGAAACTTTTCGAATCCACGAATAAAGAAAGCAAGAGAATAGAAATAAATTCTAATAAATTTTGAAATTAATTAATGAATCATTGATAATCGTCTAATGTCTCCTTATACCATTAATATAGAAAAAATAAAATAAAATTTGTAATTACCAAAAATAGCAAAATTCTAGCTCTAATAAAAATTCTAATTCTAATAAAACTCTTACAAGGCCTAATTTCTAAAAATAAAAATTACAAATAAACTTTCTCTAAAAGAGTCTTAGTATAACTAAAAGTTATTTCTAAAAAAAAAAAAAAAAAACTTAAAACTCTAAAAATATTAAAAAATCAAAATTACTAAAAATAGTACAAAAATTTTAAAAATTCGTTTTTGAGTTGAAAGCGTGCATTTTCTAACGAAACGGACAAATGCGACCCACTTTGTGGGTCGGTTCACCTCGGATGGCCTATTTCAGTAAAGATTAATAGGTTGTACGCCCCATAACGATACCCGGATCAAAAGTTACGGTCAATTTACAACCCACCTTCATTTGGCCCAACCATGCTAGGAACGGATCTATGACACTTCTGCATCAAACTCCCCCACTTGAAAAAAAAAACTCGTCCTCAAGTTATGTAAGAGACTTGACACATGAGTCTGAGATAACTTTTAATGCCGATATTCATTAGCCAATTTTTTGTACTTAACATTAAGCTCTTGAGCTGATACAATACATGTACTCATGCTTTCTTTGATTTGACTAATATTGATAAGTTCCTTCACATCTGTCTTCAAGATCTCATATTTTTTCTGATAATGAGGGCAATTAGGCAGACTTACCCCTGAGACGAGATCAACATGATTTTGTATATCTCGTATGGAAGGCAATTTATTAGGGGGTTCATCGAGCACAATCTCCTTGAACTCCTGTAAAGTTGGCTTCAAATCTTCTGAGATATTCACAGGCTCCATATATTCTTTCTTTTAAACTATTGGATATATGTCTTTTGTTTCCTCATATTGTTTAACAAAAGCTTGTTCAGTTGTGAGAGACTGTTCCTCAACTTTAGAAGTTTTGGGTTGGTTCTCCCTTCCTATAAGGGCGAGAATAATCTTTTAACCATCTTTAATAAAGATAAATAGGTTATCTCAATCCCTATGTGTAGCATTAATATTATTTTGTCAGGGTTAACTAAGTAATATGTGGCAAGCTTCCATGTTGACTACGTCACATATTACTTCATCCTTATAATATTTACCAATGAAAAAAGATATATGACATCGTTCAATTACCTTTGTTTTATTGACCTCCTTAATCCATCCAATCGTGTATGAAGATGAGTGTCTTTCTGTTTTCAGTTGTAGCTTTTCCACCATTATTTTTGACACGAAATTCTCATCACTCATGACATCGATGATCACATTGTAGACTTTTTTGTATGCAGTGCACCTTGTTCGAAAGATGTTGTCTCGCTATAATTCTATTTCTACCTTTGACATGTATAACAACTTCCTCATAATCGAAATGGTGGCCTATGATTTACCATCATCTGATGGTGCTTTGTAGAAATTGAGGTTATGTCGTACAGCGGCCACAGGCGGTTGAGCATCACTTTGAGCTCGGGGCAGAATTAGAGCATCCGCAATACGGTTGAGGGTTGCCTGCAGCCCTTGCATGGTCAACTGACTCTCTCGGTGGAAAGCTTCCATTATTTCATAAAAATAACGAATCCCTAAATTACCGTCCACAGGATTTTGATTCATACCTTCATTATTTGTCATCGACCCGAGAGGAATCCTCGCTTTAATACCAAATTGACGTATGAATGAACATTATGAGGTCGATCACCGTCTTCCTCAAGGATAACTACTCCGAATCCACGGAGCTTCTCTGAACTCCTCAGAGAGACTTCTTGAATCCACGAGGAAGAAAGCAGGATAATAGAAATAAATTCTAATAAAATTCAAAATTGATTAATGAATCATTGATAATCGTCTAATGTCTCCTTACACTATTAATATAGAAAAAAAAACTAAAATTCGTAATTGCTAAAAATAACGAAATTCTAATTCTAATAAAAATCTTAATTCTAGTAAAACTCTTTTAAGGCTTAATTTTTAAAAATAAAAATTGTAAATAAATTTTCTCTAGAAGAATCCTAGTATAACTAAAAGTTATTTCTAAAAATATTAAAAAATTGAAATTACTAAAAATAATAAATTTTTTCTAAAAATTCATTTTTGAGTTGAAAGCGTGCATTTTCTGACGAAACGGACAGCAGCGACCCACCTTGTGGGTCTTCACATAGGATGACCCATTTTTGTAAAGATTGATAGGTCGTACACCTAATAACAATACCCAGATCAAAAGTTACGACCAATTTACAGCCCAACCATGCTAGGAACGGATTTGTGACACGTTTTACATTGTAAAATAATAGTGATTAAATGTCTACCATTAAAAACCTCTTAGGGCCCACTGTAATGTTTATTTGATATCCAACGTGTAGATTAATGTCATACATACCTGTATGAAGGCAAAAAAATAAATATCAGCTTGATACAAAACTTTTGTAGCCCTAAGAAGTTTTTAATGGTGAGAGTTCAATCAACACAATGTGGTCCACTTGAGATTTTGTTCTACCTCATTTTTTGGTTCATACCATAAAATTATCTAGAAAAATGAATGGACTGCATGGATGAGACACATGCATCATGTTTGGGTCCATAGAGCACCTAAAAGGGGAGTAGCCAATCGGCTTCCCTGAAAGTGGGCCACGAATAACCTTATTAAGCAGGGAAACGGATTGGCTGCTCACCCTGCCACCATCCAATGGTTGATGGTCAGTACTCTGTGGGCCCCACCATGATGTATGTGTTTCATCCATGCCGTCCATTTATTTTTTCAGATCATTTTATATTATGAGACTAAAAATGAGTTACATCTCAATCTCACATGGACTACATTACAGGAAATGGTGTTGAATGAGTGTCTACCATTAAAAACTTTTGGGGGCCATAAAAGTTTTGGATCAATCTGATCTTTGTTTTTTTCCCTTAATATGGGTCTGTATGACCTAATCAACAGATTGGATGTCAAATAAAAAGTACAGTGGGCCTTAGGAGGATTTTAATAGAGAATATCCGATCACTATTGTTTTCCTTTGGTGTGGTCCACCTGAGATTTATATCCTTTCATTTCTAAGTTCAATTGCTAAAATGATCCGTAAAAACGGATGAACAGAATGGATGAAACACATACATCATGGTGGGGCCCACAGATTACGTACCACCAGCCACCGGGCTGGTGGCAGGGGGAGTAGCCAATCCGTTTCCATTAAGCAGGACTCATTATAAGTGGACCCACTCACTAATGGTTGTCTATAAGTGGACCCGGAGCCGAAGGGGTGGCCTTATAAGGTCAGTCCGTCTAGCCCATTACCAGCCCCACGATGAGGCACTTTTGGATTGCCCTTGGCTTGTAAGTAACTCAATCAGAGCCGTCAAAATAGCAGGTTTTGTTTGGTCTAATAAAAACAGCCCTCTCAGAACTTGGCATCGATTCCCTAGTGGGGGTGGCTAACAGTGAAATGTGATCTGAGAGTGGATGTACTAGCAAGCTAACAATTAAAAAAATAATAATAATAAAATACAAAACAGCCCTTTTATTTAGAATTAGATAAGCAGCCAAACACGTCCTATTCCCGTTTCTACGTTTTCATGCCATCTCTCGCTAACCATTACCGTCCAAACCATTCCCCCCAGTCGATTTCAGTTCGAGACCACCGCCCACCATTTATAGCACTAAAACAATTAGACCCCATCTTTTGACACATTCACCCCTTTTCTCTACTTCTTTGATCCCTTTTCTCTACTTTAGTCACGTGGATGGTCTGCAGACGGCAATTACTTCTACTCTGTTTTTCTTCACCAAAAGCGGTATGTGCAAAAAAAAAAGAAAAAAACGTGTAAATATCAGTCCCCAGTAGAATATGATATCTCCGCGAGGCCCAACTTCAAGCGCCAAACACAAATGCACCACACGTGCCACCGTAGCGCACAAGTGTAGGATCTGGGATGTTCAAAGAGTGGTCCCATTGATGGATGTGTCGTGTCCGGAAAATCTGGCCAACCAACTTAGTAGGTGAGCAAGATATGCAGATTGAATCTAGACCGACCATTAATTATTCCCTTCATAACCATTCATTTCTTCTTGCACTTATAGTGGACCACCAATGAACGCTCCGGCTATCCCACACGTGTCCCAGGGAGCATCCAGAAACAGAATTCATGCGCGGCAATTAGAGAAGAGGTTGTATGCATAAAAAAGAGGGTGTAAAGATCATTTCTATGAACACGAGTAAAATAATTACCATTAAAAAGGGGCTTGAAATTTAAACCGTTGATGAATCTGTAATTACATCTATCAATATATCGGAAATCTATGATTCATTTTGGAGGTTTATAGTTATAATTTAATCTAATCATGGTGGATATTAGCTATTGAACGGTTCCGATCATCTATAACGATGACCTCACTAGCTGATTACGAAATTTTATTCAGTAGTTTGCGGATTACCAGACCAGGCCGGAGAGAATAGACAAAAAGTCAGTTGGTTCTCATTCAAGGGCAATTCATTGTAAATGCCCTGTAAATACCAGCTTATTACAACTTCACCCAGTTTGGAAATCGTTAGGTACTACTGCTTGGAAAAACGGTTCAAAAGGATTAGCTTAAATTTTTGATCCCCACCATGATGTATATGACATATCCTCGTCGTCCATCTGCTTTATCATGACATTTTGAGGCATGAGCCGAAAAATGAGGCAGATCCAACATTGAATTGACCCACACCAAAGTAAACAGTTACACTAAGAAGTTTTTAACGGTGTTTGATTACATTTGTCCTGTGGTATGGTCCACTTGAAATTTAAATCTGTCTCTTTTCTCTTCATGTACTAAATTCAGTTGGCATAACGGATGGACGGTGTGGATAATCCAATTGCATCACGGTGGGCCCCACAAATATTTAGCAGCAACCTCGATTTTAGCGTTGAAAAAAGTAACAGTAAAATCAATCCTCGAAACCAATGCGGTAATTACCGAAGGAAATAGTCATACGTATTTACAATGCAATTACGACAAAAGAGAGCCGTTTGGAAGACAGCAAGCTAAGCAAGAACTTTCCTATGTCGATTCAAGAGGGATGAAGCAGAATCCCAGAAATCAAAGAGAGGTATATCCATTGCCTGTAATTTCAGT
Source organism: Magnolia kwangsiensis (assembly GCA_037074715.1). Taxonomy (NCBI): domain Eukaryota; kingdom Viridiplantae; phylum Streptophyta; class Magnoliopsida; order Magnoliales; family Magnoliaceae; genus Magnolia; species Magnolia kwangsiensis. The sequence goes on along the minus strand of CM073571.1, from coordinate 46,836,970 downwards.
TTGCTTTGTTTTCGGATTCCTTTGTTGGGATTTGAATTTGAATTATAGAAGCTTTTAATGTAGTTATCTTGATTAGGCTATTTATCTCTTTTCTTTTTTGAACTTTGGGGGGGAAAATTGCAGTTGGATTGGGTTGAAATCTTTTGTTTCGGTTGCACATGCCTACAGCTGCACTGGCCGAGAACTATGCTGAAGAAATGGCTCCACAGACAGTCGGGGGAGTCGGATTTCAGTGCCGACGAGCGCGACAGCGAGAGCGAAGTCGATGATGATGAAGAAGGTTGGAATTATAGGATAATTTTAATGGCTTTTTTTTTCCTTTTTTTTTTCTTTTTGTAATTTTTCTTTTTGGGTTTTTGTTGAATTCGACTGTGGAGATTGGAGTAAAGGGTGTGCCTGGAATGCTTTTTGAGGATTCTGGTTTTCGGTCTTTCTTGTTTCTTTTTACCCCCTTATTTGAATTTATGGATTGAAATTTTCTTTGTTTTTAGAAGATTGGTGTTTTTTTTAATGGTCTCGTTGAATTTGACGGTGGTGATCTTCAGCCTGCATATGTTGACAGTGTGAATTGGAAGAATCCATTTAGAATTTCTGTCTGTTTGATCCTTTTTTATGTTGGAAGCTCGATTTCACATGCAAGCTCATCTTTCAACCAGCGTGTAACCTGTGTAGGACATGTGAACTGTGCAAAAGGTGGGCCACACCATGCTATAGTGGGGCCCAGATCAATGGGTAGCCAATTGTTTTATTCAATGCACAGGTATGGCCTGCCAATGAGTGGATGGGCCAGATTTTCATGGAAGGTGATCTGTGGTGTGGCTTATCTTCTGGCATGACTAGGATGTTCTACATGCATGATACATTGGTGGGAAAGAGGGGGAATGAGGTATCTGAATGTTTATGTACTGTGCTTTTTATATGATCATACCTCTTCAATTTGAGCTGTATATTCTTTTTTCTTTTCTTTTTCTTTTTGATTTTGTGACGTAGAAGGTTTCATTTCCTTCTCTTCTTTTTTTTCGTTTGGCCTGTTTTACTGCAGGAATTTCAATTTGATCTGTACATTCTTATTTTTATCTTTTGGTGTCTTTTTTCTTCTTTCAGCAGAAACGTGCGACTGGGAATGGGAACAGGAAGGGGAACGGGAATTGGGTGACGCCTACAAGAAATCAGGTGAGTGCTTGTTTTGATTTGGATGATAGTATATTTTGTTATTGGCCATTCAATTCTGAGTTTGATGAGATTTATTTTTCATTTTGATTGGTTTTGGCGCATCCACGCTGTTGATCAGTAAACATATTTGCATTTATTTATTTTATTATTTTTAAAAATCAAATGGTTAGAGTCATTTGTAAAATGGTGACCTAAGTTGGTATATGAATCCCAAGTGCGAGGAAAGATTTCTCAGTTATATTATGGTTCCTATACTTCTGATTTGGTAGGAAACAGGGTCTTATTTGCAGACCATTGATCTGATGAGGCCCACTATCAATAGTGGGTGTCCTGTAACCTCCTAGGCTAGAAAAGCACAATCTCTTGATCTTTGAATTAGTATCCATCGAATGCGGATTGTTGCTTTATTTTCTCCTTAACCATCTATTTGCTGGCCGTTGATCAAAGGTTTAGGATCTTCCATTCTGGAAGTTTTCCTGTGTACGCCTTAGCCAAACAGTGGGTTCTGTTGGGAATTCAGTGTCTTCAATTTGGATCGTGGAAGCATGACCCGGACATGTATGGAATGTTGTGTCAGAAGTGTACATAAGCTGAAGCTCATGAACTTATAAATCTGGTCCCAAATCCTCAGAGTGAGTGGTGCTTTGTTACCAATTGATGTAGAGACTGACTGCAATACCAGCCACTCACTACAAAAGAAATCTCATGAAAGGAAATTGAAAATAAATATCCAAGGCTGAAGATCATAAAATGCTAGAAAGATGACCAAAGAAAGCAAGGAATCGGGTCTGAAGGCAACTCTACAGAAGGCAACTCTAAAGAGGGGTTTTGATGTGATGAACTCAAATCAACACCAAAAAGCTGATGGTCTGAGGCTTAAAATGTTGCTAAAATACTCTTATGGCCCCTCCTGATCTTCAGCGAGAACTCTCAACCGAAGAATCGGATTGAGCTTCAAATCTGAAAAAGAAGTTTTTCGTTTTTGTGCGAAAAACCCCTGAAACACTCAAGATTAGCTGAAAATTCTGGAAAAATCATTTGAACTGTCTAAAAATCAAGATATATTCTCAGGGACACTTTTGATTAGATCTAAGATGGCCGGCTAACGGACCCACATGCCTGGGCATGTTTGAATACCAGAAAAATGAGACTATCTTGCAATGGAGAGACAAGGAGGAAATGAGGAACTGGTTAAGATTGATGACCAAGAATTACCCAAAAATGGCCATTTTTGATGGGTTGGGTTGATAATTCATGAAAGTGGAGAGTTTGAGAAGGTTGTTTGATGCAGGACATGAAAATTAAATGTGATATGCAAGATTTCAGGCTTAAGATCACGTTAGTTCATAAACAATTACACAAATTTCATATTCCACACGAAAGTCCAAACATTCAATTAAGGAGAATCTATGTGGGTCCAGGCCTACACATGATAGGCCTGGATCAATAAAAATTATAAACCAAACGACACTCAAAGATAAGAAATAATCACCCACACATGCATAGTAATCAGCCCTTAATCCAAGGGATTCAGAAATTCTAATTCGGGGAACCCTAGGGTGAGAAAAGAGGCAAATAAATTAAGGATAATGCGATCTAGGGTTAGAGTTTATGAAAAACTGGTATGAAAGGGTAAAATAAGAAGAAAACCTGAACTGAAAGACACTTCCCACGCGCGGACAGCAACAATGGCCCAAACGCTCGTGCGTGTGATCACGGCCGCACATGTGTGGGGCCCACTATTCAGAAAAAGGCCACCTTGGCCCTGGTCGGCCAGGGATGGACTTGAAAACCTCCAAATATCAGCTCTATCCGATGTACGGTTTGTGCGTGGTGCTCCGCCGAAGTTTCAGCTCGCCTACAGGCCAAAATCTGGAATCCTGCTGTAATGAAGAAATTTGATGCAACAAAAGGGACGAATTTGAAGTATGAATGGTAGTGGAAGATGAAAAAGAAGATGATGGAGGATGGGGGTGAATCGGGGTCGATGTGGCTTTGCACCACGGTAGTTAACCCTTCGATGAAGGGAGGGCTTCGCACCCAATTAGGCTTCACAACTCAGAGAGTAGGAAAACACAGAATTTTTATTAATCTTCAATGAATCAAAAGAACTACAAAGGGTGCCTATTTATAGGAAAAATCTTATACCCCAAAACTCGCACCATGTGCGCAACCTATTATTTGGCGACGAAGTAAACTAAAATAAAAATCAAACAGAGAAATCTAAAGCGTTCACAATGTTCTAAATAATAACAATAAGCAAAATCTAAAATATGAAATCAATCCGACGAGTGGGCCACGATCATGAGATCCCATGATGGCTTTTTTTGACTATCGGGCCCACTTTTTTTGAACCAAAACTTGTCTTCTACCTAGGAGACCCCCATGGACGTCGTCATCGAGCCAGATCGATGGTGGGGTCCTTCTGCGCAGGTACGTGCGTAGGGGTGGTGGTGTGCGGGCGTGCGTGTGCACGATGTCCTCATCATTGTTACTTGTAGAATTAGATCTAGGTGGATGAAATGAAGACGTCTCTCTAGAGTATTATGTGATTGTTGCTCATAAAGCTAGTTTGTTCCATATCTCTCTGGTTTTATAGCTATCCTATCCTATAAAATCCCCATCCCATAAAATCCCCCTCCAAATATCGTCGGGTTAAGTCACTCATGGACTTGGAATTCTATCCGCCTTTTAAAAACTGTATGTAGCACACATGGATTAAACATTAGTTGCCCATTACCACGGGAGCGGGGAATTTGAAGTTCCACTGTTCAGTTCGACGAGCTAAAAAGTTATAAGTACATGGCTGCATTCAAAAAGCAAATATCTTTTAGTTCGATGGATATTGAATCATCCAATCCATGTGAACTTGGAGGTGTGGGCCATCATCCATTGGACCCACCAGATGAATGGTCCAGAACCTGCAAGTGTGTGTCATGTGTAACAAGTCAGAAACAAAGCTCCATTTCCATGATGGATGCATCAACTTTTCCTGAATGGTAAAATGCATAAGATGTTCACTCTCAATGACTTCATGAACAGAATGTGCTGGGACACCCGCACATAAATTTTCTTCCTTTTCTGTTAGCGTTTAGGGGATGCATTTTGTAGTCTTTTGATTTGTGAATTGTAGCTGAGAATGTGTTGTCTTAAGGAAGAAAACCATTTGTTGTCTTTCAGAGTGTTTTCCTTCCAGGTTAAGAAGACGAAACTCAGAGACCTGTCGTTCGCAATATATAAACACCAAAGAACTCAGGTATGTCATTCCTTCTCCTGGGGTTGTCTTAGGCCTGGATTTTGAACTTGTCAGACTGGATCTGTTGGGCCAGCCCTGTCGAAAATTTAAGTGTTCTTGGCCCGGGCCCAGTTCATTAACAACCATAGACTCTGATGATATATGTTTGTTCTCATCCAATAGAAACAAGGTTTCTGAGTGGCCCTTTTGCATGCCGATTCTTGCCTGAACTGCAGTTTTGATGTATTGCAGGATTTGTGTTGGCACGTGGAATGTCGGAGGAAGATTGCCACCTGATGACCTAGATATTAAAGATTGGCTAGACATGGAAGAGCCTGCTGATATATATGTGCTCGGGTAAATGTCTCATAAAAAAACCAAGGATTTTAACTTCAATGAATACTATTTTTTTTTAAAAAAGCAATGAACTGAAATTCATTAAGAGGAAAACAGGAAAAACAGAGAACTAAAACAAGAAAAACAGAAAACAGGAAAGAGAAGCAGATCTGCTGAGATAGCAGAAAGCCCCTAACATCCTAAGAAACTAAGATCATAATTTTTCAGATCCTTGACATTGTACGCCCATTCGACCAACATTTTTTTGGCTCTGGACCCCACAGCGATAGCTGGAGAAGAATTATCATTGAAGCATCTTTCGTTCCTCTCTTCCCAAACAGACCACCAGATAGCAAGAATAGCCATGCGCCAAATGGTTGATCTGATTTTTCCTAGATTGAGACCATGCCAGAACAAAAGAAGATTGGAATCCGTGTCTGGAATGCACCAACTGATCGAGAAGCGCTGGCAAAATTCGACCCATATTTGGGAAATATAAGAGCAGTGCACCATAAGGTGATTCACTGACTTGGCCTCTTGCATACAGCAAAGACAAACATTAACGATCTGCATTCCCCTCTTTCTGAGATTGTTTATGGTTAGGATTCTGTTTCGGCCCACCAAATGGCCAAAACAAATGAATTTGGTGGGCGCTGAGTACCTCCAGATGAAGGGGGAAACAGGGTAGACAGGGGTGATGTTGGAGAGATCTGAGAATAGAGAGATCTGAATGTGAAGGAGCTGGATTTGTCCATCTTCCAGACGAGACTGTCAGTCAAGTGATGTTGCGGCATGGTCTTGGATATGCAATCCTGGAGATCCATATATTCCGAGAGTTCTCTATCGTAGAGGTTCCTTGAGCATCTAATGTCCCAGACAATTTGGGCAGGCATGGCTGAGTAGCAGTTATGGATGAAGATGTTTTTATCGGGAGCTAGGCAGTCGATGCTAGGAAATCGATTTTTTCAGGACATCATCCCCCACCCATAAGTCTTCCTAGAAGCGGATGGAAGAACCATTGCCCAGCTTGAAACTAATATTCTGGAGAACTGCTTGCTTTACCCGAAGAATCCCTTTCCAAAGATAGGATGCCTTGTAGGACGAGGAGTCTTTGGTCCACCAACCGCCTGGAGAGGAGCCATACTTTCCTTTGATTATCAAGGACCATAAAGCATCTCTTTAGGCGCCTAACCTCCAAGTCCATTTGCCGAGCAGAGCGAGATTCATGAATTTCAGGTTTTTGACGTTGGCGCCACCTTCTCAGCATAACTTGCAGACTTCCTTCCATTCAAGGAGATGGATTTTCCTCTGGTTTTCCTTCCCATACCACAGGAAATCTCTTCTTATGTTATCAATGGATTTTAACACCGGAGCAGGGCATCTGAGCAGCGACATGAAGTGCAAGCATTGTACCTATGCTATTTTATTCCACAACCACCTATCAATAATCTTTTTTATTTTTTTCTTCCTTTCATGGTCATTTGCTTGGTGATACTTCATGGGACTTTAATCTTGTGTGTTATATTGTCTAAACATGCCATTTCCATGTCGTAATCATTAGGGCTGGAAATTTGATACTTGTCAACACAAAAGCAAGATTTTAACTGTACACTTCTGCATCTGATAACTCATTTTTGGGAAATTTAGCAAGTTTTTGTACAAGAATTCATATGCTCAACACTGGTGCCTGTACCCAGATAAAATGTAACCTGTCCACATGCTTTCATGCTAGTTCCAAATGCCTTTTATTATGGAAAACACTTGTGTACCTTGCACTAGGTACCTACTGAGATTACTTTCTCTAATGTGGGGGAAAGTGCAAGAAATACACCCCTCCATCAGGTACACCAGCCTTTGTTTGGCTTTGATTCCAAAAATCAGGCAGATTCAAGTATTCAACACTCAGGTGGGCCACCCCAAAAAATGATACCTAAAACCTCTAAATTCATGTGGTATTGTCCGCCTGAGCTTTAGAATACTGTGATTTTGGGTAATTATTTCATCCTGATGAGGCAGGTCAGATGAATGGATTGGATGGCATGTAAATGCCATGTTGGGCCTGACTCAGTCGGCACTCCGTCACCTATGGTGTGGTCTACTTGAGTTTTGGACTATCACATTTTTGGGTCCAATGGTTAACATGAGACAGCACACATGATGGATGGGTGGATCTTATGGAAGTACCCCCATGTGGCTTTTGGTTTACGAAAGTAACCTGGGTAGGTACCTTGTGCAAGGTACAGTAGCACAGTCTTTTATTATCCCTAAAAAAAAAAAAAAAAGCCATCAAGTAGGTGTAGAATAGTTAGACCAGTTGCTCACATAGAGGACACTACTAGATTGTGAGTGTATGAGACTCCTCCAGTTTCTTCATCTTTCTTGCCCTTCTACTTTGATATCTGAATAGGTGGTACTGTATCAATCATGTTCATTTGGGCCTGTTTGCATGTGAGGCAGCACTGATTGAATCGGAAAGGGTAGCCTTATCCCTTTCAGTTGAAGTGGGATTGGTTAAAAAGGGTCCTAATCTGTTTCCGCTTTGCTTAGGACGTTTTTGGAGAAACTGAATATCTGATGGAGAAATTCTGAAAACTAGGATTCTTCCCTACTCCAAATAGGCCATCCGTTGACTTTGGGTCCCCTCTACTCGTGTCGTTATAGCCTTGGGCTTCATTTTGTTGCAGCAGAAAAAACATTTATGCTCATTTTCTACTAGGGTTGTTCCTATTTAATTGTCATTGGTGACGGGACTAAAGGCATTTAGCTGGGAAGTTACTATTCAAACAGATTCATGAATGTGAAATTAGGAGGAGATCATGAGAGGAGAGTTGTGTTCTCTCCCCCTCTCTTTAATATTATATTCCCAAGAAAAGGTTACAGAGGTAGAGAAGATGTTTTACAAGAAGAGACATTAGGAGATAAAGATAAAAACTGGATTAGATCCTCTAATCCTAATCAACATATGGCACTCGACATGGGTACATTGTAGGTGTATACTGAGTCGTGTACACTAGCACTCCCTCTCAAGCTGTTTCATGAATATCGTTCATGTTGAGCTTGATATTGTTGGTCTTAAGGCGCACTGTTGATGTGGCTTTGATGAATACATGACATAGGGATGGATGTGATGAGGTTGGTCACCGTCTTCCTCAGGGGTTATCTACTCCGAATCCAAGGAGCTCTCTGGACTCCTCATAGAGCTTCCTCGAATCCACAATGGATAAAAGTAGAAATAATTTCTAATAAATTCGAAATAATTGATTGATTATAAAAAACGAAATTACAATACTTCAAATAATGAGCTCAAACCTACCAATTCAAACACCCTAAAAACATGACTTACTATAATTAGTAAACTTACTATTTATAGATGGTCTCCATTCCTACTAGACTTCATGGTTTTCGGCCAAAAATAGTAAGTATCCAATTTGGCCTAACCACGATTCTCCTAACTTTTCTAAGCCCTTTTCATGTTGGGCACGACTCCTACAACTCAAAGGATTAAAAGTTATACTCAAACTAAAACTTACTATTTATAGTAAAAACGAAAATAAAATGGATTTTTGACCATCGATAACCCTTTGTAGCGGGTTGGTTGGCTACAGTAGCTGCTCCTACACCAAAATCATATATGATATGTCGAAAAACTCCTCCCAGTTGGCGAGATACGACTGTTTTAAGGTTCTGACTGTCCGGATCATTTCCGCCTCCAATCGGACCTTCTCTGGTCCATCTTTGCCATGAAAGTGTCTACGACCACTCTACATAAAGACATCTGATAACTGATCTTGTAAACAAAGAAAGGGTGTGTGCAGAAGCTTGGCAATTAATTTCTCTTGAATGAAATGAGAATCAACTTCAATGTGCTTTGTGCGTTTGCAGAAGACGGGGTTGGATGTAGTATGTATGGCTGCTTGATTATTGCTATGTAGTGAATCCCATATTCTGAAGGATGGCTTTCACTTTTAGAATTCACACACTACATGAGCCATTGTGTGATATTTGGCTTCAATTGAGAAGCAAGCAACAACAAATTGCTTCTTACTTTTCCAAGTAACTATATTCCTCTTATAAACATGCAATAACCTATAGTAGAGTAAAAACCACTTATATTCAAATGATCATGATTTGAATAGAGAAGACCATGACTAGGCGCAACTTTCAGATAACGAAGAATTTGTAGACTGTTTGAAGATGATGATGACAATGTCGTTGCATAAATTGGCTTACAATTTTAATCTCATAAGAGATCTTAGGACGAGTAAAGTTGAGATAGATTAGTCAATCCACTAGTTGATGATACATGCTTGGATTATCAATTTCGTCTAATTGTCTCTCATATAACTTATGATTTATTTAAATATGTATGTCAATTGGACGAGCACCAAGTAAACCAACCTTAGAGAGAAGATCCGACACATACTTACATTGGGATAAAAAGATTCCTTGTTTAAGTGAGCCACCTCAATTCCAAGGAAGTACTTTAACAGCCCTAAATCCTTCATTTTGAATGACAAGGCCAGGAGTTTCTTAACATTGTTTATCTCAGTTGCGTTTGTGCTAGTTAGAATGATATCATCAACATATAAGACAAGAATTGTTGTATTGTCATTTATATTATATGTTTTACAAATATAGAATAATTAAAGGTGCTTCCTTTTAAATTCAATGTTGGAAATTGTATTACCAAGCTTTGTAAACAAAGGCCGAGGCATTTGTTTGAGGCCGTACAAAGCTTTCCAAAGACGACAGACTATGCCAATATCTCCCCTAGGCCAAAAAATAGGAAGAAGGGCCATACATATTTCTTCGTGAAGTTTGCCGTGTAGAAATGCATTTTTTATATCCTATTGATGCAGAGGCAAATTACCATTCATGGCGATAGACAAGGGGATGCAAACAGATTTTAATTTGGCCACTGAGGCAAAAGTTCCGTTGTAATCTTCTATGTACTTTTGAGTGAAGCCCTTGACAACCAACAGTGCTTTATATCTGTTTATCAATCCATTAGCATTGTATTTAATGGTGAACACCCATTTGCACCCAAAGATAGTTTGCCATGTGGAAGAGTGACTTCCAAGTATTCTTTTCTCCAAGGGCCGACATCTCTTTTACTAGGACTGCTTTCCATTTAGGGACACTGAGAGCATTTGTAATCTTGGTTAGGATAGATACATATGATATAGATGGCAGGTATGACCAGTAAGAAGGAGAGAAATATTTGTATGAGACAATTACCAATGATATGATGAGTACAAGACTGAGTTCCTTTGCAAAAGGCAATTGGGAGATCCACTTGTTCTAGTTTCAACATTGAAGAGTACTAGTGTCGAGAAGAGTAGGAAGTTTCTTCCTTAGAGAGTTTACCCCGAGTTTGTTGGTCGGAGTGGGGTTTGGCACTTCAATATGAGACTCGTCTATGGCAAGGAGTGGAAGAGGTGCAAGAGTATGTTTATTGTTTAGTGAATTAAAATAAAGTACGTTCTCCAAGAATGTGACATCCTTAGAAACGTATCTTTTCCAATTTATAGGACATTAATATTTGTACCCTTTCTAAGAGTTTGAATACCCTAAGAACACACATTTTATTGATTGTGGTCCTAGCTTGGTGCAGGATGGTCCAAGAATGTGGACAAAGCAAGTGCAATCAAAGACTTCTAGAGGTAGGATAAACAAAGATGCACGAGGCTGTAAAACTTGTATTGTGTAGTTGCTTTTGAGACCATTGGTTGGAGTTCAATTGATTATATAGATAGCAAGGAGAATGGCTTCATCCCAATACATTTTTAGTACTAAGATGCATATTAGTAAAGATTGGGTGACCTCTAGTAAGTGTCGATTTTTACACTTAGCCACTCCGTTTTATTAAAGCGTGTAAGGGCACGAGGTGTGAGATTCTATACCATTACCTACAAATTATTTTTGTTAGTCATGGTGTAAATGTTCTGTTTATCTACTCAAGGATTTAACGAGTCTCTTTCATCATTTCATTTGCATTTATGTTCTTACACTTGTGATTTACTTGCGGCATATGCTAAGATTAGCTGGGCATAGTTTAAAAACTCAGAAAAAAAAAAAAAAAAACCTTGACTTGACTCAATATCCGCTTGAAGACTCGATATTTAATAATTAAACTATGAATTTAATTACACTAATAATAGACATTTAAAATAGTATGAATATAAAAATATGTAGTTTAAAACATGAAAACAGTGCGTGGTCAGCTGGTAGATGCTGTTTGCTAGCTTGGTTGAGGTCATGGGTGCAAATCACACTACCTGCACTTTCCTTTCAATTAAAAGGCTCTCGACTCAAGCAAGTGACTCAGGTCGAGTCATACCGAGTCGTGCTGACTCAACAAGTCAAGCCGAGTCTGGACCAAGTCAAACTCCTCAGCAACTTCCACAGGGACTCGGCACGATTTCTGTTTGAGTTTGAGTTGACTTGGCCGAGTTTCCGGTCTGAGTTACCGAGTTTTAGAACTATGAGGTGGAGATGCATGAGATGACAATGTCACTTTGAGGCTGAGTGTCTCATGTATATTTTTTTTCCATTAAGTGGCTGTTTGGGGTGGATGTCCTATGGTATTGCAACCAGTTCTATCCACAACATCTAAATCCTGTAGAAGACCGAAAAATGCTGCAAAAACGGGAGAAAAACACTCAGATAATGGCACTTTATCACAAAAGTATTATCTTCGTGGCAGTAAGTATTAGAACATTCTAATATTTTGGCGGTAGGCAGGAAAACCATCACATCTCATGACCAAAGTGGTCATAAAATCCACAAAGTTAGAAATATGAGAACATTCAGGGTTTTTTTTTTCTGTTTTATATATGCTCATCAATATATATTTCACAAGCATTTCAATCAATACTTTAAAATTTTATATTTCTCTTATTGCAGTCTTCAGGAGATCGTTCCATTAAATGCCGGCAACATCTTCGGCGCTGAGGACAACCGACCAGTTCCAAAGTGGGAATATATTATCCGGGAAACATTAAATAAAATTCAACCTGTCAAGCAAAAGTTCAAATGTCACAGTGATCCTCCTTCTCCATCGAGGTTCAAGCCATCAGATGATGTTCCAGTTATTGAAGACGAGATATTGCTTGAAACTGATAGTGACAGTGATGGAGAAGTCCATCCGGTGGATGAAAAATCTTTTGGTTTTAATATGAACAACGATGGATCTCCCACGAACGGAAAGGAATCCAGATTCTGTGAGGAAGCCCACTGCTTGGAAGAGACTCATTTATGCCCACCGAAAGAAGTGGATATCGAGAAGCAATCTTCTGGGAAGAGTTTGAATAGGTTACATTGCCTTAGGTTGGCGGACTACAATATGAATTCAGAAACATCAGTGGCCCAAACTAAGGCGTTAACCAGAATGCTTAGCGGGTCTGAAAGGATTGGTCTGGTATGGCCAGAGATGCCATTGAACTTGCTTTCTCAACGTGGACTAGATAGGATGAATTCCTTCAAGTCAGTTAACTCTTTCAAAGCATCTAAGTCTTTCAAGTTGTCGACTCGTGGTGATGATAATGGACAATCAGACATGATTTTGATACCGGATCTTGATCTAGAATCTGTTATGAATAGAAAAAGGAGATCAGCTTATGTAAGGATTGTTAGTAAGAAAATGGTTGGAATTTTTCTGACTATATGGGTTCGTAGAAGCTTGCGGAGGCACATCCAAAACTTGAAGGTATCTACTGTTGGTGTTGGTGTTATGGGCTATATTGGCAACAAGGTCAGTTCCTTCAATTTTCCATGATTAGGCATTGGTATCTTTTGCGACTTCATGAAGATGTTTGAATTTTTTGAAGCTTTCTTCCATTGTAAATAGTGCTAATATCTTCTTCTTCTTCTTCTTTTTTTTGAAATTATATGCTCTCTTCTTCACATATCACTGATGATGCTCTTAGGGTCCATTTGGTCACTGAAAGAATTCTGTTCGGTCAGCCTTGTCTCAGCAGGGAATATTTCTTTGGTTCATCAACAATCATTATTCAGATAGTGGCACTAACTTCAATAAAACGTTTCCTCATTTCTTAATTGTGTGCAGATTCTAGGTGGTGTGGTAGGCTTGCCATCTTAGCCTGCCTTTGCGTCTTCTCATTTTATTTTATTTTTGTTAGCACGTTAGTACACACACACCCCACTTGGGAATTGATACCAAGGCGTTAGTGTTGATACAAGGTAATTCTAGGTTGTGTGGTAGGCTTGTCATCTTAGCCTGCCCTAGCGTCTCTTCATTGAGTAGCTTTTTTATGCTTGTCTTATATTCTATGCTTGGGTGCCATTTTGATAATGTTTTTGCTTTTTTCCTTGGGCTATCCTTGTGGAATGGGGCTTACTCCCTTATCATTAGATTTGGGCTGTGGCCCTTGTTGATAGTAATTGGCTTTAGGCCCCGCTTGGTTGGTAATAAAATTTTGCTTATCTTCCAAAAAAAAGAAAAAAGAAAAAAAGGAAAGGAAATAAAAAGCGCTTAAATAACACCAAAGACAAGGCCATCTAGAAAGCTAGCCGTTAGCGTGGATTGGGCAATCTAGATGCTAAGTTGGTTTTAGCCCATTTTCCATAAACTGTGAGGAATACAAATCTTTTGTACACATGCATGGCACCCCTAAGCCGCACGTGTGAATGTGCCACAGGTGAGACCGCTCATCTTCAACCATCCACATTTGACCTTTGGGTGCCCACATGTCCATACGCATGTGTACATACACTACATGTTGTCAACATGCATGCCCAAACATCATCAAGTCACCCACGCGTTACATATGCCATTATTGATTTACAATGGCGCTGCATGTCCACATACCAATGTGCTTAATGTGCATAAGAGCTACATATGCTTGTCTAGAAAAATTGTTTGAAGAACAGTAGAAAATACAACAAAATAGTCCATTCATAGAAAGCCTGTTCAGACCACCTTGGTTGGACATGCGTGTAAAAAATTCTGTCTAATCACAACTTTGATTATAACCAAACGGGCCCTTATAGATGTGGACATTCTCGTCATGATAGCCTTGAGTTACATTTACAGAATCCGTTGTATGAATTAGAAAAGTTTCCATCTTCCAATCTCCCTTTCGGTTTTCTCTGATTAACCACACATCAGAAATTTCCTGTTATGTGTTACAGAATGTTTATCAGCTCAGTAACATTTTACAGTGCAATTGATTGATATAAAATTTGATGATATCTGGTCCAAGAATTTCATTTAGACCAGTTAGATGTGAATGAAGCCTTCTAGCAGTACATGTAGCTGCAGGCAACCGCACGTACTCATACAAAAATGTTTTTGGATCCCTCTTGTTGTACTGCTTTATCATCTCCCCTGCTTTCTTTGCACCTCTTAAGTGGGATTTTAAAAATGATATAGTAGAATGCATTTTATATAGCTGTTTGAATGTTTGTCAGCGACCATAGTATGCTCCAAGGAAATCAAATGATTCTTAGTCGACTACATGCATACATTTTCTGTGTGAACAGGAATCTTACTGGTTTTTGCATGTCCTCTCGTGTTTTGACTTTATAGAGTCCGATACTGAGGTGTCTGTCTCCATCATGCTTGTCCTTATTCAAGTGTCAAGAAGACAAGCCAGCTCCAAATGAGATTGAACAAGCTCTAATCTTAACAAAAATAAAAAAATAAAAAAATAAAAAACATCTTCACTAATGCGAGAAGGTGCATGCTTCTTTCATGCCACCTTGCAAATGAATGAAATTAACACTTACAAAGCTAACAGTTAAAAGGTAAGGATAAAGGAACGAATATAAATTTTTTCTAGAGAAGTTAAAGAAACGACATGATAGGATGGTCAACACCCCCCTCATGTGTGTATTTCTAACGAGATATGAAGTATATTCCTGATTTTGATTCTGTAGCTCAGGCTGAAGGAAGCATCATAAATAGCTGGATATTTTCTTCGTCCTTATCTTCAAAATGATTTTTTCCCTATTTTTCCATGTAATAATTAGATAACTTTGGCAGTTATTGTTTGAATTATCTCCTATATTATCGTTATCTCCAACTTAGCGATACTGATAACACCGGTAGTATTAGAAATTCCAAGCATCAACAATGTATTGCTAAGTACTACCAACAAATCGATGTCGCCAATATTTTCAATTGTGTAAATTCCAAGTGTCGCTTGTATTGCTAATGTATCTATATTGCCAATGTGTCGCCAATATTTTCGACAGTGCAAATTTTAGGTGACGCTTGTATCACAAGTGTATCGGTGATATTTCAATAATATCGCCAATGTAGAGATATCACAGAAAGTTTGTTTATTAAAAAATAAAAAATAATAAAAATCTATTTCAATTTTTATTTTTTTTTAATGAGTGCATTGTTGTATGCAATTTTCAATTTGTCATTGCTAATATTGATAATATCTCAATATTATCATTATCGCAATGCACGTGATATCAAGACCACAATCTTTTTTTCCTTTCCTGTTGCTGATGATTTCTTTGCAAAATATCATGAGTTGTCGATATTCTGCAATATCAATGGATGTTTGGAAGGAAGGTTGGATGGATGATTGGAAGGAAGGTTGGATGGATGATTGGAAGGTTAAATGGGATGGATGGGATGGTTAAGACTGTTTCTTATGATGACACATGCTTTTAAGCCCCCGTTAAATGGAAATTTATTGTGTATACATTCTTTTTGCAAATTTTTTATTCCTAAATATGCAAATATATGTATTTTAGCATCTCTTGAAGTTTCATTGAAAATTCTACCATTTTTGCTATGTTTTCTCGTATTTCTGGTTATTAGCAATATTATCGGTGATATCGATATTGTTTATGTATTCCCAACGAGCGAAACTTGTAGCAATATTGATACTTCGAACACTGGTGTACCTTTTTTTTTTTTGGGGGGGGGGGGGGGGGGGCAGGCACACCCCATTGTTAGCCACCCCCACTAGGGAATTGATACCAAGACCTCAGTGTTGAAACGAGGGTATCTTCACTCTGTCTACCACTTGAGCTATGGATCGGGGTGTGACAGTTAGTGTACCTTATACTATAGCAATGTGATGCAGGACAACCATCAATTATGATGCATGCTCATGAACATAATTAAACAGCGGAAATAAAAGGAATAAATGATCTAAAATTCTAGCAGTAATCATCATAACTGAGAAAATCATAAAGGAAACATGCAATGGAGCGGGCCATCATCACAACCATGGAATATGGAATTCAATTATTACTTAGGTTGGATCCGGCGAGGGATGAGACCTCCCGATCTTGCATGGTCACGCCCAATCGATCAATGAAGATCACTAGTCTGAAGAACTAGGAAGTTTCTCGAATTAGGGATTTGAAGATTTGGGGGTTTAGGGTTTAGATCGGTTCTCAAGATTTTAATCGAAGAAGGATTAGCCAAAACTGGAAAATAGAAAGAAGAAAATAATTACCTTGAAGAAGTTGGAGGGGCATAAGAAGAAATTAGAAGAAGAAGATCAAGGGAAGAAAAGAAGCACCGTTAGAGAGAAGAGAGGAAGGAAGCAACCAAAGGGTTTGTTTTTTATTAATCAATAGTTAAAATTCGAGTTTATGGCTTTAGACCACTTAAATAAGTAAATAAAGACATAAAATTACTAAAATACCCATAGAATAAAGCAAATAAAGACATAAAATTACTAAAATACCCTAAACCAAGCAAAAACGCGCAAATAACATAAGTACGAGAAAGTTCGGGCGTTCGGTCTTCGCTCGGTCTTCTTTCTCCAATCTTCCTTCACACGTGTCTTCCCTGATATGTCCAATCACATGTGAAAGGTCTTCAGCTCCTCAATAATCGTCTATCCATAAGGACGACACTTGTGGTTGGCGCTTTCTTCGTTGGTACACCTTGAATGCGCTTGTGTCCGCATCACAATGTCTCTCTTTCAATCAGAGGATGAGAAAAATAAGACCTAAAAATCAAAGGGCATGGAGCTCATGAATGATTTCATGGACTCCATTGGTAGGATCTAGATAACAGTTTTATAGTAAAGTTTAACAAATATAACAAAAGGCTTATCACTTCACAGAGAAGTGGCTGAAACATGAATTTTCAGGGGCTGACAACATTATTGTTCCTCGAAAGTGCCCTTGGAACGTATTTCTTCATTACATTTGAAATCTTTCATTTATCTTCACTTAATAGGCAGCTCCTGTTATCATCTCTCTCTTTTCTTTTCTTTTCTTTTTTTTTTTTCCAAATTGTTCTTGGTTTCAGTCATTTTGCCGAGAAATTTGTCAATTCAACAATCGTTTTAAATAGTTTAGTTTCAATAGAAAATATAGCTTGAATGAAGCTTACAGTAAAGAAAACCCACCATATTCAACCACATGCAGCTCATCCTCATGGGAAGTGTTTATTCTCTTACAAATCAATCCTTCATGTCCCTTGGTGAATGTACATATCTATGGGTATTATTTAGATATGTAGATTAGAATCTCCAAAAGTGATTTGGAAATGATGGTGAACCTTTCAATAGGCCCGGTGCTCTGACATGAAAAATAAATAAATTTAATTGATTCAGTTCAATCATTAAAAATGAGGAAGTAGAAGGGAGAAAATCAAAAGTCCCATGTACATAATGCTTGAAATCCAACATTTTCAAAACCGGTCCCCCTCATCCAATCAATGCTGCATCAGCCTCTTTTACAATAAAATAGAGAATATAATAAAAAAACCCATGTCCATAAGAAGCATGACAGCATACACCGGTAAATGAATTTGTCTTATTAACATGTACCTCATTCATCTGATCATCCAATCTAATTCATATGTTTTCTTATGGGCCTGTTTGGTAGACACCTATTTTAGGAAGTCATAATCATTTTAGTTAAAAATATGATCTCTAATACATAATTTGGATTAACTATATGAGACAAACTCATCTTTAGGTGTCTACATCCCTAAGTTTTTGCTTTTTTCTGCATTGGCTTTTATCGGTTGATGAATGCAGAATTTTCAATTTTGGAAAATATGTTGATAGCTTTTACGTGCATCCCAGGGATCAGTATCCATCAGCATGTCTATATATCAAACACTGTTTTGCTTTATCTGTACTCACCTAACATCGGGGGAGAAGGAGGGGGATGGACATCGAAGAAATGCTGATGTGCATGAAATACTTCGGAGGACGCAATTCAAGACTGTTCCTGGTATCGGATTCCCTAAAACAATCCATGACCATGAGTAAGTAAAGAGGTTGCTTCTTTATCTTGTGATGGCTCATAGACATGAAAAGTCATAGTTAGTTTCTCGTTAAGATTCATTTGAGGTCTTTTCTTTCTATTCCCTGTACCATTTGTTCTATGATTTTTTATTTTTTATTTTGCTTTTGGGGTTATCTCTCCTGACTTTGCCAAATATAAAAAGAAATTTCCATGAGAATTCTTGTTAAAACAAGTGCATGAAGTATGATGAAAGCTGTGTAGGTGGTTGTTATGGTAAATAGTATCATGATAACTGACTTCTCATGGCTTCACTTCACTTCCTATCTTACTTAAGTTGTGGCTATGATAAAATCCTGTCTAAGTTGCTCATTACAAAATTTTCTGTTTTGCTTTTGTTCAAATTGAAGAACTGTATGTTTGCGTTAAAAGCAAGATATATCCAGTTTTGTATTATTGAACATTAAAATTTAAAAAATTAAAAATTAAAAAAAAAGAAGATGCTGCGATGTGGGTCTTTCAAGTAGGCATTTTTAGTCAAAATGAGAACTTCGGTGAGCAGATGAAACTAACTAGTGTATTGAACCGTGAAAAACTCTCTCATGTAATCAAGAATATCTCCAATTGTTCAGACCAATTAATCTAGCTAGGAACATTTGTCAATCTAGAGATAATCAATGCTACCAATCACTCATGAAAGGTGCACACAAACGAGCAGACAGTTACATTGTGTGCATAAACTTTATTTAGATACATGTGTGCATGCATGCAGGGCAAAGGAAATGCATATGGATTGATGCATGTGCATATGATAATGTGCACAGTTACTCATACCACATTGATTAAAGTCATTTTTATGTAGGAGTGAGGAAACCCATGGTTTGTGTAAGAACTTTAAATGTGACACCAATAGACATCAAAGCTTTACAAAGAACTTCATACAAAGGAAAAGTTATTTATATCTGCATACCTTTGGAAGTTGATCATTACTATCCCCATAGGTTCACGTTATATAGTCGTCTACATGCCTTTGGCAAAAAGAACTCCAGATCAGGGAATCCCAAATCGGTTACGGCCGATACGTAACGGTAACGGTGGGACCCGTTACACGATACGAGGTCGAAACGGCCGTTACGAAATTTTGTACCAGTAACGGCCGTTACGGGCCATAACGGCCGTTACGGACCCGTAACGGCCGTTACGGGTCTTGAAAGAAAAAAAAAAAAAAAAAAACGAAAAAAATCCTTACCTTTTCCCCTTTCTTTTCTTCTTTTTCTTCTCTTTCTTCTTCTTCTTCTTCTTGGCTGCGGCTGCGGCTGCGCCTTCTTCCTCCTCTTTTTCTTCTTCTTCTTCTTCTTCTCTCTCTCTCTCTCTCTCTCTCTCTCTCTCTCTCTCTTCTTTCCCTCTCTCTCTTTTTTCTTCTCTTCTTTCCCTCTTTTTTCTTTTCGGTTTCCCTCTCTACCCCTTTTTGTTTTTTTTTTTTTTTTAATTTGCAGCAGTAGCTGCTGTAGGTACGTGTCACGCTAAGACCAGCGCTGACACTTCTCGAGCTCCGAGTTGTACGAACGGTTCAAAGGAGATCAAAGTTATATGGCCCCCACAGTGATGTATTTATTACATCTACACCGTTCATCTATTTTCAGAGATCATTTTAGAGCACCAGCCAAAAAATGAATTATATCCCGAGATCATCTGAACCACACCAAAAATAACAGCAGAAATAATGATTTTCAGAGTTAAAAAATTCATAGGGCGCACAATAACGTTTATTTTCCATCCGATCAGACTCAAGTGGGCCCCACCATGATGTATATATTTTATCAATGTCGTCCATCCATTTTGTCAAATCATTTAAGGTTAGGATTCAAAAAACTAGTAATATCCAAATCTCAGGTGGACAACACTATAGGAAATAGTGGTTATAGAATGCTCACCATTAAAAATTTCTTAAGGTCCATTGTAATGTTTATTTTCAATCTAACCTATTAATTGGGTCACACTGACATGGATGAAGGGAAAACACACATGTCAGTTGATCTAAAACTTTTCTAGCCCTCAATAAAATTTTAATGGTAAACGTTTAATTATTATTGTTTCTTATGGTGGAGTCCACCTAAGCTTTGGATGTGTCTCATTTTTAGGCTCATGCCCTAAAATTATTCGGCAAAATGGATGGACGGTGTGGATATAACACATTCATCATGGGTGGGGCCCAAAAAACTTTGACACGTGTGCTGCACTTCACAATCCGAGTCCTGCCTAATTTAAGCCTTATAAATTTGTACATGAGACATATATTAACTTAAAATTTAGTAATTAAATTGTGGCTGCAATTGCTAACTCACAATGCCAAAATCAAATTGTTTGAATAGTTTTAATTGGTAATTTGTGGACTTTTATTTTTTAAAATAGGGCCTTTTGATTAATTTTTTATGATTCATCATCCAATAAATGTCCACCAATTTATAAGTAGAATAATGACAATAAATGGCATGAATTTGAGGCTGATTTAGAGCATATATTGGTCCTCCAAGTCAGCCCCAAATTGGCAACGCCATCTACCTTAATTTAATTTCATTTTTTTAAAGAACTATTGAGAGAAATGATATCAAGTTGTTAAGTATATAAATTACATATTTAGAAAATTAAATATATGAATTTTGTAGTCAAATTTAAGTTACCTAGTTAAAAATTAATTAGATAGTCCGATACAACTTCTCACCAAAGAGTGGACCGTTACACCACCATAAACATGTTCCAATTTACAAATGAATGCATATTTGGAATGCTTAGAATATTCTGGATTTAATCCATATTTTTTCATATTTTTTTGGCAAAAAAAAAAAATTGTACCGTTACGGGCCGTTACACCCCCGTATCGCCGTTACGCCCCCGTATCAGTATCGGTTTCGGAGGGCACCATTACACCAACCGATACCGATATGGGACACCTTGCTCCAGATACCATGTGACCACATGCATTTGGGCTTTCTTGCTAGAAAATGTAAACATATTAGCCCCCAAAACAAGAAAGAGTACACGGACATGTAGGTTGTGCATGTGATTTAGAAGAAGCATCTTGCTTGCAAACTCAAAAGAAATTTCTTATGGAAAGGCAGGGGAGAAGCACAATGGTATCATTTGGTAAAATGTAATGATGTTTTGAAATCAAAGAAGAAAAGGGGCTTGGGAATTAGCAAGACTAGAGAGGTATTGCCGTATTGGGCTCTCCTCTCAAAGCGGTGGTGGCAATCTGGTTGCACTGAGGAGTTTGATTTGAATCAAATATGGCATCAAGGAGAGGTTGGGCACCATGGGACGTGAGAGGAGCTTAGTTGCACAATCCTTCTAATCAGTTGCTACTCCTGCTTCCTAGCTGTTTGTACTTGCTAACATTTTGAAATAGAGATGTTTCCCTGCTCCTGCACCAGAATATGTTGCTGCCTCGATTGATGCTTTTTACAACTATAGAGAGGCACCTAGGGGATTGGTGTTGTGGAAGAATGTCGGTAAGTTGGGAGAGCTAACAGACTAAGTGGGCTTAAAACCTTTATGGAGGGGGTGAGGTTTAGGGTGGTGAAAGGTGAGAAGGTTATATTTTGGGAGGATACATGGTTAGGAAATGAACATTTGGTGCTTGCTTTTTCCTCTTATATATACAGTGGCAAGCTGAAAGGAGGTCCAGGAGTGTGCTAATTGGGGGAAAGCATGTATCAAATGTTATTTTTTGAAGGAACCTTAAAGAGGAGGAGATTGTGGAGTATATTAATCTTCATGCAAGAGAAATTTGTAGGCAAAAAGGATCTAGAAGTGAGCTCCTATGGGCAAGTTCTCTAGATCAACAAAATTTTCAATTAGGATCAAGGCCAACAATGTGCATCACCAGCTCCTGAGCATTTCTTTCATGTGTTAAATAGGCAAAAGGAATCGATCAATCATCTATCTATGGAGTGTGAGAGTGGCTTCTGAAATTTGGTCTTTTTTTCTGTCTTTTTTAGGTGGGTTGGGTTCTCCAAGTGAAAAAATTCCGGCCTTCTAAAAGGCAAGGAGGCCCTTTCAAGGAAAGAGGCAATGTACTTCAACAAATACTCCCTCATGCATATATCATAGGGCATTTGGAAAGAACAGATTATAAAGGTATCGTTGTTACAAAGGGTCAGCTGTTACCCGATCTTGATTTGGTTGCTTTCCCAATGTGCTTTTGACCCAGCTGAATTTGTTCACATGGCCTTGAGAATGCACACCTATCGCAAACCTTGCCACTGCGTAGAGTAATAAGGAGATAAGATTCACCTATGGGACTGGGTATACTTACACAATGACTAGATTGGAATCAATCCGTTGCTTGTACGTAATTGGTCACGCAGCATGCGTGGCTCAATTCACACCATGGATGATCAAGCATTCGTTGTCTGCATGATTGTCAAGGGGAATCCATCTGATCAATGAATGATCCATCCCCGCTACAATATATAGGCTTACATTTGGGTACGGATCTGATTGTGCCGATCTCTCTGAGCCTCATCCCAGTCATCTCATTAATCAAGATGGAGATCCATCTCATATGTACATGCATCTCAATATGAATCACTCCTGTCATGCATACCTACACAATGGTCTACACTGTGCGAGAAGTGGACCAAACCTTTTAATTGACGAATATTGACCACATCTCTTCACGATGGGCAATTTGAATCTGTGTGCACATGTTATACTAAAACGATCACATCCATACATATAAACTCAAATATTGGAAAATCTCAATATAATCCATTGAATAAATACGTACATGTGTTGATAATGGTATGATGGGCTGCACAAAGTCTAACAGTGAATACATCAAGAGAGCTTGACATTGAAGCTAGCTTCCATCCTTCAGCTGACGGGTGGAAGTTGAAGAGTTTTTTGCTTCCCAGAGAGAGAAAAGAATCTTTGTATCATCGATCATTAGATGCCAGGTAACTTTCTGCCTTTCCTCTTTTTTGATGGCTTTAGTAAATCAGTGGTTATCTCTATAATAATTTTTTTTTTTTTTTTTTTTTAAAAAAGTCAATGCTGGGTGACTGATTGTTCATAAACTTCATGGATGACAACCTGTGTTTTAGATTGTTATAATTGCACACGGGAATTCCTTCCCGTTGTTGTAGTTCTATTGTCTTTAATACAAGTATCCATTACCCATTAAGAAATCATCCTATCAAATCATGTGACTTCTTTTTTCATTTCCAAGTTCCTATGGGAAATTTTACTTGAGTGCATTGCTTCCTTTCAGGCGAATTATATGGTTAGGGGATTTGAATTACAGAATCAACTTATCATATAATAAAACACAAGAACTCATCTCTAGGAGAGCTTGGTCCAGCTTGAGTGAGAGTGACCAGGTGAGTTAACTTACCCTGTGCATTGCAAACACAAACCCATGTAAAGGAAACTAGAATACTTCCTGATGTTTCCTTTTTCCAGTGACTCTTGATCCACCTGATTAATTTCTGAATTCTGACGTTGATTGATGACTGTCCTGAAGATATTTTGCAATCTTGTGACAGCTGATACGAGAACTAAAGAAAGGCCGTGCCTTTGATGGGTGGTCAGAAGGTACTTTAACTTTCCCGCCAACATACAAATATGAGTTTAATTCGGAGAAGTACGTTGGGGAGGATCCAAAGGCCGGAAGGCGTACTCCAGCTTGGTATGTCTCTACTAGTCATTGCTTATCCGTTTTGATTGATCTTATTCTTTTTTGTGTTATCTCTGTTGTTGAATTTCATCTGTTCATTTGTTTGTCCATCCACTCATTGATTTGGAGTGGTGTGTGCCTGTTTGAGTCTGAATTTGGAGAACACCCATAAACTGCAAATACTCGTATACTTAGAGAGAATGCCCATAAATGAAAGGTAGGTGATGTCATCAATGCGTGCAATGGTGATGTATGTGGGTTCCCATACGTAGCCTATGAAACTATAATTAGCACACATCCACACAGACATCTAGGGCCTGTTTGGATACCACCAAATAAGTTACTTTTTAACTTGTTAAGTGATTAAGTTGCTTTTTTCACTTAAGTTAGTTTGGAAGCATCATTGTAAAAGTAACTTATCTCAATAAGTTTGTTTTTTTTTTTTTTTAGCTTTTTAACTTATTACTTTTCTACTTCTCTTTTTCACGGTCCATGTCAATGGAGGCACCACATGATGGACCGTCCACATCAAAGGTAGGGCTACAATGGACCGTCCACATCAAAGGTGGGGCTACGATGGACCGTCCACATCAAAGGTGGGCCTCACATGATGGATGACCCCTCTTAATGTGGGCCCACATAATGGATGGTCCACATCAAAGGTCAGCCCATAATGATAAACAACCCAGATCCAAAGTAGGTTGGTATGATGGACAACCCACTTCAAAGGTGGGGGCCCACATGATTGCTGGTCCACATCAAATGTGAGCTCCACATGATGGGCAATGGACATTGAAGCCGGGCCCCACGGGATGGATGGCCTACAACAAGGTGGCCTCACATGATGGACGGTCCACATCAAAGGTCAGCCCCTAATGATGAATAGCCCACATCCAAGGCAAGCCCTGCATGATGGGCAACCCACATTGAATGTGGGGCCCACATGATGGACAGTCCACTTGAAAGGCGGGCTCCACATGATGGGCAATTAATAATGGTGGGCCCCACATGATGGATGGTCCACATCAAAGGTTAGCCCTAATGATGAGTGGCCCATATCCAAGGCAAGCCCCGCATGATGGATGAGCCTCATCGGAGGTGGGGCCCACATGTGGTCTACATCAAATGTGGGCTCCACATGATGGGCGGTGGATATTGAAGGTGGGCCCCACATGATGGATGACCAACATCAAAGGCGGGCCTTACACAATGAATAGTGCATATTAAAGGTCGAATCCTAATAATGAATGGCCCACATCCAAGGTGGGCCCCTCATGATGGACAACTCACATCAAAGGTGAGGCATACACATTGAACAGTCCACGTCAAAGGTTAGCTCCACATGATGGACGATGGATGTGATGAGGATTAAATAGACGTGAGGGATAATTACTTATGATGTTGAAAACCAAACATGCTTTTCTACTTTTGGGCAGATAAGTATTTGCTAAATAAGTAGAAACCAAGATAAGCTACTTTTTTTTTTTTGGTTAGCTTGCTAGTACCCCCACTGTCAGTTCACACTTCACTGTTAGCCACCCCCACTAGGGATCGACACCAAGACCTCAGTGTTGAAACAAGGTATCTCTCACTCAGTCTACCACTTGAGCTATGGATCAGGGTGTACCAAGATGAGCTACTTATGGCATAAGTAGCTTATCTAAAGTAACTATCGATCCAAATGCCCCCTTAATGTTAGGAGGGGGAGTTGGTCCAATGCCAACAGAGGCTTGGAAGGTACTGCACTTCCATCTCATTACCACACACGTGGAATACATGGATTAGATGGGACCCATTCATTCAGTAGGTCCAATAGCGTGCCACCAACCAAAAAAAAATAATGTTTGGATGCTCCTAACCCTTTAATCAGAAATTGCTTGCACTCAGTGAGAAAAGGGTTCATTTATTTGGTGGCAAGGATCATTTGATCAAGGCTTTTTCCATTAGTGGCCAACCAATGGCGTAAACTGGATGATGCATGATTTGGATCATTATACACATATCACATGGACAATACACAATGCAAAAGTAGGAAACTTCCATGCCTTAGGAAGCATTTGATAGCTTTCCATTAAAAAAAAAAAAACAAAAAAAACTGCGAGCTATAATCAAATGTAAAAACACCATCTCTTGAATAAAAAAAAAAAAGAGAGAATACATGAATATGAAATATATATATATATATATATATATATATATATATATATATATATATATATATATATATATATATATATATATATATATATATGTCTTAAAGAATATTTAAAATGATTTATGGGGTTTTCCATGATTCCATGCATGGACATGCATACTTCTACCAAACATGCATGTGAACTATGCTAGGGGAAGACATCTTTTGCTAAATATCTCGTGTAAACTACTTTTCCTCTTTCCTCTATGTCCATGTTTTTTTATGAATCTCTCAAGTCTTGCATCTGTTTGGTTAGTATGGTGACATTTTTGCATTTGGACAATTAGAGTTACGTGTACATGTGTACTTCGTGCCATATATGGGCTGTTTGTATTTGGGTAATGTTGTGTTGACAAGGAGTCGGAGCAACTGTACATCATCCATGGTTTGTCAACCCCCTTGTGCATGGGAAGAATGCACTTTTGGACCAATAGTCATGGATATATGATCATTAGACCATGGATTGGATATCTCTGGTGGAGAGTTGGAGCTACTTGCTAGTGACCTGCTAAGGTTTTAGTGCACATGAGGATCACACTTGTGCACATGCGTGGCAGGTTCTAGTCTACCACTTGTGTAACCATCCAAGTTCAAGCATCCCACATGTGCATATGTGCCATCATCAATCTTCAAGCACTAAAAAATGCATCACATGTCAATGTGCACATGTTTCAAGTGTGCACCTGCACATGTGTAAATGTGCCACCAACCAATCTTTAAGTTCTCCGCATGTGTCACAATATATCCTATCAATTTTCTAGGGCAACAAACAAGCGATAGAACAACTGGTCAGCAACAACATGCCATGACCAACTAGCCTGACAACATGTCGTCGATTGCTAATTGTAACACAGCTTTGCCCAAATGCAAACAAGCCATAGGGACACAAAGTAGTGAAATAAATATGAGCAATTTCAATCCCTTTCTTTCTCAGGCTTAGAGAAATTGAAACAATGAATGATGAAAGCCGACCTAGATAGCTGGGACAAGACTATGATACTGATGATGGATGTACCCTGCCACTTTACTTAAAGATTATTTATATAACGCATAGTTCTAAAACTCGATGACTTGGCTCGAAACTCAGTCGAATCAACTTGATCCAAGTTTATTGGAACTCGCTGACAAGTTTGACTCGGGCGGGACTCGACAAGAGTCATCGAGTTGACTCGAAAACTTGGTCGACTTGACATGACTCAGTGTGGCCTGATCAAATCATTCAGCCAGTTATTTAACTTTTTCTTTTTCAAAATAAAAAATAAGGGAGGAAAGTTGATCAAGCGATTTTCTCGAGAGAAAATAGACCATTACAAGTGACTATTAGATGCATTTGTGTTTTGTTAGGGATATTTTTTATATTACCACTATTTCCAAATATATTAAAATTTTTACACAACCTCCATACTTGATAAAGTGCCGAGTCAAGTCGAGTGAAGACTAAATCAATTCTTTGAGTTGACCTGACCCGGCTGAATATCAAGTGAGTTAGAGTTTTCAAGTTTTTGAACTATGGTATAAGGATCCAACTTACCATTCATTTCCCCATGAACTACTAAAAAGCATGATTATGAATATTAAAATTATGAAAATGACATCTGGATATTCAGTTATGGATAGAACTACCAAAAAAACATGCACAAAACTGGCATGTCTTACCCTTTAGAAAATGATCCCACATGACATCATGATTCCATATCTTTATTCACTTGAATTTAATAAATGGTCCCACATGACATCGTGTTTCCATTTTTTATTCACTTGAGTGGAAGTGCTTGTTGTCCGTTCAGGTGTGACCGCATTCTCTCGTTTGGAAAGGGGATTAGGCTATTGAATTATAAGAGGGTCGAGCAGAAGCTTTCGGATCATCGTCCTGTGGCTGCCACTTTCACGGCCGAGGTCGAGGTCTTCTGTCATAGGAAGCTTCAAAGAGCTCTAACATTCACAGACGCAGAACTAGAAAATGGCAATGTTATATCGGAGATGGATATTGATGCCGGCATGAGCCGTTTGAGGCTTGGAGAGGTCCGTTTTCTGCCTATATAAGAATTACATAACTGCCATGTGGACCACTGGGTTAAAAATCAATCCTGACCACTGGGTTGCTTGTTGTCCACCTGAATCCTGGCTTGCCTGCATGGCCATATACAGGGAGCTTTTCTAAGCCCACATGCACCTCTTTCTGCATCGGGCACTTTTGTCAGACATTCAAGCCATGCATCTGATGGGCCCCATGTTCAAAAAATAGGCTGGCACACGTATGAAAAGAATGGACGGTTTGAAAGAATTTGATGAATGTCCACCTTCTATGTATACATGACCGGCTTGTTGAGTTGACCGACCTGTTGCTTGGGCAAGGTCATCTATACAGTAGTGCCCAGTGCCCACCTAATACATGGCTCAGATGTCCAATATGTGTCGGGTTGGCATATGTCTGTAAGTAGAGAGATGCTGGGGCAATTTGCTCAAGGAAAGATCGAAGATGTGATTCTTAACAAAGATGCTGATAATGAGGCACACGTGTATGATCCAGGCTACTCATCATGTGGGGCCCACTGAAAACATGCCCAATGCCAAAAAAGCCAAAGAAGTGGACCACATGGGTGCCTTGACTTTCATTTTTTCTCACACACATGTTGGCCCACCTGATTAGTGCTTTGCAATGTTTAGGCCAGGTGCCCTGCTGGATGAGTGGCCAGGATTTCACGGACATATGCCTGTGACTCACATCTTCAATCTCTTCCCTCACGAGTGGCACTTCTCATGTCTAAATCAATGCCCGGCTAGTAAGACTCAGTTCTCTAAATCTCCCAACTGATAATAAACTAAGAACTCAATTATTTTCTGTTCTTGTGTAGGAATTCTCTGGGTGGGAACGTTAGGACGGTGCGGCCTGCTGGGCAAACCTGAAGATACACCAAGGGAGAAGCTGGGTGAATCCCCACAACTGTCTCAGTTCGATACATTTTTTGTTCATGAGATCCGACAGAGGAAATCACCCATTACTTCAGGTCCATCCCTGATCGACGATGTATATTGTTTTTTGTGGAATTTGTATATTCGAAACTCCTGATTGATTTCTCAAGAACGTAATTGATAGATCCCCTTTCCACTACAAGATTGTCCTCTGAACCCAATCAAATACATCCAAACAAGAGACCTTATGGTTGGTTGATGGCTGTGCAATCCGCTGTACAATCCCCTGTAACTAATTTTTCTAATGAACTCAGAAGTTTGGTAAAATAAAACACAAAATTTAATTAAATAATAATAATAATAATAAATCAGAGAATGAAAAGTTTGGGTTTAATATGGTTTGGACTAAAAAATTGGGAGTGAAAAAAGGCCATATTTGTGAATATGAGTGTATTTATTATATATGAAAAGGTTAAAATAGAATACCGTGAGTGAAATAATTAAATTTTTTATGTATGAACAATAATGTATATAGATACTTGGATGGTTCTCTTTGACTCTCAAATTCTTCCTTTCTCAAATAATCCACATATAAATCAGTCAATCTCTATTAAAAAACTTCACCTTCTATTCAAATTTATAAATGGGTGGTGACTGGCAAAAATCAAGCAAGCCTGATTTTATTTTTTTTCCGGCTCTGGACCTAAACTGGGATTATGCATCTAATGATTTGAGTGCATTTGGCATACACATCACAGTTAGCCCTGCCAAAATTCAAGTCCTGCCTCTTCGACCATACAAAAAAGATAAAAGAAAAAAAAAAGGGTTTGCATCGAATGTTGCTTTTGATTTTGACAGGCTACCATGATGTTTGTGTAAGGTCCGCTCTAACCATTTATTTAGTCTCATATTAGGCCTAGAGATGAAAAAAATCAGGTTGATCTATGATTTTGATGGGCCACACCAAAAGAAACAGTTGTGAGAGAGATGTGCACCCTTGATTTTTGGAGGGCCCATCTGCGATAAGTATATGAAATCCACTCCAACCATTAGATTTCACCCAGAAATTTAAGCCTTTGGCCAAAAAATATTCCCCTTTGTGATTTGTTTGGGCCATGCTAATGGAAATAGTTTGAAAAGTGGGCCACACTAATGGAAATAGTTTGAAAGGTGAACACTGTTTCCAATCTTGTGGTCTACTTGAATCACGCGTGGAGCTGATTTTTGGGAACTTGGCCTCACATGGGGTGATGTATCTGGTGGTTGGGGTGGATTGTGCATAAACATCATGGCCACAAACTCATTCGCTGATATGAATTAGGTAGTTTTTTTTCATATTTATATTAGTTTTTTTTTTTTTCTTATGCCTTTATCTCAAAATCCAATAATTCTGTCAGTGTAGGGCTTTAGGTGTGTTGGTTAGGTTCTTAATAAGTGGTGTTGATGACAAAATCTGGTCGGCCCTCTCTCCACTTCACCCTCTGCGTATCGTCCCTAAAACCTGCACCAAGAGGAAAGGCAAAGGTGACCCTGGCTAAGCCAGGGGACCCTCCGATGCCTAAGTCAGGACAAAGGGAATTAGGGTCTAGGTAGAGTAAAAGAGAGCTCGATTTCGCGTACCTGTAGACATAGCACTGCGGGCCATTTATACTTGCCTGTGGGGCGGTCCGAATCCGATGATCTCGGCACGATCAGAGGGATTCTGAGATCATGGAGATACTGCCCGCAATCTATTGATTGCGCTGCGTATCTGGCGGATCGTGCACATCTGCGAGCGAAGTTATCGGCCACGTTTGATTATGACAGTTTCCATGTAAAGCGAGTAGACGCACGTCAGAAGGTCTGCTCGGCTCGGCTTGCCAGGCCATATCGAAGAACGCTCCGAGTAGGACGTTGTCCGACCAGTCATACCAAATTCGATTCGACTGACTTAAGTGCCTCGGAGTTGGGGGTAGCAGATTATCTGATTTGACAATTAGGACCAACTCCGAGCTGACTTTGTCTCGAAGACGTTCGCGTGTTGTTGTTGCGATGTTGTAGTCTTGATCAGATGGATCATGCCTTGGGCGCCTCAGCTCAGACTTCAAGTCCGGTTAACGTTTTGCCACCGGCTCGGATCTCTCCATAACAGAAGCCCCCCACTCTTCGAGCTTGCTTGCTGGCTCGGAGAGTACTTATACAGGAAATCTCCCACCCTTATCGCAATGATGACGGGTCTCGAATCGCTCGTGTTGGTCACTTTAGTTAACGCGTGGCGACGGTTACGATCCCGGATCTTCTCCCAGCCTATGAGAAGTTGCCACGCAGGCTTGAGGTGGCGTATTTATGATGGCTCCGACCGCTGGGGCGTCGCTTCCCATGTCGAGGCACACTACCCGATGTCAGAGCCGTACCGTTGGTTCGATTCTCATCCAATGTGGTATTGCCAAGTGTGCTTGGAGATTGGCTCGTGTCGATTCGGCTGCTGCCATCAAAGCTTTCCATCAATGCGAAAATCCTTTGCTGCCTATATAAGGCGCCCGGGACTTTCGTCTGCCATTTTACGTTTTGGTTTATAAGAGCACACCGGATGAGGCGATTTTCGACGAGAGGCGATTCCGGCCGAATTCGAAGTTCTCGGCAGAAGGCGATTTCCGGCAATCACCCGGTGAGTCTCGCTGACCTTCGTCCTTTTTTCTTCCATGTCTTCCGATCTGGAAGTGGTTCGCGAATACGGCGATGACTCCGAGCCGGAGACCACTGAAAGTGGGAGTGGGTCTTCCAAAAGCCCTTTCGAGACCACTCTCCTGTATCCCCTGCCTCGAAAATAAAAAATGTTGGCTTCTAAGACCAAGCAGACCAACAAGAAGACAGCCCCCCGAGCGCGCCAAGTTGAGACCACTACCACCACCGAGATGCCTGCGAGTCTGCGTACCGCAAAGGTAGTTCCCGAAGGTTCTGTCATGTCAGAATCTCAGATGAAGTGGATTCGTTCGGAGTTCCAAATCCCTGACTCCGTTCAGATAAGGGCTCCCGGTCCTTTGGACGCTGTTGGGGCTCCGGTCGAGGGGGAAGTGGCTATCTTCCTTTGTGCGCTGCAATGTGGGGTCCGGCTCCCTCTACATCCCTTCATCAGGAAGGTTGTAGCTCACCTCGAATTGGCCCCCGGGCAGTTTACTCCGAATGCCTGGAGGGTAATGATCTCTGCCTACATTATCTGGAGGCAAGTTGGTAACTTCGAGCTGACTCCAGAGGAGCTGCTGAGCCTATACCTGGTCAAGCCTGATAGCAACGATCCATGGTACTATGTTGCTACTCGGGGGAGCAAGGGGTCGGGATTAGTGATGCACCTGCCAACTTCCAACAAGGAATGGAAGAATAAGTGGTTCTGGGCGGCAGGTCACTGGGAGGCACCAGCGGCTGAGCTTAGGGCCTCGACGGCCCGTATTCTGACCCACTTTAAGAGACCAGGTCAGACTTCATCTGGCATCCGGGTTGCTATCTTGGTTTTCACATATTTCCGTTGAAGTGACATTTTTTTTTTTTTGCAGCTTTCGTAAAGGGGTTGCCGCTCATCGACTCGGTCCAGAAAAATTAGATTGCAAAGGCCAGAGCACGGTCGGAGGTGTTTCGCTCCTGGGCTGATCTAATCACTGTGGCCAACCTCCACTAGTCTGGGCTCTGCAAATCCCAACCTTCGCCTACATCCCTCAGTAAGTTGCCTTGATCTCTTCGATGAACTTTCCTTCAGTTAGTAGTTGACATGATTTACTTTTTCACAGGCATGGCCGAGGCATCTGGGGCTCGGAAGAGGAAAGCGGCTCTGACTGCGGCGGAGTTGCTAAAGGAAGCTCTCCGAGTGAAGATCACTCGGAAGAAGGCGGCTCCCTCTCGTGTGGGGGAGTCTTCTACTGCGCCGACCCCAGCAGCCCCAACCCCGAGGCCAGTTGGCTTGTCCTCCGCACTGCCGACTCCGGAGCGCCCTAGCACTGTCGCGGCTCTCACGGCAGTCTTACGCCCATTGATACGGCCTCCACCAGGGCTCGTCGAAATGACTGTGGTCGGTACCCCAATCGTGCCGAGTTCCGTTGCTCCTCGAGCTCCCACCGTCGCCGTTCTCCCCACCGCAGAGGTGCCTGCCGCGGTCCCCGAGGCCCCCATCGTTGTTCCTTCCTCCTCCGAACTGGAGGAGGCCAATAAAATGGCTGACAATTTGCTTTCCCCCTCGAGGTCGGGGGAGAGGCCCATGCCGAAGGTCAAAACTCGGCCGGCTGCAGGGTGGGGGCCAAGGGGGCTGAGGCCTCGACTCAGGCGGGCACAAGTAGTGGGAGGTTTGAGCCCGGCTATCATATGGCGTGCTTGGCTCCGTGGGCTGCTAAGCATGCAAAGGAGGAGGATATCGCTCAGACCCTTAAGCGGTCGGAGGGCGACTTCCTGAACGACTTCGCCTTCGTATGTTACATAGTATGTATCCGAGAAGACTCTCTTTCTTTCATGCCGTTATACACATTCTGTAGATTCTGATCTTTGTTTCTTATTTAGGCCGTCCCGGTGTTGCTCTCGATTCGGCAGAAGGTGCGAGAGTACAAGAAGAGGGAGGAGGAGTTGGAGGCTCTTCAGGCCGAGACAGCAGCCTTAATGTCTGAGCAGACTAATCTGCGCCAACAACTCACGGGCGAGAGGGCCAGGGTTAGGCGACTGCAGGGAGTCGTCGTCGACTTGGAAGCCAGGGAGCTGCATCTGCAGGATAAGGCAGATGACTTTAAGAAGAGTGGCGATGCAGTGTCCGCTGAGCTGACCCGCGCCAGGGCCCACGCGGACTCTTTGGCCATGGAGACTGCTCGGCTCGGTGAAGCCCTGAACCGCGCCAATGCCGAGGCGGCTGAAGAACGGACACGGGCCGTGAATTAGGCTGTGGAAGCTCAGCGGGCTAAGGACGAGGCTTCTTTGGCCGCAGCGGTTGCCACCACAATTGAAAATTTCAAGACCTCCAAGGAGAGAGACACTGAAGCTGTAACGTTCTACAACCACAGCTTCGACGCTTGTCTTGAGGCAGTTCTGGGTTCATATCCATACCTCGATCTTGATTCCCTCCTGCCCGACGACTCCGAAGATGCCCCGACCGAAGTCGTCTGCTCGGACCAAGCCCCCGACGCCAAAGCTCCTGACGCCCAAGTTCCTCCTTCGACCTGAAGACGCTTTATCGTTTTGTTTTTTTTTTTATAATCCATCGTTGTATCTTAACCAATGTACTTTTGCACCTCCGAGGG
This sequence comes from Magnolia kwangsiensis, assembly GCA_037074715.1. NCBI lineage: Eukaryota > Viridiplantae > Streptophyta > Magnoliopsida > Magnoliales > Magnoliaceae > Magnolia > Magnolia kwangsiensis. The sequence continues at coordinate 46,802,993 of CM073571.1, read as the reverse complement.
GATTCAATGAAAAGCACTTTTTTTTTTTACATTGTGTCAACTTGCCGTGAGATGCTGTCAAGCTGATTTCTTTTTACGGGCCTAGTCCCTTGTTTGTTGCTTAATCCGTTTTCGGCCCAAGTCTTAGTTGGGTTCAATCTTTTAGAGTGCTCGGTTCGTCGCACATCGGGCGAAAGCTTTTCATTGTCGTATGTCGAGCCGAATACTCCACTGGAGAATCGGACTATGATTAGGCTTTCTCCCTCAAAAGGGATGCCTTGTCGATCTTTGTAGGATTATGCTCCGACCCCTTAGGGGTCGGACCATTAGGTCATAGTCGTACTAACCAAGATAGTCGAGTAAACATCCGAGGCCGAATTGAAATTTTTATTAAAAGCCTTAAAGGCTAGTCGCTCGGAGGCATACATTTTATTATGAGACTTAAAGGCTAGTTCCTCATGGGTAGTAGATCTTCAAGTGTTTGGCATTCCAAGGGTGAGGGAGATGACGGCCTTCGAGGTCTTCCAAGTGATACGAGCCTGGTTTGGCGGATCTGACCACGTGATACGGACCTTCCCAATTGGGTCTGAGCGCTCCTGCCCCTGGCTCAGCCGTGTTCTAGAAGACCCGTCGGAGGACTAAGTCCCCTGGTTGAAAACGCCTGGCTTTGACCTTTGAATTGTAGAAGCGCGCTACCTGCTGGTGCCGAGCCGCCGTTCGGAGCTTTAAAACCTCTCTGAGTTCTTCAAGCAAGTCCAGATTAGCGGCGATCTGCTCGGAGTTTTGATTTTCTTCGAAGCTGCTTACTCGTGCCGTAGGGAGTCCTATTTCTACTGGTACCATTGCCTTCGAGCCATAGGATAACGAAAATGAGATTTCACCCGTCGAGGTCTGGGCTGTGGTCCGGTAAGCCTAGAGGACGAAGGAGAGCTCCTCGGCTCAATTTTCCTTTGCTTTTTTCAGCTTTGTCTTGAGATGATGTTTGATGATCTTGTTCACCGCCTCTACCTGTCCATTTGACTGTGGGTGCCGAGGCGATGAGTAAGCGTTCACAATGTCAAGCCCTTGACACACACTACGGAACTTGACATTATCAAATTGGCGGCCATTATCGGAAACAATGGTTCGTGGGACCCCGAACCGGCAAATGATATTCTTCCACACGAAATCGATTACTTTCTACTCAGTGATCTTCGCAACTGGCTCGGCCTCTGCTCACTTGGTGAAGTAGTCGACCGCAAATATAGTGAACTTTACTTGTCCCTTCCTAGTGGGCAAGGTACCGATGATGTCGATCCCCCATTGGGCGAACGGCCACGACCCACTCATGAGGGTCATCTCTTCTGCCGGTTGCCTCGGCATGACAGCAAAATGCTGACACTTGTCACACTTCCGAACGAAATCTTTAGAGTTTTGCTTAAGAGTCGGCCAGAAATACCCTTTACGAAGTATCTCCATGGCCAAGGCGCGACTGCCTGAATGGTTTTCGCAGATTCCCTCGTGAATTTTTCGAATCACGTAGTCGGCTTCATCCGGTCGGAGGCACCTAAGGTAAGGCTGAGAATGCCCCTTCTTGTACAGCACTCCGTCCAATATAGCGTATCGGGCCGCTCTGACCTTAAGTCGCCTCGCCTCGCCTCGCCTCTAATTTGTCCTAGGGGGTTTCACCGGATGACAGATAATTGAAGATTGGGTCCATCCAACTAGGAATGGACTGGACGGGATTGACTTTCTCCGACTGGTTGATGCTTGGGTGTTCAACGAACTCGACCGGGACGAAACGCGGGATCCTTCCCTCGGAGGACGAGGCGAGTTTTGCTAACGCATCGGCCCATGAGTTCTCGGCTCTGGGGATCTGCTGGATGGTGTAACTCCAAAATTTTTCAATCAGTTTCCTCGCTTCCTCGAGGTAAGCGATCATTCTGACTTCCTTGGCTTTGTACTCCGAGGAGATGTGGTTCACCACCAGCTGTGAGTCGCAACGGACTTGCAGAGTCTGGACGCCCAGGCTTGCTGCCAGCCTGAGCCCAGCTAACAACGCTTCATACTCGGCTACATTGTTTGAAGCTTTGAATCAGAGTCTGACTGCGTATTGGATCGCCGTTGAATCAGGGGCGACTAGGACAATCCCGGCTCCTGCCCATTTGATGTTGGAAGACCCATCAACATAAATGACCCATCCTGGACCCGACGCTGCCTCTTGGTTGCTCAACGGGACGGGTGGCGTCATCTCAACCTCCTTGCTGATCTATTCCTCACTCGGAACGGTGAATTCGGCGATGAAATAGGCTACCGCTTGACCCTTGATTGCCACCCTAGGGCGGAACTGAATGTCGAACTCTCCGAGTTCCACGGCCCACTTGGTGATCCAACCTGACACTTCAGGTCTCTGGAGGACCTGCCTCAGAGGAGAGTCCGTTAGCACAACTATGGATTGGGCTTGGAAATATATCTGCAGTCTTCTGGCCGCTACGACAAGGCAGAACGCCAGTTTCTCCAATGACCGGTACCTTGTTTCAGCTGGTACCATGGCTTTGCTTATATAGTATACGAGGTACTGCTTGCCTCTGACTTCTCTAATCAGAGCTGAATTGACAGCTGAAGCCGAGACAGCGAGGTAGAGGAGTAGAGGCTCCCCTTCTTCGGGCTTAGACAATAGGGGCGGAGAACCCAAGTACTGTTTTAATTACTGAAAGGCTTGCTCGCACTCTGGCGTCCACTGCGCCTTCTTATGGCCCTTCAGCTGCTGGAAGAAGGGAAGACATTTATCTGTAGCCCTGGATATGAAGCGTCCGAGGGCGGCAACTCTTCCCGTGAGACGTTGTATCTCCTTTAGAGTCCGAGGCGAGTTCATGTCGAGGAGGGCCTTGATTTTATCCGGGTTGGCCTCGTCCCTCGCTGGCTGACTTGAAAGCCAAGGAACTTCCCTGACTCAACTCCGAACGCACACTTAGCAAGGTTAAGCTTCATCTAATATTCTCGGAGGACGCTGAATGTTTCTCCGAGGTCAGCAAGGTGGTTGGAGGCTTGGGTACTCTTCACTAGCATGTCGTCCACGTACACCTCCATGGTGCGCCCGATCTGTCTGGCGAACATCTGATTCACCAGCCTCTGATATGTTACCCCAGCATTTTTCAGGCCAAACGGCATAACCCGGTAACAGTAGAGCCCTCTGTCAGTGACAAAGGTAGTCTTCTGCCTATCTGGGGGATGCATATCGATCTAGTTGTATCTGTAATAAGCGTACAGAAACGAGAGTAACTCGTGTCCGGCCGTGCTGTCCACCAGTTAGTCGATCCGAGGTAACGGAAAGCTGTCTTTGGGACACGCCTTATTCAGATCGGAATAGTCTACACAGACCCGCCACTTCCCGTTCGACTTCTTGACGAGTACAACATTTTCTATTCAGTCAGGGTAATATACCTCTTCTATGAAGCCCGCATCGAGCAAGACGGAGACCTCCTCGGCAATGGTTTCATATCGTTTGGCGTCGAACGGCCTTCTCCTTTGCTTGACCGGCTTATGATTTGGGTCCACGTTCAACCTGTGAACCAGTACATCAGGAGAGATTCCCGACATATCCGCATGCGACCATGCGAAAACATCTTGATGCTGCCTCAAGAAGGCTAGTAATTCGTTCCTCCGCTCGGTATTCAGTGATGATTCGAGCTGAACAGTTTTACTCGAGTCTGATTCATCGAGCGGTACTTTCATCAGATCTTCGACGGAGGAGCTTTCCATCGGTCCTCGAGGATCCAAGGCGTTCACTACGAGCGTTTGTTTGGCAGCTCCTTTTCTCACGGCTATAGCATAACATCTTTGGGCCTCGCGTTGATCGTCTCGGAGATAGCCGATCCCTCCTTCGGCTGGGAACATCATCAGATGGTAAGTTGAGACGACCACTCTCATTGCATTTAAGGAGGGTCGGCCCAGGATATATTGTGGAAAGATGGAACATTGACAACCAAAAAGTCCACCAAAAGTGTGACTTGATGTTGCCCTTCTCCCACTGTTACTAGGAGGGAGATAGTTCCTTCGGAGATTACTCTCTCCGGCAAAGCCATGCAAGGGAGTCTTCACGGGTCAGAGCCGAGACCGTGGAATTTCCATTCTTTCGAACGCCTCGGAATACATGACATTAGCCGAACTCCCGGTGTCGACCAGGATACGGAATACCTTGTGATTCGCTATGGTCATGGTAACCACTAACGCGTCATTTTGTAGATGCTGGATCTTGCGCGCATCGTCTTCCGTGAAGGTCAGGCTGCACGGAGCGACTCGTAATTCCTTGCTGGGACGTTCCGTCAGGTGAACGTGATGCTCCGACTCGGATCTCCGGGAATGGGCTTTTCGAGCCCTGTTTGAATCCCCTCTCCCAGCTGATCCCCCGAAGATGGTACGAATTTCGGCGGGTTCATCTGGGGGGTTGTTTGGCTTTTTCCGCGGCTGCTCCTCTCTCCGAGCAGATTTTTCTCTTTTGGTGTAACGACGCAGATGTCTCTTACGGATGAGGGACTCAATCTCGTCTTTCAGGTCCACGCAGTCATCCGTGTTATGGCCATGATCTCTGTGGAAGCGACAGAATTTCTGCTTGTCCCGTTGCTCGGGGTCAGCCCTCATGCAGACCGGCTAATTAAGTAGCCTGTCTCCCGGATATCTAGGAGAATCTGCTCGGCAAATGTGTTGAGAGGAGTATAGGAACGGAATTTTTCCTCCGGCCTACGGCTCGGTCGACGATCGCGGAGAGCGCGGTCATCGGTCCCTTTGCCGTTCGGCTGGGAGTCTTCGTTCCTTGGCCTCTTCCCTTTGTTCGCCGAGTCGGCGACTTGTAGTCCTTTACGGGCGTTAGTGAACTCCTCGGCGTTGGTGTACTTTTGAACCTTCGCCATGAAGTCTGCTAGCGACTTCGGGGGATTTTTGCCGATGGAGAAGGCGAACTTTTCTTCCTTCAGTCCGCTCAGGATGGCAGCTAGAGCCATCTTGTCATCATAGTCTTCGACATGTAACGCCTCTTCATTGAAACGGGCGATGTAGTCTTTCAACGACTCCTTCGGAGCCTGCTTGATGGTAAGCAGGTGGGTGTTAGGTTTCCGACTTCTCTTACCACTTATAAATTGCGTAAGGAATAGTCGACTTAGCTCTGCGAAGGAGCCCGCGGAGTTTGGTTTGAGCTGGCGATACCAAATCCGAGCGGATCCTGTGAGGGTGATGGAAAACCCCCTGCACATCATTGTGTCCGTTGCAGTCTAAATCTGCATCTACAATCGGTAAGACTCCAGGTGTTCGGATGGATCTCCAGACCCTAAATACTGGATGACGGGAGGCATTCGAAACCTTTGCGGCATCACTTCAACCATGATGGCTGGAGTGAAGGGAGGCTCGGTCTCTTCCATCATCGCCTGGATCGTGGCTGGGACTGTAGATTGTTGTTGCTTCTTCTCCAACGTCAGGAACTTGTCCTTCAACTCTGCAAATCGTGCCTCCCATGGGTCCCTATTTTCCACGACGACCTCTGGGGTATCCTCGCCCTCCGGCGTTCTCCCTTCTCTCCTCCGTTCTAACTGATGTCGGAGGTCCATGGGCGGCAGAGCAGATGTAGCGGAATGAACGGTCGTGGAAACCCGGGTAGTGGCATTCCGCGCGGATCCCTCGCCATGCACTGCAGGAGGGTTCTGTCCTGAACGCGGCACCCCTGAATGTTGGGGGGCCTCAGGTCTTACACTCCTCAGCACAGAGCGGGTCTCCACGAACAGTCCCACCGGTTCGAGAATAGGCTATTCCTGAACCGGACGTGACTCTGGTTCCCTCTGCTGCTTCATCTTGTTGATCTCGTTGCGCAGGGCCTGGATCTCGTTATGCATGGCGCGGTATTTACCCGACCGATTACGAGAACGTTAAAAAGGTCCTGGTGGACTCGGCATGAAGCGTTGATGATGACCGAGCCTGCTCGCTCAGTACCGGTTCCACTACTACAGCTTTCTTCTTCCTCGTCATTGCTTAGGTGAATGAGAACCTGACTTCTAGTTTCAGGTTCCCACGGACGGGGCCAAAAAATGTTGATGACAAAATCTGGTCGGCCCTCTCTCCACTTCACCCTCTGTGTATCGTCCATAAAACCTGCACCAAGAGGAAAGGCAAAGGTGACCCTGGATAAGCCGGGGGACCCTCCGATGCCTAAGTCAGGACAAGGGAATCAGGGTCTGGGTAGAGTAGAAGAGAGCTCGATTTCGCTTACCTATAGACATAGCACTGCGGGCTATTTATACTTGCCTGTAAGGCGGTCCGGATCCGATGATCTCGGCACGATCAGAGAGATTCTGGGATCATGGAGATACTGCCCGCAATTTATTGATTACGCTGCGTATCTGGCGGATCGTGCACATCTGCGAGTGAAGTTATCGGTCACGTTTGGTTATGGCAGTTTCCATATAAAGCGAGTGGGACACACACGTCAGAAGGTCTGCCAGGCGATATCGAAGAACGCTCCGAGTAAGACGCCGTCCGACCAGTCATACCAAATCCGATCCGACTGACTTAAGCGCCTCGGAGTTGGGGGTAGCGGATTATCTGATCTGACAATTAGGACCAACTCCGAGCTGACTTTGTCTCGAAGACGTTCGCGTGTTGTTGTTGCGATGTTGTAGTATTGATCAGATGGATCATGCCTTGGGCGCCTCAGATCGGACTTCAAGTCCAGTTAACGTTTCGCCACGGGCTCGGATCTCTTCATAACAATTGGTATCAGAGCTAACACCACATCCTGTATGGGGACTACCTAGGATGTCGGCTATGGAGCGTGGTGGAATGTTATGATCTCAGCATTCCATTAGTCCCAGGGCTTTTAGGGCCTGTTTGGTCAGACCGATCCCACGGTATTAGGAGGGATGGGATCGCGATATCCCAAGATATGGATGATGTGCCGAATTGGCCCTGTGAACTTGTCCTGGGATATAAGCAATCCCGTGGATCTTAAAACAATCCACTGACCTTATGATCATTACCTTAAAATTGATCCCATCCCTTGGTTGGATGGATTGGAAGGTAAAATCCCGGGATATGCCGGCGTGCCAAACAGTCCCAGTGAACTTGTCCCAGGATATAGCAATCCCATGGATCTTAAACCAATCCACTGACACCACCATCATTACCTTAAAATCCATCCCATCCCTCCTAATCATCCATCCCATCCCTCCTAATCCCAAGGATTCGCCCTGCCAAACAGGCCCTCAGTGTCTTGGTTAGATTCTTAACATCCAACCAACCTTTACTGCCATTGTAGCCTCCCCCCCCCCCCATTCTCTCTCTCTCTCTCTCTCTCTCCCCGGTGCACACCCTCCTACACTAGCAATTTCCCACTAAACACGCTGTCGAAGTCCTTGCGAGAGAGCAAAGTCTTAGGTGGGCTCCATTCACCCTTTCCGTCATGACATTTGCCCCATGCTAGGCCTAGGGCTCAAATTTCAGCCCCATCTATGATTCAGGTCGTCCAAATGATTGGAAACAATGCGATGAGGGCAATGCTCACCTTCTAAACCGTTTTCTTCCACTGGCCCACCTAAATCATAAATGGCCTGATTTTTGGGCCTCATGCCCGACATACATTTGATGGTAAATTGTGGTGTTGAACCAGATGAGTCTCGATCAAGATTGAATCATCAATCTATGATCACAAGCCCATGCTAATGCAGATTAGGTGCAACACCGGATCCTTGCTCATGCTTTGGTGGTACACTCACAAGAGTTTCGACACAAGGTCATGGGTTCAAGTACCCATTGCGGTGAATTCACACTATGGTAAGAGTGCAGATGCAAGGAGTAAAAAACAAAAAAGCCCATTTAAGTCGTGGTCCCTACTCATGCCTCAGTGGTAGACTCTCAGGAGTTTCAATTGTGATGAAATCAGGTGGGCCACATAGCCATACCAGAACACAGGTAGACCCACTTGAGTCTTGTATGGGCCTGATTTTCTAATTTTTTATGTTTTCTTTTTTGGAGCAAAGGAGAGCATGAGGAGGCGCAGATGATGGGAGGATGGGATGTCGTGCAAACATCCCAGTGGGCCCCACAAATCGTGTTTTAAGTTTACCCTACAAAGCTTAGCAGTAGATCCTGCTTCATCAAGAGTAGAACACATACAAACATCTTAGAAAACCAACACTAATACCGTACTAATATATAACAGAACAACAACAACAACAACAACTACCACAACATAGACGTCAACGACAACGACAATAACTACTACAAGGAAACGACGACGACAACAACAACCAAGAGGAAAAAGAAGAAAACCATAGTCCTGATATGCTGCACTACTAGTCCTAGCATTAGTAGTATAAACACATCTTCATTTCAGTCTAATGCTGCTGCTGCTGCTGCAGCTTCTTCTTCTTCCTTTCATTCTCGGCACTTTTAACAGAACCACTATTTCCACCGCCGCCGCTGCCGCTGCCGCCACCACCTGCAGCACCACTACCAGCACCGATCCCGATCCCTGCACCTCCACCGATTCCAGCACCACCGCCAATCACCGGCACTCCACCAATCGTAGCGCTGCCTCCGATTCCTGCACCACCTCCAACTCCAATCCCTCCACCTATTCCTCCCACAGCACCACCACCGTTGTTGCTGCCGCTCCCTCCACCCATTCCATAACCACCACCCATTCCTCCTTCGCCACTGGGCCCACCTAATCCTCCGCCGTCCCCACCAAATCCATATCCAGCTCCTCCACCTACACCAGTGGCAACAAACCCTCCGCCACCTTCACCCATTCCTCCGCCCGGACCACCACCACCACTACCACCCATTCCTCCGCCAATTCTGCCGGCACCACCACCACCGACTCCGTCATGCTTTCTTCCTTTCTTCTCATGGTGGCCGCCACCATCTCGGCCGCCTCCGCCAATCGCACCACCTTTCCCGATGCGATCTCTAACTGCACCACTCCCGATATCCAACCCGACCCCAGGTTTCCCGCCACCGTAACTCAGCTCCTTACCGCCATTTTCATCCTCAATACCGCTTATCGCAGCAGCAGCGCATACCAGAACTGCCCAAAGAGCCCAAAACCGCTTTCCCTGTCCCACGTCCATGTTTGAGATTGAGAGAGTCGTATGCATGCATGCATGCATGCAGCGGAGCTCCGCTGCCAATGCCTTTATAGAGACGGGCGACTCCAATTTTTTTAGTCCCCGCCGTTGGCGTCCACGTGCTGAAATGGTCTCGTGATTTGAGCCGTTCATCTACAGTGGGTCTCGTCAGAGTTTAGAATCTGTAGAGTTATATATCATCTCCAGTGGGGCTCGGCCCACCATTTGGACGGTTTTGATTTTGGTTGCAGATGGGCCATTCATACAATGGTTGTGTGCATGCGTATGCATTTTGGGGTTATATCCAACGGTCTTATTTCGACAAATAAGTGTCAAAGAATCAGAGGTTATAATTCTTAAACCAATCTGGTCCTGTGATTGTGGTTTGGTAACAGTGGACCCCACAATCTAGACAGTTTACTTTGAGTTAATATATGCCACGTTTACAATTTCATGAGTGCCTGCGTATCAAGAATCATATGCAACCCGAGTATCATATAACGGCTCGTGAGCACAGTGTATGGAAACCTTCCCATACACCTAGTTGCTTTTGGATTCCTCGACATGCATATCATCTATCTGGGCCGTCCATTATGTTCTGTCCCTCCTCTTCAACGGCTGTACTAAAAATGCAGAAATCAGATGGTGACTGGACCTATTCCTACAGATGATCACGTCAATTATTCATACGGTTTGGATCAATCTATCATTTTAATTTTTTTCGAAGGCAGCTATTAAGTATGAGCTAGACCTAATGGACGGTCCAGATGGGTGATGTGGAGGCCAAATGATCCAAATGCAAGTTGATGCATGGTAAGGTTTCCATGCACTTAGACTACGAGATCGGACCAGACTAACTTGATAGTTTACCGCCGTTTTCCGATGGTGGTGACCCATCTACAGTGGAATGGCTTACGTGTATACAATAAAGACCATACAAATCATGTGGTCACTGCGGATAGATCATGTCCCAAAACGACAATAATGCAATGATCCAAACCATCCCTTCAATGGCTGTATTGACGGTTCATTTCAATAATGGAAGCAATCAGAAGGTTAAGATCGTCCAATTAGTGGGATTTTCGACTTATGTATCATCCATAATAGAACCGATGATTTGGACAGTTCGTAATTTTATATGTATTGCCACGTGTACGGTGGGAGACCCACCATCATTCAAGAACTGGCCCGAACAGGGTACCGGAGCGTGCAACACCGGAGCTCTGCGGCCCCACCGAGATGTTTGTGTGACATCCGCTCCGTCCATCGGTTGCGAAACCTCGTCTAAGTACCTTTCATCAATAATCAAGCCGATCCGAAACTCAGGTGGGCCACCCCGCATTGAGATCACCGTGTTGTTTATATGCCATCCAACTCGTACATCGGACGAGCCCCACTAGGATGAATTTATAATAATATACCAAAAATTACCCTTATCCAAAACTAAGATGCGCTGCACTCCGTGAACTTAAAGAGTCTTTAGGGTGATTTTATATTTTTTTTTCTTGGTGTGACCCACCTAAACTTTGGATCGAGCTGAGTTTTATTTTGGACGATGAACATGAGGTTTAAAATTGGATGGACGGATTGGATGTCACACGCTCACAGAAGGACTCACAGATTTCGGGTGTTGCACGCGCTTCCTACAAACAGGTGTTCTAGAGGATTCTGGGCCGTAAATAGTCAACCCAGGCAGTCTGACCCACAGAGAGAGAAAGAAGCATGCATTGATTGTCGGTTCGGATGATTGGTTGCATGAAAGGATGTTTTCGAGGAAATGAATTCTCAGTCTCGGGTATGACATTTGTCTTCCTTTTATACTCTGGAAAGGATTCAGAAAAGCGAAGCTTTTGATGCTCGAGTAGAATATGACTGTTCATACTCACGCACAAACACTTTACACGTGGCACACATGTGTCCTAATCTAAACTTTTAAAATAGTAGGGGCTCAGTAGATGGTTCCTAAAACAAAATGACATCAAATGATTGTTGTAGCAGTCTGATTGATGGCGGACAACTGAAACGCTAAAATATTAAAATTACTCAACCGTCGAGATTCAAAAAAGTAGCATCAATTAATAATTTAAAATGATTTTGTGATGATGGGCCACCTCACCCCGTAAATGGACGTTTGGACGGTTTTGATTTCGATTCATATATTACACGTGTACGTCAGGAATATGCATGTGTATGGATGGCCATACTCTGTCAGATGGAGTAAGAAGTGGGGTAGTCCCAAGAGTAAATATTAGGGGTGCACGCGGTTTGGTTTGGTCCGGTTCTATAGTGAAATTGGAATCTAACCGTTTCTAACGGTTCTATGATATTCGGAATCGGAATCGAACCGTTGGCACCCTAGAACCGAACCGTTAAAACCGGTTCGGTTCCGAATCGATTACATGATTCTAGGCTTTTTATAATCCAGTCCAATTGCATGTTTAATTTCATTATCTACCCCATGTCCATTCATGTTGTGGTTCATTTGATGAATGGTTTAGATATTATATAAGGTGTGCAAAAATATATTTATAAAAATAATTAAATGGTACATTATAAATCATAAATCATGAGTCAAATATGGAAATAATCAAAACATTCTTGGTTCGGTTGCAAGTTCGGTTCGGTTCGGTTCTACGTACTCCCAAACCGAAAACTGAACCGATGTGACTAGTTCTTTAATTTTTGGAATAGAAACCGGAACCGGTGCACTTTAGAACCAGACCAAACCGAACCGTTTGGTCAATTCTGGTCCGGTTCCACTATTCTACCGGTTAAATGTGCACCCCTAATAAATATGCATGTAGGAATAGAGATATGTGACCACCACGTGGCACAGGGAACAGTTGGGAACAGGGCTCAGGAGCTGCATTCATGGCTCGAAAATGATAGGACCAGGGCTAAATCACTCCACTGCGGGGCCCATCTGTCAATGGCCTCAATGACCGTCCAAACGGCCACATGGACGCGAGGATAACCTACACAATAAGCTTATTCTATAAATTTTATGTGGACCCCACCACTATGTAGGGACAGAATCCACTCCGTCAAAAGGCGGGCCTCTTCAATTTCACTTCATGTGTAAAAATCAGTCCGATCCAACACAGAGGTGGGCCACACCACAGGAACAGTTAGGAGGGGGTTGCCTACAGTTAAGACCTTCCTTCTGCTGTTTAGTGCCCAGCGTGTTTTGTTTATTCTATCCAATCCGTTTATAAGATGAATCCAACCAGGATGAATGGACCATAAAAATAAGGCCGATCTAAAACTCAGGTGTACCACACCAGAGGAGCAGCTGGGATAGGAACGGCCACCATTACAGCCTTCCACTTTGTGTTTAGGGCCACCGCGTTTTCCACATTCCATCCAATCCGTTCATGAGATGAGAGCCTCCAGGGTGATTGAACACCACTAAAATAGGCCAATATAAAACTCAGGTGGGCCGCACCACGTGATTTAAAGATTTTAGGAAATTATTTTTAGATAGTGTGGCCCACGTCAACTGTTTGTTGCCTATGTTTCTATTCAAATGGAATACATGGATGCAGTGATGGACGGAGTGGATGTCACGTACGCATAATGAACGGATAATGGCAAGGTGGACATAAAACTTGTATAAAAAGCCTGTTCTATAATTGACGCCGATTAGATACTGTCAGGTTGACTAGTGAGAATCCCAACTGAAGTGTTCTCACCTAGTTCTGTGAACCCAATGTATGTGCTGTATCTACGACGCCTATTCATTTGGAGATATTATTTCAAGGCATAACCCAGAAAAAAGGAGGTGGATCCAAAGCTTTAATGGACCCACAACAGAAAACAATGAGAAGATTAACGCCCACCGTTGAAACCTTCATAAGACCCACCATGATGTTTTTTTGAAATCCAAGTTGTTCATAAGTTAACAAAGACATTAAAGAAGGGAAAGCACAAATATTAGCTTGATCGAAAACTTTTGTAACTTCTAAAAGTTTTTAATAGTGGTGTCACTCTCTCCACTGTTTTCTATGGTGGGGTCCATTAGAGCTTTGGATGTGACTCACTCTTTTGATATTACCGTAAAATAATCTATCCAGATAGATGGACAGCGTGGATACAAAACATACATCATAGTGGGGCCCACAGAACTTGGTGACATCACTTTAGTAGCATTGCTACTCAACCTATTAGTAGTCAATCTGCACCCTTCTATAATAGGTGTGTTTTGGGAAAGCGTGAAATAGTTGACCAAAACTTTATCCATCATATAAGCTAAGTCCATTCATTCATTATCATGAGACATCTAATTAAGTATCATGGTTATAACTTTTCTTCTCAGATTTATAGGTATTAGAGCATATTCTAAAATCATTAAGAATTTTTTACGATAATTCAACTATAATTTACTTTTTTAGTAACAACAAGCATTCATTAAGATAAAGGTATGCCGACATAAAGTATCTTGTTGTGAAAAAAAAAAAATGAGTTTAGAATCATTTAGTGTCTGTGGGGTTCATCGGCACTAAACAAATGATCGTGGATTCGCTTGCTAAAGGGCTCCCCATCACCCCATTTTAGGAGCATATAACATCCATGGGAGTGATTGATCCCACAAATGTATTTAGTTAATGGGAGTTGAGCACGTTTTATTTCCATAGGCATTGTAGAGATCTCATTTATAAAGTTTTGATGTCTTTGATATAAAGTAAATTTCTGCTTCTCTCTAAATATGCGCAATTTGTTATGAGTAATAAAAACTAAAGTCGTGTTTTGTTAAAGACATTTGAAAGCTTTAGTATCTCTTAAGAATAGACACGTATCATCACACTACGTATGTAATTCTTTTACTACACTTCCTAATTTTTGATCTATATCATTAAGATTGGTAGTATTTGTAACCGCGTTTAGTCTTACTTCGCTTAAATTAAATGTTGTGATGGCTACCGCAATCCGACACTAGTGGTCTTGATGGACCAGATTGTAATAGCGTTGCTCGTATTATCCAACAATTATATTGGTTAACCATGTACATGTTTATTCAAAATATTTTCAAAAATTAATCATTGGCATTGATCGATGTAACCCAAGTGAAAAAAAATAAGAATTCTATAAGGTAAGCCTTATCGATTAACAGTCTAGATTGTCATAAGTGTTAGATAGTGTGATTGGGAGTACAAGTGGACCCCACTCAATTGTGATACATGTAAAATCGAGTAAGGGATGGTGCACTACAATTGTAATACACATAATGTTTTAGTTGAGGTAGGATTAACAAATTCATGTGGAGCCTTAGGGAAAAAAGTTTCGATAGGTTCCAAACTCCTCAAGCCTCTATCTTACATAAATAGAGCCAGGTCCCCAATCCTACATACAACAAAGAGCTTCATTTTCATCCTAACCCTTTTCTAAGGGTGTAAGGTGCGAAAGACAACTGTCTAATTTATCTGATCGCCGTACCAGATGCACAGCACGCTCTTTGCTATTCCGCGTACAATTTACATAAAAACCGTAAAGATAAAGAGCCTGCTTCTCTTCTGCCATGAGTAGATCATTCAAGAGCTCATCATGATGTCATGATTTTAATGTAACAAATAATCATTTTCTTCATATTTTTGCCTTTATATGCACAAATAACATCACACCAACTGCGTCCGTACTAGCATTTTGCATGCAGGAATTTTAATAGCAGCTTCGGCTATAGTTTCTAATACTCCTTCCATTTCATAAAGTATTCCATCTGATTTAACAACAGAGATAGAATACATGGATACCTTCACACTCACTTATGCATGTCCACACCCGTGCATGCGTGTGCATGAAATTTTTGTTGGAATTACAGATTTATTTTTAATCATTCATATGATTATTCTAGCAATGTTTTAATAATCACAATCCCAAGTAGGTCGTGTTATATATGTGTGATGTGAAAATCTAATGATACCTATGTTGATGGATCTAAAACTTGTATTTTCACCTTTTGCCGTTTACTTAAATTTTCTGCAATCGTGCCTTAGTTTATATATTCACTTTTAGCAGCCCACCTAAATTTTGGGACGCCTTGATTACTTGGTGGGGAAAAATTGATGAATGAATTGGATGACATATACAACACAGTGAGTGAACCCTACGTTTCATTGGGTTAGATGACAGTGTGGAACCCACATTCCATCCTAAAGTTTATGTGGTGGTCGCCCCAGCTCCTCCTCAAAGTCCCTCACAGTGAGTGAACCCTACGTTTCATTGGGTTAGATGACAGTGTGGAACCCACATTCCATCCTAAAGTTTATGTGGAGGTCACCCCAGCTCCTCCTCAAAGTCCCTCATAGCTCACCTTGGTGTGGCCCACCTGGGCTATGGATCAGGCAAGATTTTGGCCCGACATTGGGTGCCATTCAAGCTCAGCTTTGGACCCACTTTGATCTATTAGCTGGTCAGTGTTTATGCTACTCAGCCTTGAACTAGATCCCTTGTAATTTCAAGTTTTTTTTAGTAGTTTTCCTCCTTTTCTTTTCTTTTTTAAAAATCATATGGCCCGCGGGATGGTTGGGTCAGGATGATTTTTGGGACATCTCATTTTCATAGTACGGCAACCATGTTAGACAAGTTGGATGCTATACATACACCACAGGGGACCTCACACCTCTACTGGTTGCATTTACAACTAATTGTATTTTTTTTTATTACGCCAGGTGGCCCTGCCTCATTTTAAGGCGATGCTATGATGCACACAATCACCCACAAACAACGTGCATTGGGTAATCACGAAGAAGAAAAGAATCTCATTTACAACTAGTCATAGGTGACCTCCTACTAATACCATCATAACTTAGTGTCTTATATGAAATATATGCAGCAACTTACTAAAATATTACCATGAAAATACCAAGTTCTTCCCATCACAAAACTCTCTCATTTTCATGCTAGCAAATCAATGTTCCTCTCACGCTCTTGCATCCAACTGGGTTGCCCCATCATGAAATACAATGGCCCAAAAACCATGCCGCCCGATCATGTGGGCCACATGATAGAAAGCAATGGATAACCACCCAAAAACCTTCAAACTCATGTTGTAGAATACTTGATAGTTGGATTGGCACAATTTCTGGGGCATCTTATTTTCATTATGGGACACCCATGTTAGATTGGTTGGATCCCATACATACACCACAGAGGGCTCGACACCCCCAACTAGTTGTAGATGAGACTTTCCCTGTCAAACTTGATTTCAAACATAAATTTACTAAAGATCTTCCCATCTAAAACATAAAAAACGTTTGTAGACACCTCTCTCATTTTCACACTAGAAAATCAATGTTCCTAAGCACAACAGGTGCAACCTCAGGCTCTTCTTTGAGAGTTGTTAGATCTCCAAAATCACCTTCTAAATAAGCTTTCATGAATGCAACCACAACCCCTCCCACAAATCTCCTCATGGGTTTCCTTTCTTTTCCATTCTTACATAAGCAATAGGAAGTTCTCCCCCTTAGACCCTTAGTCTCATCATCCAACATATCCACATGACCATAATCCTTAGCTACAAAGTACCATGCTGGGGCACAACACTCATTGAAAAAATCCTCATGGTTCACTCCTTTGGGTGCACATGGAGGGAATAGAGGGTTCTTTTTAAGTTCCCCAAGTCCAGAACCGACCACCAAAACCGCCATGTTTAGATCAAAGGAGTGGGGCACGTAGGTGAGGACTGGCGGAGGGGTTTGCTTCCCTTTGTCCATTCCATCAACTGGGTCTATGCCTATCAGGGCTGAGAATTTAAGTGAAGTGTTTGCAAGACCTAATGCCAAAGCAAATGCAACCTTACCGCCGCGGCTATGGCCCGCCAGTGCTAGCTTGTGTAGGTTCGGTCGCACTTGAGTGGGGAGCACACAGGGTAGTCCGTCTGATAGCCAGTCTGTCGTAGCAGCGACAGACTTGATCTCGTTGCTAGTGTCTGGTCCCGCCACTTGGTACAGCTGTGTAAATACAATAAAATGGATGTGATGGATGTACACTAATAATTTAAAAAAAAGACCGCATGTGTATTGTCTATACCACACCTTCAATCCACCCCATGATTCAAGATGGTGTATGGGCTCAAGATAGTGTTTAAAATTCAGACTCCTAGGTCAGTTTAGCAGCATTTTGGAAATGGCACTAGTGATTCATCATCCTCACATTTGACACTGATGTGCAACCATCCAAGCCATCCAAATTGTGGGTCCCATAGTAGATGAAACATATCTCTAAAATCATGTTAACCAAACAATTCTAACCACTCAATCTATCAAGTGGGAGGTTAAAAGGAAAATATTAAGTGGTCAAATATCGAAGAGAAAAAATCCTATGTTTAACTTTATAAGAAATAAAAGTCCTTGTTCATGTTGGGTATTTTACTTGCATGGTTTTCTTCTTTTCTAAGAAAAATGTGCAACTGTCTCTCTATCTGGTCATATCATCTAAACTTTATCCCAACTAATTAGGGTTAGCTACGTGAATCTTTTTCCACCTTCGACTCCTATTAAAGGGTCTAAGTTCAGATAGACTATAGGTTATTAAGTCTTTTCTTACTACCTCCACCACACCTTTTTGTGCCCTCTTCTTTTCTTTTCGAGCCTTCAGCCTGCACCAACTCACTTCTAAGCAGAGATGAAGAACATGAAGAGAAGTAGAGATCATGAAAACCTTTTTATTTATTTCTTCTTTCCATTTTCTTTAATGTTTCATCTCCAACATATGGACCTCTTATTTGGTTGTAGAAACTAACTTCAAAAGTTTCTTAATACTCTTTAGAGATTGACTAACAAAGAACGTGGTTAGCCTTTTATCTGAAAAAAAAATTAATAATAATAATCTTTGCTGTGTTATGCAACTATGGGATCATAGATTTCTCATGTGATTTGAAATTTAGATTTGTTTCTGACTAAAGATAATTGTAAATACATCGCTTGATATTCGATGCTGGCGGCCTCTGCCCAAAAGTCACACCAGCATGATGCAAGGTTTGAAGTTAGATCATTATGAACCGTTATATTGGCCATTATGGCCAGTATAGCAGTCCCCTTATGATTGTGTGTGTGTGTGTGTGTGTGAGTCAAGATATCAAACAATGTTTTGGCCATTATGATTGTTATCAACCGAAACCTTTGATTTTTATTTTTATTTTTTTGAAAGAAAATATTAATATGATTGTTCAAACACCAAGAACTCAGACTCAACTCGGGCGACCAATGAGTCAAGACTTGGACAAGTCAACCCGGTGACTCAACATAGCCGCACAAATTTTGACTTGGTCTAATGTTCTTTACTTTATAACAATACTGGCAACAGCTCCTTGAATCCTCACCCTCAAGACGTTTGAATGGTTACATGGACCAACTAAGGAAAGGAGAGGAATGGATATCTAAGAAATGGAATGGACCATTGGCAGAAATGGAGTTAGCCCCAAATGCACATCAAATGGCAAAATGTTTTTCCAAATGAGAAGTAAATATGTTTTGATTGGAAGATCAAGAGATTTAATAGTTTGTGATTTTTAAGCCAAGGGCCCACCTGATGAACAACTTAGATCTAACTCCGTGTCTATATACTTGCATCAAGGAAAATTCCCCATGTTTGTCAAGCATATATATAGAAGCTTGGCCCTATTAGAGGAAAGAATATTCACTATAGATAACTAGCTAGTTAGATGGATTCATGTATATTTACTATATTTACTCTCACCTCTTTTATATATTCTTATTATTGTGGATGAAATAAATAAGTTATAGTTCTACAATATATTCTCTTGTGATTTAATTAGCCCTTTGATTTTTCGACAAGAGAGATTACTAGTGTGCTACAAAAGATTCTTTTTAATACTTGGGAGGCAGACATGGGCTTTAATGAAATTCCTTGCATGTGAATTCATGCTGAAAACATAGGTGGCAGGAATAAGATCATCAAGTCCTCAAACCAACATATACGACTATGTCAATATTAAAAGGAAAATTAAATAGAAGTTAACCCATTGAATAATAAAGGTTCACAACATATGAGTAGATTTTGCATAGTTGAAGAACTGTAGTTTGGTATTGAATCTCAATTCTTTTACTGATCTAGCTTTGGAGGTTTCCATAAAAAATAAAAATTAAAAAATTAAAAATAAAATTAAAAATAAAAGAAGAAGAAGAAGAAGAAGAAGAAGAAGTTGTGGGGTTATGAAGAAAAAGAAGATGATGATTTGGAAACGAGGTGTGTTCAAATGGTTTTCGATACCTGCACAAGGTGGGGTGGTACCAAGCTTCTGTGGGGCCCACTTTATCTGTGCATCCAATCCACCCCGTCCATTAGATTTACCCTTCAATGTTTGACCATGGGGCCAAAAACCAGCCCAAATGGAAACTTAGCTTCGCCACACCATAAGGAACATTTGGGAGGGGATTCCCAACTGTGTTGTGGGGCCCACCGTGTTGTGCATATGCCATCTAATCCAATCATTGGGTGGACCACACTAGGATGAAGGGACACCAAAATGGGACAAATGAGAGCCACACCATGTGAATTTATAGGTCTTAAACAAGATTTCACATTGCTTCCTCTGTTGTGGCCTACCTAAGTTTTGAATTAGCTAAACTTTTGGTTTCTTGGTGAGAATGAAGGCCAAAAAAGGATGGATGAGATAGATCAAATGCATAAATCATGCTACCTTTTCGGTAATCACAAGAGTTTTTTTTTTTTAAAAGAATTATCCGATGAGGTTTGCTTGAATACATCCTATCTTAAAGGCCTGTTTGAATTTTCAATTACAATGGTAATACAAAGTCAATGAAACATTATTATCATTTTAGGTGTTTGTTTAAACAAGAATTACGGTTAAAAAATAAAAAGTCAAATGCACTTATAAAAGAAAAAGTAAAATTAGTTATAATCATTTCATTTTTATATTATAAAACTATTCTTTTTACAATGATTTGTGAGTGAAACAAACAATCATAACAAATACATCATTGCAAACCAATGTAAGCTATGCCACCACACAATTACCATAGTAAGTAATCATTTATTCATTTCCAATCATTTATCTTTATAATTAGAAAATCAAACACCCCTTATTGTAGTTAGATACAGTATTTAGTTTTTTAATCTGTGTCATCTTTCAATGATTTAAACCATTAATGTGATGGGTGTCACTTTTTATGGTGGAAAGTCAATAAATAAATGCTCTTAATTAGATTATTTTAACCCTTTATAATTTGATTCTTTTGCTTTGAACATGAGAGGTCATTATAATCCTTGTATAATCAATGAGTTGAAATATTTAATATGAGAGTTTTTTCTTTTTTTTGTTTAAATTTTAAGGGGGGTTGGGGGGGGCGCATCCTTGAGGGACTTTGGAGCCCTATCAAATAAACGGCTATATATAGTACCGCTGCAATGGGTCGGGCTGTATTCAACCAACCTAAGGTAACGAGACGCCAAAGTGATAGTTTACCATCATTTTCTAAGATGTGAAGCTCATCCAACCTACAGGTGGCATAATACACAACAATCCAATCCCCAAAACAATCAAAGTCGCAGGGCATGAAGCATAGACCAAAAGATCATAACCATCGAACAACTCTAAACATCGAAATCCACAGACATCAAATGGACGGTCCAAATTCATTAATCAAAGATCGGATGGATGCATTGTTTAATCAATATGAATTTCTTTTCTTCCTATGATCCATCTACAGAACGGTCCATGACTTGGACGGCTCCTATTCCTGAACAAGTATGCAACATATACCGCAATAGAGACACTATAACTTTAAACATAGTGGCAAACTCTCACCATTCACCAACGACTTTTTATTTTTTGGAAATGGTCTGATACTCTGGCAGAGTATGACGCACACTCAGAATAATCTGGACTGTTTAATTTAAATTACTTATATGCAACGTACGGAATATAGAAGTGCCGGCGTATCATCCACTACACTCTGAGAGAGTATGAAAGGGAGTTCTACGATACTCAGGGGCGTATGAAGCTTGATACGCAGGCACTCAGAAATTGTAAACGTGGGACGTATTAACCCAATTTAAACCGACTAAACTGTGGAAACCAGCTGTTCCGAATTCATGGTCTAAAAATCTTAACCTCTGATTGGTGGAACAGAACATGGGATTTCTTTCATGTTAACCGTCCAATAAATGTCCACCAATTCAATAGTCCGACCATAAAATAAGCCTGATTTTTTGTTCATGATACGTCTAAACTGAGAACAGTAAATTGGATAGTTTTAACTTGATTTTCTTGTATGACACATGTAATTAAAATTTAAAAAATAAAATAAAATAAAATCATTCATAAGTGCCCACGCATCATCCATCACACTCTGGCAGAGTATAAAGAGAGAGAAATTCGACGAGGAGAGATTAGGGGTTGGAAATTACGAAACTGACCTGAGGTGCGAGTACGATGAAGCCATGAGAGGCAACGTGTCGAAGAAGCTGCGAGTAGAAGTTGTTGAAGAGGAGATAGCCGTGTAAGAATACCAACACCGGATATTCTCCTTCTTCAGATGGCGTCGCAATCAAGAGAGGCTTTGGAGGAGGTGGATAATCTGAAGATGTCTTCGCTTCGACTCTCAGCTCCAACACCACATGCTTCCCGTCTTCAAATACACCACACGCCATGCCTTCTACCATAACCAACCCCTCGCTATAGTAGTTGCGATCGCCTCTCTCTCTCTCTCTCTCTCTCTCTCTTAAAGGAACTTTCAAATGGATCCACACGTGTCAAGTGGCACACGTGTAGAAATTCCAACCGCTTATTCAGGAGGAAAGGGGAACCCTTCATCGATAACGAGGTGCGATCATATGGTACCTGTCACACTACAACTTCTGATCGTACCAGCTGTTGTGGGACCCACGTCAGCTGTACATCTGATCCACTCCGTCCATTGTGTTCTTTCCCTCATGCTCACCGTTAAAACGAGCTCAATCCGATCCAAAATTCAGGTGAGCCAAAGCGCGTCATACCTAAGATATCTAAATCCACATGGTATGCCCGACATAGGTTTTGGAATATCCTGATTTTTGGTGTGGTCCTTCATCCTAGTAGGTTGTGTCTGGTGAATGGATTAGATGGCATATACATTTGGTTGGACATCCCTTCCCAACTGTTCCTTCTGGTGTGCCCCACCTGAGTCTCTTTTTAAGGCTGGTTTTTGGATCCACGGCCTAACATAGAAGAGGCATCTAATGAATGTGGTGGATCTTATGCATAGTTAACGTGGGCCCCACAACAGCGGGGTACTATGGCAAGTTACGGTGGTACAAGTACATATGAGTGCACCTCAGGCTATATTACCATTGCATAGGTCATACGTGCAAGAGAAATAACGGATGGTTGGAATTTAGTTGCAAGGTTTTATGGACCGTCCATTTCTGATACGTGTGTAGCCTACTTCATGGTTGAACAGATTGATTTCTGGCCACTGATCTACACGGTTGGTCCCACCTGGCAGACGGTTGGGATGTCATGTACACTTGCTAGATTTGCACATTTGGCTGCGTGTAGGGTCACAGAACTCTTCACGTCGTATATATCCGTTCATGGTATGTTGGGTATCTGGGTCATAGATGTATGTGATAGTTTAACACCATCTTGGAAGTGGTTATGACTCATACTTTTCACACGTGCCACTTATGTAAGACTATCCAAACCATACAAATGGTGGTACACGTTTAGTATATCTATACAATCACAATGATCAGGAATTCATAACCATCCATCTGATGGATATCATATTGTGACCAGCCCTGATTCCAAGGGAAAAATAAGTGTTCTCTATCATGTTATCCTTGCAATGATTTGGATAAGGTCCATAAGAAAAGAGATTTAGACGGTCTGGATTGCCTTTAAACTATGCCATTTGCACGATGGCATAGTCACCACCATTTTGTTAAAAGGTGATGAGCTATCAGAGAGATTTCTAACGGTGCTATCTTCTGCGGGAAGATAAGGGTCGTGTTGCTTTTCTAGCCACTCCTGACGTAGTGGCAGTTTTGCATTTTCTCCGGGTCGGAAAGGGTAAAAGTGGATTCTAGGTCCTCGACCTCAGTCTTTGTGAAGTATGCTCGGGTTTACGGTTCTGAGGAGTGGGGCCCAATGAAAGGTAATCCAGACCGTTGGTTTGTTACATACCAGCGTGGATCAATCATTTGTCAGTAATCTCCTTATTAGGACGATTTTACCTTTAGATTTGTGCCCTATAAGTAGACGGTTAAGAGGAGAAATACAACAGCATTCCTCATTCAGTGAGAAATCTCTAAGTTAAAAACTTGTACGGAGCCACATAAATTTTGGATAAGCTGATATTTGTGTTTCCCTTCATTTAGGTCCGTGTGACCGTATAAACTGGTTGAATGGTAACTAAACCTCAGTGGTGGCCCGACAGTTTCAACGGTGGCGTAGTTATCATCACCGTTTCGTTTCCTGTGGTGTGGTAAACTTGAGGTTAAAGGAAGCTGATTGCCCTGGATTAGATCTATGTGGGGGCTTTGTTATCTAATGCCTTAAATGTTTATCTAATATTATTTTATACGTTCGTTATTAGAAGATGGATCGATTGCTCTGAAAAAGATTCATACAAGTAAAAATTATGTGAACATGCTAACGAAGGTGGTCACACGAAACAAGTTGAAGCTCTGTTCAGATTTGATTGGTCTTCAGACTTAAAGACGGGGAGGCGGTATACTCAGAATAAAGAAGACGAAGGTTTATGGCGATATAACTCCAAGTGGGAGATTGTTGAGATATAGAGTCACATCTGGACGCCGCTCGACCAGTCAAGTACCCCGCTCGACTGGTCAAGTGGCCCACTCGATCAGTCATGAACTGGCTCAACTCAAAGTCCAGCGAGCATCGATTTTTTGGTTTCACGATACTCGATCGGTCAAGGCCCATGCTTGACCAGTCGAGGTTATGCAGATTCGTTTCCAGATTTGATACGGATTGTGAATTTTTGAATCAATTTTCGCAGAGGTGCGAAAGGGAGGTTGCCTAAACTATAAATAGGGGTCCCCAGGGCTTTTTTAAATATAATGAGAGTTATTCCAAGGTGAGGGTAAAGGGTTTTATCTATTCTTCAAAGGGAGAGGTTAGTATATTGCCTTGTAATCTTTATTTTTCTTCATAGTGGAAGTTTGCATCCATGATTTTTTTTTACCCTTGTTGGGGTTTTTTCATATATATCTTGTCTTGTGGTTTGTTTGGAATACTTTGTTTCTTTTTCGAGTTTATATTTTTTCTTATTTATCGTTTGTGAGTGAGACCGGAGATTGGATATCGGTTCAGTACGTTGTTGGCGTGTTGCGCAACCCAATTCTCGATCTTGGGTGAATACCAACAGATTCACTGTTTTGACCGAGCAGAAGACCAAGATCTAACAAGACTAAGAAGGAATACAACAATCTTTCTGTCATGATCAGGCAGAGGATCGACATATGAGATCAAAGCCTACCACAACTGTCTTCCGTATTAGCCCAATCATAAAAAGTAGAATATATCACATTTAAGTAAACTTTATCATCAAACACTTAGCACGATAATGATGATTTGACATTTGTTTTCAAACCTCAAAGGTTAAAACTTTTAAAGAGGTAGATCACAATGAGCTAGGCTGGTATATTTATTATATACCCTAAAACGTATATAAACCTGAAACCAACAAAACTTGAGCAAATGAAATGATAATATTATTACTAATTACCCTCAGGCAATTTCGGGGAAGAAATTGTTTTTAAGGTAGGTAGATTGTAACATCCTGGATTTTCACTGTTTTGGATTTCCAAAAATTCTTAAATTTTTTTTTATATAATTAACTTATAACTTATATTATCACTTACTGACCATTGGCACTCAATGTTAGTTTAAACACAGGTGATACCAGTAAAGAATCACACGAGTTCGATTAATCATCTATAGGAAGCCAACAAATTCGCCCGATCACTTGAACATCAAGTTTATTCCCATGATTTACTCACATAGGGCTCAAATCTAACCGACCCATCACTAACTAATCAAGACAAGCATAACTAAATTAAAGATCTAACCGAAGTCGAGTCAAATAAGGTCCGGATCTTGGCTAATAGGTCAAATCAATCTCGCTACTCTTTTAGCCTAAAAATCGACGGTTTAGAGTAATTATCACTAAATCTCTACTTTCACTACTTATAAATAGGTCACACTATGAACATAGTTAATTCAAACCTTAATCATTACCCACGAGAAATCTCAATACCTAATTCATTCCAAAAATGTCCCGATTTTTCGAACAAGTTCTAAACCGCTCGTTGGTGGGTCACTAGTTTCAAAACTATAGAATAATGTCTATCTTACTGGGCTTGACGTCTATCGCGGGAATTGAACATGGGTGTTGTCCAGAACCACTCAACTTGAGCCAAAAGACGAGTGCATGAGAAGTGTAAATGCCCTAAAGGAATGAACTGAAACTTAAGTGAATTGAGTCATCCACTCTTATGCAAAGTTGAGGAGTTCGGACCGTCGATTTACGACTAAACTTCACCTGTGGAATAAGGATATTTCCCTACTCATATTCATATAGTTGCGGCCCCGATTAACTATTGATGACCGTTGAACAGACTTCTAATCATATATGTCGATCAGCGCATCCAAATGGCGGGCCAATCATATACATACGTAGATCATCATTAGGGATAACTATCTTACGGCGTATATCAATATGTACACCTCATAGTGGGCCTTAGAGCTTAGAAAGACCCTCTCATAGGTCTAGTATAGTAAAAACCTAGCCCTTGTGGCCATTTACACCAAATCTGGCATTATAAAAGGGTCTCATTTGGGTACCCCCTCTCCCCATACGATTTTACCCTATAGAAAAGAAAGAGAGACAGAGGAAGAGAAAGAGAGAGGAAGAGAAGAAGAGAGAGTAGGGTGGGGGAGGCTTTACTACTCCCCTTCATCGGTCTCCTCCAATCAAGCCCTAACGTCGATCATTTTCCTCCGCCGAATCCGCCTCATTCGAGATTGGAAGGTTATAAATAAAACTTACTCCCCAACCTAGGTTTTTCTAAAATCAATTGCATGAATCTTACCTAATTGCTTCTAAATTGGAATAGGAATCATTTTTCCCAATTTTCTAACCCAAAGAGCATCATGAGTTGGGCAAAACGTCACAAGGTACGGACTATTATTCTTAGGTAGCCTAACACCAATTTTAATATGAATCTAATAATTATGATTGCTTGGATGATGTATTTGAAGAATCTAGAAAAAACCTAAGCTAGACCTTACATTTTAGATCCTCTCAATTAATATGGATTGATTATGGCATGATTGTTGTTCATCAACATGACTGGGCATGAGTTTGGTGAATGCATGTTCATTATTGCTTGATCCTTGTGATGATCCCCTATAGCTTGTATGTTATATTAATCCTTATTATATATATGTGCTTGCTTAAGTCTCCAAATGTATATTATGCTAACATTAGTTCTTGCTGCATGATTGTGCTATGAACGGTGTATAGCTCTTGATCTTCTCGCTAACCCACACCACACACATGCACGTTTATTTTGTAATATTGTTAGTACTTGCATTTATAGAAAAATCTGAATGTTCATATTTGAAGTATGAATGCATGACATCACTTGTGTTAGATGTTAAATTTGAAATTATTGAAGTGTCATTGATTACCCTCAAATCCTTAGGTTAGTCAGGAAACCGAGGTGAGAGAAGGTGGTCCCGCCGGTAGGAATTTCCTGAGACTAGACCAGCGATCTTGGGTGGATATGAATGGGCGACAGTAGTTGGACTACATGGGTTGCTTATACCTTATTTCGCCCGTCACGTACTCGCCTAGACTCACAGGGTCTACTCCGCGTACTGACTAACCATGTTTGTTAACCTTGTTTGCTCACGCCTGTATGGAACCTGGAACACCCTTCAACTGCTGAAGCCCACTGATAACCAATTGAGACTGATCCACTGACTCAAGAGCCGGGCATGGTGGAATGGGACACTGTATCCGAGCTGTCGACCTGCACTAGGGTGATGAGCCTCCCCGTAGTGACCGCGAGCGATCCCTTCTCTCAACACTCCCCATGTGCTTGAAGTCGAGGATGGGGAACCAGACGGGATAAAGGATCGCGGGGTCTTAGCCTCACACGTTGGGGGGCCTTGATCTCGCAACTAGTTTAGGGCATTGATATCGTGGGGCATATTAGTTTCCTCAATCTGCTGTTTGAATGGACTTAATTAAAAACCCAGCTAACACGATCATGATCACATCACACTAGTTAGGTTGGCGACTCGGCAGTTAAGGTCGCAATGAGGATGGTTGATCATACACGATCGTTAAATGGAGTCGCTCAAGGAAGTGTTGTAATGAGAGCATGCATCATGTCATTTATCACACACCTACATTAACAAGATTAGTTAGGTGTTTATGAATATTTGTCTTTCATTAAATTCAGAATATAATTGATATTTATTACAACTTAAGACTAATAGCACCCACTAAGTTGATCACTCACTCTCACTCTACGACGGTTGTTTAAAACACCAGCCAAAGACTCTCCTGTAGACGCAGGTGACGCAGAGTACGAGGAGCCTGATAGCGCGAGTCTTGCCGAGGAGGACGAACTGTCCTACTTCCAGCTGATCGGCGGTCTTCCATCAGCCTAGTGGACGGATCTTGGATCGCTGGGTGTTGGACTCAACTCATCATTTTTTTTTTGGACATATTTTTGTGATTTTGTTAGGCAACACCCTTTGCGACCCACTTATATTATTTTGGAATTGTATATATTTAGCCTCTTTGATTTCAGTAGACTAATGTGGTTGTGTTTCATGTTTCAAGTAGTTCCATACTACGCATCTAAACCTGATTAAACGCGAATTAGTAAAAATCAGTTATAAGTGATACCCGGGAACTTGAGAGTCGAGTGTATATACGACCCCCAATTTCTAGGGCGTTACAACGAGCGTTTTGCATATATGGTAAGTAGTTAGGGTTGTCTTTTAAGTTTGGCAAAACATGTATGTAAGGGGGGTTTTGGATTACGTGCATTCTCATGTATAAGAGTCATCACTCGTAGTTTCTGATGGAGGGTCATCATGATTTGTTACATTTATTAACGACTATTTCAGAAAAGTGTGGATTTATTTTATGAAAAGTAAATCCGAGGTTTTCACCAACTTTAAACAATAGAAGGTGATAGCAGAAAAACAATTAGGACAAAAGGTTAAAGTATTGAGGACAAATAACGGTGGAAAATTCACTTATAGGGATTTTAATTGGTTTTTTGAGGATAAAGGGATCATGAGGCACAACATGGTGCATCATACACTAGAGGAGAATGGTGCGGCTGAGCAGATGAATCGGACTCTCTTGGAGAGGGCCTAATGCATGACAAGTAATATTGGGTTTGTTAAGGAAATATGAACTGAGGTCATTAACATGGCTTACTACTTTGAATCGGTCCCCTTCTATAGTTATAGACTATAAAATTTCAGAGAAGATATGAAGTGGTAAGCAAGTTGACTACTTGAGGCTGCAAGTATTTGGTTGCGATGCTCACTCTTATGTACTATTAGTTGAGAGATATAAGCTAGACCAAATGGCTAAAAAGTACATCTTTGTCATTTATGGTGGTGGTGTGAATGGTTACATGCTATATGACTGGGTCATATAGAAAATCATCCTTAGTCTTGATGTCAAATTCGACAAATGATCATTATTCCATAAAAATGAGCACAAGGAAGTAGAAAAGTCAATTATGAATATTCATATAGACAAAGATGAGACACAAGCTAATGCTGAGACACAAACAAAGATACGAGAGCAAGTAGAGCAGCCACCTATAAGAAGAAATTCACTAAGGGATCGTAAGTTACCGGCGAGATACAAGGACGACTCGAATATTGAATTTTCTCTCATTACGAATGAGGGGTATTCGTCTACTTTTCAGGAGTCTCTCAACGACTAAATGCCAAAAAATAGAAAGCAGTAATACATAACGAGATAAACTCTCTATACAAGAATGAGACATGAGAGCTGATGGAGCTTCCCGTTAGTCGTAAAGAGATCGGGTATAAGTGGATCTTCAAGAATAAATAGGATAGATACAAGGCAAGGTTAGTAGCGAAAGGATATACTCAGAAAGAAGGTGTTGAGTTTATTAAGATCTTCGCGCCTTTAGTGAAGCAAGTATCTATCAGATTTATATTAGCACTAGTTGCCCAATACAATCTCGAGCTGAAACAGGTGGATATGAAGACTGTTTTCTTGCATGGAGAATTGGAATATCAAATTTACATGAAGTAACCAGAAGATTTCGAAATACACGAGACAGATAATAATGTTTACATGTTGATGAGATCATTATACGGCATGAAATAGTTGCTTAGGCAGTGGTACAAAAAATTTGATTCTTTTATGATGAGTCAAAGGTTTGCCAAGAGTGAGTATGATCATTATGTTTATTATAAGACAGAGTTATGGAAAATTCATTATCTTGGTACGTATGTTGATGACATGCTTATCGTCAGTCATGGTATGTTTAAGATCGACATTCTTAAGGCTCAGCTACCAGGTACTACAAAGAGGATTCTCGGCATTGACATACACAGGAATACAAAGAGAAGCAAGTTTTTATTATCTCAGGAAGAATACCTTGAGATGGTATTAGTGAAGTATGGGATGGACAAGGTAAAGTCAGTCACTATTCCCCACGTGGCTCATTTTAGGCTATCTTCTGAACAGTGTCTTGAAAGAAATGAAGAAAAGCAGGTTATGTCTCATATGCCTTATTTGAGCATGGTTGACAGCTTGATGTATGTCATGGTCTGTACAAGACTAAATATTTCACATGCGATGGGTGTCGTTAGCAGATATATGTCTAACCACGGCAAGCAACACTAGGAGGTATCTGGTGTGAGGCTGAGCATTTCAATATATGTGTGTGTGTGCGCGCATGTGTGGAAATGGTACTATGAGTAAAGGTGGGCATTGAGCTGAGTCGAGTCGAGGTGGGCCAAGCTTGGCTCGACTTGTCCATGTTGTACTCGAGTTCGAGCTCGAGCTCGGCCTCAATTTCAACATTAAAGCTTGGCTTGTTTGCCAAAGCTGTCGAGTCGAGTTTGAGTCGAGCTAGTGGTTCAAGTCGAGTCGAGTTTACCTCTAGTCGAGCTCGAGCTTGTTAGGTGAGAGAGTAATGGATTATGTTCTTAATCTTCTTCCATTGATAAAAAATTCAAAAATCTTATGAGAATCAAAGCAAAACCTGATGAAAAAAACCAAACAAAGCTTCGAATCAGATGAGGAAACCTGTAAGAACCGATATGTTCTTGATCTTCTTCCACTAAAAGAAATTCAAGTACTAAAAAAGAAACAAAGCAGAACACAGATTAGAAATCCAAGTAAAGAGCTCTTGCCAATTAGATCATTGGATTTCCTTGAAGCTCTAATAAATCTAAGAAGAACCCATCTCGAATTTCTTGAGTTTCTCGCCCAAGAAGTAGATCTTAAGAGATTGAAATCATACTATTGTGGAGCTGAAATGAAAATTGCTAGTGGTGGTTCGAACAGGCGTGCGGCTGGTAGCGGGTAGAGAAAGAGAAGAAAGGGAAAGGGAAAGGGAAAGGGGGTGCGTGCAGTCGGGTAAAGGCTCTAGGGTTTGTTTTCTTTTTTGTTTTTTTTTTTTTAAAAAAAAATTTAACTTAAAACTTATATTAATATAATATAATACATATATACATATATATTATATATACTATATATAATATTTAATATTTAATATATTTATTAATCGAGCCGAGTCGAGCTCGAGTTCGAGCTTCGAGTCGAGTCGAGTTGAAATGCCCCCAGGTCGAACTTGGCTTGAATTCAACTTGAGCTTCAAATAATTAGCTTGACTCAGTCCAAATTGGTCATTCAAGCCAAGTCAATCCGAACTGACTCGATCCGAGTCAAGCGAGTTTTTCGAGCTAGCTCGACTCGTGAACAGCCCTAACTATGAGGTCAATCTCATGGGAAGGTCGAGTTATGTGGGCCCCACCGTAATGTATGTCGAACATCAATACCATACATTTGATGGGTTCCCTTTAGGTTACGGGATATTCTAAAAATCAGCCATATAAGAAACTCAGGTGGGCCATACCATCTAAAACCATGTGAAGACATGCCCAAAACATATAAAAGTACTTTGTGGGGCCCACCTGAGTTTTGGATGAGTCTGAAACTTGGTCTGACCCCTCATCCAAGTGAGACACACATAATGGATGGTCTAGATTTGTGAACCACGTCTTACTAGCCCCAATAAATGATTATGAATGTTTTAATGGGAGGGTAACCTCTCTCAACTGTTGTATGTGATGTGGCCCACCCAAGTCATAGATTGACTTGACTTTTAAGCCTGTGCCCCACCATGGAATGGTGCATCTGACTAATGGTGTAGATGTTCGACACACATCACCGTCCAATAAACATCCACCAATCTGATTGCTATGTAATCGAATAAGTATAATTTGTTGGCTCACGGTATATCTAAACTAGGACCCACAATTTGTGAAGTTCAATTTACATTACTTAAATGCGACGTGAATACACTACATTGCCTGAGCATTTAGGGTTTTTTTTTTTTTTTTTTTTCCTGAAGGGAGCAAATATTAGAAGAGGCCACTATGGCAGAAAGAAAATACGAAGCCCCCAACGTTATTTGAAAATTAACATTCAGTGAGTCAACTAGGAATTGGGCTGAATTGAGTTGGAATGCTAAAAACCTGGCCAAATCACATTATGGATCCTGGAAAAAACCTGTCTGAGTTTTTGCAAACTCAGTTCGAGTTTTCCTTTAACTCTACCAATCCACCAAATCATAAAAATTCTATATCTACATCAATGTCTACAAATTTGTTAAAATCGATATTTATCTTCGGGTACAAATAAATGAGTTTTTCTTCCTTTTTTTATTAGTCTTTTTAACATTTTATTCTTACCTTGAATTCTTTACTTAAATTGGATTTTACACCTGTTTATTTTCAAATCACAATCATCTATTTTTCTCCTCTATATCATAATCTTCTCCTTGCTTACATCTTGTTTTGTTTTTTTTTTTTTTTTAAGCCATAGACAGCGTCCATCTCTAGCTAGGTCCTGGTTGGAAATTTGCAAGTTCTCTTTCACTTTACTACAGTAATGATGGGAAGTTTCCCGGGGTAAAAGCTGATTATCTTAGTCAAACACTCAAAACTCATGTATGAGATGCACAGATTTTCATGTATGTATGTGGACCTCAAAAGTCACGCCAGTCCTCTCTATCTTACCCCCACCGATTGGGGAATTAGACAGTATCCGTTAACAACAATTGGGTGGTTAGAGAAATCCCACGTGGTTGACATTTTTTTTTTTTTTTTTTTTTTTTTTTTTTGTTTAAAGCTCGCTAACCAGTGTATTTATTTAACAGATTTACTTTTAGCTATGGCCCATCGATCGTAAGGCCCAACAGGATCGTTTCGATGCGTACAAGTTTTGATTAGCTGGAAAATAGCTCTTAACAAATATAAGAGTTTGTAGCAAGCTAGATAATACCCCATTTTAAAGGTGAGAAATTACAAGATACAGTGGCTGTACTGCCTAGTCCATTATACAACCATTTCTTTTCTACCAACATTTCAAATGTGTGTAATTATCCAATCGGCCCGAAAATCAGGCCGATGAGAGGCTGGATATCGACTGGGACAACATCAAAAGCAATGTACAACCATCAGTGTGACAGTGTATTGGTGCAGTCCACCCACTCAGTATGACAAATATTCCCAATATTTTAATTCTTGCAATGTTCTCGTTAATCCAATGATAATATCATGCAATGTTTTCAACATCTCTGTTGTTTTTAATTTATAAACAGCTTTGCTGCAAAATATTGTGATTTAAAATCAAAATTCATCTAAACAATTAAAATAAATCATTTCATACCTATAATTTTTAAATCATTTATTGATTTATAATAATAATATTTTTAAAATATTATTTTCAAACATAAAATTTTGATAATCTCCTAAAGTCCTAGGCGATGAAATTGTCAAGAATATTCGTGGTATGAGTGGATGGGCATGATTTTGATATCAGGTAATAATCATGATTTTGATATCCAACACACGATGTTCTGTCAAATGCTTTATAAATAATAGCATGTAAACTCTTTCTTTTTTTTTAAATTGGAATTGAAGAAAAAGGTGCACAATGGTAATTTGGGCCAATCTACATTCTGCTCAATCCAAATACAGTAAATTCCAACAATGTGATTAAAAATAAATATGATTATTTGAGGATGCATTTTATGAAATAGCAAGACAGATTGCGTCTACCTTCTATTTAGGCGGGCCATTCATTTGGTAGGGACACCTGTCTCACAAGCAATCATCTGCTGTAATACTCGACAATCCTAGTCATTCTATGAAAAAGGGCAGTTACAACCAGTGGATGACGTTTCACAACGAGCTGACCAGACGCTTTGGGTTATCTCTGATGGGGAAGATTCGCCTATAACACCCGCTCCATGGCAGGCTCCACCATTTCAAATGATTGGATAACCTGCAATCTTTTGGGGGGACTTTTTTATTTTTTGGAATCACTAATAGTGATTAATAAATTTGGAAATTGGTTATAGGGAGAGACTGCGACTTTAAAGCCTAACAAACATAAGAACCCTGAAAACTAAACTCAATATCGGTTGACTCAAATACTTGGCTTGACATTTAAATTTTTAGTTAAGATGCATTAAAATTAATAATAGATATTTGAAATTAAATGAGTAAAGATACTTGACTCGATATCCAGATGGGTAGAGTTAGTGTATTGTAAGTTGGCAACAGTGCTTTCACTCATTCCAAGGAGTCACCTGTTTGAATCTACTTTCCTATTTTTATTAATAAGGCATTCAATAGTTAGTGACTCAGTGTGAGCTCAAAATCTCGTCAAAGTCGAGTTGGCTTGACCGAGTTTCAAGTTGAGTTACTGAGTTTTAGATCTATGCTCTATCCGATAATTAATTTCATCCATCTTAGAGAGGTTTTATGCAAAATTTGAATCCAAGATCCTAAGATCATCAAGATTTAATTGTTTATATTCATTTGTGAGGTGCAACATCTTGGATAATCCTAGACACCCAATCATTAGTCAAGAAAGATAGCCCTAGATGCCTGCTCATTGCAGATCTTGACAACAGAGTGTAGATGATTTTGCTCACTTTCTTGTATTACTTTCCATTTAAGTGTCTATTGGTTCGTCGTTCATCCTCCAGTCTAGACGTCTCAAAGGTTTTGAGCCATCCAATCAATGGCTCAAGAAACCCTAAACGAATGACTTTTGTGTAGCCAACATGGTGGAAACAAGAGTAGAGGCACACATTTAAGCCCTTGACAAGGGGTTTAATTAGTTAAGACAATGCCTTAAAAATGCTAAGGGTGTGTTTGGTTGCACCAAATTTCAAGATATTTTATTTTAATTCAATAATATTATGCTGCTTTGTAAGTACATTGTTTGGTTTCATCAAAATATTTTTATTTATCATTTTGAAAAAGATCAATTCTGTGGCATTTTCAACTTCTGATCATATTAAAAAAAAATAAATATAAATAAATAAATAAACTTTATGAGATTGTGTTATATAATCACACAACTAGTTCTCTTTTAGTCAAACAATTGTTGGACCACATGATGGAGAGTCCAAGTTCATGTGAGTCATACTTTCATTCATACTAATAGATGGCCAACAAGATCTTTGTTATTGATTGGTCCGATTGAGCCAGTATTGAAGTTGACAGCCTAATTGGACTGATGTCGAAGATGAGAGAGCTGATTTGAATGATACAAAAGATGAACACTCCGATTGGACAGATGTCAAGTTGAATGGTCAGATCAATCGAAAATTGAAGATCAATGGTCCCATTGAATTGTTGAAGATGAATGTTCTAATTGTGTTGA
Organism: Magnolia kwangsiensis; assembly: GCA_037074715.1. NCBI lineage: Eukaryota > Viridiplantae > Streptophyta > Magnoliopsida > Magnoliales > Magnoliaceae > Magnolia > Magnolia kwangsiensis. Next base: position 46,767,952 of record CM073571.1, on the reverse strand, counting down.
AATTGGAGGGGAGAGGAAGTGGATTGCATACTGAGTAACACTAAAGCTAAGCTTACTGAGTAAGCTGTGGGGCCCACCATGATTTATGTATTTTTTTAATCCACTCCATCCATCCAGTTTACCAAGATAATTTTTGGGCTATAGCCCAAAAATGAAGCATATCCAAAGCTTAAGTGGACCACACCAAAGGAAACAGTATGAATTGAAGGTCTAAGGTCAACGGTTGAAAATTCTTGGGGGCCATAGAAGTTTTGGATCAAGCTGATATTTGTGTTCCCTTCATCCATGTCTGTGTCATCTTATGAAAAGGTTGGATGACAAATAAACATCACTGTGGACCCTTCAACGGTGAAAAATCATTATTCCCACTGTTGTTGTGGTATGGTCCACTTGGGCTTTGGATATGGATATGCTTTTAAGTTTGGGCTCAACGGTGGATAAACCACACAAATTCATGGTGGACCCAACAGAGTTTACTTATTACGATAAAAGCAGCGACACTCAAAATCGACAGTATAATTGGAGCGATATTGAATATGAATAGCCCAACTAGAACGATACTAAAGATGAAAAGGTCGACTTGACCAATATTAGAAAGGAATGGTTACTGCAGTCACCAATATTAGAAAGGATATGGATATGCTTTTAAGTTTGGGCTCAACGGTGGATAAACCACATAAATTCATGGTGGACCCAACAGAGTTTACTTATTATGATAAAAGCAGCGACACTCAAAATCAACAGCATAATTGGAGCGATATTGAATATGAATGGCCCAACTAGAACGATACTAAAGATGAAAAGGTCGACTTGACCAATATTAAAAAGGAATGGTTACTGCAGTCACCTGACATGGGATAAGACCAAAAGAGCGGCCAAGAACCTTTGGCCATTCAGGTTTTTTTTTTTTTTTTTTTTTTTAATAAAAGATAAAAATTGGGTAGTGGGGTATATTTACCCACTGTTCTATTTCTTATCAATCGCAAATTGAAGATTGATAGCCGGGTTAGACCAATATTGAAGAAGATGATCAATCTGATTGTGAAAATCTAGAGATGAATGGTCAAATTGGGTCGATACTACAAATCAACAACTTGATTCAATGTCTGAAAAACCTGAATGGCTCGATTTGAACGATGCTAAAGATGAACGGTTCAAAATCAAAGACAAACAGTCCAATCACTTCAAACTTGATCTAAGACAAACAGTCCAATCACTTCAAACTTGAAGATCAACAGTCTTATCAGACCAACATTGAAGATGAATGGTCGAAATGTTCTGAAATTAGAGATTAATAGTCAAATTGGGTTGATACTGAAAATCACTGGACCGGTTGGACTGATGTTGAAGCAGAATGACTTGATTTGAGCGATAACAAGGATGAGCGGTCTGATTGGACCAATATCAAAGATGAATAGTCCGATCCCCCCAAAATTAAAGATCAACGGTCCGATTGGAGTGATATTGAAGATGACCAGTCCAATTATGCTAAAATTAGAGATGAATTGTCAAATTGGGCAAATATTGATAATCAAAAGCAAGTTCGGACTGATGTTGAGGTCGTGTGGCCTGACTAAATGATACTAATGTCGAATGTCCAATTGGATCGATATAAAAAATGAACAGTCTAATTTGACCCAAATTGAAGATGAATGGTCCAACTATGTAGGGGATTGGGGGCAATATTCTTAACCATGTAAGAAAAGACTATTGGAATTCTTTGGCCTAGTATGGGTACAGGATTCCTTTTTTGCAGAAGCTTTAAGTGGTTAATCTAGCTAAAGAAATTGGCTTTGTGGTCTATGCTAATAGAAGGGGATTGAAAAATGTCATTAGATGGCTAGTGTCGAGAGGAGGATGGATTTACATGAGAATAAACCAAGCGGCTATGAGTGTGGCTAAAGATGGGGTAGAAGCTAGGACAGGGAGAAGAGAGGGGGTGGGGGTTGTAGTCTGGAGAGGGGACAGGCATTTCAAGAAGAAGAGAGGATAGGAAAAGGAGAGGGGTGGAGCTTGTAGTCCAGAGAAGAGGGGGATTTTGAGAAGACCAGGATAGAGATCTATGATAAGGAGAGGAGAGGGAGTAGGGGCCATAGCTAAGGCATGGAATGTAGAGCCAGGAAGGGAGAAGAGGGGACGGGAGAGAAGGAGAGAGTGGAGAGGGGGAGTGGGTATTGGTTGCTCAGAGACAGAAAACCATTGGAGCTGGAAGGAAGGGTCCTTCGTCCGGGTCCTGTTGAAGTTCCCCACTCAGTTTGTGGAAAACTTCCTAGAGGAGTGGTCGGGCTTGCATATTTCAAGGGTCTTCAGGAGATCGGGGAAGCTAAAGGAGGTCATCCCCCGGTTCAGGGGTTCTTCCTCCATTCACAGCTTTCATTTTTGTGAATGGAACAGGCAAAGGAGGTCTCGCAAGCGGTGGTTGAACTGAATGGCACAAGTTTCAGCCCAGATGTGTTAAATCAAGCAGCTACCAGGAAGGTAGAGAGGAAAGTGAAGGGTAGACTTGTCTTGGGAAGGGGTATGCTAGAGAGGGTGACAACAATGAGAAAGGGAGCGAGCCAGTAGGAGAAGAGGGGAGCCAACGATTGGGATGTTGTAGTAGGGGAGTAGGCTATTGACGTGGGTATGAAGGAGGTGAAGGAGAAGTTGGTCCGAGAAAGATGGATGTGGAAGGAGGGAGACAAGCATGAAACCAGAGGTGAGATTTCACCCCCAAAGTTGTGGAGAACGCCTAGGATATGCTAAAGTGGAGTCGTAATGGCAAAGATGACAATCGGATCTTTGATCGATGAAGTGAGGGTTTAGGTAGCTGCATGTTGCAAAGTGGAACAAGGTGACTGTGTTATCAAGCATCTTAATGAGAGGGAGGTTCGAATCTCTTCGAAGCTGAATGTGAATCTAGATAGGGTTCTGAAATTGGGAAGACATTTGGTTCCAGGTGCGGGAGCTGCCCTAGATTTGTGGTTCTTAGATGCCTTCATTGTAGTGGGATCGTGCCACAATAAGGCCTTACTATTGATCCAGCAACAGAGAGTGGCAACGAGTATTCTCATGAGGAAAAAGAGGTCTATGAAATTTCCTGATCAGATATCCACTGTTGCCAAGGATGAGAGTTCTTCGGTGTGGGTGGTTAGAGAGAAGGTGGGGGTGAGAGGGTAGTGGCGAAGAGGGTTGGTGAAGGAGTGTTGCCGGGTTGCTGGAAAGTAGAAGGAGATCAGTGGTCGGGGAGATAGACAACATGATCGATGGTCCAGCGGAGCACCATGAGAAGGCCAACTACCTGTGAGGCACTGCTTGGCCAACAAGAGTTAGGTGGTGGAGGAGGCACAGTCACAATGACACATTGAATGGATATTGTAAGTAGAGGTGGTGGAGGCCAACTCGTACACAGGAGGGCTTGCCACATGGCCTGGCATATGTTAGATCGAGAGGAGAGGTGACGACAAAGGGGGGTAAATGTAGGATCAGGGAGGTGAAGAGAGGGACAAATGGAGGGAGAAAGGGAGAGGATGTGTCAGGTTCAGGCTCAGGAGGCAAGGTAGACGACCCCGTGGCTGGAGTGTCAGCCACTTAGGGTGGGAGTGATGGCTCGAAGGGGCAGATGGTGTGTCAAGGCTTGCTTCATTTACACTTCATGTGCGGTGAATGCGAAGCAGTTCTCGCACCTAGGCTTGTTGTGTCACGTGTGATCTCTCCAGGGTGTGGCACTCATGTTGTGCATAACTTATGTTTGCACATGTAGCTGCCTCTACTCTTATTTAAATTTGAAGTTGAGGCCCTTTTGTTTATTGTTTCTGCTATTTAAGTGGAAAAGAGAAGGGAGTCCGAGAGAAGGGATGGCCTGTCTCTCCCTCCATCAGGGGTATCCAAGTTACGTTCTGCTCAAGCAACAACAGGACTCCCATGCCGAGCACTTCAATGGAGGTATTGTTGGCCTCTGGAGAAGGTGATCGGAATGATCATGCTCTGGTCACAATGAGTTGGAGGGTGTGGGGGTGGTGGGAAAGAAGCTTTAAGCATTGGATACGCAAGTAGTATTGTGTGATGAGGTGTTACTGTCCGAAGCTCTTAATACCATGCCATTACAAGCGACATCAGGCAACGATGGAGTTTCAACCGCCACGTATGACAAGCCAGAGAATATTAGAGGGTCTTCAAAAGGGATGGGTGGGCGCCATATTCCAACGGCTATAGGAATGTGGTGGATCAAGGACGCAATCACTTTCTGTGGGAAGGATGCCTTAGGGACGGCAAGGAGGACCTCGCCACTATTTCAATTTGTGAAGGAACGTAGTGCCCAAAAGGTCGAGGCTCAGCAACAAGAGAAGGTTCCAAAAGCGGCAAAGGGGCAGAGGGAACTAGCAAGCCTGGAATCTATTGTTAATTATGCTGGCATCTCATCAGGTGGAGAGAGAAGGGGCATAATAGGAAGGTCAATACCTCAATGAAGATTATAAGATGGAATGTCAAGGGTTAGAGGTCTAGGAAGAAAAGAGGGCAGGTGAGAGATTTGTGTCGTAAATCAAAGGCTCAGTTAATAACGTTGCAAGAAACCAAGCTTCAAGTTGTGGACTAAAAGACAATGGGCACCGTATGGGATGTGAGGGACAAAGATCAAGCGGCATTGGATGCGATTGGTTCTGCCGCGGGATTCATGGTGACATGGGATACCAAGGTTTGGATCAGGGAGGAGTGGTGGAGCGGATCATTTTTTGTCTTGGTTGTTTTGAAGGATGTGATGATGGGTTCCAGTGGCTATTTACAATAGTATATGGCCCAAACAACCAATGCAGAGGCACTTGTCACGGGAGGAGCTAAATTCGGTCCTTGATAGGCAAGGGATTCCATGGTGCGTGGGGGTTGATTTTAACGTGATAAGATTCACCTTTGAAAAATCGACCCGTGGCCAAATTACTCATAGCATGAGAGAGTTCTTTGATTAGGTGGAGAGGCATGATCCAGCAGATATCCCATTTGGTGATGTTAAATATACTTGGTCAAATGGGCAAGAGAAGGCAATCACGTTCGGAATTGAGAGATTTTTGGTATCTGCAAACTAGGTGAAGAGATCTCCATTGGTGTGTCAGCGGCATCTCCTAAGACCAACGTTTGACCATTACCCGATTGTTCTGGAAGTTGAGGAAGAAGATTGGGGGCCAAGATCGTTCAGGTTCGAACTTATGTGGCTTGAAGTGGAGGATTTCTTGGCACTAGTTAAAATATGGTTGGAGTCTTTTGAAGTAGAAGGCTTTGTTGGGTTCAAACTGAGTTACAAGCTCAAACTTTTTAAAGGCAAATCAATGTTTGGAAATGGGAGGTTTTGGGGAGTCGGGAGGCTGAACTGGACAACATCCTCAAGAGTATCTAAACTATTGATGCTAAAGCTAAAGAGGAGTTATCGAAGTTATCGAAGGATGAGAAAGAGTTGGGGATGCAATTGAGGAAGAACGGCCTTGAGGAATACGCAAACCACCTTGAGGTAGAAATAAAGTGGAAACAATGCTCAAGGCAACTTGGCTTAAGTAAGGTGACATAAAAGCAAGATTTTCCTGCAACATGGCTAAGCACTAGACTGGGAGGAATCGGATTAGCAGTGTCTTGGTCGATGACATATGTATAGAAGAGAAGGGCTAGGTGTGGGACTCAATTGTTCACTACCATAAAAATCTCCTAACAAGCGAAAGGTGGGAAAAGGCATGGGTGGATAACCTAGCATTCGACCAACTATCAACTATGGAGGCTGAGCTTCTAGAAAGGCCATTTGCTAAGGACAAAATTAAAGTAGTAGTGGACTCATTAGGTAGGGAAAAGCCCCTGGGCTAGACTGCTTCCCAATGGCCTTCTCCTAAGGTGGTTAAGGGCAACGTAGTCAACTTTACAACGATTTTTTTTATTGGAGTCGATTGTCAATAGAATTAGGTGCCTTGTTCATTGTGATTATTCCAAGGTCAGAGCAGAAAGCTTGGAGGACTTTAGACCGATTAGCCTCACATGGGGTTCGTACAAGATCTTAAACAAATTTTTATAAGTTAGGTTTTGAATGGTTCGCATGAACGTCATCTCGAAAACCCAAGAAGCATTTGTAGAAGTAAAGCAACTTTTGGATAGCGCGTTATTTCCACGAGTATGTCAAATCTTGGCATAGGGAAGCAAATAAGAGTTTTTAAGTAAGATATTAAGAAAGCTTATGACCATAATGATCGGACATTTCTCAACTACACGTTATGGCAAGTGAGGTGTGGACAAAAGTGAAGTGAATGTGTTTAGGGATGCCTTCAATCGGCCAAGCTTTCTATGCTAGTCATCAGGTCTCCAAAAGGCTTTTTTAGGGCCTCAAGAGTCATTCAGCAAGGAGATCCACTCTCCCTGTTCCTCTTGTGGCGATGGCAGAGGCGTTGTGTAAAATGTTGGTAAGAGGGCAAGAGGTTGGCCTTATACAGGGGTTAGGATGGAAAAAACTGCTTTCCAAATATCTCATCTTCAATTTGCTGACAAAACCATTCTCTTTTACGACGCAAAAGTTAACATGGTGGATAACTTGAGGAAGATTATCAAATGCTTTGAAATGGTCACTGATTTGAAAGTCAACATTACGAAAAGTGAGCTTTTGGGTATTCGCATGTCCAATGATGAGGTGGGGAGATAGGTGGTGGTCTTCGAGTGCAGGGCGACATCCTTTCCCTTGACCTATCTCTGTTTACCATTGTGTATTGGAAAAACGGCAAAGCATCTTTGGGAGAAGTAGTGGAAAGGTTTGAAAGAAAGTTTGGGGTTGAATGATCAATATTTATCATTGGGAGGCCAACCTACGCTAATTAAAGTCGCATGTCAAAATTGTTGTTGTACTACACATCCCTCTCTAAATATCCTCTTTTTTTCTTTTCTTTTTTTTTTTTTTTTGATAGATTGGAGTGGTTGAAGCCGGATTTCCTATGGCGTGGCCTGAAAGCAAAGAAAAAAAAATCCATCTTTTAAAATAGGCGTGCAGGCCCTATGAAGGGAGGGCAGGTATTCAGGATATGGGAATGATTAATTTAGTGCTTCTTAGCAAGTGGTTGTGGAAATTCGAGACAAGAGAAGAGAAGTTGTGGAGAGAGGTTATTGCAAGCATGGATGTCAAGAAGGGGTATAGGAAGTCTTCCTTATAAGGGGCATCAGGCCTGTGGAAGGATATGTCTAGACTAGAGTCCACTTTTAGAGAAGGCTTTTCTATTTGCAATGGGAAAAGAGTTCGTTTTCGGAAGGATGTGTCGTTGGGGAAAACTCCACTTCATAACAAGTTTCCAATGTTATCTTGCCTTTCTCTGGAGACATTATTGTTTGGACTCCCCCTGTCTAATGAGGAAGTCAAAAAGTTCATAAGGCTTCAAGGAAGGCTTTAAGGTTGTGCTCCATCACTGAGGGAAAGGGATGCAATGGTCCACTTTTCTATCCAATCATTCTATAAGTTACTCTGGTCTCCCACGAAAGGAGGGTAGAATTTGCACATCCAAGATTTGGTCCTAGAGTGCTCCTAGGGTTGCAGCTTTTGCATAGCTACTTGGGAAGAAAAAAGTACTTACACTTGATAATCTTCAAAAAAGGTCAATAGTGCTTCCAAATATGTGTGTTGTGCATGAATGATGCTGAGTTGATAAATAATCTTTTCATCTATTGATTATCAACGCGTAAGTTTTGGGGATAGTTTCTCAAGATCCTCAACGCCTCGTGGGTAATGTTGGGTACTATTGATGACCCGTTTTTGGCTTGGCATGGAGGGGGAATGGGAAAGAACAAAGGGTGGTGTGGTGGTTGGTCTTGATGGAAATCTTGTGGGCAATTTGGGGGGAGAGGAACTGACGGTGTTTACAAAATAAATGTGGCTTGGAGCAAGGAGTTTTTAGTGTTGTTGTTTTTTTTTTTTTTTTTGGGGGGGGGGGGGCGCAAGGTTCTAATTGTTCTCCTTTGATCGAGTTGTCGTTTTGTGTGCATGTTTTCTTGGCCTTTTTTTAAAAAATAAAATTCTATTATCTTTAAAAAATAAAAAAACATTATCAGTTGGTTACGAGACACCATAATAATTCAAAATAATAAATTGATGTAAAAATTCATAATCTTTGAACAAAGAAAAATAAAGTTACTACCTCAAATAAAGTTAAACATCATATCCCAAAAACAAATTAAAAAAATGCAAAAATGTTGCGTACAGCTCTTTTTTCTTTTTTGAAAAAGAAGAGGGAATCTTTACCTCTTCTTTCCTCATCTGATTGATCAAATTCTTTTAACATTTTTATATTTACCAATGAAAAAGGGGTATACGCCATACACACAATAATTCGATAGTGAGCTCCCCAACCACCATGCTCTCCCATATTCGACACCATTATCTGCAAAAGGAAGAAGTAAACGAGATGATTATTTCCCTAAAACTTGTCTTTCGATCAAAAGGAAATGTCATGGAATATCTAGATTTCTTTCTTTCTTCCCTTTTTTTTCGCCATACAATGAAAGAATTATCATTTCCTATGTAAAGGAATGTGACGTGGAAATTTGAAAGACATTTCGTTTAGGTGCATATACCCATCAAATGGTATCAGGCTCATCTTGTTTAGAGAGAACCACCATCATGCAGTTCAAATGATTTTACCCTGGTCCAGGTGGTTCAATATTCCTCTACTATTTGAACAGTTCCACTTGAATAGACCAAGAAAGGGTAGTGCTTCTAGTCAAACCATGAGGCTAGCCACGTAGTCCAACATTACGATATAGGTTGAGTCTAAAAAATAAAATATTACACCTATTATAGTCACCAAAATTAAGGTCCAAGCTCAACTTAACCTAAGGGTATGTTTGGGTGACAAGAAAAAACCATCCGAACTCATTTTTCACCACCGGTCAAGGAATGCCAAATCGGTTACGTATCGGCCGATACAGCTGATACGTATATCGGCCGATACGTAACGGAAACGGTTGTGACCGTTACACGTTTCGGGGCCGTATCGGCCGATACGTGGCGTATCGCCCGTTACGGGCCGTTACAGGCCCGTAACAGGCCCGTATCGACCTTTTTCCATTTTAAGCTTTATTTTTGCTGTTTTTTTGAAACTTCTTGCTTCCAAACTGTTTCTCACTCTTTCTATTACTAATTTCGACCAACCTTGGCTGGGTATTTGAGATAAAAACACATTATATTATGGATTTTCTTGAATCAAAGCTCGGTGGGCCATTTTTCAGAAATTCATCAAAAATAGGTATTTATACTTTTTTTAATATGTTTTGTTGTTTTAATCATACCATATGATGTGTTAATCATAGTAAAACATGTTAATGTGCATTTTACAGATTTAGGGTGCCATTTAATTTTTTTTTATATTTTTTTCTATTTACGCATGAATTTTGGCACCTTTTTTTAAAATTCGAAAAATCAATTTTTAATGGTTGTATTGTTGTTTTAATCATGCCAGTTGATGTGTTAATCATAGTAGAACATGTTAATGTGCATTTTACAGATTTTGGGTGCCATTTTCTATTTTTTTATATTTTTTCTATTTACGCATTTATTTTGGCCCTTTTTTTGAAAATTCAAAAAATCATTTTTTAATAATTCTTTTGCTGTTTTAATGATGCCATATGATGTGTTAATCATAGTAGAACATGTTAATGTGCATTTTACAGATTTGGGGTGCCATTTTATATATGTTTTTTATTTTTTTCTATTTACGCATGAATTTTGGCCCATTTTTTTAAAATTCGAAAAATCAATTTTTAATAATTGTTTTGTTGTTTTAATCATGTCATATGATGTATTAATCATAGTAGAACATGTTAATGTGCATTTTATAGACTTGGGGTGCCATTTTATATTTTTTTCTATTTACGCATTTATTTTGGCCCTTTTTTTGAAAATTCAAAAAATCATTTTTTAATGATTCTTTTGCTGTTTTAATGATGTCATATGATGTTTTAATCATAGTAAAACATGTTAATGTGCATTTTACAGATTTAGGGTGCCATTTTATATTTTTTAAAATTTTTTTTCTATTTACGCATTTATTTTGGCCCTTTTCTTGAAAATTCGAAAAATCATTTTTTAATGATTCTTTTGCTGTTTTAATGATGCCATGTAATGTGTTAATCATAGTAGAACATGTTAATGTGCATTTTACATATTTGGGGTGCCATTTTATTTTCTTTTTTTTATATTTTTTCCTATTTATGCATGAATTTTAACCCACAAAAATAATTGCAAACACCTAAATGTAAGATATTTTCATATTACATTTATTCTAATATATCTATCATTGATAATAGATAGTTAGAAAATTAAATATATGAATTTTGTAGTCAATTTCGGGTTATCTAGTTCATAAATTCATTAGACAGTCCGATACAACTTCTGACCAAAGAGTGGATCGTTACACCACCATCAACATGTTCCAATTTATAAATGAATGCATATTTGGAATGCTTAGAATATTCCGGATTTAATCCATATTTTTTTGGTAAAAAAAAAAAAATTTGCGCCGCTATGGGCCATTACGCCCCCGTATCGCCGTTACACCCCCGTATCCGTATCGGTTTCGGGGGGCACCATTACGGCAACCGATACCGATACGGGACACCTTGCCACCGGTCGTGACTATAGTTGTTAGCACTTGTCGGGGAAATGATTGAACTGTTCTGATTCACGATGCAACTATGACCAGTAGAATCAACGAACGACTGATTTTGGGGGCATGGTAGTTTTATGCAATGTTTGAAGTATCGGTATCGTTACAAGTTTCGCTAGCCAGAGATATGGAAACAATATCGATATCACCAATAATATCGCTAATAACTGGAAATGCAAGGAAACATGGGGAAAACGGTGGAATTTCTAGTGAAACTTCAGGAGATGTTAAAATGTACATACTTGCATATTTAGAGATTTAAAAAAATAATAAAAAAAAAATAATTGAAAAAAAAAATGCATACATAACAAGTTTCCATTTAATGGGGTCTTAAAAGCATGTGTTGTTGTAAGAAATCAGTCCAACCATCCCATCCGACTTATTTAACCATCCAACATTTCATCAAAACATCCATCAATATTGCAAAATATCAACAACACATGATATTTCACCAATAAATCATCAACAATTGGAAAGGAAACGGAAGATTATGGTCTCAATATCACGCATATTGCAATATTGATAATGTCAAGATATTATTAATATTATCAATGACAAATTGAACACTACATACAACCATGGGCCCATGAAAAAAAAAATCGAAATAATTTTTTTCTAATAAATAAAATTTTGATGACATCAATTCATTGCCAATATTATTGAAATACTGTCAATACACTTATGATACAAGCATTACCTAGAATTTACATAGTAAAAAATATTGGTGATACATTGGCGATATTGATGCATTGGTAATACAAGCGACACCTAGAATTTACATAATTGAAAATATTAGCGATTACATTAGCGATATTGATACGTTGGCGATCCTTAGCAATACATTGCTAATACATGTAATTTCTGATACTAATAACGTTATCAGTATCGCTACTGGTGCTATCGGTATCGCTGAGCTGGAGATTAAGATAATATTGGAGATATTTAGATAATATAAGAGATAATTCGAACACTAGTTTTATGTGATGGCGCACACTATGGATGGTTGGATCTTGGTAGGAACATCACAGTTTCACGTGACTGCGCACAGTGTGGACTTTTTGGATGCTAGCTAGAGCATCGTAGTTTCATATGACGGCACACACCATGAAAAGTTTGGGTCTTGGTAGGCAGTGAATTGCCATCTCTCAAATTCATTTCCAAGAAAAATAACACGAACCTCTATAGAGAATGCTAGTGTATTGTATTGTGTATTGTGTGTGGATAGTGGGCCCTTTTAGTGTAAGTGCATGTGCACACTTCATGATAAAACACTTTAAACGCATTAAACACTTCACTTTTAGATTTCAAAAGATAAATCCAAGTCATGCGAGAATAATCATCAATAAAGGTAACAAAATATCTAAATCTAAAAGTCGAGGTAACCGGAGCTAGTCCCTAGACATCCGAGTGAACCGGAAAAAAAGGTTGAGATTCCCTCCCAGAAGAGCTAAGAGGAAACGTAGCACGATGATATTTAGACAATTCACAAATATCACAGCATAATGGTTTAGTGACAGATAAGGAGGGAAACAAAAGTCTAAATCTAGCAACGGATGGGTGGCCTGAGCGGCAATGCCACCAATTCATGGACTCTCGATCTAGAGAAAGGGTACTAGAAGCGGCAACAGGTGTATCATCGAGAAGATAAACGCCTCCTCGCTCATGCCCCCCACTAATCACTCTCTTCGTCTGTAGGTCCTGAAACAAACAATAAGAAGGAAAGAAGGTAATGGAACAATTGAGTGATTTAGTAAGAGAGTTAACAGACAATAAGTTTAATGAAAAATGAGGCACATGCAATACGGAGGACAAATACAAAGAAGAAAAGAGGGATGGAACCAATCCCAAAGATGGGAGATTGGGTTCCATCTGCGACTATGACATACTAAGTGGGAGAAGAAGAATAAGAAGAAAAGAATTGTAACTTACCAGTCATATGAGATGAAGCTCCAGAGTCGATGACCCAGGAGATAGGAGAGGATGACGCAAGAAAGGCAGTACCTGACTGGGTTGAAGCTGTGTGAGAAGGCTCAGGAATATCCCGAATGTGAAGCCGCATAAGGGCATCATATGCCGCCCAAGAAATGATAAGAGACTCCCCTGAAGTAGACTGCTCAGCTGTCGAGGTGGAAGACTGTCTCAGAAGCAACAGTAGAAGCAACAAAAGCAGCGGCATACGTAGGATGACCATGTAGCTATCAGCAATAATCAACAGTGTGATTAGTTCCACCGCAATGTGAACAAATGCGCGAACCATCACGTCCTCGTCCACGTCCACCACGACCACGAAGACTACGGCCGCCACGACTACGATCTCTCTCGCAGTCTCTACCACGACCACCGAAACCAGAGATGCGCCCTGAGCTCAAGGATGGTTCCCGAAGACCAAGGACTGATCGCCAATAAGATGTGCCGAACGCTCGAGTGGCACAAATGAATGAGAAGGAAGAGTAGAGACCATAGCACGCTGACACATGGCATAGACTGTCGTCAATGGGGGAAGAGGATCCTGCATAACAACCTGATCGCGAATGTGAAGATAATCAGAACTCAACCCAGCAAGGAATTACATGATACAAGTATCATCCCGTTGCTTATGAGCATGTTCATGATCCTATTTACATTTGGAAGGAAGAGGCTAATACATATCCAACTCACATACCCTGAAGCGTCGAATAGTGGTCTTTTAATGATCTGGAGTTTTGTTGAAACCGACCAATTTCTTGAATAAGCTGGAATACCCATGAAAAATTCTGAGATTACGAGAACATATCATGAAGCGTATCCCAAATGCCTTTAGCCGAGGATAAAAACATCACTGAGTGGCTAATCGAGGAATCCATGCTATTCAACAACCATGGAATAACTTGATAATTTCCCTTTGTCCAAGACTTAAAGGTAACATCTGTAGAGCTTGGGAGATCATCCAAAATATACGACAACTTGTCACAGGCTCCTAAAAATACTTTTACAGATTGTGCCCATTGAAGATAGTTGTCACCATTCAACTTAATGGAAGTAATCTGCAAGGGGTTGGATTCAAGAGACCCTATGCCAAGAGATGAGGGCCCTTTGTCAGCCATAGTAGAGTCCAAGAGAAATAAACCTATGTCAAGAGACCCCCTATGCTAAGAAAGATTGATTCAAACAACTCTATCTCACTCAATCCTTCAAGATAACAGGCGATAAACCTCAAACAAATATCAATCATCCAAAATACCATGAAACGCAGTCAAAAAGGGCCTGACCAAGTGAAAAACGACCCAGCCGCACGCCCGTTTGAGGTTAAAAACATCTCAAACATTGATCTTAAGTAGAAAAATCTACCATGGATAGCTTGGGAGGAAGATTTCGGTCCATCTTGAGCAAAGAAACCAAAGAAAAGTTTACCGATTTGAGGTAGATCGAAGAAAAATGGAATCTGGGACCGATTTTCGAATTTCTCTATTTCGCCCAAAATACCATGAAATGAGGTGCAATAAATTCTGAAAAAATCATGATAAATTTTCTAAAATCAAGATCTATCAAACCCCTAAACTTTTAGCTCAAACGGAGTCCATGCGTCTGTACAACGCTGACGTCAGCCGTACGGCTACTGACGTCAGCAAGGTGACGAGAAATGATGTGTTAGGCTTGCTTGCCCTAACACATAATATTTTATTATAATAAAGCATATAGTACACCGCAAGAAAATAGGAAAGTGGTATCAAAGCTAGTGTATTGTATTGTGTATTGTGTGTGGTTAGTGGGCCGTTTTAGTGTAAGTGCATATGCACACTTCCCTATTCTCCTGCGGTGTACTATATGCTTTATCATAATAATATATTATGTGTTAGGGCAAGCAAGCCTAACACATCATTTCTCCCAAACTCTCCTCCTCTCTCAATATTCTCATCTCTTCTTCACATTATCCTCATCAAATCATTCTCTACTACCTCTTTTTAGACTAAGGATGACATAGGCAAATTAAAAAAAAAAAAAAAATTTAAATGATGATGTTGTCACCGCATTATACAATTATTAGCTACCAAAGCATGTTCTATGTGCAATGAGAAGGGAAAAAATTGTGTGCATTCATGTGCACTGAGAGTTGTTGTGCACACTCAATGAGCACTAGGAGTTGTTTGCACGTATCTAGCACCATACAACAATCATAGGTGAGAATCATAACACACAATTGAAATGGACATTTGTATTTTCAAATTTTGAAATGCCTATAGATTCCTGATCTAATGGAGAGACATGTGAATTGCCAATTTACGATAGCCTTACACCAAGGGTCAACACTGAGCCCATATCCATTTGCATTACACCAGGGGTCAACACTGAGCCCATATCCGTTTGCATTACACCAGGGGTCAACACTGAGCCCATATCCGTTTGCATTGGTTATGAAAAAGTTAACGAAGCATTCACAGATAGAAGTCTCGTGGCATTTGTTATTTGTAGATGACATTGTTTTGATTGACGAGACAAGGGAGGAGGTGAACACAAAGCTAGAACTATGGAAGGACACTTTAGAATCTAATGGATTTAAAATTAGTCAAACTAAAACAAGTATATGGGAATGCAATTTTAGTAACAATAAAAGTGGAAAGACGGATTAGTTAATATTGTTGACCAAGAAGTACCTCAAAATGTCCTCTTTTTTTTAATATCTTGAGCCAATAATTAGGAGTGTTGAGATTGAGAGGGATGTTACTCATTGAATTAAAGCTAGGTGGATGAAGTGGAGATGCGACTCTGAAGTTTTATGTGATCATTGATCACCACATACCAATAAATTGGTGGGGAAATTTTATAGAATAGCTATAAGACCAGCATGCTTTATGGGACAACGTTGGGCAGTCAAGGAACAATATGTTCACAGGATGAGTGTAGTAAAAATGATGATGTTGAGATGGATGAGTAGCAAAATAAGGATCGAATTAGAAACTAATGCTTTTAAGGGAACTTAGGAGTAGCACCAATATAAAATAAGATGAGGTATAGGCTTAGATGATTTGGCCATGTGCAACAAAGACCTAGAATTGCACCAGTTAGGAGTTAGTTCAAGTTGAAGGCTCTAAAAGAGCAAGGGGAAGGCCCAAAAGGACTTGGGCGGAGGTAGTAAGAAAATGACTTAAGGTTTAACTGAGGATGGTCCTTGATATAGTGGAATGGCAGAATAGGATCTGTAGCTACCCCTAGTTACTTGGGCATTGGGATAAGGAATAGATGATGATCATCATCATCATAACTATACATTCCTTCTACTTGTCCTTAGACAATGGGAAATAATGTCTGCGATGACTCTCATGTTCAATGGGCACATCGAAGTCTTGCTCTAAGAACAGACTTGCCAATAAGAAAGGACAAAATGAGAAAGAATAAAAAAGAACAAAGAAAAAAAAAATCTTAGAAAGTAATAACATTGCGAAGAAGATAAAATAAAAAGGAAAATAGTTGCAGCTAAATGAAATATAATTGGGAATAAACTTTTAACAAATAAACTACTTAGACCAAATATGGAGGATGATTGTTTTGGGGATGAAATATTTTACCTACTAAGATAAAGATGCGAGAGTTAAAACCATACAAAGATATATACGTGAATGATAAATTCTCCAGTGGTGTCGGAGCACTGTAAGTTGTAGTTCTTGTAGTTGCATTGGTTCACCAAACACCCCTAAAGAGAGACTAATGAGAAAAAAATATACCTCAATTTTTTTTAGTTATCTTGGTAGTAGGGCATCAGGGCCACTCCTCAATGAATACCCATGGTAGGACTCAATCATGGGCTATGGTGTGTCAGGAGAGTAATGAACTACCAACTCAGATACCAAGCCGGGTATCTCACTTCTACTCTTCATCCTAGAACAACCCCAATATTTGAGCAACTTCACCTAAATTCCCTAGAATCTGTTAGTTTATAAAGTCATTTTCCCAATTACACACTTCTCTTAGCGTTTAAAGAAATCAAAATACCACCATGTACTTCCTTTCCACCTGCAATTGGGGTTTTGGCTACCGATGAGCTCGGAATAATAGGAAGATTAGGTGACAAAAGAGGATTATGATGATGAGGGTACTTTGGATATTAATAGTACCAGCAGACTTCAGTTAGGTGAAGGGGATTCAGAATAGATTCCACCTATGTCCATGAGAAAGGATACTTTCTGAGGTATGATAAAGAAATCAAAATTTTGGAATAACCTTGGAGCTGGAGGAAATGGGGAGTCTAGAGAGGAGGATTTTTTGACAATTTGGGGGGAATTTGAGGTGTGGGTCCTGGTTAGAGAAGAGTTCTTATTATGGAGATCGTCTTCACTGGTCACTCACACGATGGGAGCATGTTCTGCATATCGGTATCAAGGGGCATATCAGCCCGGCAGAAATACAATACAACATGGTCAACACGTATTTGTATCAGACCATATCAGTCAAATTTTTGAAGTGAAAGAACTAAAGAAAATATCAGAAAAAAGAGATTCAAAATTTTTTTTTCTTTTTTTGCATTTTGGACATTTATATAATGATGTATTACTTGTTGGCTTGATCTATTGAAAGTCAACCAAATGGATCATAACTGAACCCAAATCAAGCATGATTTGGCCAATTAGGGCCCATCACATTGAAATTCAGTAAAAAGAAGATGAAAAAAAAAAAAGGTGATGCTTTACCTTGTTTCTTATTTCCATTTTGTTTCTGTTGGTAAGTCTCACTTGAATCTTTTATTTTTATCCTCAAAATAGGCTGAGATAGACTCTAGAATGACCTTATGGTTGAAATGAAAAAAGAGGAGGAAATGAGAGAAAAAAATCTAAAAATTCAAATTAGAGCTTTTATGAATCCTACTTCCCATGCATGGAAAGTTTTGATCATGAACCCCATATGGCATAGAGTCCACAGCATGGAGGATTCCAGTCATGAACCCTTTTTCCAATGAAAGCCATGATTTAACATGTATATAATTTATATTAGTCATAACTCACATGTATGTGTAATGCATATAAGGTCAGGTTCAGGAAGCCCAAGGTCAAGCCCAACCCCACATGGGGTTGGGTTGAGGATTTTCAGCCCAAGCCCAACCCAACCTAAGTTCGAATTGGACCAATCGGGTTCACACGTGAACATAGCCTACCTTCTCTTTCTCAAAAAAGAAACAGAAAAAAATAGGCTATTGGGAGGGAACTTTCCAACTTAGAGAGAGAGAGACATCAATATAATGTGTGTGTAGAGAGGGACCATGCACACTCTATAACATACAAACAGCTCACCTTCCCTTTCAGCAAAGATAGACAGAACACAACCTACCTTCTCTTTCTCCAAAAAAAAAAAAAAAACAAAAAAAAACAAAAATGAAAGAAAAGTAGGTTATTGGGTTGGGAATTTTTCAACTTAGTGAGCTTTGGGAACAAAGTTCATATTATCATTTTTTTTAGTATATAATGTAAAGTATGAAAAGCTAGTATAGAATGTAAAGTATGAAAAGCATAAATCCTCTACTAAAAAAACCTTCAATATTCCCAAAGAAAGCATATATCCATGTAAGGAAAAAATAACATGCATTACATGTCAAGAAGGGGGTATATGTGAAAAGTTTGAAGGGAACATTTAATACACAAAGTAGAATAGTAGATGTATGTAAACAATGTTTTCTGTATCGTTACTGTGTAATGTATCGCACCCTTGGGAAGTTGGGATACAGATACATATCGGTTATCGCATGGAATATATTGGTTGTATCGCGTAATGTATCACTGTTGTTGAGAAACATGGGGAAACATTGGGAAATCAGTTGAATTTTTCAATGGAACTTTGGGGATTGTTAAAAAAAAAAAAAGACATTAATACACACTTACAAAACAAAACATCACAAAAAACAAGTGCGCATAGTAGGTTTCCTTTGTATGAGGTCTTAATCTATGCATTGTCAGACTGAACTGATGCAAGTATATTCAAAGTCTATTCATATAATTTATAAATGTAAGAAGACATATGAAAACACAAGCAACACATCCAAAAGCAAAAGAAGTAAAAAACTAAAAATATACATGTCAATATTGCATGCGGTTGTGGCTCAAACCCACGGAGTTATGCAATGGCTCAAAATCACCATCTCCATCTCAATGGGACTAGGCATAGTACCACTACTCCAACAAACCAATAATACTATGCCCAGGTCATAGTAGAATAATACCAATGAAGATACTCTCTAGCATAACACAGGTATTCATCCTCTCTGATTTAAGAAATTTTGTGAAATTTTCAAAATTTCCACAAATCGGCCCATCTTCCTCAAATCCCAAAATTAGAGTGTATGTGATGATGATTTCATCAAACATTTCTGAATACTCTAAAATGAGAGCCAATTGACCGCTGATCAAAGTGGAATTTCGAAAAAATATATATATTTCAACATTTTTAATTAAAAATTATTTTTTTCTGAAAAATCCTAAATTACCAAGAATCACTAAATTAGGTTACATACATGTTTGATGTTTGATTTTCTGTTTGGACACAAATTGTAGCTGATTTGTGAGAAATCAGAAATTTTTAATTTTTCTCAATTTTCCGCAACTTGGCCCATCTCTCCCAAGTCTCGAAATCGAAGGCTCCAAATCCATGATTTTCATGCAAAACATGACAAATCATGAATTTGTAATCATTTGACACTGATTTAACATGAAGAATCACGAGTTTGTAATCATTTGACGCTGATTTAACATTAAGAACTATGAATTTGTAATAATATGACATTAATTTAACATAATTTATAGCAAAAAAAAAAAGGATCAAAAATCAAAAATGCTCACCGAACTGAACAGGTAGGATGCATCGCACTACCTATGCATTTCGCATCACACGGGTAGGATACAAAATATATTGTAGGATATATTGGCCAATATCGTCAATACTGAAAACAGTGGATGTAACATGACATGTAGGGTGAATGAGAGAAGAGGTGGAAATATGCAAATGCAAGAACAAGTTGAGCAACACAACATGCATGAGCAAGATAGAGAAATGAGGAAAGAAGAGTTGGATCTCGATAGCCTGCCGTTCTCAAAATGAAAGGGAAAAATAGGTTATTGGTTGGGAAATGACTCTAGCTTTGGAAACTAAACTAATCACAAGCTATTCATAATATTATGAAGGAAAATTTTGAAGGCAAAGGTTTCAAAAATAATCTTCCCACACTGTCATCTTTAGTAGCATAGAATACACAACTATGAAAAGTATAAATCCCCTACTAAAAGGAAAAAAAAAAAAAAGAAGAAGAAGAAGAAAGAAAGAAAGAAAGAACTTTCATCAACTTTTTTTTCTCTTTTCAAAGGTAACCGATTTTATTCGAAGCAAGAGAAAAGAAACAACAAACAAGGGGGAGGATGAAAATGTTTTCAAAATGTCAACATAAAAATGATACTAAGATTTTTTATTTTATTTTTTAAAGCAACGAACTGAAAATCCATTAAAGAGGGGAAAAAACAACAAGGAAAGCGAAAAAAAAAAACAAAATGAGCCGAGCTGCGGAGATAGCAGAAAGCCCCTAACTACCTAAAAAAGTAAGATCAACACTTTTCAAATCCTTAACATTGACAGCCCATTCTAAACCATCTTGTTAGCCCTAGCCCCCACCACTTTAGCAATAGACGATTTGTCATTGAAGCATCTTTCGTTTCTTTCTTTCCAAATCGCCAGAATAATCATACGCCAAATCTTCAATTTGATTTTTCTAAGCTTGACCCCATTCCACACCATCAACATCTTCGCAGCGGACTCCAAGACACACCAGGAGAGGGAAAAGAGGTCACAGAAAGGAGAGAATATGTAATAAATTAAGGAGCAGTGAACCAACAAATGGTTCACCGATTCCGCCTGACACATGCAACACAGGCAAATGTTGACGATCTGCATACCTCTCTTAGCCAAATTATCAATAGTTAGAATTCTATTCCGGGCCACTAACCACCCAAAACATCTGAACTTAGGAGGAGCGTGATATTTCCAAACAAAAGGAGTCACATCGCACCGAGACCTATTCGCAGAGTAAAGAGCGGCATAGAGGGACCTGACCAAGAACACCATTGACTTCTCAAGCATCCACTCAATACTGTCTAGCTGCAAGGAGATGATCTTGGATTTGGAGATGTAATCGTGCAGCGCCATGAATTCGTCCACCTCGCCGTCATAAAGGTTTCTGATGCAAATTATGTCTCAAACAAAGTGGTGTCTCTGTCAGGAGAGAGGCAGTAGATTCGCGGTGAAGAGAATTTGAGAGGCTTTTCCCCAAGCCATAGATTTTCCCAGAATCGAGTAGCTGAACCATTTCCCAACACATATCTACTGTTAGCAATGACAGGATTTTAGGCCACCAATTCCCATGAGAAGCACCATACTTGCCTTTAACTATCGAAGTCCATAGGGCATCCTTTTCCGATGCAAATTGCCAAGCCCATTTACCCAACAAAGCGGAATTCATTAACTTCAGAATCTTCACATTCGCACCTCCCTTGCTGAAAACTTTGCACACTTAAGTCCATTCAAGCAGATGAAACTTACTCTGATTTTCTTTACCAAACCATAAGAACTCCCTTCGAGTTTTTTCCATAGTCTTAAGCACCGACCCCGGACATTTGAATAACAACATGAAATAGAGGGGGAGACTGGATAGAGCTGCTTTGATCAGCATCAACCAACCACCCAAAGACAAATACCGGCATTTCCAAAATGCCAGGTACTTTTGAAATTTATTGGTGACCCTATCCCACATGCTCTTCAGCGGGGATCCCACTGATAGGGGCAGGCCAACAAAATAAGTTGGGAAAGACTCGATGCGGCAACCGAGCGTGGAGGCAAAATTCTGGATAAACTTCTGTGGCACATTAACTCCAAGAAGCTTCGATTTGTTCAGATTGATCCTTAAGCCCGAAACCGCTTCAAAACAGTGTAAAGCAATGAGGAAGTGCTCAATTTTCTCATTCGAAGCTTCAGAGAATATAAGGGTATCATCAGCGAACTGTATGTGAGTTAAGGGGTCTGATATTCCCGGCATCGTAATGCCACGTAGGAGACCTTGATCCTGACCTTTCTTTAACATTCGGGATAGAGCCTCTCCCACTATCAGAAATAGAAAAGGGGAGAGAGGATCCCCCTGTCGCAATCCTCTGGAGCTTTTGAAAAAACCAAAAGGCGAACCATTTAAAATGATGGAGAAGTGGGCTGATCCTATGCAAGCAGCGATCCAGCTTCTCCACTTGGCCCCGAAGCCCATCCGACCTAGCATATAGGAGAGGAAGTCTCAGTCCATGTGATCATAGGCCTTAGCAACATCTAGTTTGCAGAAAATAGCTTTAAGCTTGGACTTATGGCAGGTGTGCAGAACCTCATTGGCAATGAGAGCACCATTCATGATCTGTTTACCTCTGATGAAGGCATGCTGAGTGTTGGAAATGAGACTTCCGATGACTTTAGACAAACGAATAGATAAAATTTTCGCCAAAATTTTATAGGGGCTCCCTATGAGACTGATCGGCCTGAATTGGGCAAATGAGGCACCCACCACTTTAGGGATAAGGGAAATGAAAGTGGCTCCCAGCCCTTTCGACAATCTGCCTCGTGTAGAATTCCTGAAGGAACTGAAGAACATCCTGTCGAACTACTTCCCAGAATGCGTGATAAAAACTAATCGGGAATCCATCTGGACGTGGAGACTTGTCCCCTCCCATAGCATCCACTGCCGCCTAAACCTCTTCTTCCGTGAATTGGGCTTCCAGAAGATTAGCCTCATTAGTCTGCAACTAGTTGAACGATATGTTATCTAAGGTCGGTCTCACCCAATTATCGAAAGAGAGGAGCTCTTAAAGTAAGAGATCGTGAGATCTTCGATCTCCTTTCAGTCCTCGATTATGTTATCTTGATTAGAAATACTAAAAATTGCCTTAGCTCGAGAATGCATATTGGCCATTTTGTGAAAGAACTTAGTGTTTTTATCCCCTTCAGCAATCCATTTGACTCTAGATTTGATCCTCCATG
This sequence comes from Magnolia kwangsiensis, assembly GCA_037074715.1. Classification (NCBI taxonomy): domain Eukaryota; kingdom Viridiplantae; phylum Streptophyta; class Magnoliopsida; order Magnoliales; family Magnoliaceae; genus Magnolia; species Magnolia kwangsiensis. Next base: position 46,745,285 of record CM073571.1, on the reverse strand, counting down.
TCGCTTCTTCTTCCAGGGCTTTGTTAGAGAGATCTTGAATGATGGAAATGCGCCTAATCAAGACCTCTTTCGACATCGGAGCTTCTTCGGAATCGACATCGATTCTTTGAAGCTCGAGCAGGAGATCTTCGATTTCAGCCTCCCTCTTCTGAGATTCCTTCCTACGCCACTCCTTCAGTCTATGATCTGCTGACGAAGCCCATCAAAGTGAAGCCAAGAGGAGTTGAATCTGAAGGGTTTCAGACCCCAGTTAACGTCATCAACGGTTAAGATAATTGGATAATGATCAGAAGTGGTTCGCGGCATGGCGATTTGTTTAACGGTCGGAAACGTCTCGAGCCATTCAGGAGAGACCAGGATTCTATCTAGGTGGGATTGAATAGGGGACGCCCGACCATTGGTCCAGATAAATCACGACCCCAAAAGCGGAAAGTCGATTAGATGCTCTTGCTGAATCCAATCGGAGAATTGAATCATGGCAGCGGAGGGCCTTCTGGTTCTGGAATGATCCTCCTGAAGGCACGTAACATTGAAGTCCCCAACCATGCACGAAGGTCCTGAGAAGGATTGTCTAGCCTGAGAAAGTTCATCCCAGAAGTCTTCCCTAAGAGAAGGATTGTTACGCCCATAAATAACATGCAAAAGACATTGTGCGGGAGAAGACTTATCTTGTAGAGTAACTGTTAAAGAAAAGTTGCCCAATGAAGAGGAAATGAGGTCCCATTTAGAAGATTTCCAAGCGACGAGAATACCACCCGAACTCCCCACCGCATCTACTGTTAGCCACTTCGCATCATTGGCCTTCCACAAAGTAGCCAAGAGATAATCTTTGAAATTGGAAACCTTAGTTTCCTGGAGACACAGGACATCAGGATTTTTTCTGTTAATTGTTGCCTTGATGAGACTCCTTTTGTGCTTGGAGCCTACCCCCCTAACTTTCCAAGAGATAATCTTCATTGATTCACTACACTTCCCCGATTACCCTGTCTCCTTGATTTGGAGACTGCAGCTGCGATGAACCCAGGGGCTGGCTTCAAGTCGTTGCAACTCGCGAGAGCTTGAAATCTTGACTAATTGTTTCGCTAGAGTTGTTCGCTTCTCTATCGGTCTGCCTCTATTTTCAATGCATTGAAATAAGGCAATGTAGTCTTCCAATCTATCCCCGAAAGCTAGATTGAGGGATCGTCCCACCTTTCCAATCGCCTCACGAATCCACCGTTTCTTCTGGATTTTGGCCAACAGATCAGATCTGTTGGTTTTGGATGTCGATGGTGCGATCTGAGGATCGACTATCATCTGCAGCGGTTCCTGCATGAAAAGCTCAGTAGACATGTTGTCTTGAAAGAGAGTGATCGGACCCATGTCCAATGCGTCGACAGACGGGAGGGAGGAAACAGAAGGAGAAAGCGGTGAAGATGTCCGGGATTGGGTCTTAGACAAAATGCAGATGGACAGAGGACGAGAGTCCGAAAGACGATCAGAACCCGAGTATAGACTCGGTTCATAAGGAGGCTAAGGGTGTGAGGCAGGAAGGGGAGGTAAAGGCTAAGGGGAGAAGCTGAGGAGGTTGAACGGATGAAAGGGAATTGATAGTCGGGTCTGGTTCTAGGTCCAGGGTGGACCCGCTTGACGTTAGAAGCAGCAGGGGAAGAGTATACTGGGTGTCTGCCATTTGTCCCTAGTCCATCCAAACGTCATCCTTATCACCCTCCACGTGTCCCTCGTAGAGCACTTAGTTTAGCGAGACAGCAGTTCTGGCACCTCCCCGATCTCCACACGTGTCCCTCTGTAGGGAGATATCATTAAAGCCCCTGACGCCGGAGTGAGAGTCTTCTGGGTAAAAGACTGACCATAGAAGGAACTTGCAGTCTCACCGAAGAAACCGCTGGATAATCAACGCGACGGCTATCGAAGGACTTTTGTGTAATATCAAGCATACCACGCGTCGCATTATCGGATCCCGTCAGAGCACTCGCCAGACGAGGGACTGATGACGGCGGCTGAAACATCTGATCAACTCCACGTGTCGTGATGGTGGCGACAGAATGGTCGTATCGTCTGCTGGCGGAGAGGGAGTTGGCAGGCTTCAGAGATGGTGCTCCACTGGAGCATGGAGTATGAGTACGTTCTTGCCGCGAAGAATGGGTAGCCACCGTCTGCTCCGGCGATGGGCCTTCTCTGATTCTCCAAAGATTGCCCCATCGAGGAAGCGGATCGTCCCGCGCCTCCCTTATCACCAGGAAGTCGAAACATCGATCTTCCACCATGACCTTACCGACAAAGGCGGATCCGAGCCCTTCTTTCTACTCTGATTCTGATTACGCCGACTTCCTCTCCGAGCTTCGTCTTTGCATCCAATTCAACATATGAACCCAGATAAGCGGCCACTGCAATAAAGAACTCGTCAAACCATAATTCTAATGGGATTCCCCAGACTTAGAACCAGACGCTTTCCATGCCAAACATTGAGAATTCTTCCCACCTCATAACCGTAGTCACGGGTCCTCTGGAATGAAGATGACCAGCCATAATCACCATTTCCGAGTTAATCCCGGGGCATACCTTGAGCCACAGCTCATTGTATCCCAACGGTTTGATCTTGTAATTCCCTGGGTGAAATCCCGTTGTTTCTGCTATCCAATCCTGCATCTGTTGATATCGATGCTCCTCCTTTGCATACTATCACAGCCGAGTCCTTTAGATCTTCCTTGGCTTTGTGAAAATGCATTGAATCGATGATAATGGGGACACCCAACTTAGAGTTGGAAGGGGGAGTATTAGCGGGACGGGGAGAGTAGGTTGTAGGACGGTCGGGTGACGGAGTAGAACGAGGGCAAATCTGAGGTTGGTGCTGGATCAGGAGAACCTCCTTAAAGGAAGGGTTCATAGAGTTGAAAAGTGGGGGCAGAGTAGGAGGTGGAGGGGGAATAAGGTTAGGTGGAGGGGGTAGAACAGGCTTAGGCCGATATACCATGGGGAGAGAAGGACGAGGCTTCTGAGTTTGAGAGGTGAGAGGGCCAAATCTAGCTCTTTGTACTATTAGCAGACACCCCGCAAATCTTACTCCATGCAACATCGTTACTGCTCTTGCGAGCTCCACCTCGAAAGACATACGTACTAGCGCGAATCCTCTGTAAGCACCACTATTCTGGTCTCTAGGCATAACTACATCCATGACCACCCCAGCCCCGCCAAATATCCTTTCAACATTGAGGGGGTACCATCCGGACAGGAATCCTTTGACAAATAAAGTGGGGTATGCAACCCGATTTCTCGCCGCTGCATCAATGGTAGCACTTTTCCGATGTTGTACCTCCTACCAGTCCGTTTCTTGTCGTTCCACAACTTCGCCTTCCTCCAAAGGACATTCTGTGTCTTTTGCGTTTTTCTGGTTTCGGCGTCTTCCCACATCTCGATCGCTTTCGTCTGTCGAGGAGTCTCCCCAAAGGCGCTTTGAAGTGTCTCGCTGATTGTCGCGACCTTTCTGGTTATCACGATCCTTCTGTTTCTCTCATTCTGTATGGTGCACATGATCCCGCTGATGATCACGATCATATTCTCGCGTTCTCACCGGAGCATTGTTGCGTTCTCACCGGAGCATTCTCCAAGCAGTATCTTGCATGACAAGAGGTGTTCTTGCCGTTCCTGCCATGCCTTTTAGCTCCCTCCCCTTTTCTTATCATCTATTGCTTGTGAGATTTGGTTAACTGCTCATGATTTGTAAATGATACTAAGATTTATTTTTAAAAAAATGTAAATTCTTAGTTTTCATGCTTCTGCAGATCATTTCAACATTATGGTAAAATCACTGGTTATATAACCTTACTGTCATCTGCCAATCCACCATTTAGAGAACCTTTGAATTTTTATTGACCCTATTATTACTACTGCCATATGGGTTTCACTAACATTTTATTTCATAATTAAAAGAAGTACGAAAGTAAACACATTGTATATTTATACATGAAAGTAATAGGAGTACACAAATGCACCCAAGAGGCCCAACTGCATCCCAGTGTTGACGGCTGACAACAATGGGCGCAGGCAGCGTGTAGACAAATGGTCAGGCACAAACCCAACCTGACATTATGTAAGCCATAAACTTCATCTACCCAATCCCGCATTGACAAACTCTAGCACAACAGGATAAGGTACCATTTTCTACTCATGAAAGCAATGAAGAAAAACAGAGAGAAGCTAAGCGAGCTTACACATACAGTCTTCATAACTATGGAGCAGAAATTGCCTTGTAGCCCTCTTTTTCAAGCTGTTTTGCTAGTGAGATATCACCTGTCTTCACAATTCTCCCATCCTCCTGAAACAAAGAAAAGGGGGGGAAATAAAAAGCCAAAAAATAAGAATAAGTTGCAATCAAGGAACAAAAAATGACCCAATACTTTACCAGCTTTGCAGGTAGAACAAAAACCAACAAGTCCCTGCCAATAATGACTAAACTCCCTTCTTCTTCTTTTCTTTTTCTTTTTCTTTTTTTTTTTTTTTCTCTTTGAGAACTAAAACTCCCCTTAAATTTCAATGAAAAAGATCCGTCTAAGATGATTTTAAGTGCCCTTGAAGAACGGCACATAAAACAAATGGCAGAAGAGGAATGCAAATTGCACACCAATGGAGGCAAACATATGAAAGATCTGAAGCGCTTATATGCCAACCCCAACATATACGTATCATGGCCCAAACTAAGGCCACTCAATTTGGTGGAAAAAAAAAATGACTAACATCCATTCTGCGGCTTTTCTGATCAAGTGATAAGAATCATCTGACTGGACTAATTTTTGGGCCATGCCCAATGTATGGTGAGGCCCAGATGAGCGGCTGGACCTTGTAATTCCTCGCCATGTGCTACCAAGGGAACTCAGGTGGTAAAGCATGCAGAAAGCATTCCTCATGGTAGAAGCCTACCACCATTGTTTAGAAATTACCAAGTGCCTAAAAAACTGGTGAAGATGACTCGAGTGCACGTTGATCCCAGTCATCCCTAGAGGAGCTAATGATATAGCTGATAGCTTGGCCCAAGATGCACTATCTAAATCCTTTCCTATGATCGATAGCTGTTATCCACTGTATTTGTGGATTTTAAGCATAAAGAATTTTGTTTCTTTTTTCTAATAAAGTCAGTATTTTATCATAATATTAAAAAGATGATAGAAAGGGGGAGACACATTCTATGGTTCTTTCTGTTTCTGTTTTTGAGTGTGATCAGATAATGTCAATGTCTTCTGCACCTGTCAAACTTGAAAGTACATGAATGAAGAAATGTTTGTAAAGCCATTATTTCTAAGGACAACACGAAGCATGCTCCTTCAGCCGCAAGTACTAATAGTGTTCCTACTTGACTGCCTATTTATGATGATCCTTATTTAGAACTTGCCTCATATTTACCTCTTGCTATTTTAAAATTTAAAATAATAATAATAATAATTAAAAATAATAATTTTAAAAAGAAAAAAAAAAATGTACCTCTCATGCTATTCGGAGGTTTGTTTCCTATCATTCCATATCTTCTCAGCATTAGTCCTTTGTTTCAGTTGTAGAGTGTTATTCATCCACCATTTCTAAAAATATTAAGGAGTATTATTTCTCCTCTGTGGCACCAAGCTATGGAGGAAAAGATAATAACTCTTGAAAAGAATTATACCTGGGAGATAATTGAATTACCAGCAGGAAAAAATCCTAAAGGTTGTTATTGAGTGTATGCTCTCAAGTACAATCCCAATAAAAGTATAGCTCACCATAAAGCCCGCCTTGTAACTAAACGTTTTATACAAACCTTGGCAATGATTATTCTAAAATCTTTGCTCATATTGTTAAGATGAACTTTGTACTAGTGATTATTTCCTTTACTGCCAATTTGAATTGACCCTTGCATCAGTTGAATGTTAAGAATGCTTTTTTTTAACGGAGATTTGACCGCGAAGATCTATATGCTTCTCATCATGGGTTTGTTCGAAAAGGGAAGGAGAGCAAGGTATGTCATTTGAAGAAGGCGATATATAGGTTGAAGCAAGCTCCTTGCACTTGGCTTGAAAAGTTTAGTGGGGCCTTGATTCGTATTGGTTTCACACATATCCAATATGATCATTCTCTGTTTGTCAAGGGGCATGTGAAGGAGACCATTATTGTGAGTGTGTATGTAGATGACATTCTTGTTACAGGCGATAATGTTAATGCATATCAAAGCTGAAATTATATCTGAGCAAGGTATTTAATATCAAAGGTTTGGAACCATTAAAATACTTTCTTCGAATTAAAGTCTCACAGTCTAAGAAAAAGTATAATTTTGTCTCAACGGAAATATGCTCTTGATTTGTTGACTTCAATTGGGAATCTTGTTAAACCTATCGATTCTCCATGGGAAGTTAATAAGAAGATTAGGGCAGATGGGGAACTTAATAATCCACGTATGTATCAACGCTTATATTTGATGATTACTCGACCAGATTTGTCTCATGTAGTGAATATGGTTAGTCAGTTCATGCATGCTCCCTATTCTAGTCATCTTAAAGCCGTTCACTACATATTACGCAACATCAAATCGTCCCTAGTACGTATTATCCTCTTTGTTCGTCATCATAATCTTGCTATTGATGAATGTCCTAATGTTGATAGAGTAGGTTCTCTAGATGATCGTCACTCTACGTCGAATACCATACATTTTTCAATGGCAATTTAGTCACGTGGAAGACTATAAAGCAAACCGTTATAGGATAGTTCAGTGTTGAGGCAGAGTATCGTGCTATGGTAAATACAATATGTGAACTTATGTGGTTGAAAAGCTTTGTTTTTGAGTTAGGATTTCCTATGAAGACTCTTGTGTCGATGTACTGTGACAATCAAGCTTCTATTCACATTGCCTCTAATCTTGTTTTTCATGAGCGCACAAAATATATTAAAGCTGATGGTAGCTTTATTCGTGAGAATGTTGTTGCGGGTGTTGTTTTCACTCCATTTGTTTCGTCTTCCGAGCAATTGGTGGATATCTTCACAAAAGCTCTTACAATGGAAGTTGGACAACGTATTCTTCATAAGTTGAGCATGATTGATATAAGTCCCTCAATATACATTGATATGCCATCCTCTAATGGCTCGAGCTTTTAGAGCAACTGGTTGTTTGACATGGTATCAAAGTGGAAGGTCATGTGTTCGAATCCCGAGAGCAATAAATGCCTCCCTTATATATTCTCTCATGGAAGGTTGTTTATGGTATGAGTTGTGTCCCTCCACCCTTGCCAAGTATGTTCCCGTGCAGAGTTCCACCCCGCATGTGTAAGAGAGTGTTAAAGTCCCTTGATATACATTGATGCATCATCTTCTAATGGCCCAAGCTTTTAGAGCAAGTGCTTATTTGACATGGTATCAGAGCGGAAGGTCATGTGTTCATATCCTGAGAGCAGCAAATATGCCTCCGTAATATATTCTCCCACGGGAGGCCATTGCTTATGGTGTGAGTGAGTGTCACTCCACCCTTGCCTAATATGTTCCCGTGCGGAGTTCCACCCCGCACATGCGGGGGAGTGTTAAAGTCCATCAATATACATTGATATGCCACCCTCTAATGGCTCAAGCTTTTAAAGAAAGTGGTTGTTTGACATGGTGTTAGAGCGAAAGGTCTTGTGTTAAAGTCCCTTGATATACATTGATATACCATCTTCTAATGGCTCGAGCTTTTAGAGCAAGCGATTATTTGACAATATACATGCCTCCGCTTGTGAAGGAGTTTAGGTGTATGTGCGCGTGAGCATATGACCAGGCCCACAGGTATATAAACCAGACATGTAGTTCAGTTTTAGAAATAACTTTCTTTAAAGCCAACATCAATTATTTTCCTTTATTTTGGTGTGTCTCCAAGACTTGAGAAAATGTACGACATATTCTTCAAATCCAGGTAAGGTGTCTCCTTACCCTTTACACTAGTTGTGTGAACCAATATGTAGACCCCTACTTTCTAATTCTCGGCCAAAATCTGTTTATTCCTTTAATTAGTCTGCAACCCTAACTTGTGCTTCAAGTTACTCCTATGAGGGGAGCATTTTCACACCGGGCTCGAGTGGGGTGGCCTGTGGGATGCAGGGGCACACTCAAGGTGGGCGGCCTGCGAAACTCATATGATTTGGGGCCCGTGTGAGGCGGGTGGCTCGTGTGAGGCGGAACCCATGGATTTGGGGCCCACGAGAAGGGTTCCGAGTGAGGACCTAACCCATGAATGTGGGGCCTGGGGTATAAGATAAAGGGATTAATTCGTCATGCTCTATCAGTTCGAGCTTTTAGAGTAAGTGGTAAATTGTCCCACATCACACTCTCTCCAACCTTGACACGTGTATAAAAGAGATTAGTGCGCAACCAATCATCTTTTTCTTCTTCTTTAGGAGCTGCAAGTGTCTGTGAAATACAAAGTGATCCTTGCTCGCACACATACTCTTCCTTAATAATTTCATCACCATGCACTAATGTTATTGGGTCATCATCCTAATCACCATTTTCTGCATAGTACTGCAATCTTTTGTTGGGGCATTCTACTGCATAATGACCCCTTTCTCCACACTTAATAGCACTCAACATCCTTAAAGTCCCTGCAATGCAGGTAGAACTATTTGCAGTGGACTTTCCCTTCACATCAGTTGACTGGGTAGGCTCGAAATCCTTGGTTTTTTGTGGGAGATTTGTATTGGTTGCTGATTTCATGAATCAGTTTGCCTCATAAGTCCTTTGGTTCATCTCCCCAGATTGAGATCCATATCTTCTATTAGACTGTGACTTCAATTTCTGCTCCATCTTCAAGGCCATTGGAAACACTCTTCAAGTCCATCTAAACAAAAAGAGCTCATCTCATCACGGATTTCAGCCCTTCGGCCATTCTTGAACCTTGAGAGAGTTTGACATCTGTCTTCGGTCACATGGCAGAAAATAGTGAGCTCATTAAATTTCTACATGTATTCTTCCACAGTCATACTGCCTTGCTTCAAGGTCACCATCTGATGATTCTGATCATAGAGCATGTCACGATAATCAACAGCTAAGTACTTCTCTTTCATCTTAGTTTTCTTCTCTTCCCACTACACAATAAGAAATTGTCCCGCTAAACTAATTCGTTCTTCAACATGTTTCCACCACACTCTTGCATGATTTTTCAATTTCATGTTAGCAAAGCAGATTCTTCTTTCATCAACCATAATCATACCTTTCAAAGTAATCTTCTATGGCAGTCAACCAATTGAGGAAAGTACTAAGGTTAAGGTTACCTTCAAAATCAGGAACAATGACTTTACCCTCTTGGTAATATATTTTTTTTAAATTATGAAGACACGGTGTCCCCACCCCCTTTTTAAGGAGAGACTGCGCAATCACCCGTAAAGCACGTGCATCGGGTAATCCCGGGGAGAGGAATTGATCTCGTGTCTGTGGGGAGCAAACCCACGACGCTAGCCATTCGCCCAAACCCCATACGGGTACCCCCTTGGTAATATCATCCACAGGCTCCTGGTATTCAGTTCTAGTATGAATGAAAATTCTTTGGACTTCATCCTCCATAGTATCTCCAGGAGTACGATGGAGACTTACACAATTTCTAGGAGGCTGGCCTTTCAGGTTCACGACCTTCCACTCAATTTTCATCATTGTGGTGATGAAGTGGGAACTCATCATCTTGTTCATGCGGATTAGGACCTAAATTCCCAGGAAGTCTCATCTCGACATCAGATAACCTTTGATTGATATCCCCCATCTGTTGTCTGATTTCAGCTAACTACTGGGTTAATCTCCATAAGTACGTCTTCTAGTTGTTGATTATCCATCTGCCTTTGCTTGTAGGATCGGCCACTTCTAGGAGACAAAGTGGCAACCAAGGCTCTGATACCAAATTGGTGCCGCAAGGGAAATCAAAGCTAAAATTTCAATTTTGGGTCTCAAACTTCTAAGTATAGAGGAAGAGTTTCAAATTTCAAGGTTTATGCAATGGTTTAGAGGTTATAAGGGAATGATGAATAGGAATGACATGAAGCACAAGTTATGGCAGAAGACTATAGATGTCGGTTTAAAGGAATGGATAGGTTTTGCCTAGGAACTAAAATTAGGGTATATAAAACTAAGAGAATTGGAACAGTGGTTGGATGAGGTTGTATCCATGTGAACCAAAAGAAGGATAAAGATAGAAAAAGAAATAAGGAAAGAAAATAACTATAGGTTGATACACACAATCAATGTAAAGAGCAAGGAGACACCTTACCTGGATTTAAAAAAGATGTCGCACCTTTTTTCAAGTCTTTGAGACACTAAAACAAAGGAAAATAACTGACATTTACTTTTCTTTTTCTTTTTTTTTAAAATTATTTCTGAAACTAACCTACATGGCTGGCATTTAAAGGCATGAATAGCTTGCAATGCAAGTTGTAGAAAACTAAACTTCTAAGATAAGTCTATGACAGCTGTTTAATAGAAACTAACTTACATAAACTACTGACTAATTACTAATAACTTTGACTAGTCGAACACTAACATTGACTGGACTGTTTGACTAGACTTGATTGCATCTCAACAGTACTTCCTGACTGGTCTACAGTGTCAAAATAGTACACTGATATTGAAAACTGTAACTGTAGGATCAGCAATCAGTCATTCTTCAGGTTCTTTTTTCATGTATACACTTTCCATGAAGTGTTTGGATTTGCATCACTTTATGTATCCAAACTTTTTCGCCCAAGCTCAAGTAAAACCATATTATACCAGAATGTACCTACCTCCCATTTTTTAATATTTCCAATTTTTATGGTTGAATTTTGAACCGTATTTTTCATTGCATACATCAAATGACAATCTTATGTCACACTGTATGTTTGCCATATTGTGAATTGATAACAGTGGGTAGTAAAAATCATACCAAATTTCATGACAAATATACCCAAGGAAATTTATGGAAGTACCTTCAAAACTTTTTTCTTTTAAATGACCACCCTCTGCAACTCTACCCTCAAGGTGAAACAGACCAAAACTAACCCAAACTATAGATAAACAGGAGCTCATTTGAGCACACTGAACATATAGCAAAGGAACTTCTGAACATAGAAAGAGAAATTATGCAATCATCAGTCCAAGGATATCTACAGTATATTGCCTACTCAAGCCCTTTGCTCCTGCATGTGGGACCATGCATAGGTGATGCAGACTTGCTATAATGGGCCATACCATGTGTGAACCATTCTCCAAATATCTCCCAAATTGGAAGATCCAAAGCATCCAACCTTCAGCATCTTTCCTGTTCAATGTTGACAATTGCTGCATTTGTTTTTTTTTTCTTTTTCTTAATTGTCTATTTGCAAGCATCAATCAAAGGGTTGGGATAACCCCATCAAGAAGACATGGAGCATGGCAAATCCATGATGAGCCAGATCAAATCACCAGTGAGGATCTTGAAACCATGGAACCCACTCGTAGGAACTCAGGGATCGAGGACATTCATATTCTTGTGCAGAGTGTCATGTAATTTCTCCACAAAAAGATCCCCATTTAAAAAGCACATATGACTGATAAAGTGTTCCTAGTGATTCAAGTGGAAAATTAGTTAATATGTTACTACTCCGGGGAGGTTTCATCATTTGTTACGAAGAAGTTCAATGATTTTACTGATTACCTACCATTATATGGACGTATGTGGGGTTGATAAAATCCAAAAGGCGTTGATAATGAGTGATCATGAGTACAGAATTTTTGGGAGTCAAAAGACTATTGACTGCTTTCGCCACATCTTGAAGTGCATCGACATCTAACCCAGAATCAATTTCATCTAAAATGGCCAAATCTGCATCGAGGACCTGAAAATACAGGATGAAAAGGTCAAATGTGAGAATGCATGAATGTATGTGCATGCGTGCGTGCATGTGTGTGTGGCACTACAAAGGTACAGCATTCCATGAAATTTGTCATGAAGTCCCATATTCATACCGCTAGTTGTAGAATTTCATTGCGCTTCTTTTCACCGCCACTAAATCCTTCATTAACATTTCGGTCCAAAAAGTTTGGATTCATATTGACAGCAGCAAGCTTGGGTGATAGAAAGCCATAAAACTGCAAGAATGGGAAAATAAAAAATAAAAAACAAGTTATGATTCTGTGAACAATATTAGAATTTTTCTTTTTCTTTTTTTCAAAGAGGTAACAAATTTTATTAGAAGCACACAAAATGCACAAAAGAAAACAACCCAACACTACACCACAAAAAAAAAAAAGGAAGATATATGATGCAGGACAATTAACCACTAGATCTAAAAGCTCGAACTGATAGAGCATGGTGAATCAATCTCTTTATCTCATAGCCCAGGCCCCACATTGCATGGGTTAGGACCTCAGCCGAACCCCCCTCATGGGCCCCGCTTCACATGGGTTTCGCTTCACACGAGCCACCTGCCTCACACGAGTGGGGCCCGCCTCACACAAGCCGCCCACCCCGAAACACCCTCGGTAAGGAGTCTCGAACACAAGACCTCTCACTCTAATACCACTTTGACGCAAGACAATTAACCACTTGCTCTAAAAGCTCGAACTGATAGAGCATGGTGAATCAATCCCTTTATCTCATAGCCCAGGCCTCACATCACATGGGTCAGGAACTCGGCCAAACCCCCCTCCTAGGCCCCACTTTACATGGGTTTCGCTTCCCGCCTCACACAGGCCGCCCGCGCTGAGTGTGCCCTTGCATCCCACAGGTCACCCCACTTGAAAATTCCCCTGCATTAATATATTAGCATATTTCACTACCTCAACATAAGAAGCCCAACCCAAGATGCCACATTTAATTTCCCTGATGACCGCTTGAAGAAAATAGCTATTATGGAAACACCGTCTATTAAGATTCCCCCCATATGAACCAAAACATACGCCGGAATAAGCAATCTACACAACTTTCCCTACTTTCCACAACCCTCCTCCATGTTAGGCCCACAAGAGATCCGCAACCGACTTTGGCATCACCCAAGCAATATGAAAAGCATCCACGAAGTGATCCCATACCTTTCGAGCAAACGTGCAGTGAATGAAGAGGTGATCAATTGACTCCACATCAAACAAATGTTGGGAAGGACAAGGGATCTTCTTTTTAAATTATATCAGATTACTAATATAGATTACACATCAAACAATATTTGGTTACTAGCCGATTGGCCCAAAATCAGTCACGGGAAGTTCATAGTGAGAAGAAGAGACCACCACATGTACCCTAGAAAGGCAAGAATTTTCTATTATTAGTACATAATATATTGAGAAAAAGAATTATGTTAAAAATTTAGTCTCCCAAATACAATAATGCAAATGGTCCACGCCAGATTTAGAAAAAAGCATCGTTCATTAGGTCTGCTTCCCTAAAGATGTGAGATGTGTCAGCTCAAAACTTGGACTTGCACTAAAGATACATCAAAGAACTCTTGAGGAATGTATAACCGCTACAAGCCTGAAGATGATGAGTGTTGCATGTTCAGCAATGCACTGAAATAAACAAAAAACACTCCTAGCATCTGCAATTTAACATTAGTGTAGAAAAAATACGTAGATAAAACAACATTATAGAAAAAAGCATCATGTTAAGGGCTTGGAGGCTAATCTAGGGGCTTGGCCATTTTTTGTTCAACTTGGACATTTAGAGAAGCTTGTACATGGTAGAAGAGTGTAGGGACTTCTAGAATAGGCTAGAGAGTTGCAGAGAATTGTAGAGAGACTTGTAGTGAACTGTAGAAATGGTTAGATCGTGGTAGAGATGTGTAGAGAACTCTGAAAGTTCTAGGCGTCTCTAGTGAGATTTGGTAGCTAGCAGATGTGCGGAAGAGTCTAGAAAGATTCTGGAGTATTCCTATCCATTGGATAAATCCCACATGGCATAATTCCAACGTTGGTTTTGTTAATAGACTGTGGTAGACGGTTACGATTATATGTGACCCACCTTGTATGTAGATGATGGCTATGAATGGTCTAATATGTCTTTCCCTTCTTACTTTTGAGTATGTGTTATAACTAAGTTTAGTCCTCATGTAATAACTTAAGCAGAGATGGTAGTTTTGTAATTTCACACATATTAGGAAAGTCCCAACAAAGTACGAGAGTAAGTGCATATGTCCAGATGTCCACACCTATTGAGCTCTCTCTTTTGTCTCTACTTCTCATCATCTTTTCTCTCTGTACATCTCCATCAACATGGTCTGAAAGCGGTAAGGTGAAACCCAAAATCATTTGAGGATTGATTTATGCAAATCCCTTCCATTCGTTATTGGTGGGTTGTGTATTTGTTCCTTGTGAATGTGTGTGCTTCTTTTAAACCAATCGAGATGGTTCAAAGTGAGCCATCATGTACATCTACGGCCAGATTTGAAGATCAAGTGTTTCATGTAGAGATCGAAAAATGTATGTGAAGGATTAGTCATATCCAAAACTGATTGGTAGATACCAGAGCACACGTGCTGAAGATCAACAAACTGCCTCTCTTTAAAGCATTTATCTGGAATTGCATTCTCTTTTATTGCCTCTTGCTTCCATGCTCTTCTCATCTTTTAAATGGGCACGAAGAGGAATGCAAAAGGTAGTTTCTTGATTTCATCGAAGTCAATCAACTCCCAAATAACAACAACCAAGCTAAATGGTGCAAACTATTTACAATGAGTACATTGGTAGAAGTTTTTCTCATGGGAAAAGAAATTGAAGTATTTGAAGTAGCCAAAACCTGATGAAAAGTCTGAATAAGTGGTAGAGATTCCTCAAATTAGATCTTTGATATAGAATAGTATGAAACCGACCATTAGTGCTAATGTTATGTTCTTTAAAAGAACGAAAGATATTTGGGAAACCTTAACGGATATGAACTCGGGCGGGAAAACATTTAACTTGGATATATGAATTATATCATAAGATCTTTGTGCTTCAACAAGGTGATAAGAGTGATGGAGAGTACTATTCAACCTTGTGAGGTTTTTTGAGACATTAGTGAGAGGAATTTTGTGCAGTTAAATTTCTGTCATCTTCAATGTGCATCCATTACAGAATTTTGCAAGCCCAGATTCTTCAAGATAGTGAAGTTCTATCCATTATGGAATCATTTGCACGTATTCAATGTGCATCCAATGTAAACACCACGAGGTAAGTTACCTTTGATCAATCTACACTTGTTTCTTCCTCTGGGGGAGGAGATGCAGTCGTCGTGGATGTAGTCATAGTAGACAATTTAGTGGTAAAGATTCAAGGGAGGTCATTTTGGTAGACAACTAATGCCTTAATCTTTGCTCAATCACTCTTCTAACGTTTCATAGTGTGAATCACAAGTTTAATCCCACGATAGTTAGTACAACTTTCTTCCTTTATTCTTGTAACTACATACCATGGTACTTTTCCTCCATTTTTTTGGCACTTTCTTCAATCTTACCATCTTGTTGAACAACTTTGTCAACCAAACTAAACCAATATCTTCCTTGCGCTCCCAAGCTTCTATTAGTATATCTAGTCCTGGCAAGGTGTTCCATAACAGTAACGGTGGCCATAACAGCCACCACCGTTACTTTTACGATACAAGGCATAACGGTTGTTGCAGCGGTTTCTCTTTTTTATTTTTATTTTTATTTATTGAAAAACCCCCCAAAAAACTTGTATCTGCCACGTAATGTTGATTAAAAAGTTTGAAAAACTTGTATATGTCCCGTAATAGACCATTACGTGGCTATTATATCCTTTATAAGGAATGTAACATGCCCTTAACGGCAATTACAGGTCATTTTTTTCCATAACAGTTGTTACGGCCGTTACAACCCCGTAACGTGTAACGGTTGCCACTGTTACCTCTACGTAATGGCCTTTACAACACACCATAAGTCTTGGGGCCTTTCAAGTCATCATCTTTTTCAAAACTTCTTTCACTTCAGATGTCCTAACCCTATGAAAGTATCTATGGCCTCTAGCCTCATTTGAGTTCATGATTCATTTTATTCCCTAGCTCTCGGAGTAATGCAGGGGCATTTTCACATCGGGCTTGAGTGGGGTGGCCTGTGGGATGCGAGGGCACACTCAGGGTGGGCGGCCCGCAGAACTCATGTGATTTGGGGCCCATGTGAGGCAGAACCCATGCATTTGGGGCCCACAAGGAGGGTTTGGGCGAAGACCTAACCCATGGATGTGGAGCCTGGGCTATGAGATAAAGGAATTAATTCGCTATGCTCAATCAGTTCGAGTTTTTAAAACAAGTGGTTAATTGTCTTACATCAAATTG
This sequence comes from Magnolia kwangsiensis, assembly GCA_037074715.1. Taxonomy (NCBI): domain Eukaryota; kingdom Viridiplantae; phylum Streptophyta; class Magnoliopsida; order Magnoliales; family Magnoliaceae; genus Magnolia; species Magnolia kwangsiensis. The sequence continues at coordinate 46,729,042 of CM073571.1, read as the reverse complement.
GTATCGGAGCAGGTCTCGTGTTCGAGACTCTTCATCGAGGGTGATTAATGCAGGGGCATGTTCACACCGGGCTCGAGTGGGGTGGCTTGTGGGATGCAGGGGCACACTCAAGGTGGGTGGCCCATGAAACCCATGTGATTTGGGGCACGTGTGAGGCAGGTGGCTTGTGTGAGGCAGAACCCATGGATTTGGGGCCCACGATGAGGGTTCGGCCTAGGACCTAACCCATGGATGTGAGGCTTGGGCTATGAGATAAAAGGATTAATGCACCATGCTCTATCAATTCAAGCTTTTAGAGCGAGTGGTTAATTGTCCTACATCACAGAGTGACCGTCATTTAACGAGTTCTAGAAAGAGCATCACCCTTCCTTAATCCCGTCATCGTTTCCCAATATCCTTTGGTCATCGCTTAAGCATCTAACATGACGTAGGCAGTGTTTTAAATATCAACGATATCAGGCAATATATCCCACAATATACTTGTATCCCACCTATGCGATACGAAACGCACAGGTGATGCCAATATATCCCACCGATTCAATCCAGTGAGCATTTTCGGTTTTCGATCCATGTTTTTGTTGTAAATCACGTTAAACAAGTGTCAAATGGTTACAAATTTATGATTCTTCATGTTTTCCATGAAAAATCATGGATTTAGAACTTCGATTTTAAGATTTGGGAGAGATGGATCAAGTAGCAAAATTTTGATAAAAATTGAAATTTCTTAATTTCTCGCAAATCGGTTGCAATCTTTGTATCCAAACACAAAATTAAACATGTATGTAACCTGATCTAGTGATTCTTCTTTTGCTTTTGAATGTATTGCTTATGTTTTCATACATGTCTTCTTATGTTTATAAATTATATGAACAGATTTTGAATAGACTTACATCAGTTCAATTGAAAAGTGTATATATTAAGACCCCATACAAAGGAAACCCTTATTATGTGGAGTTTTTTGTAATGTTTTGATTTCTAAGTGTGTATATCAATGTCTTTTTCAACAATCCCTCAAGTTTCATTAAAAAAATTGACCAATTTCCCAATGTTCCCATGTTTCCCAACAACGGCAATACATTACGTGATACAACTGATATATCACATGCGATAACTGATATGTGTCCGTATCCCAAGGGTGCAATACATTATGCGATAACGATATTTAAAACATTGGATGTAGGTCCTTACCCTTCCTCTCTCTCATTTTTGCAAGTTCGAAGACATTTCTTACATTCTCTTGTACCTAATCTATTGTATAGATCACCATGTGCTTTAAGTTTAGCCTCATTACTTTCTTAGGGTTCTTTTTGGCATTTGTATGTTCTTCTAAATTTTACTTGTTTCTCATCCTTTATCTGGCCTTGAAACATGATCCTCGTTAATAACCTTTTGGACCTCATCATTCCACCACCAAGTTTCCTTATGAGCATCTTTTCCCTTTAGATACTCTGAAAACTTCTTTTGTCACTTTCTTAATGCACTTTGCCATCTCATTCCACATAACATCAACTTCTTCCTCAACATCCAACTTTCCTCTTCCCATTAATTTATTACAAAATAACACTGTTTTCTCTCATTTTAACTCCACCACCTTGCTTTTAGACAACTATTAATTTCACTCACTCTCTTCCATCTCTTAAAACACGTTGATCAAACTCTCCTAGTATAACTTTACAATATTTACATATCGATCGTTCTATCTTCCCAAGTAGAAAGAATTCTACTTTACTTGTTTATGATTCACCTTTAAAGGTTATTATAACTTCTCTCGTTTCAGAATATGTGTTTTGTACGCCATTAAAAAATCAAGGATAATGTCCCTCCTCTCATTTTTTTTCCCAAAATCATATCCTCCATGCACCATTTCATATCCGCTACTAGCTTTTCCTACATGATCATTTAAGTCTTCTCGTATGTGTGTGTGTGTGTGTGTGTGTGTGTGGTAGCATGGATGCTTCCAAAGCGGGTAAGGTTACAAGTTAAGACAACAAGGTTCATATAAATATGCTCTCTCCATTTGGAATTCCTTGAATTAATCTATCCATGTCCTCCAGAACCTGTTTACTTATCCTATCCTCTAACCCTACCTACAGAAAATTCACCCCTTAAATCTTGTGTCTATCACTATCCGATTTTTATTTTCTTTCCTATATACTAAAAGAACTAGTTTTCATGAATGTAATGAAATAACAATATTCTCCATGAAAACTAATAAACATAATAGAGACCTTATGGGAAAGGCTGTGAAAGAATCTAAACCTCGATGGGACCGAGCTCTGGTAGGCCACGGTTTGTTCTTCGAGAATTGTATGCCATGCGCAGAAAGTCCATATTGCTTACACCTGGGATCTCAACAGGGGACTGGAAGCTCATAAAAATCCCTGTATGGGACCTTTCTTCTGGGTCCATGTCAAGCAAGTTTTCACCTTTAAAAACAACACTACCCCCTGTGACTTCATAATCTGGATGGCCGACAAGAACCTGTAATGAAGAAGGTTTCATTTAGAACTATGGCATGAAAGTGGGGACTAGTCTAAATTTGTAAGACAAGTTATGCAAATGAGGAGACCCATATTCAAATTATTTTCAATATAAAGAGAATCTAATAGTATATGAAGCTAGAACAGCACAAGAGTTTCACAAGGTTACGAGCAGAACTTCACTCCTAATAATAATTGTGAAACATCACATAATTAGTTACCTATTTAACAGACCAAAGCTCAAGCATTCTAACAACCCTAGACACAAAATTGAACCTAACAGAATATTCACATCCTCCAAAAAGTTAGCATAGAAATGACACCAGTCCAGTCGTAAAATCATCACCAAGTACGGGCACCTCCTGTTTGGATTGGTTGAAAGGAAAGGTCATTGCCTAAGTATCCTTGTTTGTGAAACTTCTTTTTTTGTAGGAAAGGCATTTTCCCATGGCAGGATTTTTTCTAGGAAATGATTCAGTTATTTTCTCACCTCCACCCCTACCAAACGACATTTCCCACATCCATCCCCAAATGTGAGATGCTTCAGGTCTGAAGATGAACGGTACCACACCGGTACATTGGCAAATGCAGGATGCTCAAAGTCTGAAGATGGACGGTACCACCTTCCATCTTTGCTTACCAGCACATTCAATGTCTACCAATGTGACACATGTTCCACCATCCATCCTTAAGAGCCTCATGTGTCACGACTCACTGTACATCAAGTGCCCCTCACATACACGTGCCAACATTCCAATCCTCCCATCTTCATGCACCCAATTGTTCCACATGTGCGACCGTTTATCTTCAAGCATCTCATGTGCCACATGCCAATGCCCCACATGTGCCAGATGCACCACCATCCATCTTCAAGCGTCCCATATGTGCGCTGTGCCACATGAAACATATAGGGCTGTCAACAGGCTGGGGTTGGGAGGTTGGCTTTGTATCGGATTTTGAATTGTTCGGGCTGGGCAAATTTAAAATTTTGATTTTGTCAAGCCCAGTGACAGCCCTAGGCACATAGCACCAACTACCAAGTATATGTGCCATGGAAAGTATTGTTTTGCCAAACAATATACTTCAAAATGGGCCCCAATTTTTATAGATTATTTTATATTTTTTTTTAAAATCAAGTAGCAAAAATTTCTTTTCTTTTCCATCAGTTCCTCCCTTTACTTTCCCTTGGAAACAATATTTCCTTTCTTTTCTTTTCCATCAATTCCTTTTCCTTTACTTTCCCTTGGAAATATTTCCTTTAGTGACCTTGAATCCATACAGCCCTAAATGAATGCAAAAATAAATAAAAGAGAGAGAGAGAGAGGATAAATTGTGATTGTTTTGATTTTTATTTTTATTTTTTTTTAAGGTAATATTAGTTGCAAAATTTTGACGATTTGGAAATATATATATATATATATATATATATATATATATATATATATATATATAGCAATAATGAAGGGTGCCAATGTAATGTTGCAAAGCATTCACATTATAGAAATACTGAAGCTGACCTCGAAATCTATTATACAACTAGAAAGCATGCTACAGGTGGGTGATATTGATGTCATTGTGTTGAAAAACAGAGTATTTTAGAAACCTGTAGAGAGCATGTTTTCAACAGTGAGCAATATTGACTGAGATCCTTTCTAATCATAGTCCCGACACCATGGTGATAAAATGTTCACGACAACAGAAAGTACACAATGCTCAAGCATAATATAATGCCTTTTACAATAATCATTAAGGAAAAAGAAAATCATGATGCCTCTTACAACTGATGGATTGAATAGGAACATCATCAAAGTGAAACACACCATGCAAAACCAGAAAGGAACCACATCCAAAAGAATCTCAAGTCAACTGGAAATCTGCTTCACTACAAATTGCTGCCAATAAAAACATGGACATCCTTTTGATCGTAACACTACAAAACTAAAATATTCAAGTGATTATAATTCACTTACCTTTGAAAATGTGCTCTTCCCAGAACCATTCTTCCCCATGATAGCATGGACCTACTAAATATGAAAGAAAAAATAATAAATTAAAAAATAAAACAAATGGGAAAGAAGAAAATATACATGGAAGTAGAACTATACCATTACAAAACCATGCATACATAAACAAGTGATAAACGGAGAATAAATGAGGCCAATGAGGCCAATTTATGAGCAATATAGATTGTTCATTATTAGCCACGCCGACACCCATTTCAAATTCTGGAAAAATTAAAAATTTAAAAGAGAGAGAGAGAGAGAGAGAGAGAGAGAGAGAGAGAGAGAGGAGAAGAAGAAGAAGAAGGAAAAAGCAAGTCACAAACACCTCACAATTGTAGTTTGTTGGTCCTCCGCTGCACATGGAGCCCCTCCCCAGTGATTTGGACAATTAATCGTTTAGGCCTCACCCTAGATGACTCACATTGCAAAATATCCAACCAATTGAGCTACCTGGTGGGCCCCACAAAGTCCTCCCCAAAACAATCAATCGTTTGCATGTAACAAGCAAAAATCCATAATTTGGATGGATATATTGTCCAGTCAATCCAAATTTGCACGTCCATGATTGGCCTCATGCATCTTAATACCTATGATCACACCATATTAATATAACCAAAAGTAGAACATAAACCTATTTGTAAAAATGATCCTAACCATTAAAAAAAAAATGGACTTGAATGGAATCCTTTTACTAACCTCTGAAATTATCTGTCCATAGATCTAAGGGCTAGGATTTCCTGCGCCAACTCGTTCCTTGACCATGGCCTACTCATGATGGTAAGGATCATCCATTTACATGTCCTAACTATGATTTCACTTCAGCCCGCAGACAACAAGATTAGGCCCAAAAGTAGAAAAGATGGGTGTATTTATTGATCGGAGTGGGTGCCAACGACAATTCACTTCCCTTCATCAAATCAATCAAGAATTAAATGTTACTTCAACAATAAGACGAATTCCATCTCACTTAAGGATGGATTAGTACTTATTGGGGCTGTTCAGATCCGAGGATAACTGGTTCAGCTAAAATTTAACTGCATTGCTATTAATTAACCATGTTTGGTAAACTAATGGGAAGTGGAAAAGTTTTTTCCTTGGTTAAAATTTTGCCCCCAAAAGGCTCACTTCTCTGTTAAAATATTTCTCCACAAAAGTGGTTTTTCTTTTTCGCTGGTTAAAGTTTTTATCTTCTTTCCTTCCTCAATGTTAATTTCACAATACCACCACCATTCATCAACCCCTAGCAATCAACATTGTGCTTCACCATCTGGCTGGCAACCAGAGTCCGGTATCCCTCCCCATCCAGCCAGTGATTGGGATGACGATAATGATGAGGATGACAGTGGTGATGGTGGGGATGATGATGATGATGACATTAATCGTGGTAGTGGTGTGGTGGTGGTGGTGATGAACAACCCAGCCCATTTAGGGTGTCAAGGGCATTTTTGTAATAGATCATGAATGGAGTACACTTATTGAACAGCATGGATCTTGCACCAAAGTATGTAGCCAGGCCCTGGCCTGTCATCTGCCCAGGCGAGGCCCGAGCTAGGTTTGGTTTGCACATCAAGCTTGGACATATTCTAATCCCAGCCTGGCCAATTGACAGCCTAATGCTAATAGTAATGATGATGACAAAAAGAGGATAATGGTGATGATATTTGCCAAACTATTATTATGATGTTGATGATATTCACACAAATTGATTGTTCACTCGCATTCACAAGTGGCAAAGATGTAAGCTCAAAATTAAATCATCAAAATGGTAGACCCCACCTTAGATGATGATGTAGGCACCATGTAGACCAAATTGATCTTCGTTGTTGATCGTCAGGCAACATGTGATCTTGTCACACAAAACCCACATTACCAAACCAACGAAGAACTAAGCCTTTGCTCCGAATGGACTATTCATTCCCTCAATTGCAAGCTCCATGGGCCCTACTTCTTAGTATGTCCTTCTGAGGGCATCCTCAGGTGGGCCACAAACACCCTACACATGCAATTGGAACATTGCACCTACACGCATAAGACTCACATGGGTTAATAGTATGGAACGTGTGGAAACTACCCCAACATCCAATGCTACAAGAGTATCCCACACTCCCCTACATGATGGGTGTTATCTTTCCAGCCTTCAACTATTGTTATCTCCTATTGTTAGGCGTTTCAAGTTGTTCTCTAACGTCCAAATAAAGTGCACTCGATATTCATCAAGAAGGTAGTTGTTGTTTACGTTTCAAGAGTCTTATGTGTTGTGGTGGAGCAGAGACGTGGAGACGTTTCCTACTGGGAAACATTGTCTCTCACTGACATCTTATGTTTTGTGTTGGTGAATCCTAGCTCCTCTAGGATTTTGCCACCTACTCTCTTTCCTCTTGTGTTTTCTAAATATGGGAAACGTGTGTAGAGAGAGGTATTCCATTAATTCATCTTCTGAGGTATTCCTTGGTGTGAGATTCATTATATAGGTGGAGGAGAGGTAAGCCTTGTATTTTTGTTTCCCTTATTTCTAATAAAGAAGAAAGCTCTGTGTTGTTATCCTATGGAGTACGCATAATATTAAACCATGTAAATCCATGTGCCTCGTCTCTTGTTTTGGTTTGGCCCTTTTATTGTGTGTTTTGGCCTCGCCTATATTAATCACATGTGGGCAATTTTTTTCCACAACAATTGGTATCAGAGCCAAAGGTTGAGAAGCCTTTTAGTACGAGATCTGTGTTGGCATTTTTTTTACAATTGTGTTTCAGATGGTTGGATTGAGTTCTACTAAATTCAAGGTGCCGAAGTTCGACAGATCCAATTATGCGTTATGAGTGAAAGATACCTCGTTTCAACACTGAGGTCTTGGTATCGATTCCCTTGTGGGGGTGGCTAGCGGTGAAGTGTGAACTGACAGTGTTGTGTACTAACGAGCTAACCTATATATATATATATATATATATATATATATATATATATATATATATATATATATATATATATATATATATATATATATCCAATTATGCGTTATGGAAACTGAAGATAAACGCGATATTGGAGAGGAAGGATGTGTAATTAAAATTCAAAAAAAAAAAAAAAAAAAGAGGCCTATAGAGATGAAAGATAAGGTATTTGAGGAGAAAAAACAATTAGCCATGGCATACCTTCTTGCATTGGATGATTCAGTTTTATTCAACATGCCCGATGAAATTGATGCAAAAGGTTTGTGGGACAAATTGTAAAACCTATATGAAGGGAAATCAATGTCAAACAAGATATTTCTCCGACGGCAACCATACAACTTGAAGATGAAGGAAGAGTCCTCTTTGCGAGAACACCTTAATGGATTTAATACCTTGATTAGCAGATTGACAGCGGTCAATGTGAAGATTGACAATGAAGAAAAGGTCGCACTTCTACTTTGTTCAAAACCAGATTCGTGGGATGGTTTGATTATGAATGTCAACAACGGTCCATATCTCACTATGGAGTCAACCGTGTCCACATTGCTTACTGAAAAGTCTCCAAAAAAAAAAAAAATTTTGCATGGATAATCTTCTAGTGATGCTATGATGGTCAGAGGAAGATTTACTAAAAAGGTTACCGGTGGGGAGATCAAACAAGATCCAAGTCAAAAGGTCACAAAACAGGTAAGTGTTGGAATGGCAGAACGAAGGGTTTTGAGAGTTAGGGATTGGGATTTTTTGGGAATTAGGGATGTAGGGATTTGGTAGGGCTTGGATGGGAATCAATGAGGAAAGGTACCAAAAGGGGGCCCCCACGTGGAAGCCCATACGGATGCACGCAAGCACCTGTCCATGTATGGTTGGGTAGGGGAAAAGAGAAAGGAGGATTAGGCTGGGTTTTGATGGGTTTAGAAGAGATGTAAGGAAAAGGGAAGAAGAAAAGTGAAGAAATGGTGTACCTTGTTGAAGAAGAGAAAGTGGAAGAAATACACCTTGGAGGAATCCACCACCAAGCAAGGTTCTACCCTTCCACAATTCGATTGGAAGGAAGGGTTTCCTCCAGACACCTTGAAGAGAACTATAACTCAGTTCCCATCATGTGCCATAGAGTTTTCCAAAAATAACTCATAAACCGCACATCTCGATCTAACACAATGGTTTTCGGCAAACCATGCAGACGAACTACCTCCCCAAAGAATATCTTAGCCACGTTAGTGGCATCAGACATTTTAGAACATGGGAGGAAGTGAGCCATTTTCGAAAAATGAAATCGTTTTTTAATCGTCTTGAGGAGCCCAAGTATAAAACTGATGCTAATATCAACCCATGGGGCGTGGGGGACTGGTAAATGTGTATATAAACTGGCGTTCTGCTTCCTCTGCTTTGCAAACTGACAAGTCCTACATCCCTATAATGTTAGCAATATCTCACTTAAGACTTAGCCAATAAAAATGCCCCTCTACAAGGGCAATAATCTCGTCACACCCAAAATGACCATCTTTCTAGCATGAAGCCCCCAGACAAGAAAGTCACGGAGGGACATATAGGGCATATACTAATACAATCTATCAACTCTAAACAAAAACTCACTGACAAGGACAAACTCACTAATACCCCTAGACTAACCATCTAACAACGATATGTACACCTCTCTAAAATCTAGGCAACTAGGATAATCTTCCTTTAATCATTCAAACCCGGTGACTTCAATGTTCATGGATTGGAGAAACACAACCCTACAACTCAACGCATCAGCAGGTTTATTCTCAACAACAACCTTGTGCTTCAACACAAAAGTGTACTCTTGAAGAAATTGGACCCACTTGGTATACCTCGAATTCAACTTCTTTTGCGAGTTGAGATAGCGCAAAGCCTCATGATCAAATAATAAAACGAACTCTTGCAGTAATAAATAATGTCGACAATGGCACAAAGACTGCACTACCACATAAAAGCTCTTATCATAGGTAGAATATTTTTGTTTCGATTCATTCAACTTCTCGCTAAAGAAAGCAACATGGTGCCCTTCTTGACTAAGCACTCCACCTATACCCACACTAGACGCATCATAAGCAACCTCAAAAGCCTTAGAAAAATCCAAAAGTCACATGACAGGAGCTTGACTTTGATCTCCTTGAATGCCCTAGAGGCTGCTTTAGTCCATTGGTACTCCCTCTTTTTTATGCAATCGGTAATGAGAGCCATGATGGATCTAAACCCTCTAATGAACCACCCATAAACGTTGGCTAAGCCGTGAAAGCTACGCACCTCATGAATATTACGCAACTCAGGCCAACTGACTATGGCTTTGACTTTCTCGAGATCCGCAGGCATGCCCTCAAATAACACAATAAAACCTAAGAATATGACACTACTAGACAAAAAAAGAATACTTCTTGAGGCTGGCATACAACTTCTCTACCCTAAGGATCCACACATTTGCCTCAGATAGTAGAAGTGTTGTTCCTTAGTCATGCTATAAGTAAGGATGTCATCAAAGTACACGACTAGGAACTTCCCCATGAAGGGTCTCAACACCTGAGCCATCACCCGCATAAATGTACTTGGGGCAATGATCAACCCAAAAGGCATGACTAGCCACTCATATCACCCATCCTTCGTCTTGAAGGCAATTTTCCATTCATCACCTGGGCAAATACGGATCTGGTGATACTTACTCTTGAGGTCTATTTTGGAGAAAATTGTGGCATTGGCTATCATGTCCAACATATCATCAAGACGATGTCTAGGAAACCGGTACGTAATAGTAATCATGTTGATGGTTTTGTTATCCACACACATACACCACGTGCTATCCTTCTTGGGCATTAGAAGGGCGAGTACGACACATGGACTCATGCTCTCCTGAATAAACCCTTTTTTTAGAAGCTCATCAATTTGCTTCTTGAGTTTTGCATGCTCCGTGGGGTTCATTCTGTAATGAGGAAGGTTTGTGAGATTCGACTTAGGAACAAGATCAATGGCATGATGGATGTCCCTTATAGGTGGAAATTCATCCAGGAGGTCGTCAAGAAAGACGTCATTGAACTCCTCCATCACCGAAATCACCTCTCTAGGCAACTCTACACCAACCTAGCGGGTAGCCTCTATAGTCACGAGGGCATACACCTTCGAATCCTCCTTAGTCTCTCTTTCAAATTCTTTTGCATTAATGATGTGAAGAGACTTAGGCTTGGACTTCCTCGAAGTTCAAAGATCACCCTTCTTGGTGGTCTCCTTCTTCTCCGATATGCTCTTGGGTAGAAGAGGACTCAATCTAATTTTCCTGCCCTCAAACATGGATGTACAAATATTCAAGTAACCAAATATTGTAATGTCCAAGTCAAATAATCAGGGCCTTACCCAAGATGATATGGCTAACATCCATGGGAACTACATCACACCACAGTGAATCCTTATACGACCCAAACTGGATGGGGATACAACATCGCTGTGAGACAGGAATGGAGGACTCATCAACCCATGACACTCTGTAGGGTTGAGGGTGAGACTCAGCTTTCAAGCTCAGTCGACTCACAGTGTTAGTAAAAACCATGTTGGCACAGCTACCACTGTCCACGATCACTTTACAATTTTTTTCTCCACACTTGGTATAAGTGTAAAAGATCATGTTCCTACGCTAATCATCATTTTCTTTAGCTTGGGCAAAGGCGCATCTAACCACTGTGAGAGTATGGGTCTCCTGCTCACCAAACCCTTCATCACTGGCACTACGTCGCAATTGCCCTTGGCATCCTCATCTGCCTCATCTATCATAAGAGCTTTACCTCTTTCTTTGTTCGGGTATTACTTTGCGAGGCGACCATAACCATTGCAACGGAAACATTGCATATCCTCACTTCCCTTCAAACGAGTACTAACAAGACCCTTACCTTTAACATCTCTGTTATAGGTGGGAGCACCAATTGGGGCTTTAGTCTGGCTCCCAGGGTTAATTTTGGCTCCTTGAGGAGCAACCCTGCCACTGGAATCACGAGACCGAAACCGCTTCATGGTCAGTTGCACTAAGTATCGTTCAAGCTCCTCTACTCTAAGGTAAGCCTCCTCTAGTGTACCAACATCATGAAAGATGACCATCCTAAAATGAGATAAGGTCACAGCAGGGGACTCGTCGACACCACATCGCATCATGTACTCCTTGAATCTCTCGATGTAATCCAATACAGGCATTGACCCTTACCTTAAGGACTACCACTAATCCAAAAGGCAATCACGGTAGGAGAGCGGAACGTATTTTTCTCTAAGAAGTTCTTTCATCTCAACCCATGATGTAATGGGTTCATCTTCATGCCGCTCTGCCTTCTACTCTATATTGGTCCAGAATAGCTTGGCTTGACTCATCAACTTCATCTTAGTAAACCTCGCTCAGCGTCCTCAAGGTTGCAACGATCCCGCAACTCTCTACAGAGCGCATGAGCGCGCAGTCCTACATGACCTACTCACTAAACAAAGTTCATATTACGACCCCTAATGGGTTCTACTAGGACTAGACCATGTTCAACTGGGTCCACATCCATTGGCTCTCCTGCCTAAGATTGGTGGTCTTCCCCGGTGACAGGGGTATCGTGAAATATAGCCTTTAGCCGCGTGATATGCTGGTTGTTGGCAGTCAATTGTGCAGCAGTGGTCCCATTGTGCGTCTCAATGGCCATCAGACACCGGTTAATCTTTTTGAGAGCCTTGGAAATTGGATCCGGGTTCATGGTAGGGAACAGACCAAAACCAACCCCCCCCCCCCCCGACGGCACTTTTATATTAAAACTTTAAAAAAATTACAAATATGCCACTCATTTAAGTGACGTGGCCCATCATCTAAAAAAGCAAACTAATACACTTACCATCAATCTTAATCATCAAATAAATCCTAAAAATAACAAAATAAAACAATATCAGAGTCTAAGAGAACCAGATCTAAAAGATCTAGTCGCCCGATGGCTTAATTGACAAGATCCAACGGTCAAATCGACACGAAATAAAAATTCTATGACTAAAATTCTCTCATAGGCAGCCCACATGCATCATCCCTAAGTGAGGTCTTCCTGATGCACGTCCAATGCATGTGAGATCTTCAAGGTAGCTCGAAGGGTCCCATCTGGAGTTCGTCTCCCATCCACAAAGAGAGCTACTCTGATGTGGGTGGTCACCTCCATCTCTGGTACACCCAAGTAGGTCATCTGATGTCCCCATCAAAACAAGTCTTCAAATGGGAGAATGTTGTGGTGATGGAGTGGAGACATCTCCTACTAGGAAACAGTCTCTCTCTATCATCTTATGTTTTGTGTTGGTGAATCCTAGTTCCTCGATTTTGCCACATGCACTCTCTCCTCTTGTGTTTTCTAAATAAGGGAAATGTGTGAAGAGGGAGGTACTCCATTAGTTTATCTTATGGGTTAGTTCTTATTGTAGGATTCCTTGTAAGGGTAGGAGAGAGATAAGCCTTGTATTTTTGTTTCTCTTGTTTATAGTAAAGAAGAAAGCTCAGTGTTGCTACCTCATGAAGTAGGCATATTGTCAAACCACGTAAATCCTTATGCCTCGTCTCTCATTTTGGTTTAGCACTTCTACTTTGTGTTTTGGCCTCGCCTACATTGATCACGTGTGAGCATTTTTCTGTAACACTATGTTCATGTGATTTGCTATTAAATTTAATAAGTTGTCTTTATTTGTTGATTTATATTGGTTGATAGAACTAGGAGTATAATTTTCATTGGCTGGTTAATTAGAAGATAGTATTTGATTGGTCAATTGAGATTTAGGATAGATTCATTGGGTGAGGTGACTTGGTGCCCAAGTTGGCGTTGTAAATAGGATCATAGAAGTGATTAATAAAAGTAACTTTCGTGAATGAGGAAAATAGTTTTTTTTTTGGGGGATGATTTATTTCAATTCTGTTTTCTTTTCTTTTTTCAATTCATGTTGAAAAGAAGGGACATTCATGCCCTCTTTCAATTATTAATTGGGTACACAAACTTATTCATTGAGATACTAACATAGTTTACATTTTTGTTTCGTGATATTTCATTTGCACACACACACACACACACCCCGTTTGCATGCATGTGTGTCTATTCTCATGTTGTGTCATCGGACGGTTGATTGTTTGACACCATTTGAGATCGCATTACATGGATCATAAACCAAGAAATAAAGTAAAATTATTATTCATGGACATGTAATCGACGATGTTTTCGGTATTTAATTTTAATTATAAATAGCACATTTTTTTCCAGACATAGTTCAAAAATTGTTCAAGATTAGCAAAATTTTCAACAAACTAAGATAAAGTTTGTAAAGAAATAGAAGTTTTTTACTGTACTTTTTAGCTCCGGCCTTATTTTTAACCAGATTCAAAATGGCTCATGTATTCAAGCAGCCCCATAGTCACAAATATAGATTAGTGTTCATAACCTCATGAAACATGAAACATGAAACTCAAAAGAAACGATAAAAATGATATTCTTTTTTCTGAATTCCCGGCAATCATTAGACCAGCACAACATGAGAACAAATGCGCATGCATGCAAATGATGTGTGTGTGTGTGTGGGGGGGGGGGGGATGGTACTATTAGGTCAACCTCATGGGAACTTCCCATGAGGTCGAGCTATGTGGGCCCCACCGTGATGTGTGTCAAACATCTACCCATCAGCCAGATGCACCATTTCATGTTGGGTTACAAGCTTAAAAATCAAGTCAATCCATGACTTGGGTGGGCCACACCACATACAACAGTTGACAGGGGTTACCCTCCCATTAAAACATTCATAATTATTTATCGGGCACATGGAGATGTGGTTCATAAATCCAGCCCATTCATTGTGTGTGTCCCACTTGGATGAGGGGTCAGACCAAGTTTCAGCCGCATCCAAAACTCATGTGGGCCCCACCAAGTTCTTTTATATGTTTTGGGAATGTCTTCACATGGTTTTAGATGGTATGGCCCACCTAAGTTCCGTATACGGCTGATTTTTGGGATATCCCATAAACTGAAGGGGACCCATCAAATGCACGGTGGTGATGTTCGACAAACATCACGGTGGGGCCCACAGGCCCCACACCCTCCCATTATGTGTGTGTGCGCTTTTCGAGAGATGCAAATGAAATATCGCGAAGAAGAAATGTAAACTATGTCAGTATCTCAATGAATAAGTCTGTGTACCCAATTAATAATTGAAACAGGGCATGAATGTCCCTTCTTTTTCTACATGAATTGAAAAAAAAAAAAAAATAGAATAGAATAGAAATAAATAATCCCAAAAAAGACTGTTTTCCTCATTCTTGGAAAGGTGCTTTTATTTTTTATTTTATTTTTAAAAAAAAAAACAACAAATTTTTTTGAGTTCCCGACAATTATTAGACCAATAAAAATGGTGTTTAGGTTATTGAAAGGGAGAAACTTTGATACTCTGCCAAGGTGTGATGGTTGGTATGCAAACACTGAGAGATTGCATAAAGATAACCTAAGGGGGAGTTATTAGATACTCCTGCTGTGCATGAAACTTGATACACGGGCACTTTAGAAATGATACGCATGACATAACTCGAATTAAACCAGCTAAAATTTGGAATTCCCCGTGCCTAAGTCAAAGTCCTAAAATGAGTTTCGTTAAACAATGCTAACTCCAATTACTGAACACTTGTTTGTTGAAACAGGACCATTAGATTTTATTTTATTTTTCATCGTTATCCGTCCACTAATTGTCCACCAATCCAATAGTCAATAATCAAACAAGCGTAATTTTTGGGTCATAATACATCTAAATTGGGGCCCATATTTTGGACAGTTTCATTTGAATTACATGGATCTCAAGCATGTAATTTCTAAGTGATTGCGTATCATCCATCACACTGCCAGAATATCAAAGATTTCCTCTAACTTAGATTAAACCATTCAAATAGTGTCCCAGTTTAGATGGCCCGCAAACCAAAAATTACCTTTCATTTCCAAACTGACCAATTGGTGGACACTTAATGAATGGTAAAAATGAAAAGAAAAAAAAAAATCTAGGGTCCTAATTCGAAAAACAAATGCCCATTAATCAGAGGTTAGAATTGTTCAATCAATTTGAATTTTTGGATGATGACCTATCTACACTAGCTTTCGCAATTTGGACCATTTGATTTGAGCTATATCAACCATCATACTCTGCCAGATTATCAAATAGCGCACCTTATCAAAATTCGCACACGATGTATTTTAGACGACATCAAGGAAAACGAATCCCTAATCCGTACCTCCCCTTCGAAGATGGAGAGATTTATGCCACGTAGGATCTGCTGCTTTGATTCTGCAATCACGGCCGTCAGATCTTTCACTTCCAGCAGTAGTTTTGGAGAATCTCCGCGAGGGTCCGTACAGGAATTCCTGGCTAGAGAATCAACGGCGACGCTTGCGTTTGGAGTTAGAGGCCGATGGCGGTGGCGGAGAGAGCGACGGAAAGTTGGGAGAGGGAAGGAGTTAGTTGCAGGGGTTGTAAATATGGGCGAATTGGATGTCCGATTTCTGGAAGACGAAGAAGAGAAGGAGAGGGGGAAATGGAGGGAGAGAGCCATCGGAGCGAAACGGCGGCGATGAGCTTTGCGGGTTTTTCAGTTTTTCAGTTTTCGTTGTTTTTTTAAAAGAGGCGAGGGAGGCGTGTGTGGATGGGGAGCAGATTGGCGAGACCCTCACCTCAGCCAAGGCGGTGCGGCCCTTATCGTGGGGCCCACCTTGATGTATCTATCATATATCCACGCCGTCCATCTGTTTTTCCATATCATTTAATTACATTATACCAAAAATAAATAATATCCAATTATCAGGTGGACCATACCTTAGGAAACAGTGGTGACTGAATACCCTACCATTAAAAAATTCTTAGGACGCACCTTAATGTTTCTTAACGTTTCCGTAGCTTTTATTTGCCATCTAATCCGTATATAAAGTCCCATAAGCCTGAATGAAAGGATGAAATACAAATATCATATTGATACAAAACGTTTTTGGTCCATCGATAGTCAATTACCACTGTTTCCTATGGTACGGTTTACCTAATAATTGGATCTTCTTCTTTTTTAGGGTCATATCTTAAATGATATGGAAAAAAATGATGGACGGCGTGGATATAGAGTAGATACATCAAGGTGGGACCCACGTTAAGGGCCGCACCGTCTTTGGTAATACCAGGGTCTCACATAATCCGCTCCAGGGTGATGAGACCGACAGGAATCTTGTGCGCACATGTTTTGCCTAGCGCGTAAAACTCACGATCACTGTGGGGTCACTAATTGTATATGTAAAATCCACTCCGTCCATCAGCTTATACCACCAATCCTGGGTTTTCTGGAAAAAAATGCAGCCAGATCCCCGACTTTAGATGAGACAAACAGCAGGTAACAATGGGGATGGGATGCTAACCATAGGTTTGTGTGAGAGACCACCATGGTATGCCTACTTCATCAAACCCGCTACTCAGGGGTAAGTCACCAGGACCAATTGAATATGCAAAAAGTAGGCAATTGAAAATTCAATTGGACCACATCCCGTGAACTCAGAGGTTTTAGTAGCAATTTTACATTTTCCCATTGGTGGGACCATATGAGTTTGTATCAAGCGAATCATCCATGAGTCTGTTTGGCCGGGCAGATTGCATGGAATGGGATGGTATTAGTGTGATATGCACATAATTCAAGGTAATGATAGCTGCATTATTGGATTGGTGCAAGATCTATGAGATTGCTACATCCGGGATTGCTATATCTGTTTGGCATGTGGGGCCAATTCTGGAATTAAAACTTCCAATCTCTTTCAATCGCTGTAACCAAACATGTCCCAAGCAATTTTGAAGGGGTTAGGGTGGACTGAATGGGATTTAAAGGTAATAATGATGATGCCAGTCAATTGTCTTAAGAGCCATGGGATTGTTGTATCTCAGAGTCAGAGTCAGATCCCGTGTCTGTTTAGCATGCTTGGTCAATCTCAAGATCTATCTTCCAATCCCTTCCAATCCCATCCAATTTGCCCGGCCAAACAGGGTTTAGAAGGGATTAGGTAGGATGGGATTCAAAAAATATAATTATTACCAGGGTAGGGATTGTCCCTTATGCCATGGGATAAGATTAATTTCATGCTTTGTTGATAATACGATGGTACATTAAATGAATATACCCACCATTATTTGAAATTATTGAGAATAAGACACGTGTTATATCTAAACCGTTCATTTGTTTTGTAACCTCATTTTATGGCATAGGCCTAAAAATGAGGTAGATCCAAAACTTATGAGGCCCCAAAGAAGTTTTCAACAGTAAGTGTCCAATCCCCGTTGCTTTCTATCGTGGGGTCCACTTGAGCTCTAGATTTACCTGATTTTTTGGCCCATGCTCTAAACTAATCTCAATAAATGGGTGGATGGTGTGGATATATCCCACACATCATGGTGGGACCTACACAATTTGTTAACATTGAGTGAAATTGGCACGGGACCCAATGCAATTCCATTTAATGTAATTCCAAGCTCTTCCATTCTTTCCCGACATGGAGTGGAATTGGCACATGATAGATGAGTAGAATTGGCATAGGACCAGATGAATCCCATCCCACCCAATCCTTTCTAATCCCACTGCCCAAACAAGCCCCTAGGAGAAGAGTTTTCACTCAATGGACATATATATATATATATATATATATATATATATATATATATATATATATATATATATATATAGAGAGAGAGAGAGAGAGAGAGAGAGAGAGAGAGAGAGAGAGAGAGTAATGCTCACATACAGCTCGTTGGACATTACATTTTCATCCAACTAGCTATGCATTTATTGAGAACTTCCTTATTAATTAATATAAGTAAATGCTTTCACTCCATACTTATTTCATTTTAGCATGGAATAGTGGCCATGGCTTAGGTGGGTCTCATCATGGTGTTAATGTAAAATCAACCCCGAGGATCATGTATGTCGTGTCACTCCACCTTAGATCAAGGTCTCAAAATTTATCCCCATATGTGGTTCAAGAGGACCACACGATTGGAATTTGTGTACATGGAAAGGTTCACTCTCCAAACATTTTCCCTTAGGGTGGCTCGTATGAATCATGTATGAACCTGCTTTTTGGGACTAGGCTTACTTTTGGTGTGACATCTAATGGTTGGAATAGATTTTACAGTTTCATCATGATGAGCCTTATAAAAATCAAGGGTGGATGTCTCTCTCCTAATTATTTTCATTGGTGTGGCCCATATGAATCACGGGTTAGCTTGATTTATTGGTTGTAGGCTTATTGTTCGATTACACATCTAATGGTGAAAGTTAGAGTTGAGCAGAATTCGACCCGAACCGACAGATCCGACCTGATCCGATCCGAACCGAAGGCCAGGTTCGGGTTGAATTGAGTAGGCATACTTAGATCCGACCGTATATCGAGTTGAGTTCGGATTAGTGGCCAATCCAAACCATTCCAATTCGATTCGATCCACACAATGTTCATTTAACATTGTTTCCTGTAATGTTGCCCACTTGAGATTAGGATATACCTCATTTTTAGTTTAGTACCATAAAGTGATCTAGAAAAATAGATGGACAACATGGATGAAATAAATACATCAGGGTGGGGTCCACAACACCAACCACCAGCCATTGGATGGTGACAGGGGAGTAACCATTCCATCCTTTCAGCTCGTGGCTCAAGGTGCATCGAGAGCTCTACACACGAGATAAGGAAGAAGAAAATGGTTGTACACGGTCGAGCTCATGGAACTTCCCATGAGGTCAAGTTTTGTAGGCCCCAACGTGATGTGTGTCAAACATCAACACTGTGTATTTGATGGGTCCCCTTTAAATTATGGGGTATCCCAAAAATTAACCGTATACGAAACTCAGGTGGGCCATACCATCTAAAATCACGTGAAGACATTCCTAAAATATATAAAAGCACTTGGTGGGGCCCCCCAAAAATTTAGATGCATCTGAACTTGGTCTAACCCCCTATCCAAGCATGACACACATAATGGATGGTCTGAATTTGTGAACCACACCTTAGTAGGCCTAAAAAATGATTATGAATGTTTTAATGGGAGGGTAACCCGTCTTTTATGCGTAAAGTGGATTGGCAGGTTTACCACCCACTAGGTCAGTCGGTGTATTGACGTCAGCAAGTTCTGTGGATCCCATCATGAGATATGTGTTATATCCAAATCGTCCATCCATTTAGCAGGCTCATCTTAAGGCTTGAGCCGAAAAAAAAAAAAAGACAGATCTAAAGATCAAGTGGACCACATTGCAAAGAGCAGCAGGGGGTTGAACGTCTACCATTAAAACTCTTTTAGGGTTACAAAAGTTTCGGATCAATATGAAATTTGTTCTTCCTCTTCATCCATGTAGTTGTGACCTTATTAATAGATTGGATGGAAAATAAACGTTATGGTAGACCCTATGAATTTTTTAACATGAAATATATATATATATATATATATATATATATATATATATATATATATATATATATATATATATATATAATTATTATTATAAAAAAAAATTGATCCGAACGGTACCCAACCCGATCCGACTTGATTTCTCTGCAAAATTTCTGGAGGGCCACAAAAGTTTTGGATCAAGATGATATTTGTTTTTTTCCCTTCATCCAGGTTTGTGATCTTATGAACATATTTGGATAACAAATATGTGGACCCTAACAAACAGACTGCATGATAATCCGTCATGCCTGAGTCTCAGCTCATGCTCGGCTCGGAGGGGTATTGAACATATTTTTTCCACTGATTTTCTAGTTTCCCCCGCTCAATTTCATGTTTGCCCCGCTGATTTTCTAGTTTGCCCCGCTGATTTATTAGTTTCCTCCGCTCAATTTCATGTTTGCCCCGCTGATTTTCTAGTTTGCCCTGCTGATTTTCTAGTTTGCCCCGCTCAATTTCATGTTTGCCCCGCTGATTTTCTAGTTTGCCCCGCTGATTTTCTAGTTTCCCTCGTTCAATTTCATGTTTACCCTGCTGATTTTCTAGTTTGCCCCGCTGATTTTTTAGTTTTCCCTGCTCAATTTCATATTTGTCCTGTCGATTTCCTAGTTTGTCCCGCTGCTTTTTTAGTTTGCCCCGCTAATTTTCTAGTTTGCCCTGCTAATTTTCATGTTTGCCCCACTCAATTTCATGTTTGCCCGACTGATTTCATAGTTTGCCCCGCTGATTTCCTAGTTTTTCTAAAGAAGGTGACGAGGCGATTTGGTTTTAGTGACAGACGGATTTCCTTGATGGAGGCATGCTGGGGAAATTGCTGGTCCTCGGTCCTTTTCAATGGGGAGCCTACGGGGTTTTTCAAATCAACATGAGGGCTCCACCAGGGAGACCCGTTATCTCCTGGGTTGTTAATCCTTGCGGCGGAGGTCTTTTCCAGAAAGTTTAAATGTTAGTGGAGAGGGGCTGGTGTAGGCCATTCAAGCTGCAACGAGGTTGTCCTTTTATTTCTCACATTTTATTTGTTGATGACACTTTACTGTTTGTGAATGACAGCCACGAGTCGTTGCGTATGGTGAAAACTTTCTTAGAGGCCTTCCAAGCCTCTTCAGGCCAACGGATATCTAAATAGGCCCTAAAAGTCAAATACCTTACACCAACATAAGTTATTGACAAGTACGGATACTCGAACGCTTGACCTGGTGCTTGTTAGAAGTTTAATTCAAAACTTCTGTGGCCCTTAAGAAATGATCAACATTAGAAGTTTAATTCAAAATTTCATGTGGTGTGGTCTATTTGAACATTAGATATATTTAGAATTTTCAGCTCAAGCCATGAAATTATTTGTTAAGTTTGTCCCGCTAAATTTCATGTTTACCCCGCTGATTTCTTAATTTGCCCCGCTAATTTTCTAGTTTGCCCAACTGATTTTTTTGTTTGTCCGGCTCAATTTCATGTTTGCCCCACTAATTTTCAAGTTTGCCCCGCTGATTTTCTAGCTTGTCCTGCTGATTTTCTAGTTTGCCCCGCTGATTTTCTTGTTTGCCCCGCTAAAATTGTAGTTTGCCCCACTGATATTGTAGTTTGCCCCGCTGAATTTGTAATTTGCCCTGCTGATTTTCTAGTTTGTTCTCCTCAATTTCATGTTTCCCCCGCTGAAATTCAAGTTTGGCCCGCTTAATTTCATGTTATCATAACGGGGTATTCGCGTGCTTCTTTGAAGATGGCAACTCTCTTCAATTGTTAAATGAATAAAGAAAGAAATTAAAAAAAGAGAAAAAAAAAATTTATATGCTTATATATACATATTTATATAAATATGTATTAAAGAAAAATATAGGTAGATAGAATAAAGTTATCCGTGTTTTTTTAAAAAAAAAGACTAGTGCGACACTACTACCGGTTTGGCGGTACTGTTACGATACAATGGCTACGGTTATAATCCAAACCTGATATATCATATATGATTTTGGGGTAGGAGAAGCAACTTTAGCCAACTAACCTGATTATTTCATCAGGTCAATGGTCGAAAATCCATTTCCTTCACTTCGCGGTCAATTTCAATCAAAATTAGATGGCTTGGATTGTCGTGCAGCTATGCCGTGTACGGTGGAAGAATTCCCTTCATTTTTTAGTCAGTGTTTCACTAAAAAATAAGAAAAAATGGGCTTTATTGTTACACACTGTTAGCATGACGATTCATATATGGGTGTAGCAATTATATATGACACAGGCAAATAGCAAAATTGTGTTTGCAAAAATGACGATTCATATGCTTGACCTGTGCATTTTCATTCTTGACCTGCTTATTTTCATGCTTGCCCCGATCATTTTCAAGTTTGTCCCGTTCATATTTCATTTTGCCCTGCTCATATTTCAGTTTGCCTCGTTGATTTTCTAATTTGCCCCGATCGTTTTCATGCCTTATCCGCTTATTTTTCATGCTTGTCCTGCTCATTTTTATGTTTCCCCCGCTGATTTTCTAGTTTGCCTCGCTCATTTTCATGTTTCCCCTGCTCATTTTCATGTTTTCCCCACTTTTTTTTTCAAAAGGAGGGCGATGCCCCTAAAACTTTTGATAAATGAATAGACAATGTACAAGGAACATTTTCAGGTGGGCTCCACACAAAACATCGGGCCTTACCTATCATATTTGTTATTCAGAGAAAGAGAAATGAGAAAAAACGTGTCAAGCTGCCCCTCAATGGGCACAAACACTACCAGGAAGACACCACCTCACTCACCAACAACAAGAAGGCAAATCCGACTCCTCCACTCTTCGACCTTCTTAAAATCTCACGGGCTGAAGCGACCACTCTCCCTACCTGCAATATTTCACTTATACAAACCAACCAGCTACCTATACCACTGACTCAAGCAGGCCACACCTTTCCATCCGGCCCTCCCGACTTCTGACCATGGACCATAGTCTGCTGCTATGATCCCACATCCAATACCCTAAATCAACCTTAACGACAACACCTCTAAGGGAAGGCCCACCACAACAACACATAGGTAGCATCCACTAGAAGAAGTAGAGAAGATAGACTGAAGCAGATACTGAAACAGGGGACGAAGGAGGCAACAACTTCTCAAATGGCACACAGATTTTGTAGAAAACTCGCTCGAAGAGTTAAGTGGCCAAAAATAGGACAGAGGATCATCAGTAGTCGCTAATCCGCTGTGGACAATGAAATTGAAGAGGTCATCGGATAGAAATAGGTTAATGGAAGAGGGAGGGTAAGGTCTCGTTGAGCCAATATAATCTTTCACTTGAAGGGATAACAGCTCCTGCGGAATACAAGTAGTCACCAAAGACTGCAACGGCCCTAGCCCCGTCCAATTTTTGGACCAGACATTCATCTTGCCATTCCCAACTTGCCATTGAACAGAATGATCAATCACCGAGAGATCATTTCTAATCTCCTTCCAAAAAGGGGACACCGAGGAGGATGGGGCTGCCGATCTACCCTCCTCCAAGTCCCTCCGATGCCTAGCACGCATATAAAACACCTAAGGGTTATCCTTCTGCCCATATTTGACATTCTAAGCCATTTTCCTCTGCAGAGCCTTCATCACCTCTTTATGCTTTCGAATGCCTAAACCTCCCTCATCAATATGTCTCGAGATCTTGCTCTAAGCGACCCACTGTATCTTCTTCTTTCCCTCTGCACAGCCCCAGAAGAATTGGACAAACCTGCGCTCCAACTCTTCCATTAGTTGAATCGAAACTTTAGAGGCCGCCAAAGTGTGAATAGGGATACTGCCCAAGACATGCTTAATGAGAGTCAACCGGCCCGCCTGCAATAAAAATTTAATTTTTCAACCCGAAATTCTGTTACCCCCCTTATCCAGCAATGCTCTGAAGGAGGCCGTGGAAACTCTCCCCTTATAAAGAGGAATACCTAGGTATAGAACCCCCGCTCATGCTTTGGAGAATCCCAGGATTCTTTCAGCTTGTCTGATTCTATCCGTGAGCATCTTAACAGGGCAAAGGAAGCTGCTTTTTTGGAAGTTTATCCACTGGCCTGAAGAGGCTTGGAAGGCCTTCAGGATTTTGTAACTAACATTGCAAAGGCCAATTGTCCAGTAGTCTGCAAACCCTTTAGTGGCCGGATTCTTTGGGAGAAGAGTGATCTACGATGCTGTAAACGCTCTAGACATCTGACCTCCTTTCATGAAGAAACACGTTGTCTCATGAAATCATCCCCAACTACTTTATCATGTTTCCCCCATTGATTTTCATGTTTCCCCAGCTTATTTTCATGTTTTCCGGGTTGATTTTATAGTTTGCCCCTGTCATATTTCAGGTTGCCCCGCTATTTTTCTAGTTTGCCCCGTTCATACTTCATTTTGCTCCGCTGTTTTTCCAGTTTGCCCCGCCGTTTTTCAAGTTTGCCCTGCTCATACTTTATTGTGCCCCACTGTTTTTCCAGTTTGTCCCACTCATATTTCAGTTTGCCTCGCCGTTTTTCTAATTTGCCCCGCTCATACTTTAGTTTGTCCTGCTATTTTTTTAGTTTGCCCTGATGTTTTTCTAGTTTGCCTCGCTCATATTTCACTTTACTCCGCTGTTTTTTCAGTTTATCCCGCTGTTTTTTTAGTTTGCCTCGCTCATACTTCAGTTTGCCCCGCTGTTTTTTTAGTTTGGCCCGTTCATATTTCAATTTGTCTCGTTGTTTTTTTAGTTTGCCCCACTTATACTTCAGTTTGCGTCGCTATTTTTTTAGTTTGCCCCGCTGTTTTTCTAGTTTGCCCCGCTCATATTTCAGTTTGCCCTGCTGTTTTTATAGTTTGTCCCGCTCATATTTCAGTTTGCCTTGCTGATTTTCTAGTTTTTCCCGCTAAATTAGCTTCTCATACCCCAAAATCATATATGGTACATTAAGTAAATCATTCTAGTTTGGATCTTTATTCTTGCTCGGGTGGTACTCTTAGGAGTTTCAACACTCAGTCAAGCGTTCAAGTATCCAAAGGTGGTGAAATTCCACTACTGTGAGTATGTGGGGGTGTGTAATAAAAAAAAAAAATAATAAATCATTCTAGTTTAGGAGATATGCTTGTTAAATACATAGACAAAGAAATGAATTAAAAGATCGAAAAATATTTTTATATACTTACATATACATATTTACATAATTATGTATTGGAGAAAAATGTAAGGGAGAAAAAGTTCTCCCTTCTTTTTTTTTTTAAAAAAAAAACCCAAAATGCCGCGGCACTATCGTCGGTTTTGCAGTAGGTTTGGCGGCACTGCCGCCAAACGGGCGGTAGTGCCGCGGCACTCTGTTATTTAAATTTTTTTTTTTTTTTTACTATATTGCTTTTGTGGGTCTCATCATGAGGTCTGTGTTATATCCAAATCGTCCATCTATTTGGCGAGCTCATATTAAGGCTTGAGATGAAAAATAAGATAGATCTAACTATCAAGTGGACTACACGGTAAAAGGTAGTGGGGAATTAAACGTTTACTATTGAAACCTTTGTAAGAGTTACAGAAGTTTTGAATCATTATGAAATTTGTTTTTTCTCTTCATCTAAGTCTTTGTGACCCTATGAATGAACTTAGATGGGAAGGATTTCTTACAAATATCATAGTGGGCCCCACTTGAATTCCCATAACCAGACCGTCCGTCAGCGCTCGCCTCAGCATGCCAGCCAGATGAAGGGAAAGGTATTTTCGTCCTCAAATTTGATATCTGTACAGGGAGGTCCAAGTGCGTATATTAAGTTTGTATTACTTCATAAAAACCACTGGATGAAAGGTGGGGTCTACAGTCATAAATTTCTCTCACTTAAGTGGCTGATCGGCCTCCAATGCTCACGGGGTAGCTAAATTTAAGGTTGTAATTAATCCCGGTAATGCTGGCATTATACACATAAAATGCTGTGAACCACACCACTGTAAATAAAGGTGGGCCACACGGTCAGGTAATCACCCTACTGCACTTTGTTACCCGATAACACTGGTCCACTCCACCAATCTTGGGAACGTCCTACGTTGTCGGTAACCAACTGTCCAAGAGGTCCACCTTTTATGTTTGCACAGGAACTATCGTGATGCGTACGATGAGATCTACTCCTATCATTGGATGTGTAATCCTGTGTAGGGTCTGGAGTAAAAAAAAATAAAATGGGCCTGATATGTGATTCAAGTGGGCCATACTAATAGAAACAGTTAGGAGAGACATCCACCTTTGATTGTTACCAGGCTTGCCGTGATGAGCATGTGAAGCCCATTCCAACCACTGGATTCCACATCAGATTCTAGGCCTGATGGCTAAAATAAAGGCTCATAAATTATTCCAGTGGGGCCATACTGGGGGAAACAGTCTCCAGAGTAAGCATTCCTTGTAGATTGTTTGTAACTGTGTGGTCTATCTGAACCATTGATGAGGCTGATTTAAGGGCCTTGGGTGTAACATTGGGTAACTTATGTAATGGTTGAGGTGGATTTTACATAAACACCATGGTGGGGCCATCTCAAGCCAGTGGCTCCTTTTCCTTTTCAAAGTATCTTTGGCATGGGCATCATTCATTAACATTACTCAGCATGACAACTAGTTGGACGGTCCAACTAGTTGTGTGTGAGCATTACTCACACACAGATATATGGAAATGGTAATCCGTGGTCGAGCTCAGGAGAACTTCACATGAGGTTGAGCCATGCAGGCCCTACCGTGATGTGTGTTGAACATCAACAACACCGTGCATTTGATGGGTCCCCTTTAAATTATGGGATATTCCAAAAATCAGTCATATACGAAACTCAGGTGGGCTATACCATCTAAAACAATGTGAAGATATGCCTATAACATATAAAAGCACTTGGTGGGCCCCACTTAAGTTTGATATGTGGCTGAAACTTGGTCTAACCCCTCATCCAAGTGGGACACATACAATGGATGAGCTGAATTTGTGAACCACATCTCAATGGGCCCAATAAATGATTATGAAGGCTTTAATTGGAGTGTAACCCACTCAACTATTGTATGTGGTGTGGTCCACCCAAGCTATGGATTGACTTGATTTTTGAGGTCATGGACCATCATGGAATGTTTCATCTTAATGATGGGGTAGATATTCGATACACATCATGGTGGAGCCCACACTGCTCAACTTTAATTCCCATGACGTTGACCTCATAGTACCATCTCCCATACATACATACATACATACATACATACATACATGCATACATACATATACACACACAAACCGCGTGAAATAAGTGTTGGTGACTATTCCGGTTGGTACGAGGGTTAAGATAAAAAATTTCATACTCTAAGCAGAATCCGGTACCAATAAATTACTTTAAAATTGCATACTTGGAACACAAATATTTTAGCTTACACTGTCCAGTTTATGGTTTGCAATTTAGAAGAATCTTAACCAAAATTACACATTTGATTAGTTGAAAGAAAATATCCAATCCGATGTTAGGATTGCACACCAGTCTAACTTTGGGACTAGGACTTACGGACACAAGTTTCCTGGAACACCGATTACGGTGAGTTCGTGAAACCCAAAGCTATAATGAGATGTACACATGACTATATGACATCCGCTCGCATCCACTATCGAAACTTTCTTGCGCTTACGAAAGCTTTTTTTTTTTTTTTGTTCGGTTTATCAAGATGATATTTGTAGCGTCCGGAAATTACCTTATATGATCAGATTGGACGGCGTGTAAACATTACAGCAGCCCTAGTAAGACTCCCAATACAATTGTCTGCTGGCCGGAAACCGATTGGCTACTCCCCCTGCCACCAGCCAATGGCTGATGGTCGGTGCTCTGCGGGCCCCACCATGATGTATGTATTTCATCCATCCCGTCTGTATATTTTTTTTGATAATTTTATGGTATTTCACCAAAATTGAGATATATCCCAATCTCAATGGATCACATTATAGAAACAGTGTTGAATTAGTGTCAGCCATTAAAAACGTTTTGGGAGCCATACAAGTTTTAGATCAAGATGATCTTTGTTTGTTACCTTCATCTGAGTCTGTATGATCTAACAACAGATTGGATGTCAAATAAACATTACAGTGGGCCTTAGGAGGATTTTAATGGTGGATATCCAATCATTATTGTTTTTCTATTGTGTGGTCCACCTAAGATTTATATTCCTCTCATTTTTGGGTTAAAGCGCTAAAATTATCTTTAGAAATGGATGAAACACGTACTTCATGTTTAGGGGTGCATATTTAACCGGTAGAACCGTGGAACCGGACTGGAACCGACCAAACGGTCCGGTTTGATCCGGTTCCAGAGTGCACCGGTTCCGATTACGGTTCAAAAAATCAAAGAACTGGTCACATCAGTTCGTTTCTCGGTTTGGGGGTATGTAGAACCGAACCGAACCGTGAATCGATCCATAGAAGCAAACCGTGAATCTGATCGGTAGAACCGAATCTGGAACCGAACTTGGAACCGAACCAAGAATGCTTTGATTTTTATGTTTAATGTGGTAATGCAGTCAAATTCGAAGTTACCACTTGCGAGATGGGCCTATTGATTATGGAGACTTTTCTACTGTCTCAATGGCTACATTTGTGGGGTTGAAGTAGTCTTACAGATAGAAAATTGTTCATTCTTGGCTTTATAAGTCTTCCGACAGCCCACAACTCAACAAGGCCATATCTTTTGTTCTTAGCATATCTCATATTAACATGTGGCACATGCCAACAACTGGCAAGTAGAATTTTTATCCTGAAAATGATCTTTACTAAGTTCAACATCATGTGAAAATTTGAAAATAGCAATGGACACTTTTTAACAAGCAAATCTACGTTTCAGCGCGATCTTTCTTATTTAAAAATTAGGGCATAGGGCACCTTTCAGTAGAGACCCAATAAGCTAAAGCAAGCAGGCTTTGGACAGTAACTTCAACTGGGCCATGCCAGGATATGTCCTCTTCAGCCGGTGAACTAGATTGTACATTCGTATCAATTAATCATTCAACTAAACGTGTGACAGTTACTGTGGTCCACTTGATGAGTAATGATATGATTTTGACAAGGGGCAGCTAAATAATGGGGCCCACTTGCTGAAACGTAGACCTTGAACACATGAGTCAGGGTGGCCCATCGGTAGGCAATTGAGCTGGATTATAAAAAGCCCAGAATTGTGGAACCGATCCGAAACTGAACTAGTTTTAACGGTTCAGTTCCGGTTCCGGTTCGGTTCTAGGGTACTAACGGTTCGGTTCCAGGGTACCAACTGTTCGGTTCTGGTTCCAAATATCATAGAACCGTTAGGAACGGTTTAGATCCAATCTCACCCCATAACTGAACCAAACTGAACCGTTTGCACCCCTAATCATGTTGGTGCCCACATAGCACCGACCATCAGCCACGGGGCTGGTGGCAGGGGGAGCAGCCAATCCTTTCCCCCGCTGGCCTGGGGTTTGTTCGGGCCCGGATTTTGAACTAATCGGGTCGGGCCATTCCCACGTCTCAGGCCCGGCCTGCTGCCAGCCTTTCGGGCTTCTTCCTCGTTTTTACTTCCACATACCGCAGAAGAAGAGAAAACATTGAAAAAGAAAAAGAGAGAGAAATGGGTTTTGGAGCGCTGCGGATCATCCTACGCCCTTTATCTCAAAAGGCCCACCTTACTCGCGCGGCGCTTTCCCATTTTCCATCCGTCGGGACATCCCCTCTACCGCCCGATGCGTCATTCCGGTCTGTGATCGGATCCCTCCAGAACAACTCAATCACGCCTCTTCCATGGACGGTGATGATGATGCGATGGAACGGTCCCAGCATGGGAATCCACAGCTTAACGGAGACCCGATTCCCCAAGCGTCGGCCAGGTGCCAAACCCAGAAGGAAAAGGGCCAGCCTCAAACCACCAGGTTCGTTTTCCTAATTTTAAATACAACCGATTGCACGATACAACCCATAACTTCAGATTAGATTTTATTTCCCGACTTTGCCTTTGAAAGTATCTTATATTTTCAAGGGCAAAATGCTTGTAGAGAAGGGTTGTTAGTTTAGTTAGCTTGCATCGGAATCTATTGTTGAAAATGATCTTGATTTGTTGCCTCAGTGTAGGGTGGTTGTACGGTTCATGAATCTGGACCTTCCATCTGGTGGGACCTAGTGTACGAGGCCCACTGTAAAAAAGAAAAAAGATACTATCGCACTTGTCTGTTTCGTAACTCGGAAATGGACATTAGGTTAAGAAAAGGGTTGAAAAGATAACTGATGAAGGAAAATGGTTTGAAAGATATGCTTTTGAAGGTGGGAATTCTATTAATATATGGCCAGGATTCTCATTTGCACTTTTTTTCATGCGTCGTCTATGGTCGGACCATCTGTTAAATGGCCAGAATCTGCACCAGCTGTACAACCACGCATGTGTCGGTGGGGCAGTGAATCAAGACCAGTTTCTTCCACGATGAACCTGAAAAATCCTTAGTTTGCTGATAAAAGCACACAAAAGAAGCTGTGGTTGTGCTCCCGAACTAGCTGAAAAGGGAAGAGGCTTAAGATTGAAATGAAACAAACCCTAGTTTTCTTACTGAAAATAGTGTAGTAAACTTTTCACAGTCCGCCTCTATACTGTATGGTTTATCTGATCCTGCATTGTATGTGTGTGTGTGTGTGTGTGTGTGTGTGTGTGTGTGTGTGTGTTTTGAGTGATGTGTGTGGTGTACATTGATAACCAATCTGCACAAATGGGGTCATGTTCCAATGTTACCTATATCGCCAACTGCCTGCACCCGTTTTACATTCCATATTCTGTGATATGAATTATGGGTCATTGGCGATCTGCATCGCTATTTTTACCGATATGGAATTGTGGGTCCATACTCCTAGTGTAGATTACCTTGTAATGCCAATCTATATTCGAACGTAGAGATTAATATTTTGATTTTGCAGCAGCATTTATTTATGTAATGTTATGCATGCAGGACCTATAATAATAATATTTCATTATTTTATATATAAGTCACAATACCAATTTGTATATAAAACTGTATAGTATATACTGATGTATAGACTGGAATGACCCGCATGTTCCTACACCTAGGTACCGTACACTAGAGGAAGTAACATATGGTGTACCTCTTCCCACACCATGTACTAGAGCGACATGTGATCCAGGTAAACCTTGTTCCAGATCATTGATATGATGCAGGCCACCATGGATGGACCATGCTTTAAAAACCTCTCATGATAGAAGATCCTGTGCTACAATCAGTGTCTTGCTAATAGATGGTTCATCATCATCATTGAAGCCTATCCTAACAAAATTGGGGTCGGCTACGCGAATTTTGTTTCACCCATTCCATTCCATCAAGGACTATATCCTCAGTTAAGCACTAGCCATCAACTCTTACTACGTCAGGTCCATGTCTTTTTGGGCCTTTGCCGTACCCTTTTAGAGCCTTCAACTTGAATGACTCCTAATTAGAGGTGTAACTTGGACAAGTCCAGCTAGGTTCAGATTAAACCAACTCTACCTGGCCTTAGGAGGACCCAACCCACAACTCAATCCAACTCGGATTACAACCTGAGGTACCCAACCTGAACTGAAACCAAAGTCATCTATGTTAGACCCAACCTGACCTAATTACATGTGATTATTCTCAACCCAACCTAACCCAGCTTGAATTTGCACAACTCGAACCCAACATCAATTCAAATTGGATTTAGGGTTTTTCAACTTGAACCTAACCTGAAGACATTGACAACTTGACCCAACCAGACCTACCAGGCTGCTGCACCCTGAAATTCGAGAATCGAAAATGTTACTTTCCGACTCCAGAATCCGGTGCCAATAGAGATATTATTATTATTATTGACAACTTGACCCATCATCGTCGTCGTTGTCGTCGTCATCGTCGTCGTCATCATTATCATCATCGTCGTCATCGTCATCATCGCCCACCTCGAGTGTGTCCCCAAATCTCACGGGCTATCCCACTCGAGCCCGGTGTGAAATGCTTCTGCATCAATCACTCCTGGTGAGGAGTCTTGAACACGAGACCTCCCCCGTGGGCCCCAAATCACATGGGTCACCCACCCCGAGTGTGTCCTCGCATCTCATGAGCTACCCCACTTAAGCCCGGTGTGGAAATGCCCTTGCATTAATTACTCCGGTGAGGAGTCTCGAACACGAGGCCTCCCGCTCTGATACCAATTTGATGCAGGACAATTAACCAATTTCTCTAAAAGTTCGAATTGTTAGAGTATGACAAATTAATCCCTTTATCTCATAGCCTAGGCCCCGCATCTCATGGGTTAGGACCTCGGCCGAACCCCCCTTGTGGGCCCCAAATCACATGGGCACCGCCTCACTTGAGCCGCCTACCTCGAGTGTATCCTCGCATCTCACAGGCTACCCCACTCGAGCCCGATGTGAAATGCGCATTAATCACACTCGATGAGGAGTCTCGAACACGAGACCTCCCCCGTGGGCCCCACCCACCTCGAGTGTGCCCCTGCATTTCATAGACAACCCCACTTGAGCCCGGTGTGAAAAGCGCATTAATTACCCCTTGTGAGGAGTCTCAAACACGATCGAAAGTAGTCCAATTATTGAGCACTTCAAGTAGGTCTAGTAATACCTTCCTGAAAAGGGAAAAAAAGTGACTTGAGCTCAACGCGCTCAATGGGCATACCATATAGATAATTAGGGGTACAAACTAATAACAACTAAGCATGTTATAGTAAGTAAACAATAAATCCATCACATGGTGTGGTCGGGATGGTAGTGCGTGGTTTCACAAGCTATGGGGTTTAGCATAAGGAACTTTTATCCAAGCCAGTCCCATACCTGATTTAGATAGCGAGTCTCAATGTGGTAAACTCTTAATCTCAAGTTCGATATTTAGTCTCTTTACTTCTGATTCTATTTCTGAAAGTCGGTTTGTATTGTTCACTAAAATTTGAATAGATTGGCTAAAACCTATTGGAATCTGTACGTCGATTCTCTTTATCTGCTCTTCTATTTCTATAAGATGCTTTGCTATCTTTGTCTGTGCTGCTAATATCCACTGGATATTGTCACTCAAGGTGTTCCCTAATGATGCTAAGAGATAGAGGTTCGCTTGATCTGTAGGGATATGATCTATATGGTTAGCTAATGCCTCTGAATCTCAACAATCGCTATCTTTGTTAGCTAGTGGAGGGAGAATCTGATAATCTTGTTTGGATCCAAATAAATATTTTTTTATTCTATAAATAGGTCCGCTCATAAATGCTTCAAGGATTTTCTTGAGATAGTCTGATAAGATATATTATCCCTTCTTGGATAGCTCTTTTATAAATAGGATAAAAGGTCTCTCTACTTGCTACTGCTTCTAAATAGTTTTGAGTTGGCGTCTTACCGTATACTCTGTAGAAAGCTACGTAATGGTTAGTCAAATCGCATATGCGATTGCATGCGATCAGCATATGCTGTTCGCATATGCGATCGCACAATCGCATATGCCATGGCATATATTATTAATTTTTTTTTTAAAAATTCTAAGAATTCTAAAAATTCTAAAAAAAAGAGAGAGGGAAAAACTCGTCTAATTAGTACACATGATTGGATTGGGTTATTTCACTTATTTCATTATAGTTTGTGTGTTTCATTAAGTGATGTATTTAATTACTTATATTATATAAATTTTAACAAAACAATCAACAAGCTACATTAAAAGATAACTAATTATTATAAACTTCGAAGAAGGAAATTTTAATGATAAATGGATAATTTGAAACAACTTACAAGTTATAACTTACAACTCAATTTACAAAAAGTAAGCACAACTTATAAAATACAAAAAATAAACATAATTGAAATAATTGTAGAGAGATTAGAGTAAGAAAGAAAGAGGTGTAAGAGAGAAAGAGTAAGAGATTTAGAGCTTTGGAGTAAAGAATGGTGAAAATGGAGGGGATATGAGTGCCTAATTATAGGCAAAAGTTCTCCAATTTGAAAAAATAAAAAATAAAAATAAAAATCTTCCGCTCTTGGCTATTGGAAAATATGCAATCGCATATGTAGTATGCGATCGCATACTCGCATATGCGATCGCATATTTATTGCATATAAAAGTATGCCATGACATACTTGCCAGGATCGCATATGCCATCATGGCATATGCGATTTGATCAAAAGTATGCGCATATGCGATCGTATTTGATAACAATAGTTTTATCCGATGATATATCTTCTGTTGCTATCTGCTAGATGAACTTCAAAACAGAGTTGTCGATATTGCTTACATATTTGAAATAGCTCTGAATTTCTATGTACAAACAATAGCTCGAAATTGGTTAGATCATTCATTTAACAAAATTATCTTATTATTATTATTATATATGGCTCTATTAGATCGTAATGGCTTTGATACCATTCTTGCTTGGGCTCCTTAATAGTTGAGTAAACTAAAGGAGTGGTTCTACAACAGCTGCACGTCAGTCCCCATGAGTGCTGACAGCAGGTGGGCCTCCATGTGGACCCTGCCGTGTATATGCAAAAATCCACTTCATCTATCAGATGGGGCACCTCAACTTGGGACATGAGACCAAAAATCAGGCCTTTCCAAGATCAGGTGGGCACACAAAATGGAAACAATGGTGATTTGAATAACCACCATTCAAAGGGGTCACTAGAAGACAAAATAAGGGGCTGAAAAAAATAGGAAAAAATAATAATAATAAAGGAAGCATCCATCAGTGGATGTTGTTTGCAACAACGTGCCTATGCACCTGAATGCAAACAGCGTGCATTCTGCACGTCAGCCCACTAACGTGTGGGGCCACCCATGGAATGCACCACATGTAACAGTTGTGAATTGGTGATCACCCTTGCAATGTTGGGCCCACCATAATGTTTAATTGCCATTGAATCTGGAAGTGTGGGGCCCACTGGGGTGTCCCACCATGATGTATGTGCTATGCCCAATAGAGCCCACCATTTTGGCCACTGAAAAGGCCAATGGGCCTTGGTGGGCCAGTTCAAAACTAGCTATGCCTAGTTCTGCCTTAACAGGGCAACCCCTAGAGGACCCCACAACACTTTGATTTCAGGCCTTTTTCGGGGTTGTGGGACTCACCATGGACCGCCGCCATGATGTGTATATGACCAAGTGATCCATTTGATTCAGCCACAAGAATGGGCTACGAGCCTTAGTGGGCCGTTTTTAAATGTAGTGTATCCAGATTTTTGGTAGAACAACGTGCTGGACAGCTTGCTATCCAGCATATTTGTCCATGCTGTGGGCACACTATGAGGGTCCCTCCATGATTAAATTGTTTTATCATTGTTGTCCATACTTGTGATGGCTCAATTGGGGCCATGGGGACTGGTGTAGGTGGACCATGCCAATGAAAACAATGGTGATTGGATGCCAATCATCCAAACCTCCATTAGGCCCATCTGATTATTGTGTGTTGCCAATACTTGGGGCCCTTCTCTATGTGTGCATTGTGTTATTATCTTACGTGTGGATGCGATTTCGTGGTGATATATGCGGTGTAATTCTTATGTTTAGTATTCCGCCCATTTGGCAATGCAATTGTAATATACTATTCCTTTGATGGTCCAAGGGGCCCATCACTTGTGTTTTTGGATGACCATGGGTCCACACCTCGTGGAGCTCAATCCTTGATGCATATGAATGCTTTTAACTCACAATCTTGGACCGCACCGACCGTGTGGACCGTTTGGATGAAGGTTTGGTATATTGTTGATGACATTGTAACATGGTATGATAGTTGGATAAATTAAGGCATGCTTCATGGATCAAAATTCACACGCCTTGGGCACTTGGAGTGGGCCCTAAATTGGGCTTGGGCTTTAGGCGAGCCACTAGTGGCAAAAAGGGTAGGCAAGACAAGATGCAAACCCACCTTTGTCGAAAGCCCAAGTAGGCCCATGAATCTTGGATTTGGACGCTAGAAAATTGAAAAGTTGTGTCATGCTTGGATACATGGACCTTGGTTTGGATTTTATTCGTTAATAAGGGCTAGTAAGGTAAGACTATACCCATGAACATAATTTCATTCCTTTTCATGTGAATGGTGATATGTTAGCATAATTTTGTGATTTGGCTACATGAACATTCTTGAATGAGAATGGTAATATTTGGTGGAATGGTTTGTATGGTAGCTATGTGATGACAAGGTTCATGTTGAGGCCT
Organism: Magnolia kwangsiensis; assembly: GCA_037074715.1. Taxonomy (NCBI): domain Eukaryota; kingdom Viridiplantae; phylum Streptophyta; class Magnoliopsida; order Magnoliales; family Magnoliaceae; genus Magnolia; species Magnolia kwangsiensis. Next base: position 46,692,986 of record CM073571.1, on the reverse strand, counting down.
TTGGATTGCCAAACTTGGATAGCATTGTAAGAAGAATGAGAAGGGTGCACCGTTGTCACCCTGGGCTTAGATCCCGTAATTGGAGACACCCATCCTCCAAGGAACCCGTTTAGATTGGTACCAATCAGTGTTCTCGTTGTTGACAAAATGTTAATGTTATCGCCGATAATATTGGTGTCACTAGTCTAGCGACACCGGAACCCCAATTTTTCATTTCTCTCCAGATTATCGGCGAAATATCGGAGATATCGTCGATAATTTTGGAATATCGTCGACAATATCGACTGTAGCCACCAACCACGTTACCTATCATAGAACTGTTGCCAACAACCTTTATTTTCGATAAACAGGTAAAAATTTGAAAAAATATTGGAATATCACTTTAGTTTCGCTATTTTTGTAAATACGTGATGGTGATCTTGTGGGTGATTGGAACTCAGAACTCGGAAGAACACCTTGCTATTTTTCCACTCCTATTGTTTGCTAAGAAAATTGTATTCCATGTACTGGCTGATTTTAAAACCTTTAGATTCTAGAGCATCCTTCATAGTTCTAGCTTTGCTTCCCCCCTCCCCCCAACCTGCAAATAGATGGTTAAGGGAAAAAAGAAAATGAAAAATCAGAGACAATCCACATTCAGTGGAAAGGGGCCAAGTATTGGACGTTGAGGATTTTCTGGTGCAGTAGATTTTTTTAGCCATCCATGGTGGGACCATCAGATTGTCTTATAAGACTACGGTGCTGCATGAACGTTGCTAACCTATGACTTAAAAATTATTTTTGAAGAAAAATTATTGTTCAACCATAAGAAAGCATATATGGGATCCATCACGGCAACTGGTAATGCAATTAATGCATAAACATGGGCAATTAACCCCTCCTTTTGCAAGTGAATCAGCCAATATGTTTGTTTCTCTCGGAATGAGGTTGCATGAAGCTCCTTTTGCTGATGCTACAGATCTAGTCTTGTTGATGATTGAATTGAATCTCAATGGTTCCTTCTTGCTTCAACGATAATGGGATTGCAATAAGTTTCTTTAAATTGAATTTCTTTTGAAAATAACTCACAAATTCTTTTGCTCAACCACCTGTGTTTGTTACCTTCTCTAACCATTTTTCAGTTCCTTGTTACCTTCTGTAACCATTTTTTAGATCCTTGTTACCTTCTCTCTGTTGATGCAGAAGCTTTTTATTAAAATAGCAAAAAAGTAAAAAAAAATGACCGACTCATATAGAAAGGCGTTGAAACACAAAGGAACAAAATAACCAAGCAATGAAACCAAGAAGAAGAAGAAAAAAATACAAACAGAAGGACCTAATGACTAATCTGGACCCTTCTGTCTTCTATACAAAGACTAGATGATGAGGACATCACGTCACGTACACCCTTATGTACGTATCAGAGGAGGCGGGTTGCACCAATTTTGCTGTAGCTAGGGGAGTACCCGTGATCGTGCTGAAGATCCCATATGCATGTGCGAGCATCTGGAAGATCCCACATTGGGAAGATGCACATGGGTTGCTTTATGGAGGATCGTTGAATCGGAGGGACACGACGATCGGGACATTGGATCGCATGGATCACATGATAGGCCATTGATAATTGATGGGGTTATTGTAATTTTTGGAACAACTTCTTGGATCTATGGGCATACGATTTGAAAGGAAGATTGGTGCGAGGCTAATCTTCATCAACGAAGGTGCGATGTCTCCATTTATCCCCACACCATCTTCTCTTTTCTTCCCCAACCAGGTATTTTTTCAAGTTCTTCATTCTCTCCATCCCAGATCTTCGCCTTCTCCCAAACCCTACTTTCCCATACCCATACCCATCCACAATCCAAACCTTAACTGACCTAAACCCATCCTCCCAAATCCCACTTACCCCTTTTGGTTTCCCACCATCATTATATCAAAACTCCCTTCTTCTATCCCCGAAACTCTAACCCTAAACCTAAAATTCTTAATTTTCCTACTTTCCCAAATTATCCAAACCCTAATTTTCACCCTAGGTTGTATTAGGTTTCCTATTTTGAAATAGACTATACCCTATGCTAATTGGATGTCCCTACATCCATTAGATCGTAGTTTTTTTATATTTAATGATCTTGTGTTACAATGTTGGTAGCTTAGGTCAGGGTTACGCATGATTTTCTTTTGATTTTCATGATATTTGTGATGAATATATCGATGTTTGTGTTTTTTTTTTTTTGTTAAATATCTTAATTCGGTTATTTGATCTCACATGTTACTTAGTTTATGCATCGGTCCTGCATCACTAGACCTCATTGCACCATTCTTAGTCAGTGGTTAGCCACCTTATAGGCCTCTTGAAGAACTTGCACAAAGAAGATCAACTTTTCATCGCATAGCTCCCTGCTCTCTTACTGTGGTAGTAATTGTAGTGTGTTGAACGAATGCAGGCCCTTATGCTTGGGTGCAGTATGTACCTGGGGAGCCGATCCCTAGAAGTCGACCTAATGAAGGAAGTGTTCAAGGACGGAATCGGATAAAGCGGATTAAACAACATAAGGCATTTATAAAGGTTTGTATGATTCTTTCACCCTTTCTGGCTTCTTCTTTTGAGAGTGATGAAAGTTTGTGTGATTCTTTCACCTTTTATGGCATCTTCTTTTGAGAGTGATGCTTGGAGACATGTTGGGAATATTTCTTTGAGATCTATCACCCTCCAACCCCATATTAATGTCAATTTGGTTTTCTTTTTCCCTGAAATTGATGGACATTATGATTCTCAAGGTTCATAGAATTCCTTACTTTATAAGGTTGATTGCTTTCTGTTTGAATTGTAGTTGGTTTGCTTAGTTTTTCCAGAATTATTTTCTGCTGATTTTTCGATGAAATTGAAGCCATAGTTGCTTAGGTAGTGTTTATTTATTTTTCTATATATATATATATATATATATATATATATATATATATATATATATATATATATATATATATATGATTTTAGTTGATTTCTTTCTCACTTTTTGCAGTCAAGCCTTTTATTTATGATATTATAAATGCCCGGGTTGATTTTCATCAACCAATGTAATAGGCTAATTCATATCACTCGTATTTTTGTGTTCTCATTGCCAGTCCCAAGCTGGATAAAGGAGGGTTGCGTTAGGTTGGTAGCTGGTGTGAACTTTTGCTGTAGCTTACATCATGAATCCTAACAATGTGACATTCGAAACTCATGCTAGGGTGTTCCTAGTAAGCGACATGTTGCATTGGAGCCCAAGTGTAGGGGACTCCTTGATGTCCATGAGAAATCCACCTTGACCATTAGGTGCACCATCCCAAATTAATCATATGGCACAAATATCATGGTGGTCCTTGATTACGAGAGCCATACAAACGGGAAACAGTTGGGATTGAGATGCCAACCCTTGATTTTTACGTAGCTCAACGTGATGATTATACAAAATCTAATCCAATCATGAGTTGGTCCACTAAAATTTATGCCTAGGGACAAAATTAGGCCCAACTGTGATTTAGATGGGCCACATGAATGGAAACCCTTTTGAGGGTGAGCATTGCCCTATGCTCTTTTCAATCACGTGGTGCACTAGAATCAAGGATGGGTAGGAAATTTGGGCCATGGGCCTAACATGGTGTGACACATGTGGTGGTTTGAGTGGATTTCACATACGTATCATGGTGGGTCACCTCATTTTTAGTGTCATGGCCCAGGACTTGGATTGCAATGGACGGGGATTTCCTGCGAAAGCCTTTCGCAGGAAGTTCATGGGAAAACCTTTCGCAGGAAGTTCCTGCGCTGGGATGCTAAGTGGAGTCCACCGTGATGTTTGTGATAAATCCATCCTGTCCATTCGTTTTCCGAGATCATTTTAGGACATTTGACTGAAAATGATGTGAATTCAAAACTCAACTGGGCCAAACGAGAGGAAACAATTGTGATTCAGTCACCACCCTTGAAACATTTTTAAGGCCACCAAAGTTTCTTATCATGCTAATTGTTTCGTGTTTTCACTTCATCCCAGTGGTAATGACCTTATAAACCGTTTGGATGGCATATAAAAATCAAGGTGGAGCCCAGAAAGGTTTCAACGGTAGAAAAATATTTCCCCAGTTTTCCCTCTCGTATGGTCCACTTGAGTTTTGAATCCACATCATTTTTGGTCGAGTGTCCTAAAACGATCTCAGAAAACGGATGGACGGGACGGATTTATCACAAACATCATGTTGGACCCCACTTAGCATCCGAGCTCAGAAATCCGCGTCCGATTGCAATCCTGACTGGACTAGGGTCCATCAACAAGGGACTCGGATTGCAAATGACAGTGCTATGTGGGCCCCCACCATGATGTATATGTTTTATCCACACCGTCCATCCATCTTGCTAGCTTATTTTGGGGCACGAGCCCAAAAATGAGGTAGATCCAAATCTCAGGCAGACCACACCACATGAAACATTGGTGATTGAATGCCTGCCATTAAAAAAAAAAATCCAAAAGCCCACTGTAATGCTTATTTGCCATCCAACTTGTTGATTAGGTTACATGGACCTAGATAAAGGGAATACACAAATATCAGCTTGATTCAAAACTTTTGTGGCCCCCAAGAAATCGGTGAACATATTAAAGGAGAAGGTTTGGGAAAGTGTGGGGTTTTCATTAGGGAATGGAAAGAAGATTTGATTCTGGGAGGACATATGGGCTGGTGATAAACAATTGAGTCTGGTATTTCCTCACCTTCCTCGTATTGCTACAGATCCAAACATCTCGGTTGAGAGGTGTTATTCCATTCATGGTGAGGAAGTTGTTTGGTGTCCTCCTTGTAGAAGAAATTTGACCAAGTTAGAGTAGGAGTTATTAAGGTTGCCGCATTTCTTCTCGAATCGCCTCCTGTCAGTTTCAGAGGTATATGAAATGGCGTGGATCAGTGAACAATCCGGTAAATTTTCAGTTCAAGTCATTTTACATGAAATTAGATGGGGGCTACTCTGAGCAAGTTGCATGTCATACAACACAAGTTTGGAAATACGGTGCTCCTTCCAAGGCAGCGGCATTCGCATGGCTGGTGGGTAGAAGAAAGGTTCTTACAATTGATAACTTTTGTAGGCGTGGTATGGTAATCCCTAATGTGTGTCTCTTGTGTTATAGCGAGGAGTCAGTTGAACATCTTTTCATTCATTGCTTTTTTTTTGCATCAAAGATGTGGGTTGGCTTTTTGAAACTATTCGGAGTCTCATGGATTATTCCAGGATTGATCAATCATTTTTTTTCCTGGCTTGGCATGGAGGGGGCAAGAGTTAGATTGGGAATCTGAATATGGCAATTATGTTTATTAGCAGGTCTTTGGAGTATTTGCATGGAAGGAAATAGTCGCTGTTTCAGAAATCAATGGAAGACCTTTATTGAAGTTTTTAATAGGGCGAAAATATATGTTGTTGAGTGGGCTTATGCAGCTAATGTGTTCCCAGTTGCCCAATTTCCAGTTAGCTGGTTAGATTTGTAGATAGTAGCTCTTGTTGTGTCTGTTTTTTTCTTTCTTTCTGTTGTATTCTTTGGCCTTTTGCCTTTCTGAATAAAATTTTATTATCACCGTTTTGAAAAAAAGAAAAAGAAAAGAAGAAGAAGCAATAACACGAGGCAGGCCCAAATACCTCCAGATATGCCAAATTGGTTCGAGCTACCTCTACTGGTTTCCAATAGAGAGAATATCAGAAAGTGATTTAACTGAGAAATGACCTGCCCTCTCAGGATTCCAGATCCATCTGTCGATCTTCCAACTCCAAACGACCAACAATTCCTCAATCTGATCATTGCTGAGGCTTCTTAAAAATTGGGACTCCAAGCTGTTGAATCCCCCATCTGTGAGAAACATTGGGAGACTGAAACATTGTTGCAGTCATCCATGTATGCTGTATTTTGAAAAGATACAAAACTCAAAAAATGCCCCCAAGTTTTTAATCAAGTGCCAGAGATGTTGTCTAGGCTTAAAAGGTCCCAAATAACTTCCAAAATAAAAAAAAAAAGGAACACAAATATCAATTTGATAGGACATGATTTAGGCCGAAACTTTGATCCTTGCTTTTTGATCGAGTTTTAAGAATTAAATCAAATCATTGGATTCAAATAATGAATGTTAAGGTTTACCAATAAATTGTAAGATTCAATTAGGTTTTTTGGAGGTTGGGATTTAAACACAAGATTGAAATTGTTTCCTGTAAGATTTAAATTGAATCATAAGATTCAAATTGTAAGATTTTAACAAGAATGCATGTGGGCTTTATGCAACAGCCAGGAGTCCTTTCGAAAGCATTTAGACTAATCTACACTAGTCTAGATACAAGAATCTCCTAGGGAACTCTGGAACATTCTAGTGTTCTGTACACAATTAATACATGACTCTATCCTATAAATGTCTCTACAAAATATGTACAAGCACTCCTGTGTAAAATGTGAGCCAAAAATGTCTTAGTCCAAGGATGAGCTTCCAAGCCTGTGAGATACCACTAGATTTCTCATACAAAAACCTGATCATATTAAATTCTCCTGCCGCATACCAAGGAGCACCCCATCTGTTGCTGATACCATCAAGCTCAAGTTGAAGTCTCTGATCTGGATCATTTTGGACCATGAACAGCTGGAAATACCCACTGCATGCCACTAATTGTATACTTGAAGAGTACCGAGACTGAAAATTAAGCAGCTCGCCAGTCTCATGGATCAGTAAGTCTTTCTAGATTACTTTTTCTCAACAAATTGAAACAAAGAAACAAAATCAGTGAAATGAAGATACAAGCTGAACTTCAAACTACTGGGCCAAATCCCAAACCTGCAAAAAGTAGTGTCAAAAGATATAAAACAAGCTCCAGCAGGGAAGCCCTTGCTAATGCACCTAGAGGGAAGTGTCAAATTTCTCAGTAGGCTGATAAAAAATCTCAGCAAGACATCTTAAGTCACAAACCTATGCTCCATCAGGCAGTTTCTCATAATTCATAGCTCATTGACAACGCAAAATATGCTACCTCTTGATTCTTCTCCTTCTAGTTTCCAGTCTACACAATATTACTAGGCCACTTCTCTAAGATGTTCCCATGTTCAAAGCAAACTTGCTGATGCTGTCTACTTATGGCCCTTATATCAGCATCAGTCAGCCATGCATATTGGAAAGGCAGGATAGGGGAAGATGAATGGGCACGGTGCAAATTCTGGATGTGTATCATGATCATCTCTGTTTATATATATATATATATATATATATATATATATATATATATATATATATATTTATATATTTTAAATTTTAAATGTGAGTAGAGCTTTGATAAGACCACATGCGTGCGCAACAAAGCTCATGTGCCAACAAAGCTTATTTTTTCCCAATGCTATTTCTACTGGTCAGATATGATATTAGTATAGTAAAAAATAATCAAGGCAAAGCGAGGATATCATGTGATGAAAGTGCTAAGCTTTGCTCATTTATGCTGTTATAAAATAAACTCCTGTCAGTGTGATGTGTGTTTTCCATTTGATGACATGTCAATGATTTGCCATATACTGCTTGTTGGGTATTGCCTTGCATTATATTGTTTTTACATATTTCTATTTAAAAGTTATTTTGGGGAAGTGCATATATGTCTTGTAGTGCTATGTGGGAATACCTTCGCCACATGGCACTTTACAGCAAGGAAAGGGTCAAGCCATGGTGCAACACTATTTTCGTTGCCTGTGGATTGCGCCATCACACACCTGGGAGTTGCCTGATGAAGAGTTTTGATTTTGTTTAGCTTCTTGAAGTTACAATTGAATGTGAGTTCTAGAGGTTTTAGGGCTTGTTTGGCATTGTGGATATTAAATCCTGTGGAATTGAGTGGATTTTGCAAATCAGCTTTGGGGTGGGAGTGCACAAAGGGCTCTTTTGGGGGATTTCGATTCATCTGCCAAACCAAAGCAAATCCCCACAAATCCCTTCCATTCCATGCTGCCAACTGAGCCCTTACAGCGAGTTGCATCTTCTTAATCTTGGATATAGTTGGGGTCTATCTTACTCTAGTCCCTTCTTTTTCCTTTTTCTTTTTTACCATTTTTTATCGGCATCTATCCTTTGTTTAACAGGCAAGAGAATGCATTATCCTGGCTTGGTAGATTTTTTTGTCCTGCTAACTAGCTTGTTGTGATTGGTATGAACAGTTGGAAGCAAAGAAGCGGAAAGCTCAAGTGCAAGAAGCCAAAAGGAAAAAGTACATGAAGAGGATAGAGCGTAAGATGGCTGCAGTGGCAAGGGAAAGAGCTTGGGCTGAAAGACTAGCAGAGCTGCAGAAACTTGAAGCTGAGGCAAAGAAGAAGACTGAGGCTTGATAGTCCTCAATGAGACTTATGGTGTGAAAACCTGTCTGTGCAATGGTAATGCCGCTGAATGTTATGACACCGATTGAACATTTAAGCCAATGGAGTTGGAATGGGAAAGTGAAAATTTTATTGAGTTCAGAGAACATATTGATGAATCGTTGTCATCATATGCATGAGATTATTTCTTGATCATTATCTGTGTGTATATGCATTGACATGCACACACACACACATACACATACATGAGAAGCAGGTCGGTTCACAATTCTGTACAATATGTCGAGGCTTCATACCAATTTTTATTCTTATTTTTTGTAATCCATTTACGCAGGTCGGTTCACACCTCTCTCTCTCTCTCTCTCTCTCTCTCTCTCTCTCAGATGCTTGAAACTTACAGTGCGTCACAAAAATCAAACTCTCTGATTTTATTCCTAATTATTCTCTAGTCGATGACATCTTCATAGCCATATTATTTCTAATGCTAGATTTGTATTTTTACCTTGTAGAGAAGATGAGAGGAGGAAGAGAGATGGGTGTGCCACAATCTTTCATTTCTATTAATCAATTGATTTAAAACAAAGTCATTTTTGTTCTTCCTTTTGCTTGTATCTTCTTTGCAGTTTCGTGCACTTAGTAAGAAATTACTCTGAAATTTTGACATAAAAACAATCAGCAAAAACTGGTTGCAGGTCAGTGAGTTGGGCTGGGGATGGCACATTTCACAAATAGTTAAGTGCATAGAAAATGGACCGTCGAAACAATCCCAGACATCCAACTGTTGACCTTTCTTCATTTGGTTTGGACAATTGCTGCATTATCTTTTCATTGGTCTATTTACAGGCCATTTATTGGATGGGATAGGATGGTGTGTTGTGGGATATCGTTGCAGCATTGTTAATCCACTGTCTATTAGCAGGCTATTTATCGGAGTTCTTTGCATGATTGCTGCTGAAAGAATGGTCACTAAAAGGTGGTCCTGACCTGCATGGGCTGTTAGCTGTTGAAAATTATGCGATTTGGGCAAGCACTGGATCTAGAGTTGAGTTTGATTTGATTATCTGCTACTCCCTAAAGCTGTGTGTTTTTGGGACAATCCAGAATGATCAACAGTGTGGGAAGCACTGGTTCCCACTTCTTCTACGAATTGGACGTGCGCTTGCATATCAGGCATGCTCTTGTTGGCCTGGTAAGTGTAGGTACCTTTGGCCTGGGCATCTAATGCCCGTAAGCCTGTTTGGATATGTGTTTCGGGATGTATTGTATCGTATTAGAAGTTATGATTTGACGTTTACCGTGTTTGGATTGGAGTGAATAGGAGTTGAATCTCATGCGTGCGAATGCAAACTCCAGCCAAATTTTCAAACCGATGGTAGAGTATTGTTAGTGGGTTCTATTGTCGTCAATACTTTGTACTCATTGCGCTGTATTCGGCAGCGGATGAAAGTTTGAAATTTGTACGATTACACGATATCTGGTACCTATGCATTGTAAGATTGAGACCGTTCATTTGGTACATTTCAACATGAAAATCATCTGGGCTAGAAATCACAGAGTTCTATACGTCAAACAGGCCACCTGACCCAATTAAGGTTGTACAATATGCAGACATAATACGTCCTATCCAAACATTGATCTGTATAACGTATTGTATACTATGCCAAACAATACTTCTTATCCAAACATTTATTAGTATCTGATTGATTTGGATATATTTTGAAAACCGTCCAATGTATACATGAACAGTACCCAAATACAATACAATACAATACTATACGCGAATCCAAACAGGCCCTAAAGCATGCTTAGCAGTTTTTGCACCACTGATTAGGGCTGCAACTTGTGTTTGGATTGACCAGAAGCAGACAGACCCAACCCAAGTTAGGTTCAGATTGGATTGGGTTTTCAGGGTCCTCAATTCATGTCAGGGTTGCAAATTTACAACTCAGATTTGAAATCAGGTTGGGACAATCACATGTATTTGGGTTGGGTTGGGTCAGTTTAGGGTTGAGTATTGAGGAATTCGGGTTGGAAACCTTGGGTTGAAATTTGGCTCAGGTCAGGTCAGGTCGCAAGTTGGGTCCTCTTTTCAGGTCAGGTTCATGTTGACCCTCAACCTGACCCAAACCTCTAATATTGATTGGTCGAGTTCAAATGGACAGTTAAAAACAATCATGTTGCTTGAGGATCCTGACCATGATATGGAGGTAGGAGGGTAGTGGTGGCAACCCAAAAAAGTCATGCTGGTTGATGATCCTAGACTATCTGGTTGGATGCATTTGAATGGACAGCTAAAAAAACATGAACCCAGTAAAACAGTCCACATTCTACTGGAAAATGTAAGGACGAAGTGGTCCAACTTTCTATCATGGCCTGTCAGCAATGGTGATCGAAGCTTTAAGATCATCTGAAACATGCATTCATGTAAATCATCAGTGGATAATTTGGGAGACTTTACATATATAATACATCTGATTGTTGTGAACCTTTGAGTTGACTCAGTTTGCAAGGTGGGGTCCATTCAATGGTGAGTTTCCTAACTAGATTCTACTTATTTTACTCTGGAAGGATCATGCCTGAGCAGCTGCAGAGGACGCAACCAGCAGCCATGGCACTAGCTCGAGGCTTATCTGAAGAGAACCCCAATACACAAGAGACTCAAGACTCAACTAGAAACCGAGATTCATTCGAGTCCCAACTCAGGTCTTTGAAAATTTAGAACTTCGAAAAAAAAAAAAAAAAAACAGTTGACTACCTTTTCAAAAATTCCCCCCACTATCCCAACCGGAGGGAAATTACAAAAACTAGCCATTTCCTTAGAAATCTTCAGGAAAGAGCTCCTCTTTGACTGAAGGAGCTATCCACTGTATCTGAATATTAGTAATGTCCCACAGCTCATCACCATCTCTCTGCACCAGAATCTCCTTCTCCTTCATCATTGTTATCATCTTCTTCAGCAGCTTCGGCACGAGTTCTTGAAAGCCAGACTCGTAACCGCCCCCGAGATCAGCCTTCATGCATGTATCCATCCTCCTCAAAATTCCCAACCAGAACGTCCGGAATCCTGGGTTCTGCGCCAGCAGCTTCAAGAACTGCAGGAACACGTCCACCAGAAGCTCCATCGCCATCTTCAGCGTACCCTCCATGCTCCTCGTCTCACGCTCTGCATTCCCCCTCCGTGAGTACTCAACCATCTTCTCATGGAGGTCGTCCACCATCGCGAAGATCACCAGGTTGAAACAACTTAAGCAGGATGGCGGCGTGAAACCCAAATCATCGGCCAGCGTGAAGCTCCGCTGGAGTGCTGAAACGGCGTGGTTCCGTATCTCCTCCCGCCGGACGAGGCTGGTCTTGCGAAGCGTCTCAGCTAGCTTGGTGAAGAGGTTGACCGGCAGGTTACCCGAGTTGCCTGGCTTCGAGCCTTCTTCCAATGAGGAGCTGCTGGCGTTGCTGAAGTTGCTGGTGTTGCTACCAGGGTCGGAGTACCCAGATTGGTACCATTGGACTAACAGGGTCACGGAATCTGCCATCAGATCTATTATTTTCGCGCTCTTCTCCAGGGGGATGATCTTCAGTGCTGCGAACCCAAATGCGCAGTCAATGCAGTAGGCATAGTTCAATTTCGTGACGAGGGTGTCGTTGGACATCAGTGAGATCATTGCCTCGACTCCCTCATCGAAGGTTTCTGGGTGGCGGGCCGTGATTGATAGGAGGTGGAGGATTGTCTTCCATCCGAGGAGGGTCTGGATGCTCGCCGCATGTTTGTTGAGAATCTGGCAGATGCTTTCCGTTATGCTCTCGCAGCAGGTGTCGAGAATCTCTTTGTCGAGCTTCCACGCAAGGTTTATGGATTTGAAGATGAGTTCCTCATAGTTTTTATCATATTGAGGAGAAGAGAGGAGTAGGAGGCAGATCTTGAAGAGTCCCATGATGGCCTTCTCAGCGAATGGGCAAGGGGAGAATAGTGGAAATTGAGCTACCACAACAAGATAGTCGTGGAAAGATGGCCAAAACGTCAGGAATCGGTGAATATTTGCAGAAGTAATGGTGAATAGAAGTTCCCAACAAAACCCAACTGTCTCTTCTTCTTCAATGGGAGTGCTGAACTTCTGGCCCTTGCCTGCGGCCGCAAAGATCAAGGCCCTCCCCAGGTTCAGCAGCGCTTCGTCAGGCAAGTTGGAGCTCTTGCTGAAGATGTTCCCAATCCTGCATTTCTGGATTATCTTCAGATTCTGCTCGAATTCATTTCCAGTGTTAGCCATGGAGTCCTCACTGCTGTTGTCTAGAGATAGAAACTGCGAGAACCGTCCAATCAGACCCGAAATTTGGTTGGTGCTGCTGCTGAGTCCCGGGTGGGACGAGGGGAAGATCACACATGACTCAGAATTGGTGTGTTTAGCATTCTCAGTGCCTGAGGTGGAAGTCATATCCGGTTCAATTACAGATTGGGGCAGTAGCTTGAGCCGCTTGAGCTTGAGCAAGCAATCAACCAGGTTCCTCCATCCACCCCGAATTGAGTCTCCAAACTTGTTGGCGATGGTGAAGACAGCGAGAGTTGCCATTCTCGGTTTCAAATCATTGCTGAATGCGAAAAGGGTTTCTTCGGCAGAGGCGTAAGGATTCAGCAGCGTGGTGAATTTGCAGAAAGAGGCAAGGATCTCGTCAAGAATATCTTCCAGTCCATACTGAGCAATTTTCGCAATGGATAGCAGCCCTTCGATGCATTCTTGGAGGATTTCATCTTCATCTGCATATTCGAAGGTTGCAGAGAGAGCTGCGACTGATGGACCTGAGATGGACACAAACAGTTCTCGGCTCAGGCGGTTCTCAAAGTTGCAGAGGATGAAGGGCTCCATTGCTTTGGACTGTTTGATCAAATCAACCCACCTACTTGGATTCATCTCCAAAGAAGCTGCTGACTGCCCAAAAAGCGTGATCGCATTGTTTGAAATCGACATGAAGAGTTCAGAAAGATATTCTCTTGGGAGATCTTTTCCACCATTGATCGCTCTGTTGTTCCGTATGAACTCTTCTTCTGTCATCTTCTTCTTCACCTGTGGATTGTGTTGGTCTGTATTGAGCATGATGAGAGAGTAGCATAGGATGAACACGGCATCCTTGCTTACGAAAATTTCTGAAGATTGTTGCTCGTAGAATTTCTCTGAGAACGCTTCGAGAATCCTTTGGATCTTTTGGGACTCTCCGGGCAACCGGAATGTCTCAAGGAATGTCCGAAGGGCAGTGTCGAGAATCACGCCTGAGAAATTGAACATATCCGTGAACTCTTTCAGGACTTGGAGATGGAGCTCGTCAGGGTCACCGAGGAAATCCCCAATCTTGTTCTTGTCTAGACCAGGTGTGTACCGGTAGAAGCAAGCATAGCTCTTGGGGTCCGGCACATTCGGGACAAGATTGCATATCTTCAAGAACTCCAACCCCTTCTTCTCATCTCTATTGAAATGGTTGGCAGCAATCATTATCTTTTTCTTCTGAAACTTCCGCAGCCTTACGAACTCAACCCATGTCTCCAGATCATTGTAATTCTCACATTTCTCGACCCAGAAAGGGTGGTACTCTGAAACGTCAACAGGTTGCACTGGACCAGGGGAGTCGCTGCTATCCATGTTATCAGCAACTTGGTGGATGATGGCGACCAGGCCTTCAAAGGCCTGAACCTGTATACTGGACAGAGGGCTGCCTGTGGGGAAGGCATTCTTGCAAAGCAGCTTTCCAATGTCTTCAAACACGTTCTGGCAGATTGGATCGCAGTCGTAATTGACATACGCTTCGATTATGAAAGTGGGTTGTCTGCAGAAGCTTATGATTCCTTCGATTGCGACTTCCTGGAGCTGAACTGAGCTCCCTCCAGCTGCTGCCTTGAATAGCACGTAGGTGAAGAATGCTTCGAGTTGGAGCCTCAGAGACCTGCAAGTACCGTGTGTTTTGTTGTGATTCTGAGAAATGTGATGTCTGGGCCATTCATCATGTGGGCGTTGCTGGGTATGTCTTGTGGTTAGAACATCAGGCCGTTTGATCGACGAGTGGGCCACAATGTATTTAAAGGAAGACGGTTAACAAGCATTGACGAACAGATGTTTGTGAATATGTTTTCCCAACCGATGCTTGGGGGCCACACATTGTACACAGTATGGCCCACCTGACAATGGCCCAGATCTTGCGCATTGGCCTGGAGCTCGTTTACCTGCGTAGGAAGTGGTAGAGGTTGAGGACTGTGCTGCAAATCATGGAGAGAATGATCGAACTAGAACACGTCCCATAGTGTATTAAGTGATGAAAGAGATCGTTTTGGATCATCCGCAGAAGTTTCTGATGCTTGCCAATTCCTTCTCCGCCCAATTCTATCGCGGAATTGATCAAGACGAGGGCAAAGAGCTGAAAATCTTCGTTTGAATTAGTGGGGCCCAGCCCCTCAGCATCCACCACTTCCACCACATTCAACAAAGAGCAGAGGAAATGGAAGATGTCGACCATGCAGCGTGCGCTGTAACCCAGCCTCGATCCGCTCATGATCTCATTGTCTTCTATATCGGATTCTGACCACCCGCCATCAGAAGACTCAATCTCAGGCAAGCGGGCAAAGATCACCTGGATCAATTCATGCATCGTGTGGCGGGCATTCCTCTGGAGCAGGTCCCCTCTGCTCGCGGACTGCTGGACGATCTGGAAGCATGTGTTCACGATCGTGCAGACGGCATGATCGGTCAGTGTGACCGAGGCACGGCTCTTCATGATCGTCATAAGGACCTGCAGGATCTTCATGAAGACGGCATCCTCGGATATGGCGTCCGTCTTCTCAAGGCGGCAGTTTGTGATCCCTGCCACGACTGCATGTATCGCTTCACTGGCACCGGGGGTCTTCCCATCGAAGATCTCGAGCTTGAGGATCTTAAGGACCGCGGAGAGGGCAACAGCCGTGGCAGCCGCAGGGATCTCATCGCTCTGGATGACATCGAGGAAAGGAGAGAGGTAGGTGGAGGGGTTGATGGTATGCCATTCCTTCTGCGGGTTGAAGATGAGAGCACGAAGCGATTTGAGGGAATTGAGCAGCACCGAGTCATAATTTTCTTCAGGGGAGGGGAGGAACTGCGGATCTGGGTTTCGTCGAATGGCAGCGAGAACGGTGCCGACTTCAGTATTCAACATGCAGGCCAAGCTCAACTCCTTCCTGGGTTTGGAATTTTTCTTCCCCTTTGTTCGCCATGGTGCATTATCTTCTTCTTCTTCTTCTTGGTCTCGGGCTCTCGCCATTATTTTTCCATTTTATGGGAAAAATGGGAGGATTGAGGAGAGAAAACCAGAGCAGTTAGAGAGAGAGAGAGAGAGAGAGAGAGAGAGACGGTTATGTGAAGTTTGAAAAACGGTTAGGCTAGGAAATTAGTGGAACGGTAGGTAGGGAAATTTAATAAGATTTGTGACTTATGGTAGTTTGAGGTATAGGTATGGTTGTGTGGGAGTGAGGGAGAGGAGGGTCAAGGGTAATTTGGGAATATAAAAGTTTTTTTAAAATTTATTTATTATTTTCGTTGGTACGGAGCCCGGGTAAAAGGGTAAGTGTTTTTTTCCGTTGTATCTCATTTCCTTGTGAGATTTGACTATTTCAGCTTTGTTTGTTGGTGGTTAATTGAGTCCCTCCAATGGCACACGTGCCAAGATGGCATGCATGTGTAAGATCTGAGCTTTCCAACAAGCGGGCCCCACCGTGTAGATTATCCCTGGCCTGAAATCCTCGCTGCAGTGGGCAATACATTAGACGAACCAAATAGAAGACTAAAAAAAATAAAATGAATTTTTAACCGTCTATTTGCTTACACCAGCCACCAGAATGCTGCGGAGGTTCTCCTGATCTTTCGATCAGGTGATTTAAACCGGTGAGGCCCACCTGATGGACAGCTTGGCACATATAGGTGGAACCTCACCGTAAAGAGGCTGTGAGGGGAGTGCGACTACCAGAGCATCCGCCAATTCTCAAATCACTCGGTCGAGTGCGAAAATCTAAGCTGTTCATCAGGTCTGACCCTACGGGAATAGGCTTGACACGTAAATAAATAAATAAATAAATAAATAATTCAGTCCTTTTGTACCCACGGGGTTGGCCACATGCAAGAAACGCATTTAAAAAGACCAATCAATGGTTCCAATTCACATGTGGTAGCCCTCTTGATAAGAGGATTGCCCATGCTTTTGGAAGTTACTGATGAATGGTCAAAGATGTTGCGAAAGCCTATCTCATTGGGACAAGAAGGCAGTTGCAAGTGTGTTAGCTTCGAAGTGTAGTCCTCATCACGTGTAAAATATTAGACGTGAGCGTGGATAAAAACACATACATCAGGGTGGGCCCTACACAGCCCCTGCCTGTACCAAATCCGCCTGGGTTGTTCTAGCCTCCAGGCAAGGGCAGGGCAGGGCAGGGCAGGATAGGATGCAATTGGGGTTCTGACAAAGCGCTATGTACGTGGAAGCGCATCTGAGTGGTGACCCCAACACGCTGTGGGGCCAACCGTGATGTATGTATTTTATATCCATGCCGTCCATCCATCTTTTGGATGGTGTAAGTCCAACCATGATGTATATGTATTTTATATCCATGCCGTCCATCCATCTTTTGGATGGTGTAAGTCCAACCATGATGTATATGTATCTTATATCTATGCCATCCACCTGGTTTGCTCATTTTAGGGCATGAGCCCAAAAAATGAAGCAGATCCAAAGTTCAAGTCGACCACACCACATGAAACATAGCGGGCACAGATCTGGATGTTGCACGAGCTCCCTACGCCTTGGGTTTGATGGTTACAAATGGGACTTGAAAGAATGGAGAGTTATTTGACATGCTGGCATACGCTTGATACTCAAAACCACTTTTAAGCAATTCATATACTGCCACCAATTAACAGTCCGGAAGTCATATGACTTAGGACCTGTTTGCTAACTCTGAAAATTAGTATTTAAGGCGGAATTGTGAAAATGCTCCGTATCAAGAATTGTTTGTTAAAGCCGAAATTGGAAAGCCCCGAGTGATTTTTCCAGCTTATTTTATTGGTTGAGTACAAAATAGACGTATGCCCAAAGATCAAGTGGACCACACCACAGCAAACAGTGGGAATAATGACTTCCACTGTTGAAACCTTGCTAGGGCCCTTAGTGATGTTTATTTGTCATCCAACTTGTTCATAAAATCACACAAACATGGATGAAGGGAAAACACAAATATCAACTTGATCAAAAACTTCTATGGGCCCCAACAAATTTTCAACGGTAGAATTTTAATTCACACTGTTTCCATGGTAAGGTCCACTTGAGATTTGGATATAATTCATTTTTGGGGTAAGGCCCTCAAATTATCTGTTAAAATGGATGGACGAAGTAGATAAAATTTGTAAATCATGATGGACCCCGCAAAGTTTACTCAGTACGTGATCCGCTTCACCACTGGACGCGAGATTTATTGCTAAAGCCTCATGCAGGAATTTCTTGCACTAGAAAAGTATGTGGGGCCCACCTTCATGTTTGTGAGAAATCTACCCCACCCATCGGTTTTGTGAGTTTATTTTAGGACATGGACCAAAAGTGAGCTGGATCCAATACTCAAGTGGGCCCAAAACGGGAAGATTGATCGTCCTGATTTGAAATATTCGTGGGGCAACATAAGTTTTGAATAAGGATAATATTTGTGTTTTGAGTTCATCCTAATAGGAATGACGTTATGAACGGCATGGATGACATTTAAACATTATTATCGACCGTGAAAGTGTGTTTCGCAATTTTGAAGTGGATGACACCATATTGTTTTCTGACGCAAAAGATATACTTATTACATGCAAGACACTACACACTACATCAGAAAAGAATCTATTTTCGATTGACTCTTCTAACAATACAATGATGAAAATATTCTTTTGGAAATGAATATCGAATTAGAGAATGATATGCCTAAAGTGAAAGGAGTATTTGGAGACTTTGAACAAACTATTATATTCAATATGCGAGAAGAAATTGCCGCTACACTTATACATGCGAATCATTATTATTATTTTTATCTATTTTTTATTCTGAATAACAATATTTGAGTTTTCTATTAAGTACTTCAGTTTATTTAAATTAAATAGAATAATTTTATTTTCATTTAATAAAAAATAATTTCTTTATAATGTAAAACATTCCTAAGCAAGAGATAGGGGCAAATGTGTCAAATTAACATATTTAAGACATTTAAGATGTTTGTTAACAAACAGGTTGTTTCAAATTCAGTACTTGATTTTCAGACTTGGCCATAATTACCAAAAAAGTTTTTGGACTTCAGATTTCAGATTCAGCCTTTAAATTTCAGCTTCAGCTTTAGACTTCAGATTTAACAAATGGGGCCTTAATCAATCCTAACCTCTGATTTGTGGATGCTTGTTTGATGAAATCTTGTAAAGAGATGGTCAAAATAACATAAAATTTTCATTCATGATACTTGTAGATTGAACATGCTCTTGGAAGTCATCACCGCATCCATTCAGCTCTTTGCGTGGGAGAGCAGATCGGGTTAATTCTTCTACTTGCATTTGCAGCATTGCATCTCCTCATCTAGCAGATCAACGGCTGGATCTTCCACCCATTATACCTATGTTGCCTCTTCATTATGTCATTGACCAACAATAGAGCTAGCTCTGATAGCACATTCAAGAAAACAAAATAAAGTAAATATGGTCACTAGATATCATATTAATGTTGTCCGCGGAAAACAAATAGGCATATAAGATTTGCTCAGCTGATCATGGTGGCCGCATCATGGATGTGGCCATATCCCCAAATCACTCAGGTCAATCCAATGAATAACCTAAACTTACTAGATTTGAGGAAACAAATGCCCCGTCTGAAAAGACGTCGACCAAGGTCTACATTCGGTCCTTAAATCCAGTGGTTAGCATTTGCCCAACCTGCCATCTCTTGATATAGTCAAATCAATAAAGAAGCCTTCCTGATGGCCAAAGCTGCAAGACCCTCGCAGGATTAGCTGTTAAAACAATTATTTATTTATTTATTTTTAATTTACCTGAGGGCCTGTTTGGGTGCCACTTCAAAAGGAGCTAATCTCATTTTTACTAAATACTAATTATGCATTTGATATCATATTTTATATGATTTATTGATTATCAAGATTATTTTTAATCTCATAAAAATCTATAATACATCAATACATTAACTATAGTCCTAAAACTCATAAACTTGAAATGGAACTCATCCGAATCAACTCAACTCTACAAAGCTTTGAGTCAAGTCCCTTGGAAACTCGATGGTGAGTCTGACTCGGTCAAGACTCATCAAGTCAGCTCAAATCTACATGACTCCACAGGGTTCGGCTGAGTCAACTGACAATTATTACAAAAAACAGTTAAGTTGCTTAAGAGGAACCGGAATAGGCAGAACATGTTACCAATGAACTAGGCAGTGGATTTACATTTTATAATAGGTATTTATTTTACTTTTTATTTCCATTTTCTGAAAATCTTGAAATTTATTTCTCCCCCAACTAGATACTATAAAATTTATTATTAAATATCAGGCTGAGTCAATTGAAGACTTGGTTGAGTCTTTGAGTTGACCAACTGGGCTAGATATCAAGTCGAGTCGAGTTTTTGACTAGTTACTAAAGTGAGATTAACTCATTTTTAAAGTATCACCCAATCAGGCACTGAATTCAGAAACCTCCTAAGACACTGCCCTTTAACAGAAACCAAAGGTTCGAATTCCAATTAACAGACTCCCCAACTGCTGAAGACCAAACTGCATCTATTCATTTCAAAACTATAGCTTCTTTACAGCGTAGGTAGATACTGGGCAAGGATAACAGCTTACTTCCCCCTTACCCAGAAGAAAACTATTTTTCATCATTTTACACTGCAAGTATGGATATGACGCTCTATTCCTTTCCCTTGAGTAATCTGTAACAGTTCTTCAGCTCATGCCACAAGAGAAGCAGCGTATCAGAATCATCCTCGTCCAGATCGCATCCATTGATCCTAGAAACGGCCAATATAGTCTTCAGCCATTCCTCATGGAGAGTTGAAAACTCTGACCTCCCTTCACTCGACTTGAAATTCTCTCCGATAGACCTTCTCATTGCTCGACTAGCTTTTGATGCAGCTTCAACCACCCACTTCGGGATCCCGGCCATGAGTGCGACTTGCAGCCCATAGCTCTCTGGACATGCTCCTGAAGTGAGCTTGTAGAGGAAAACCAGCTCCTGGTTGCCCATAGAGGAGCTTCCATTTCTCTGATTGAAAGCACAGGCCATATGTTGAAGGCTCACATGAGGGTGAGAAGCAAACTCCTTTGTGAGGGGGTGATAGTGAGTGGCGAACAGAAGACGGCATTGGACTTTTTCGATGAGATGGCGGAATACCTGGAAAATGGAATATAAAATGATTCAGAGCAAAAGCGTGCAAGAAAGATCACATACCCCAGAGACTTCTCTACAATTAGAACATTATTTGGAAAATGTTAAATCTCTGACAGGCAGTGGATCTCTGAAAATCGAGATTGTAAAATAATCCTGATCTTGCAGGCCCGGTGCCACCACATCATGCATCCATGTACACACACATGTACCATACATAATGCATGCATGCATGCATATGCATCTAACTGAAGTTATGGCCCTTGATAGAATGGCATCACAGAAAAGGATTCATGAAGCTGACCCCAGTTGGTTGGAACAAGGCTTAGATGATGATGATAGATATGGATGCATAACACACGCACGCGTGAGTGTGCACACACACACACACAAAAACATCCTATATGCTCATACTGCCAATTTAGGTTTCCCAGCTTCACCATATTGGACAGTGGCATCCACGTATTTAACTTCCTGAACTTGGTCCAGTAAATATTCTTCCTTTATTTTCAACTACCTGAAAATCTTTACAAAAATGTCAATGGGCAAGACAAATCAATTTCTAGGAGTCCTAGGAAAAAGAGATATCTAAAGTTAAAGATTGATACAGTCACACGGTAAAAAGGTTAACAACTTCCATGCTATCTAATTTACATAGCCACCTTGGAGAAAAATCACTAGAACATAGACAAAGAAGCAATGCTAGAAGAGGAAAAACACTCACTGCATAGGCAATTGCATATCCATCAAATGTGCTCGTTCCTCGGCCGAGTTCATCAAGCAGAACTAGAGAATCTTGAGTGGCATTTTGAAGAATTGATGCGGTCTCCGAGCATTCAATAAAAAAGGTACCTACAAAGGAAACTCACATTAAATGTTAGGTTGGTACTTTTGGCCTGTTGATATCTGAATAACATCATGAACGCCTCCCTCCCTAGATCGGCTGCCTTCTAAATATGTCTGTGGAATTAGCAAACCTCCATAGTGTACAAAGAGATACTTGTCTCCTACATGTGCAGGACATGTAATTAAGGTGAACATGGAGAATTACACAGATTTTGGATAAGGGTTGCACATATCACTATGAGCTGTGAATGATTGCAATTACATTGTGAATATGTGATTAGATAGTAAATAGCTATTATTAGTAGATGAATTATCTTTAAATGTGGAAACAACCAAACTGGCTGATCATACAACACCCTTTTTTCTCTCTTATTCTTCTTTCCTAATACTATATCAAGTAGGACTAAGCTCAAAATAATCCACATGACAAATAGTTCAATAAACCATTGATCCATAAGGTAGAACTCACTCTCGCCCGTCATGATTCGATCAGTTGCACCAAGCCTTGTGAAGACAATATCCACAGGTGATAGAACACACATTTCACAAGGAACATAACAGCCCAACTACAAACAAAGATTAGAAAGAGGATCAAATCACAATCTTCAGAAACTTCACACTACTTATGGATGTTACATGTGAATAATCCAACTTGCCCAGTTATAAACATTAGCACAAACCTGGGCCATAATAACAGCCAGACATGTTGCACGCAGAAGGGTTGATTTTCCACCCATATTTGGTCCAGTCAGCAGCAACGTTCGAGGGCAGTAGCCTGCTGTACCTTCACCAAGATATATGTCATTCGGGACAGGATCGCCCCCATTCTCTCCAATAGCATATGGATGCCATAGGCCCTTGACCTTAAGTATCGATCCTCCAGTTTCTTGGATTGAAAGCATGGAAGTGGAATTAGGAGGCACGAGAACAGGCCTGCACATACACCCACGAGAAGAATTTGCAATGACTGCAAAAGATCGTAGCACATCAACACGGCTGAGGGCATGGATGATTTGAGTCCATTGATAACTTTTTTCGACAAACAACTCAACAAGAATGGATAGTGTTTCAGCATCTGAATCTTTTATATCATGATCCTGGAAGCAGATGTGAATCAGTGGTAAGTTATGAACTGGTATTTGTGTAGTCACCTCATGCAAAGAAGTAAAGCAAGAGTATTATAGACTGAGAGCACATGGAACTGCAATTTTGAGAAGCTGAAGAAGGCAAAATGGAAAAAATAGTAATAATGATAAAGGAAAAAAAGAAGACAATAGACAAAGCTTTCGCAAACAAGAAAATTTGGTGTAATTATTTTACGAACAATAATCAATTTGCAGACTATACACACTATTATTAGCTAAATATCCCTTAAATCACATCCACTCAACTCCACAATACAAAATCATAGCAATTTATTGCACAAATTATAAACTAGGGATTTTGACTGCATAATTCTTCAGAAATTAGGATTTTACCAAATAATGCCTCTACAAATAGACATGCAGGGAAGTGCTTTTTGAGCAGTGAAATTACCATAATGCCCACCGTATACTTTTTTCTTTAGAAAGTGGTGAAGTGGAGAAATGTGGGGCCCACGTGATATTGTATGACATCCAACCCATCCAAAAGCTGTAATCTAGCATGATTTTCAGAATGCACGTGCAGCCCATCAGGTGATTCAATCAAAAAGATTTTTTGGTTCATGTCATTATCATAGTTGGTTGCATACTTTTGACAGGTTAGATGTCATAAACATGACATGGGCCCCAAAAAGCACAGCCCAAGTATTTTTATTTGTGGGGGAATTCTTTGGTAAATTTGGGATTGATGAGGAATTTTCCTGTAAAAATCACTATAAACTATGAGATCCTGGAAGACCATTGATGTCTTAAACTCCACAAGATCTCGAAGGCCATTCATGTTCATGATTTCTGTTAGACTCTTTTGAGTTTCTTGCAAGGATGGGACTGCTATAAAGAAAGATGCCAATAGGTCTTACAACTTCAGATTGAGAATATCTAACAAGGAGTGTGGCTGTCACAAACGAATTAGGTGCTGAAGATAAATAACAGAAGGTCCTGAGGTTTCGTCACTGATTTACGCAGCATTGCCTCACTTCAACTAGCAAACAAAACAATTCAAACTGAATCTGCCATAGCATTGCCTCACTTCAACTAACGAACAAAGCATTTTACACAATTAAATGTTGTGTTATGGAAAGTTTGTGCATTCCACAATTGAGGGGACTTGTTCTTAAATAATTGTCATTTGTTTAGCCAAATATCTTAATCTAAAAACAAACAAACAAACACACATGCATAATTTGAAAGATACTTTCACATATATTATGAAAGCCCTAATGATAATAGAGGAGAGACTAGGGGCTTCACAACCTTGTAAGCCTTCTCTCTCTTCTCTTGCTTCTTCTCATATTCTCTCTTTCTCCTTCTCAATCTGACTCTAACTCAAGAAACATTGTATTAGAACTGAAAAAGATCCAACATAGTGCTTCCTTTTCTTTCACTTTCTTGTATCCCACTATCATATATTGTGCAAATGTTATTTTTTCTGAAATGGTAAGATAAGTTTGAGAAAATTTAAAAGAGATGTATTCAAGTGAGAAGAATTTGACTCATATAAATGAGTTACTTCAAAACATCTTTGCACTTCAATGAGGGGATAAGAGTGTAGGCAAGTATTATTCGGTGTTGCGGGGTATGTGGGAAGAACTGAATGTATACGAACCCCTGTCAACTGATTATGAGACCATGAGAAGGCAGTAAGAGGAATTTTGCATCACCAAATTTCTTTCTAGCCTTCGTCCTAAGTATGAACTTGTGCGAGTTCCAATTCTTGGTGGTAGTGAAGTTTCATCTACTACAAATGCATTTACCTGTGTTCAGCATGCAGGTTAGAGTAAATACTCCAAGTTCATCTTCATCTGATTGATCAACATTTTCTTTCTTTCACACACACACACACACACACACACACACACACACACACACACACGAGTGTGTAATCAACCATGCACAATACACATTGTGCACACAACCAACCATTCATCGATTGATTTATACATTAAATCCATCCAACCTTGATCATTAACCCGCATACCAAATCAGCCCAATCTCAGTCATCGAATGGTGTCAAAAACCTGCCCAGGTATGACCAGTAGCTTACATCTTAAATCAGCCCAATTCACTTTTGACTGTTGATATGTGAACCGAATCTGTCCACTCATGGCTGTTAACTTGTGCATCAAATCTGTCCAATTCGGACCATTAGATTGGGTGTTGAACCTGTCCAACATTGACCATTGATTTGGACCTAAAACCTACCCAATTGTAACCGTTGATTAGTGTACAAAAACTGTCCACCTAAGATCGTTGACCACTGCCCTAAATCTGTCCACTTGTGACCATTGAATTGCACTTCAAATCTGTACACTAGTTCACGTGTGAATCCCTTGAAATAACATGTACAGCCCATGTAAACCTAACCATCCATTCAACTCATCCATCTGTCCGTATGTGTATACAACTACCCATCCAACCATGTATCTATCCATCCATCCACGCATGTATAAAGGATACGTGCATGCATCGATCTGTTCATTCAGCTATCCAAACATCCATGCATGTACATGTGTACACCATGAAGCATGAAAAAACCAAAGAGGAGGAATGTGAGAGAGATGAGAGAAAAATGCAAGAGAGAGGGTTTGGAAAAAGAGAGAACGTGGGATCTCTCTATTTTCTTATTCAATATATATGTAGGGTTTCTTTTTAGTACATCATAACAATCCACTTTATACAATATTTGCAAATAAGCCCACTAATATCACATTTACAGAAATGACCCTACTAACTTAATATTCTAACACTCCCCCTCAAGTTGGTGCATGAATGTCTATCATACCCAACTTGCTAGAGATCTCTTGTAACATGGGAGAGCTGAGAACCTTTGTAAACATGCCTGCCAGTTGTTCTGTAGATTTGACAAATGTAGTAGCTAGTAATCTAGAGGATATATTCTCTCGAATGAAATGTATATCAACCTCAACGTGTTTAGTCCGCTCATGAAAGACTGAGTGTAGCGTCCCAATTTTTCGTAGCCAATTAAAAGCAAGCCGAGGCATCTATTCCATGAAGAATACAGTGAAAACTTAAACTCAATGAATCGATATAAATAGGAGTAAATAAATTTCAAGGGTGAAATTTTGTTTAAGGGGGGTAGATTGTAACACCCCCAACTTTTCAATACCCGAGTATTGAAAGTTCTCGAGTGTTACCATGAAAATTTAATTTAATATGTACTTAGGTACAATATCAATTTAGCTATTTTAACCCTACATCTATTCTCCAACATGAATCTAACTGTTAAGAATGATCCTTATTCATAAATCGAGTTATCCGACCGTTGATCATGTGATTTGATATATATACCTTCCTTTGACTGAATCGGTGAATAACTCTTTATTTATAATGATTTAGATGTAAGTTCTTTTGTAAGAATTGTTTAGAAATTGGCATATATCTATTTAGAATCATTAGATTTCACAAAACTCTTAGATCAATAATAATTACGAAAATGCCATTAAACTAGACCTTTGAATTCTAGATTTCATGGTTCCCATGAGCTGCTTGATAAGAAATTTTACACCATGCCTAATTATCATAAATTAACCGTACATGTCGAATTTCAACCATTATATCATGGTAAACTACCTACTTGACCTCTACATCCATCCGCACACTTTTAGATCAATATTATGATTCGTTTATCTTGTTCACCTCATATGAATATGCTTAACCCACCATCAGAATTACAATCTAAAGAACTTACACATGTGAACAAATCACTCGAATCTAACACTACACATGTCCTACCCCTAATCACTTTAGAAACCCGCTTTATGTCTATCCATTTACAAAACTAACCGTACATCCACTTACATGGTCGGAGTACTAACAATCAAGTTCTTATATTTTTAGCAAGTCATTTGACCATCTGTCATGTTTGCATCTGCCAAACAGACCACACGAACATCACGGTAAACCGATCATCATGAAAACCTTAAGGTTTAGGTCCAAACTACTCGGTAACTTGTCAATCTGAGGTGTGCATATGTTATTTTGAATTACGGGGTGTGGTAGCCACTAAATGAGCATCTTGGTCATCCTTGATAGATTAGGGCCTAAATTTAACCAGTTGAGAGGGCGTGTAAAATAACGTTCACCTGTCAAACTGCACTTCGTTTAGAGGGGGAAGTTGCGAGTTACGGACGACAAAAGTCTGGACTAGAGAAAAGAGTAAGATTGTAATTAAAAACCCATTCTCATGTATAGCACTTAACCAATCTATTTACAAAAGTTTCCTTTCAGGTGAATTACCATCAATACACAGTTACAACGTGTGGCCCACAGAGGACTTAGATGTGTCCCATATTTAATCCTATGGCCAAACATGACCTTGTAAATGTGATAAACGGAGTGGATTTCTCACCAAACATCACTATGGACCCCACCTTTACCCAACCATTCACAAAATCAAGAAGTTACGTGCAATCACTGCCATGCACGTAACTCCCCATAATGGCCTGGTTCAACAGTGAACCTAAAACCTACGTTGATTAATGGTGTAGCCCACTTAGAACCCAGATCCACTCCATCTTTTGGCCCATAACCTAATACAACCCTGTGAAATTGATGGAGTGGATTGTATGAAAATTGATTGTAGTGGACCCTGCCTATCCCGGACAATCCAAACTGAATAGGATTCTTCCGCATATTGTAACAGCGGCAACCAAGAATAGGGTATAACAAGGAGTTTTACCCCAATCTCCATGATCCATATTTGGGCCACCCGGTCAATGGATCCACCCCAAATTCAGGCCCAAGGGTAAAGACGAGGCGAGGAAACTCATGAAGGGTGTGGATTTCCCAAAGGCACACCGCATGTAGATCCCACATTATCCAGCAGGACCCAAAATTGATACCCTATTTGCGGTAACAACATTCAGAGAAAACATGGCTAGCGGAAGTCTCACCACCAAACTCCCAAATTGGATAGCTCAATAAGATCTGAGTCGTCCAAACCCCAAACCCCAAGTGTTGGAATTCCGACCACTCCCTGACAAGAAGAAGAGATGGAAAGGGGATGGAAACTCGACATTCATCCATCTTTCATGCAGGCATCATGCAAGCTTCACGCAAGCCTGCCATTTCTTGCGAAAACAACTTATGCATGTATCACATCTCTGCATACGAGCCATCGATCTGGTGGGCCAACCGACAACAACAAATCGATCTGAGACGTTTAGACCATT
This sequence comes from Magnolia kwangsiensis, assembly GCA_037074715.1. Taxonomy (NCBI): domain Eukaryota; kingdom Viridiplantae; phylum Streptophyta; class Magnoliopsida; order Magnoliales; family Magnoliaceae; genus Magnolia; species Magnolia kwangsiensis. The sequence continues at coordinate 46,665,079 of CM073571.1, read as the reverse complement.
AACCGACCAAGCCTACAACAGAATCATGAGGGAAGATGGAAAAATCAGAAACTCCCACACCGTTTTCTGGCATGTGAACAGGGAGGTGCGTAAGGTAGTCTCCCAATTCTCCCTCGCCGCATAAACAAGTTGGCGTAAAAGTTACAGCCGATCTAGTGGCTCCCACACCCTATAAAAACACCCACTCCGCCACCTTGAAAGTACAACAAAGAAGAAAGAGAGAGAGAGAGGGAGAGGAAGGAAATTCTAGCCGAGTAGCAGTAACAAGAAAAGAGAGAGAAAAAGAAAGGAAAGGAAAAGAGAAGAAAAGAAAAGGGAAAGAAAGAGAGAGAGGGTTTTATCCTTTAGGATTACATTAATTTAAGTTATTATATTTACTTTGCCCTTACATGCCATCTTGTTATTTATCTTGCCTTTACATGCTTTCATGTTATTTCTACCTTGCCTTAACATGCCTTCGTGTTACTATGAATTCTTTCTGCAATTATATATTTTACTATCAATTATTTGTTATTTGAGATTATAATATAATGTTGCTTACAAGTGATCTTTCTAAATTTATGTGGGCCCAAGGATACAAGCCTTGTCCTTGCCCTATCAAATATATTTGAGTTGGCCATTGCCGCTCTTCTATTTATTGAGTTGGCTATTGCTACTATCATTATTAAAAAATCGGCCATTGCCGCTCTTCTATTTATTGAGTTGGCCATTACCGCTCTCCTTATGAAAGAATCGGCCGTTGCTGCTCTTCTATTTATTGAGTTGGCCATTGCCACTCTTCTTATTAAAAAATCGGCCATTGCTACTCTTCTATTTGCTATGTTGGCCATTGCCGCTGTTTGAATTGACCATTGTCACTCTTCTCTATATTGGCCTTGTGCTATTTATCTTTAAGGCTTGGGCATGTGTCTTAATATTCCAAAATCTCCATGATTTAGTTTATTTTCTCTATAAGTGCAAGTACTATGTTGGGAATTCTTCTTCTAGCGATCAAATAAATATCGTGGACGTAATGTGTTTTTAGTAGCGACCCTGGGGCGACACGTAATTCTATGTTTCATGGGTTCATGGGTGATGGTGCACTAGTTGGTGTATGTAAACTGTTATATATACGTGGTACATCAATTCTTTTCTTTTTGGGTTTGGATGTCGCAATTAGTCGCTCCAATCCGGGTTGCGTGATTCACCTGATCATGTGTTGGGTTCATCTTGGGATAACCGCATAAATCCATGTTAAATGTGGGACACGCCGGCGAATCTCCATAGTATGGGATGAGGGGCGACTCGGATAACTATAATCGTATTCCACATTGTGGCAATTGCTAAGTGTGATAAACCGCATATACTTTGCTAGGCATGCATCTCATGTAAATTGTTTATGCATATTAATACCTCTTGCAGTTGTGGAGTACAGGACGTATCAGAAACTTTACATTGCTTTTATCATTCTCTTGAATTAATGTTAATCTTAAAGGATGACCATCACTATGAGCAGGGCATTGACCTTCTCCCAACTGTACAGATGATGCAGGTGATGTATAGCTTGAAGACGTAGAGGACCATCTCCCTATGAAAGACTATATTAAAAGAATACGAAGATAGTTTTATTATTTAGTTTTATACTTCCGCAGCGAACTCGATTAATGTAATAAACTTTCATTGAGAAGGCATTTGATTATTTATTGAATTTCTTTACATTGATGAAATAACCAATCCAGTCGATTTTATTCTTATGAATGTTACCTTTATGAATGTATTTGGATGTGATTTAAATGAAAAGAAAATAAAATAATAAGGTGCGATTTTTAAGGCATCCAATTTATACATTATTAACACCTGCTTTTCTTAGACACGAGTATAAACTTTAGTCATGAAAATTCGGGACGTTGCACTGAGTTAGATGCAATATGGATGGGAACTTGATTGTCACAATGTAGAGAAATAGTTGAGGTAATAGGGAAACCCAGTTCCATCATAATGGATCTCAGCCACAAGAGTTTACAAGCCCCATGAGCCATAGCTCTATTAAGCAGAAAACATCCGTAACTTTGACTGAGATCACTGATAAAGACAGTCAAATCCCTTGATCTTCTCCAACAACCTTAACAAACCTGATCTACAGTCTCTCTTTTGCATTTTAAATTTTAAATCAAATGTTTGTTACGGTTGTTATTATGTTGTTATTTCCCTCTTTGTTTGTAAATTCAAATCTCTTGTAACCTAAAATATCCTAAGTGTATATATATGCAATATACCTCTCGGATCTGGTTATGAAGTTAGAATTCCAAACAATTCAATCTCTATCAAGCTCTATACTCTGCTCCTGCACTAGATCGAGATACGACTACTTGTTTTTTTACTTCTCCATGTAACCAAGTTGCCACAAACGAATGTGCAATAGCACGAAGTAGACTTTATGTCCATTGAGCATCCTGCCCAGTCAGGAATATTAACATGTCCATGATTCATATAAAGAATACCACGTCACGGACATGACTTCAGCTATCTCAATATGAGATGTACAACATCCAAATGAGGCACCTTTGGTGAGTGCATGAATCGACTGACAATACTTATAGCTTGAGCAATGTTCAGTCTTGTAATTGTCAAGTAGATCAATTTTCCAACTAATCTCTGATGCATACCCAGATCTGTCATACGCTCACCTCCAGATGCATGCAACGAGTGCTTTTGGTCCATAGGAGATAAAGCTAGATGAGCACCTAATTTTCCAGTCTCACTCAGCAGATCAAAAGTATACCTTCTTTGGGATATGAAGATGCCTTTAGATGAATGAGCAATTTCAATCCCTAGAAAGTACTGCAATAGACCCAGATCTTTGATCGCAAATTCTTTACTCAACTTGTGCTTAACTTGATCAATAAACTCCCAAGACATCCCCAGCCATAACAATGTCATCCACGTAGACAAGTATAATAGTTCTGCCTTCTTCTCGGGTATGAATGGAGACTGTATGATCTGTCTAACATCTTCTGAAGCCAAAGAGGAGAATAACAGCACTAAATCTAGCAAACTAAGCTCTGGGAGATTGCTTAAGGCCAAAAAGAGTCTTTTTGGCTTACAAACCTTCCCAAACTCCCCCTTGAGCTAAAAACCCAGAGGGCAGATCCATATACACTTCTTCTACCATATCATCATGAAGAAAGGCATTTTTAACATCCAATCGGAATAAAGGTCAATCAAGATTGGCAGCCAAGGAAATAATCAAGCGAACCGAATTCAACTTTGCCACGGGTGAAAAGGTTTCATTGTAATCAACATCGAAATATTGTGCGTAGCTTTTAGCCACCAGACGAGCTTTATAATGCTCAATATATCTATGGACTCGATACTTTATGGAGAACACCCACTTGCGTCCAATTGTACTCTTACTTAGAGGTAATGGAACAAGATCCTAAGTGCCATTTTTAAGAAGAGCAACCATTTCTGCTTCCATTGCTTGCTTCCAAGTAGGGAATGAAAGAGCCTCAAGCACTAATTTAGGAATAGTGAAAGACGAAATGGCGGCCAAGAATGCACGATATGATGGTGTAATAGACTCATATGAGACAAAATTAGAAATAGGATGCAATGTGGGATGATGACTATGAGTGTGAGAAGCAACAAGGTGGAGATTGTTGTCTAATGTCTTAAATCCGTCTGTAACAGGGTCTGTCGATGACATCGACATACCACTCGATTCCATCGAGCAGATGTTGATGCCATCGACATATGCTCCATCCCATTAAGAAAACCCGAAAAAATCCTAGTTGATTGCTAGACAATTTTGTAGTTGCTACCTGATGGCATTGAAGGTGGTTTCGATGCCATCGCAAGTCCCATCAAAGGCGCATGCAGAACTGCGTAAGTGCGCGATTTGTTTCATGTTCCGATTGTGGTAGTATATATATCGAGTGTAATCAGGATTAGGGTAATGTTAGGATTCTCTAAGACGTGCTTAAGGGTTTGAGAGTGCTTTTCCTCTTGGGGCTTTAATCGCTATGCTTCATCTCTTGTAACTTCAATTTTCATAGTGCATTCTCGCTTTGTGCCGTAGTTTTTCCCTGCAAGGGCTTTTCCATGTAAATTCGGATTGTACTCTGGATGGATTTGCATTGTGATTAATTTGTTTGTTTCCTCTCTGTGTGCTTATGCGAGTCCCAACAATGGTGTCATTGGCAACGACATGTACCAATGAGGAGGGAGGGCACGGAAATTGCCTATGCCTTCAACCCAAACGATCTGCACTAAATTCGAAAACCCTTTAACATGCATGAGCAATTACCTGTGACCATGGGCACAAAGATATCTCTGTGCCCAACCTGTGGGGTCCACAGGAGATGTCCTTGACAAATCCACTTCGTCCATCTGTTTTGAAAGACCACAATAGGACATGATTCAAAAAATCATGAAAATCCACAGCATAGATGGGCCACACCAAAAAAATAAAAAAAAAAAAAAATAGTGGGAACCACGATGTCCATTGTTGAAACCTTCCTAGAGCTAACCATGATGTTTATATGCCATCCAAACCGTTCATAGAATTATTACCACTCAAATTAAACTATAGGAACAAATAACATCCCGATAAAAAACTTCTGTAACCACCAAGCGTTCAATCCCCACCATTCTGTGTGGTATGGCCCACATGAGTTTTGGATTTGCTTGATTTTTAAAATCCTATCCTATTGCGGTCTATTGAAAATAGATGGACGAAGTGGATTTGTCACGAATATCTCTATGGGTCCCACACAACCCAAGCACAAAGATATGGTTACACGCGATTGCTCCCTTAACCTGCTGTGGCAGGAGAGCCTTTAACTTAAATGTTGTTTGCACAAGGTTCTTTGTAGGCCCGACCAAGATGTATTTGTTTTATCCATGTCATCCACCATTTTTCAAGATCATTTTAGGGCATGAGCCTAAAATGACGCAGATCCAGATCTTAGGTGGACCATATCATAAAAAAACAAGGGTGATTCAATGAACATCATTAAAAACTCCCTGGGGGGACCATTAAAGTTTTAAATGAAGTTGTACCTATGTTTCCCCTTCATCCAAGTCTGTGCGACTTAATCAACGAGTTGGATGGAAAATAAACATTACAGTGGGCTCGAGAAGTTTTTTATTTTTTAATTTTATTTTATTTTATGGTGGGAGTTCAATCACCACTGTTTTTGGTGTGGTTCACTTGAGATTTGGATCTACCACATTTTTGGGCTCATGCCATAAAATGATCTGGAAAAATGGATGGACGGCATGGATAAAACACATACATCATTGTGGGCCCACATAGCACTTCCCACTCCAATCGGCATAAAAAAAAAAAAAAACTCTGATAATTACATCTACCTACATTTTTTTTTTTTTTCACAACCTCATTAGTGGGCATTTTTATCATTATAGGAAAAATGATAACGAAAGTTAAAGGAAAACTAACGGAAGGTACCCATTTGACAATAACATGATAAATGATGTAAAAGCATATTAATGAGGTACTAATTCGTAAAAATCCCTTCTTTTTAAGAAGCACTTAGTCATGATGGTTGGAAACAAGCTATAGAAGATATGATGGTTGCTTTCCATCACAATCAAACTTGAACTCTGACTGACTTACTTTCTGAAAAACATGTGGCTGGGAGTCGATGGGTGTATACAATTAGTTACAATCCTAACAACTCAAATGGAATGCGTAGAGATCCGGTTGGTCACTAAAGGGTATTCTTAGTCCAAGAATCGACTATTCTGAGATATTTTCACCAATGGCAAAGCTTAATTATGTGGGTAATCATTTTGGCTATCACAAATTTGATTGGCACTTAGACCAACTTGATGTGAAGAATGTATTCCTTTATAGTGATCTTACTGAAGAAGTCTATAAGGAGCAACCACCTAGCTTTGTTGCTCATGGGGAATTCTCTGAGAGCTTGGTTCGACAAATTCAGTAAAGTGGCATTTTAACATGGAATGAAACAGAGTCAGGCTAATCACTCTGTCTTTGTGAGGCGATGTGAGGTGGGTGTCATTGTGTTAGTAGTGTATGTAGATGGTATCATTGTCCCTGGCAGTGATAGTGTGGGCTTGACAAGTTGAAGTCATTTTTGCAACAACACTTCTATATAAAGGATTTAGGCCATCCTTTACTAAAATAGCAAGATCTAAGGTGGGCATTAATTCATCTTAATGCAAATATGTGATGGATTTACTGATTGAGCCTGATCTTTTGGGAGACAAAACCAATTAAAACTCATGTGGGCCCAAATCAGATGTTGAGCGTGGATTAAGAAGAGTTGATCAATGATCCAGGAAATTATCCTCGACGTGTTTGAAAATTGATTTACTTAACAATCACTTAACCTGATATCACTTTTATTGTAAGCGTGGTCAACCAATTTATGCAAGCTCTCCGTATTCCTCATATGGAAGCCATGTTTCGTATACTCAAATACTTGAAGAAACGTCCTCATCGCAGTATTCTATATAAGCACGATAGTCATCTTCAAGTAGAAGGGTATTTAGAAGCAGACTGGGTTGGTTCTCCATTTGATAGACAATCTACTACGGGCTATTATAACCTTGTAGGAGAAAATCTAGTTACAAAGCATGGTGGCCCATTTAAGTGAAAAGGCATAGTATAAGGCAATGGCTCATGCTACGTGTGAACTTATTTGGCTAAAGACATTGATTAGTGAGTTTGAGTTGATGGTTTATGTTCCCATAAAACTATATTGTGATAATCAAGCTACTTCTCATATTGCCAATAATTCACTTTATCATGAGAGAACCAAGCACATTAGAGTTTCTTGTTGCTTTATGAAAAAATTTACATGCCGTTCATTACATATCAAGATCAATTGGGCAATATTTGTTCATTAAGGTTGTTGTTTGCACTCATTGGGATCATTTCTTCATCAAGCTAGATAGTCATGATATATGTCCCACCTTTAGGAGTGTTAATGGACTGTGATGGATGGTAATGATCACAAGTGTGGCCCACTTCGCATGGAGAGTATGGTTTATATTGTTTCATTTCATTATTCCTTTTGTTTAGTCCTTAAAAGTGATGTATTAACATAGAGTTTAAGCATATGGGCTTTGGTGATGGACTAAGTGGAGGTACTTGCGTACTTCACATATATTATGGAAGCCCAAATGATAATAAGGGGAGAAGCTAGAGGCATAACCACCAAAGCCTTCTCTCTTCTCTATTGCTTTTTCTCCTATTCTCTCTCTATCTCAATCTAACTCAAGGAATAATGACCATTACAAAACTAATAGCCAGTTCTATTACTATGCAAAGATATAATCATAAGACATTCTTCATGCCTCTTGAAGAAAATCATGGTAGAGATATCTCCATGTTTTTAACTCACAAAATTTTAGATTAACACTTGAATAAATGACCAACACATATTCATTCTAAAATTAGAAAAGGAGAAAGTTTACGATTGCATGGAGTGGGAGGCCCTTGATTATGTTTTATCTGTAATGGGCTCTGGGCCCAAGCAAAAGAATGGGTCAGAGCTTGGTTTTCATTTTGAAAGATGACATTGATGGGGCCACGAAATAGTTTAGTTTATTTAGTTGTTTATATGTTCGTTATTATTATTATTATTATTATTATTATTATTATTTGTTTAGTTTATATTTTTGCTGAGTATAGGGAGTTGGGAAAAAAATTTATTTTATTGAGTATCTTTATGTGAAACTTTTTATCTGAGAGCATCTGTTTGTAAGAAGTCTTTCCTGAGACAATACAAGACAGACACACCCTACCCCATTAAGGAGCATGTGAAATAAAGTTCTTCTTTCTCCTTGCTTTGAGATGAAGCATAACCTCCTGTGAATGGAGTGGTTAGTGATTCCACTAATCTTCTTCAATGTATTTCTTCTTCTCCATCTCTACATGCCACTCTCCTTTCTTCTTTTTTAGACTTTTGTTCTTCTTCTTCTAAAACCCTTCATCCATCATCATCATCATCATCATCATCATCAAGCCTTAACCCAACCCAACCCTGACCACACTCCTATACGGACGTACTTGTTTGTCCGTACAACTGTACGGACAGAGTCGTACGACTATCCGTACAGATAACCCTCTCTCTTTATTTCTTCTTTTTTCCCTCTCTCACCTAATTTCGTTTCTTCCAACCCTCACTCTAAAAACCCCACATCTAAACCCTCTAAGCCCTAATCCTAATTTCCCCAAAATCCACTAATTTTGCAACAACCCCAAATTTTCCAAAATCCCCAAATCCCAAAACCCTAGTTAAACCATTTAACAAAACAAGATGTTCTTGTCACTATCTAATCATGTTTTATAAGATCTAACTAACGGGTTGTGATTTAACCTTGAACCTGAGCATAGTTAAATATTTGAATTCATTAAGCTTGTGATTGATTAGCATTATTTTGTGCTAATTCGTTGATGATCTCATTGCATCATTCTAAGCTAGGCCATCTGTAAGGAAATTCACTTCTCATCAAAAGTCTAAAGATCAATCCTTCTATCTTTCTTTGTTTCCTCTCTCCTTCCTACTTGGAAGGCAGCAATTTATGCAGCTTGTTGGGGTATTCCATTCTCCCATGTTCTCTAAATTGCTGATGCAAAAAGGAACTCCTTGTTCTAAGGAATGAGTCTTGAGGGATTAGTTATTGATTGACTATCAGGTGTGATTCGGGAGTGGGATGCATGAGGTTCTTGCCGTTTTTTTCTTTTTCCTGTGGTCTTTGTTCCTTGGTGTCTGGTATTGTGTTTTTGGCACCTCCCTTTTCGAATCATATCCTTCTTTTTAATAAAATTTGAGAAATTCATAAAAAAATTGACATAATGAAACATCTGAAAGTACAATGGTTGGTAGTAGCGAACCTGGTATTGGGGGAAGTCATCATCCACAGCAGTTTCAAATTGTGTGAGAACATCATCAAGCTCACTAAGCAATGGAAGATTCAAAACTTTTGATAGTGACGAGATTCCATAATCTTCTTTCTGTAAAATTACTAGCAATTCCATACCAATCCGAAGCCCTTTAACAAGAGTGCCAAATGCTTTCACCTGAAACATAACATATTTAACTATTAGATGAAAGATTAATCCGGTGACCCCCTTTTTTTTTAATTAATTAGTGTTTAACTAGAATCTACCTTCATCTTAGTAAGCCTTTTCATCTTCGTAGATATTTCAGGACTGTCTGATACCGATAACATACATGGGAATTTGGATATATGTATCATTGTGGGAAATTTCATAAATAAGGACCAGCATAACAGTTCTAATGCATCACCCAAATAATTAGAGATGGGGCCTTAGGTGTTCTGATGCAATTATGACATATAAACTGATAAAACATGCATTGTTAGACAGCTTTCAGTGAGCCTACATTTGTGAAAACAGACAACGAATAAAAAGAACACTACCACCATTCAAGGCATTGTTCATATAATGCTAACACAAACTTGTTTAAATTTTATACAAAAATACTTTAGAAAGTATAGATAAATTTTTTATGTAGAAGATCTAGAGGTGTACACGAACCGAGCTAGCTTGGTTAACTCGCTCGACTCGACTCAAAAAAGCTCGATTCGACTCAGTTCGAAGCTGAGTTCGAGCTGGCCCAAGCTTGACTCAACACGGATCGAACCAGTTCGGTGACTCGGTTACTTTGTTATTGATGTTGCCGACCAATTATTTGATGAAATGACTCAATGAAGTGTAGCTGGTGGCAAGGAAGGTATGTACATGAAACAAATACCCTTTCTTACCCTTTTTTTCTTGGTTTTTATGTTGCTTAGAAGGTGTTTGATAAAATACCTGTTAAACCATTGCTTCGGTTTTAAATAAAGTGGGATATTGAAGGTGCAGTCCAGGTTTTTGCGGAAATGCTGCACAGGGAAACTCGGCTCGAACTGGCCCGAGCTGCTGACTGAACCGAGCCGAGCTGGCCAGTCAGGCTCAAAGACCAAGCCAAGGTGAGTTTGAACTGAGGTCAGCTAGTGGCTGAGCCGAGTCAAGCTGAGGCCAGCTCGACTCAGTTCGACTTGATGTACACCCCTAAGAAGATCCAAGGCCAGCAAGCAACAACTTGCACACATTACCAGGGTCCAGAGTAGGAACTGATCACATGACTTGTATAACAAAAAATACTCAATTCTCTAACCATGCCTTGCCAAGCAACAAAAGAGCAGATCACCACAAGCAACCCCAGTACTCACAAGCAATGTTTGCAGTATTGGTATTGATGCATCACTCCCTTAGGATACAGAGACATATCGGCATCACAAGGGAAATATCACATGCATTGGGAATGTAACATCATGTGCGGGGAAACATTGGGAAAATGAAGAAAATTTTCAATAGAACTTCAGCAAATGTCAAAAGACATGTGATTGCACCCTTAGAACTCCTAGCATTACCAAAAATGAAAACTTAATAAATTTCCTTTACATAAGAGTCCTAAATTATGCACTTTCTAACAAAAGTGATGCAGTTATAGCCAGAAAGAGTCCATCTCATTCAAATATCACGCAACTAATTCAGATTACACAATCCAAATTACGTCTCCCAATTTAGATTGTATGATAAACCAGAAATTAGGCTTCTATATTTATCTGACTATCAGATTGGTGGGTCAACAATTTGGAAGGTCTACAATGTTGTACAACTATGCCATGAGTACGATTGAAGAGTCAGCCCCATTTTTTATGTGGTGCTAAACTAACAAGGAAAGGTTCTAAATGAGAAAAGAGAAAAGATTTGATACCATGGCAGAGTTATTGATGATGAGCACACTTAGAAAATTGCACATGTGGCATACAAGTAGTCAAATTAAACCATCCAACTTACAGTTTTAATCCAAAAAACTACAGTAAAAGTGGTTGAAATCTGTTGTAGAATGATCTAGGAAAGTTTTTAGAATGAGAAAAGTGAAAAATCAAGGAGAAAAATGGATTTAAATAGAAAAAATATGATCGTTTTCCGACCATTATAGGAATAATGGTCGTTATGCCCCGTAACTACCATTATAGACCCATAACAGCTAATACGGTCCGAAAAAACCAACTACCCTGTTTCACCACCGTATCGTGGAACAGTCACAGCCGTATCGTAATGGATACGGAACATCTTGCCCACCAGCACTTAGATATGTACCATATCATTGATATATCATGTGATACAGGGGAATTTTGTAATTCCCTCGGTGTTTCGTATCGGACCCGGACAATATCGATAATAAAAAGGCTGATATTATCGATACCACAAACATTGTTCAAAGAATCACTCAACCCAGAATACCATATAAAGACATAAATAACTTGAAGGAATTTGAACCACACAAATTTGCAATGCCCAGAATATCAGCCAATGCCAAAACATATAAAGACAAGGACCTCAACAACAAATGAATCAAACATACCTGCTGCTTCAATACTTTTTCTCCAATTAAGGGCAATGAAAGTACATCTGAGGACCCAACGCTGGCCTTAACTCGTCCCAGCAGTCTTTCAAGATCAGGAAGTCTCCGTAAATACTGTGCTATGATGAATGTTATTTCGGACTGCTTCATTAATCCCTCTACCACATTAAGCCTATCATTGATTTCTCCAATATTCTTCAGTGGATGGCAGATCCAGTTTCTTAAAAGCCGCTTCCCAGCCGAAGTGATACAACTATCAAGATGTCTGTATAGTGTACCTGAAAACCTAGAACTACGTAAATAGTTTATTCAAAAATAGAAAACTCAAATTTAGAAAATGTGCATAACCAACTAAAGAGTCGTTGCCATCTACCAGATGCAGCACCATCAATATTATTGCTGAAAATCTCAAGATTTACAAGAGTCTGGCCATCCATCCTTAGGCAGCTTGAATAGACTTGATAAGGCAAAATTTCTCCATTACGTAATGCATCATCTAGCTGATTTTAAAGTAGAAAAGTTTAATCATAATAAAATGCAAACCAGATAAACTTCCAGAGGAAAAAACATGGAAATCTTACCATCAACCTAGATAAATGATCAACAAGTCCGCCGAGAGCACATATGGCAAGATCACTAACCATAACACTATCAAGTCCAGAAGCCCGAGAATCAGAAGACCCTTTAAAATATCCTTTAGACTCTATTAGTTTTCTAACTTCTGAAGCATGTGCAAAAACTGTGCCTGGTAGCACAGGACTCAATTGCAATGCAGAACCTGCAAAATAAGCAAAAAATCACTCTTGCTACTCTGTCTTCACATCTTTAAGAACAAAAGAACAAACAAAAACTAGTCCCAAAGCTTTCTCAGTGCTATTGATTCTTCATGCTGACCCTACCAAGTAACCAGAAATTTCATTTGCATTGGGCCAATGATCCATATTCCCACTCGAATAAAATATCAGAAAGTCAAAGTGTTGTTGACTTGAGAACATCATCCAATGTTTTACAAGGACATAATTTTCTTTTCATGCTGGAAATCCAAATAAATAGAAATCTTAACAGTTAAGTATTGTTTCAAACCTAGGCTACAAAGGTCCAGGGAAGATATATTGCCTCAATGTATTCGGAGGTAAATGTATTTCCATTTGAAAACCAAAAAACTCAACTTGATGTCCAGTCAGCTCCACTCAAAGTCTTGGTTGATTCTCTCAAGTCGTTATTGCTACGTAGCGTAGCTTAGCCTTAAAGCTACGTAGCTCATGAAAATAGCTTAAGTTGCGTGTAGCCTATGCTACATGATAATTTGCATACGGTACACGATATGTAGCTTGCATAACAGGTTATTTTTCACTAAAATGTTAAAATCAATTAATGTTTTCAATGACTTCATACATTTTTCTATTTTCAATAAAAATTAGTAATGTTTTCAGTACTCTTGGTAAACTAATATAAGTAACATTATTAAATCAGTTTCATTGCTCTTTATGGCCTGTTTGATTTTTATCATTTCACCGGGAAACAGTAAATACCCTGGAAATGGGTGATTATTACTGTTTCACCTGTTTGAATATTCCTGGGAATTTCATTTCTTGGAAACTAGTTCAAAAGTAGCAGTGGCCATTTTAGGACCTCATCTTGATGTATATGATATATCTATTCTGTCCATCCATTTTATCACAACATTTTGAACTATGAGAAGAAAAATGAGTCAGATCCAACACTCAACTGGCCCATACCAAAAGAAACAATGGCCCCAGGAAGTTTTTAACGATAAGTATTTAATTCACATTTTTCTATGGCGTGGTCCACTTGAGCTTTGGATATGCCTTATTTTTTGGCTTATATCATAAATCCATCTGACATAATGGGTGAATGGTGTAGATATATGATATGCATCATGGTGGGACCCACAAATATTTCACAATATTTTCCATTTTTATGTTGAAAAAAGTAAGCTATCAAATCAATTATGGGGAAGAGTGCGGCAATTGAGGAGGGAAATATTTATTACCATTCACGGGGCATTTCCCTAGGAATTGGAAAATCAAACACGCCCTTAATCACTGTCCTTTCTTATTACTTTAGGTTGCATTCGGTTGCACCGAATATCATGCAATTTTGGTAAGTTTCATTATTAATCAGGATAATTTGGAGCAGAATATCATGAAATTGGTGTAACGAAGCTCAACCATTAATAAAAATCTAGTAGCGTGTAGCTTACGCTATGCGCTATTTAGCTTACGTCTCATGCTTCAAAGGAGTGGCACTACGCTACATGCTATTTGCTATTTAAAACACTGGTTCTCGATGAGATTGGCCAATATTATCTGTAGCACAGGTCGGCAATATAGATACAGGGTGTGATATAAAAAAATACACTGTATCAGAAGATATTTGCAATTGAAAATATACACTGTATCAGTCGATATTATCAATAATATTGTTGATATCATCTGATATTTTCGATATTGCAAGATATCAGTCATAGCCCTCTTAAATAAATACCTGGTATCGTCGATACATGCGATAAGATCACCCATATTATCGATAATATTCTACGATATCAGCATTACTACCTGCAACACTTCATATAATATTAAATAAATAAATATTTGAGTAAAAAATTGTTTGGAGGATCTCTTCCTAGGGGTGCTTTAAATTACTGCATTAAAACCATATTTTAACGGTTAAATACTTATGCCCAACATCACATAGTTTGGGCCCCTATACGATGGAAACCTATTCTGTATAGTTCTTTTAAGTAATATTTTGAGTCCCAACTGTTCGATCATGTATTTTTAACATCTCCTAATGTTTCACTGAAAAATTCTACCTTTTTCCTAATGTTTCTCCAATGTTTCCCTCCAACAGCAATACATTCCCCAATATCTGTGACATTATCGACGATATCAATCCATGTTTCTGTATCCCAGGTCGCCGATACACACAATGATAATGATATTTTGAACCCTTGGAAAACACCACATTATTATGTAAGGGTAAAGGGAGTTATTTCATACTCTAGCAAAATTTGTGATCCATGCAATCTTTGTAAATTTGGCATTTGTTTTGCACATCCAAACCCTCAAAATGGTAAGACCCATTGCAGATCGCTCATTACTCATGAATCACAATGAATAGATGACATCATGAGAATAATGGATGCTTAAAATGAAAAGAAAAAAAAAAAACTGTCGAAAATTAAACGAAAAAAAAAGTTCCCTGATCAAAGTTAAAAATATCCAATCAATCAAATTTTGGTGGTGTTCCATCTCTAGTGGGACCCACCATCTAGATAGTTTCGGTCATGTAGATCTATGAGAAGTGTGCAGGTCACGCACGCATATGGATGGCCATACCCCTGCATTGTATCGATGGGTAAGAGAAAACACAAGCCAAGGCAATTAGCCACTTCAGTTGTTCACAACCCTTTTTAGGCTTCCAAAAGAGTTATTTGATAACCTGGCACAGAGTATGACCATCAACATGCATGCACTTCAACACACATTAGTTAAAACCTCCCGCATCATCAGCCCTACTATAGATGGGACATTAAACCAGACTGATTAAATTACTTTAACATGTAATAATTGGGCATTTGTTTGTTGAATTCATACCGTTGACCACTTCTCATTTGACTATCTATTTTATGATCGTCGTCAATGTGAATCTATGAAGCATCTATAATGCAGAATAGATGAATTCAACAAAATCAGTGGGCATCCAATCAGCCATTGATGGTCTGATGGAACCACATACATGCTTGAACCTACCATTGCAATCAAGCTTGCGGCTGTTAGAATATAATTGGATTGATATCATATTTATGGCTGTTAGACGTGTAAACGGATCATTGGTGGGGACATCATGCGCACATGCACGCCCCCCACCTTACGCACGTACTTGAGGAGGAAGGCCCCACTATTGATCTGGATCGACGGCGACATCTATGGAGGACCTCTTAGTTAGGGGGCCGTGCTATGGAGCATTGGAGTGGACCCGATCATCATAGGGATTCCACCATTGGATCTCATGATTGTGGCCCACTACCCTAGATGATCTAGAATTTTGAGTTTTGGTTATTATTGTAATTAGAAACATCATGAATGTTTTTGATTGCGTTAATTAGTTATTATTTTTGTTACTTAGTCTCTAAGTAATAGTGTGCGAACATGGTGCAACTTTTGGGTTTTCTTATAAATAGGCAACCTCATGTAGATTTTTTTTTTCATTGAAGTTTATGAAAAAAATTATGCATTTTTTCTTCTCTATTCCTTGAAGTTCAAGAAGCTAATTGGCTACGAAACCCTCCCTTCCTCGAAGGGCTAACTACCGTAGTGCGAAGCCACAACCATCCCAAATCGCCCCCACCTCCTACACCCCACATCCATCATCTTCCATAGCCTTCTCATCTTCATATTTTATCTTTTCTTTTTAACCAAATTCTCCTTTACATCAGATTTTCAGATTCTGGCCCACCAAGGGGGCGAAACTTTGGTGGAGCACCACGGACATACCAGACCGTGGATCGACATGAAACTTGGCATGAGGGTGGACCTCCCCTGGCCAACCAACCCCTAGCTAGCCGTTTTCAGTTTCGCGGGCCCCACACACGTACGTCTGGGCTGGACTGTTGTCCATACGTGTGGACTATCTCAGGTTATTCTCTCCCCAATTTCACTCCTCTCTCGCCTTAAATCCCTAACCATAACCCTAAATAATCCCAAATTCCAAGTTTTTCCAACTTTTGCAAGCCCTAAACTTTCCCCGAATTGAAACATGGTGAATCTCTTGAATTGGGGAACAATCATTTGCAAGAGTGGATGAATCTTACACTCCTTTGGGCATTGTTTGATTTATAATTTTATTTGATCCAGCCCTAAACGTTTGTAGGCTTGGACCCCGTAGATTTCCCTTGTTGAATGTTTGATCGTATGTGAGACGTGGAATTTTGTGATTGTTTAAAATTGGTATGATCTAAAGCTTGAAATCTTGCATGTCATATTTAATTTCATGTCCTGCATCAATCATCCATAGTTCGAACTAACCACAGAGATGGTCTCGTTGAGAGCAAACTGTAATGTTGCATACTTGCTCAATGTTGCAAGTTTTAAAAGATGAAAGCATGAAAGCTTTAAAAATTAAAAATAATAATAATAAAAGAAGAAGAACAACAAAGAAAGAAAAAGATTTCAAACATGTAGCATCAATTACCATCTAGATAGTAACAAATTTACCTTAATGTTGCAAGATTTTTAGTCCAAGAAATCAATATCATTCCTCTTGAATTGAGGACTCCATAATTTATCCCCAATCAAAATACAGAACCAAATCCACCAATTCTCTATATAGGACTGTAGAGAAGATTGGATAAGATGATCTTATCCATAGACCAGGTAAGCCACCAATACACTTTCTCCCTCTTCGCTCACTCCTCTCCTAGTGTGGACATCCATGAGGGGAGAGGGAATGACATTTTTGGGCCGATCCCATTCCCCATGGGAATAGGATCCATAAATAGGTGGAGGTCTGGGGTTTCATGGATAGCACTTAACTTTGGTGCGCCCACCCTATAGACTTTGATATGCCCCTACAACATCAATAGTTCATCATCCTGCCTAATCTGTACATCCAAATAGACCTATGCACATCCATTTTACCATGGTGGCAACCAATCTAGGCTTTTGGAACCCAATGCAAGGCTCAAAATTAAACACTAAAGATCAAACCATCAAATTTCCATCAAGCTACATAAAAACAAATTTACAGTGAAAATAAAAGATCCAATAGTTAAAGACCTTCATGAACCTTTTTAAAACATTATATGATAATGGCTAGCTATTTTAAGCTTGATGGAGCTTCTAAAGGATTAGATTTTGCCACCAAACTTAGTCCTAGATGACTACTGGATTTAGTTACAGGCCTCAACTGAATCTTAACATGAGAACCCAATAACAATTTATTGTCAGGTATAATGTAGTATTGAAAGGTGTCTCACAGGCCCCACATAAAGACCCCTAATTTCCTTTGCAATCTCAGGTCTAACGATAAGTCTAAGTCGGTATATGATTTAAGTCATCTTATCCAAGCATGGTGGATACTCTTATTTAGAAGACTTGATGCAATCCTTCTAATATAGATATTCAATCGAGCCTAGAACTAAATCCCTATAAACAAATGAACATCTGTACTCCCATGCATGAACGGCATCGGTTTCCTAATGCCCAATGGTGGACATTAATGCTTCCTAACTTGTCCTCAATTCAAATCACAAATTGCCTAGAACCAGTAGGTACTAATGGATAATTTCGGGTACTCAAGGATATAGAACACTAACTCTCCAATGGCCCACCCAATGTTTTAAATATCAACGACATCAGCTGATATATCCCACGATATATCTTCTATCCCACTTGTGCAACACGAAACGCATAGACAATATCGATATATCCCACTTGTTCGATCCGGTGAGCATTTTCAAATTTCAATCCCTTTTTTGTTGAAATTATGTTAAATCAGTGTCAAATGGTTATAAATCCATTGGTTCTTCATGTTTTACACAAAAAATCATGGAGTTGGAGCTTTGATTTCAATATCCATCGGTTCATGTTCTCCATGTTATTTATTTATTTATTATTATTATTATTATTATTATTTTTTATAAATTTAGGAGTATTTGATTAAAAGATCATCACATTCACTCTAATTTTGAAATTTGATGTAGTGTAGGTGGTCTGATTTGAGAAAAATTGGGGAAATTTCAAAATTTTCCCAATTTCTCCCAAATTGCTTACACTGTTGCACTCCAAACATGAAATCGAGCATGTATGAGGGTTAATCTACTGATTTGTTAAGTCCTTATTGATTTTCAGAAAATAAAAATCTGTTTTAATAAAAAATTATTAAAATATATATATTTTTTAATTTCCCTTCAACCAGTTGTCAATTGAGACCAATTTCAAAGTATCTAGGAGTGTTTGATGAAATGATCATCACATACACTCTAAGTGTTATGCATTCAATTTGAATATACTTGCATTAGTTTAGTCTGACAACGCATAGCTTGGGACCCTATACAAATGAAACCTATTATGTGCACTTTCTATAGATGTTATGATTTAAGTGTGTATGAAGGTCTTTTCTTAACAATCTCTGCAATTTCATTTAAAAATTCAACCATTTTCCCACTGTTTCCCAAAAAGTGCAATTAATTACCCGAAACAAATGATATATCCGGTGCAATAACCAACACGTATCTATATCTCAAGGATGCGATATGTGACGTGATACCGATATTTCGAACACTGGGCCCACCTAGGCTGTAATATCCATTGCATTTTTCCCCAAGGCGAGATTCCACGAGAACTTGCCATAACCCAATTGGTCAAAGTTTCCAAGCACAATTAATAACTAATTACATAGAAAGTGGATCACTTAAGACCCAGTTCCATTAACCAATAAAGGTCAATAATGACTAAGTTTCAATCATCAAAAAATAATCAATTGAGTCAAAGTGGCTTTGTAGGGCACAAATAAAGCCAACACTCAATCAGATCATTGAAGGAAACTTATGACCAATGGTTATGACCATTGGAATATCTAATCATGCCTTGATCGGGCCTAGTAAAACATTTGCTTGACTCCATACATTCAAAGAGAACTTTAGCTATCAGAACTAAACAACATATGCTTTATCCGACCATTGAATAAAAAAAAGTGGTCATTGGACATCTAATTGGGCCACTGATGATTTGGATTTGCTACATAGTTGCTCAATTCTACCATTCAAATCATGCAGCTGTGGGAATATATAAATGGATGTGATTGTACATATGCATGATCCGATCAGTGAAATCAAATTGACACCTGTTAGAACATCTAATTGGCTTGATGGTCTAATCTAACAGCATAAATGATAAATAAGGCATTCAATTCAAGTTTGTGCCATTGTAAATCACATCACGCCATTGATGACCAGCAAGGGGACAATGCCCTTGAAATCCTAACCATGCCTACAAACTTCCCACCTTTCAGGACTAGGCATGCAGATCTTCTACTTCATAAGTGCTTGTTTGGATGCAACTTCTACAAAATTCATTGTCCCACTAAAGCAACATTTTCTGTCAATTCGCCAAAAACCAATCCGATTGGATTCCAACGAATTGGCTTGTTAGCACATATTTCGTCAAGAGGATAAAATGGAGATTGTTGCAGAAATGCATCTAAACGCACAACTCGAAAAGGGGTTTGTCTCAAGAGCACATTTCGGTGTCAAAACCGCTTGTTTCAAGGGCATCCAAACAGGCCCTAATATCCCCACCAAGAGTCACGAATGACGATTGGGTCTTAGGTATTGGTAGCTGCTCTCATGTCATCAATCATGGTTCTTTGAGAATAGTAGTAGCCTCCTTGTTGCAACAACAAATATCTTCATCTTTGTCGTTGACTACGATGCACTCCCTTCAATGACTCAGCCTGCAATTAGTCATCTGAGATTTCATTGCTAGCCTGACTTTATCCGATGAATAGGCAGGGTAGACAAGCTGAAGTAAAGAGTCATCCAGATGAGACCACAGCTTTGTGAAAGAACTCAATCGCTTTACATTCTTCATTGATCCTCTTTTTTCTTTTTCATTAATGATGGTATATTGCAGAAATTCTAGCAATACAGTTGTTAGCTTGCAGATAGAAAAAGGTTCACGGATTGTCTTCCAAGAGGCAGAATTGATTCCATTATGACCTTAGGATCTGAATCTTGTCCTCGGAAAATTTTAAAATACATCCTGTATAGGCGTATGAAAAAATATCACAGCCAAGACTAACCTCATCTGACATTAAAAGTTCCTAACCATTTTCTATGTTTCTTTATCATTTAGTAAAGAAATTATAAGACAGTAACCGCAAACCACTTTGGAATTGGAAAGAAGTATTTCAATCCAGGTAGAGATATGCTTGTTGCCAAAATATTGACAGAAAACAGAGTGGTATAATCCTCCTCCAAAATAAACGATAGGCATCGTCACATCTAGACAATTATATTCACAAATACTTAAAGTAGAACATAACTAAATCTGCAAATACCTTCAGACAAGACCAGTCTTCATCATACATACATCAGTTACAAAAAAAAAAAAAAAAAAAAACCCTCGATGTAAAATTGTCACCTGCTGAAGCATACTTTTTGAGTGCCTTGTGAGCTTCACTAGAAAGCCCTGCATCAACAAATCCATTCAATGCAACTGAGAAGGTGGAGTTCTAGTGACACTTTCAAAGGGAAAGGGGGGGATTCAATGCAGATAATGCTGACCTTTGCTTTCATACACAACTTCTTTCGGTGAAACCTGTAAAACAGAATCCAATAAGAAAATACATAGGTCCAAAAACTTGAAAGCAGAAAAAACATAAGATAGCACTTACTTGCATCAACAAAGCCCCCAAAGTGGCGCAAGAAGCATCATTACATATAGAACCAACCCAAAATTTTAAAGCAGCATAGTCCAAAAAAGCAAACCCGTATTCAGTTGAGTGATTTTCCAGGTCACAATGCCCCTAAACATAGAATTCAATGCATCACATTAAAGTAGATAAGAAATAAATCCCAACACCTAGGTTTCCTAGAGTTATATAAACAGCTATGAGAAAGATTTCCATAGAGCCCACATAAAATACAATTTGCAATCGGTTAGGTTTTTATATATATATATATATATATATATATATATATATATATATACATATATATATATATACATATATATATATATATATATATATATATACATATATATAAAGAGAGAGAGAGAGAGAGAGAGAGAGAATGTTTTGAATAGCACCCGTAGCGTAGTGTTAGCAAATAGCATAAATCACCTGTAGCGTATGCAGTGTTCGAGTTGTTGGTGCTGCTACAAGTTTCATTGGCCGGAGATAACGATATAATATCGTTATTGCCGATAACCAGAAATGCAGGGAAAAAGGGGCAAACATGGAGAAAATGGTGGAATTTTTCAGTGAAACTTCAGGACATGCCTAAATACACATATTTACATATTTAGGAATGAAAAAATTGTAAAAAAATGTATTAAATAATAAGTTTCCAATTAATGGGGATCAAAAGGCATGCGTTGTCGTAAGAAATCACTCAAATAGTAATCAAAATGAGTTTATATAATACAAATGCAAACTTACAACAATTAAGACATGCAAAAGTAAATGAATTGAAAAAATACACATTTCTGGCCATGTTTCATCCCCACATAGAGTGACGAGGTGGCTAGTAATCATTGTCCGGATCCCGTGGCAGTTGAGAGTAGTACTGTTGCCCAACATATTAGCAGTACTGTTCCCAGGTCATCCATTGCTCGTACCAATTGAGGAACTCTCTTATATACCTCTAATAGTCATCCTTCCCAAACTGTACGAGTATGCCTAGACGTGGGAATTGCGTGACATACATCAATGGCATTTCCTAAGTAGGGTACTGAGGGAATAGATCAAGTCCAACCCCGACTCCTTGATAGTATTGCTGCCAGTCATACAGGTATCCCGAATATCCTCCTGTCAAAGGGTCATGACTCGAAGAACTATCTTCTGGCTACCTGTACCCATGGGTAGATGAGCGTGACTGAATGTCAGAGCTGCCATGACCATACCCGTGATATCCCCTATGAGCATAAGGTGGGACAGAGGTGGAGCTCCCCTGATCTGAACTTATGTCCATAGATGACAAGCTCCGTATGAGAGCATCAGCGGCGGCGCGTCCGGCTTTCTTCTTTGAACGACGCTCGAACATATATGTGGGCTCCGATGCTCTCGCCCTGGATGGTGGATGAGATCTATGGTTCATGTCCTGAGTGGCATGGTCAAAGCTCTAATCCTCAGTGAACTAGCCAACGGATCGTTGGCTCTGAGCCATCATGTACCCCCCACCACTGCCACCCCCACTAGTACCACCTATACTAGTGTCGGTGCCTCCGTCCCCTCTCATCACCATCGTCATCGTCGTTGTCGTCATCGTCATCCCTAGGACCAGTGTCGAGTGGGGGTTAGGTCTCATAATCATCATCACTCACTACGACTTGATGATGGGGAGGGGGCTGTGAAGATGCTTCATCACCCTCATTGGAACGTGCCGAATTCCTCACCAAAGGATCAAAAGAGTCTGTATCCACTTTCTGTTCGGTTACTACCTGATCGACATTGATACCCATAGCTGCTGCTCCCTCGGTTACCTATGGCGCAGGGCCTCCCTCCGTATCATCTAAATCAGTTGATTTGACCCACTCGTAAAGTGGATCCTCATCATCATCACCTATCTGTGCCATGTTACCTATAGACAACAGGTCCAGCGGGTCCTGATTTTCCTCCATGTCTGTTTATTCGCAACTACCTCTCTCTTAACTTCATATTGTAGTGGCAGTAAACAAGCTTTTGCAGCTTCTTATGTGCCAGCCTGTTCTTCTTACTGGTGTATATGAGTGACCATGTGCTCCAATTCCTCTCACACGGTGAGGAGGATACAGTCTGTGCGAGAACACGGACTGCCAATAACTGCAGTGCGGGCGTGTTGACTCCGTACATCGCCACCACTCACCTATATATCCATGAGGAGCTTGTTTTAGTTTGAAGTTTAAATGAAAAATGCAATTACCTAATTATGTTACCATACTCACATGGCATCATTGTTTCAGTTCATGCTTTTGCTAATGCGGATGAGAACGTACCCCTTACATCCCTAAACTGCAATAACTGTAAACATGGATTCACAGGTCATTATTTTTAATCACTCATATTTGTAAAGGCTATAAGGAAGAAAATTTATTGCATTACCTGGTTACCAAAATCTACTTGCACTGTTGATTCTGGGAACAATCGTTCGAACACCTCGTGGATGACCATCATCAAATTTTGATTCTCATGGAGCTAACGCTTGTAATGAAATTTGGGATTCAGGTAGTATGCTGAAACCCAAACATTAGTTGCTCAGTTGTATTAACATGCAAACGGAAGTGATGCTTAAGGTACTCAGTTGTATTAAGAAACTTACCGGCTCGGTGGAGTGGATGCTCGAGAGTCCTGGTCCATCGATGATCGATGATATTGATCACCCACTGATACGAACTGGGGATTGCAGTCATTATTCCCTCTCTCATAATTCTCATAAGCTCATACATTGACCCCATCGAAGGCCACATCTCATTATCTACGGCTCGTATGACTTTGTACATCGGATGCAGAAAGGAAACGACATTGTGAACTTTTTCCCAGAAGGAATCGGAAAGCACTATCTTTGAACAAGTCTTTGCACCCTCGGTCTTCTTCTGATTCCACTCCATGTATTTCTCAAACCCACGCGGTGCTTGTACAAGCTGTTGAGTGCAATGAAGTTCGTGGCGAACCGTGTCACGCCTGGTCAAACGATGTCCCCTCCACAACATTCACGCATTGCAGCCAATAACCATGAGTGATTGTATATAAAGTTTGTCACTTTCCTCGCATCCTGGATAGTCTTCTTGACAAAATCCTGAAGGCCTATCTCCTCGAGCATTAAATCAATGCAGTGTGCCACACACGGGGTCCAATAGAGATTGAACTTCTTCATCAATTTCTTCTCCGCCTTAACGAATGAACTGCCATTGTCCGTCACAACTTGGACAACATTCTGCGACCCAACCTCTCTAATCACTCCTTTTAAGAGAGCATATATGTATTCGTACTCTTTTATTTTGGCCGATGCATCAATGGATTTGAGGAAAACAGGTTGTCCTTTACGGTACACCATGAAATTGATAATGGACAATTTCGTGGGTCCCGTCCACCCATCGCACATGATTGTCACCCTGTACTGCTTCCAGTTTGGCTTAAGTCCACGTACCCAAGCTTGCATCTCCTCATGCTCCCGATCGAGGTAGACGTCAAGAATCTCCTGTGGCGTGAGAGGCTTCATACGGGCCCGACATGCTGCACCTCCTTAATCATATTTTTGAAGTGAGGACTAGCTGTTGCATTTGCTGGTATGTGGCTCGAGATGAACCACCTAGATATATCACCACCCACTTTCTACCTAAGCCCCTTACTCCACACATTTTTCAATGTTTTTTTATTAACACCAACGATGGGTGAATCTGGGACACGAGCGCTTTGCGTGCATTGTACGCCATGCCCGCTGCCTCCCTCAAAACGTCTGCTGCTCCGACCAGGCTCGTGTCGGGATGTCCCAAACGACAGCCTACTCTCATCAATCCGTCTCCTTTACTCCCTCTCCCACTGTGAAGCCCGATACTCACGAATCACTTGTCTAAAATCACTCCTTTCTCAAGCCGTAACATAGTCATTGGGGTATACAATCACCTCATCATCGTCTTCATCATGCTCATTGATAGCACCTAGGCCTCGTCCAGTGCCTCGTAGCTCTTCCCTCATATCCCTCTCCCAATCATTCTGTTGCAGCATGCGTGACTTCGCTTCGGTCAACACTCTTCTCATCTCCTCTCTCACTGGCCTTGTTACACTTGGACAATCTTTCACATTCTTATATTCCCCTGCTAAATGTTCCTTTAGCCTAGACACTCCCCCACTCCGTATCACTTGACCATAATAGTTGCATATGGCTCCATATTTATTCCCCTCCACTGGTCGTCCATGTTTCCACCCAATGTCCATTGCTCTTCCTTTTCCCAATCCAGATGACATTTTGCTCTCTGGTAGTATACAATTTTACAATAATCGACAAAAAAAAAGTTGCATTGGCTCGTATTCAGTGTAATAAGCCCAAATCATTTCAAGGGCTAAGATGTTAGATCAAATCAAAATTTCATATAAGTTACAACTGAGGAAAGAGTCCGCAGATTGCATACTAAGTAAACTTTATGGGGCCTATTGTAATTTATACATACAACATGATGGGTCCATGTAAATAAAGGGTCCATGTAAACATGATGGCCACACAAAGCCCTGCAAGGGCGGGACGTAATATGTGTCCATAAACTATATTCTATTTTTTGAAAAGATTTGATAAACTGATAGAGTACACACACTTAGAATTTTCATAACTAGCATACAAATAATTCAATTTAAACCGTTCAAACTAAGTTTCAGTGACCAAGAAACCCAAAATTGAGCTAACTTGATTAACAAACTATAGGATTTTGGTGGACATTTATTGAATGGTTAAGAATGAAAAATATCAGGTACCCTATTCCAACCAACAAGTATATACAAATCAAAGGTTAGGATTCTTCGACCGATCTGATTTTGGCACTGAGAGGGTTTCAGAGTTTAGTTTATTTAATCTGGATTAATGTATGCGACGTTAACAATTTCCGAGTGCCAGTGTATCAAATGTCACTACAGCAGGGAAAAGGTACTATACGCTCGACCTCACCAATCCGTCCCATGAGGTCGAGCTGTGTGGGGCCCACCGTGATGCGTTTCGAACATCTATCCCATCAGTCAGATGCATCATTCCATCGTGGGCCTAGGTCTCAAAAATCAAGTCAATCCGTGAATTGTGTGGGCCACACCACATACAGAAGTGGAGAGGGGTCGTGCACCATTAAAACATTCATAATCATTCTTAGGGCCCACAAAAGATGTGGTTTGCAAATCCAACTCATCCATTATGTGTGTCCCACTTGTATGAGGGTTCAGACCAAGTTTCAGCAGCATTCAAAACTCAGGTGGGCCCCACCAAGTGCTTTTATATGTTTTAACGGCGTTTCATATGATTATATATGGTATGGCCCATTGAGTTCCGTATATGGCTGATTTTTGGGATATCCCATAATTTAAAGGGTACCCATCAAATGCACGGTGTTGATGGTCGACACGCATCATGGTGGGGCCCACAGCTCGACCTCACGGGACCCCGCCATGATGTGTGTGTTGTATCCATACCATCCAACCATTTGTAAAGATGACTCTATGGCATGATAAAAGGAATGAGATAGATCTAGAGTTCAAGTGGACCCAACGCAGAAAAAAGTGTGGGATCAGTCACACCCACCGTTGTAACATTTATAAGGCCCACCATTATGTATTTTTTAGATCCAACCTCGTCATAAGTTAACATAGAGATAGATGACGTGAAAACAAAAATATAAGCTTGATCGGAAACTTCTGTGGCACCTAAGAAGTTTTGAATGGTGGATCATTGTCCCCACTTCTGGGGCCCACTGTGATGAACTGTATTTAAAGCTCAAGTGAACCCAAGAAGGTTTCAACGGTATGGATGGCATCTAAACATCACTGTTGAACCCAGGAAGGTTTCAACGGTACAAATTTCCCAAACCACAAAACGGATGGACGGAGAGGATTTCTCACAGCCATCACAGTGGGCCCCACCCGAGCTTGCAGCGCACTCGGAAAGGCTTCCGCAGTAAATCCGCGTCCGTGGTCCACACGGAAAGGAGGGATTGTGTACTGAGTTACTCCAGTACACTCTTATGGTACTAAGTAAACTCAATTGGGCCACCGCGAATGCATGTGGTTTATCCATGCCGTCCATTCGTTTTTCTAGATCATTTTATGGGTTCAACCCAAAATTGATGCATATACAAAGCTCAGGTGCGCCATACCACTGGAAAAAGTGGAACTATTGATTTCAACCGTTGAAAATTATCTAAGGCCCCCGGTGATGTTTATTTGTCATCCAACCCGTTCATAAGATCAGAAGGACATGGATGAAGGGAAAACACAAATATCAACTTGATCTAAAACCTCTGTTGTCCCCAAGAATTTTTCAATGGTAGATGTTCAATTTATACAGTTTCTAGTGGTGTGGTACATTTGAGGTTTGGATATACTCCATTTTTGGGATAAAGCCCTAAAATTATGTGTTAAAAGAGATGGACATAGTGGATATAATGCATGAATGTCATAGGGGCCCACAGAGTTTACTCAGTACGCTTACTGTACTGAGTTATCAGTACGCAATCCGCTTCCAACGGAAAGGGAGTTGGCTACTTCCCTGCCGTGCTCTGTGGGCCCCACCACGAGGTATGTATTTCATCCATGTTGTTCATCTATTTTTATAGATAATTTTATGATATGAGATAAAAAAAAGAGGTATATCCCAATCTCAATTGGACCACATTACAAGAAATAGTGTTGAACAAATGTAGACCATTAAAAGCTTTTTGGGGACGATGAAAGTTTTGGATCAAGCTGATCTTTGTTTTTTCCCTTCATCTGAGTCTTTATAAGCTAATTAACAGGTTGGATGTCAAATAAACAGTACAGTGGGCCTTAGGAGGATTTAAATGGTGGATATCTAATCACTACTGTTTTCCCGTGGTGTGGTCCACCGGAGTTTTAGATCTAACTCATTTTTTGGTAAACGTCTAAAATAATATTTCAAAATTAATGGATAGTATGGATACAACAAATGCATTATGGTGGCGCCCACAGAGCACCGACTTGCACCCATCGTGGTGGGTCTTCTGATCATCGTCAGAGTGAAAGTGAGCTGCATTGTCAAAGCTCACTTGTGGGGTCCACCGTGATTTATGTATTTTATCCACTCCGTCCATCCATTTTTACAGATAATTTTAGATCTTTGGCCTAAAAAAAAAGTATATCCAAACCTCAAGTAGACCACACCATAGGAAATAGTATGAATTGGACATTTACCATTGAAAATATCTTGGGGGCCACGGAAGTTTTGGATCAGACTTCTATTTGTTTTTTCCCTTCATCCATGTCTGTGTGATCTTATAAACAGATTGGATGAGAAATAAACATCTCTGTGGGCCCTAGAAAAGTTTTAGCGGTGGAAATCATTATTCAAACTGTTTCCAATGGTGTGGTCCACTTGATCGTTTTGTACGCTTGATTTTTGGTCTCAACCACTAAAATAATATGGAAAAACGGATGGACCGCATGGATATACAAGATACATTCTTAGTGGGCCCAACAGAGTGCACACGTACTATAAGAGCGTATTGAGTAACCACGTACGCAATGCCATTCACGCGCCCGATCCCCAAATTGCGATAAAACCCCCAAAATCCCTCTCTCGTTTCAAAATTTTCGAAATTTTCTCTCCTTTCCCACCGATTTCTCTGGATTTTCACGAAAATCCCTCTCCCTTATCCCAAATCAAAAAAAAAAAACCTCCAATTTCGACTGAGATCTCGGCCCGCTGGCAGAACCGAGACGTTGCAATGGATTTTAGGACGAAAAAAAAAAGAAAATTTTAGGGTCAAATCTTATCGGAAATGCTGATCTGCACTCAACAACAGCTGAATTCGCGTCTTCCTCCAAATCCGGGCGAAAAAACGGGTATTTCTTATGTTTTTTGTGATTTTCTCAGCGACAACCACCCATTTTATCGATAAAAGGAGGTTGTTAGCTACAGTTCCCACCCGTGGTTGGTGGGAACAGTGAAATATCGGCGCCCTTTTGAAAATACCGACAATATCGACGAGATTTCAGCGATATTTGGAAGCGAAATGAAATACAGGGGTTTCGGTGTCGCTACACTGGCGATGCCGATATTATCGGCAATATTTCGATAATATCGCCGAAACTTTAACATTGAGCGTATGCTACACCTTTTTAATAAATGGAAATTATATTTTGTATTTTGTACTTGATACTCTCAACTTGTGAGATTTTAATTTCTTTTTGTAATTGTGACTACTGGTTTCAATCAGACATTATTAATTATAATTTGCTTAAAAAGATGTTGATGTGATAATAATTTGATTTGGTATATGTATGTGAAATGGCTTTTCTAAATGATGATTAATAACTTGTTTGAACATACTTATACTTGAAAAAATAATAATCTTTTAGGCATTTTTATATTTTTTATGTTTTTTTCTTACTATATATATATATATATATATATATATATATAATAGAAATATCATGTAGCTTATGCTACACGCTACAGAAGGTTGAACACTACACAACATGCTACCGCTATAATAAACAAATCTTTTGGAAAGCATGTAATATGTCCAAACTACAAGCATAAAGAAGCTAAAAAGCAACATTATAGGAACAATTTTAGCTAGCTGAAAATCGCCAGACAGCTCATCCGAATATAGGTAATTTTACTTTCCATGTTTTAAGAATGTGTATAACTAATAACCACAAAATCTAAAAGGCTCAACTTTAAAATCTTTTTACGTTGGAAAAAAGAAAAGGAAAAAGAAATTACCTTTGAAATACAACTAAAACCACAGCTCAAACCTTATCCGATCAACATTTCCCAATAGATTTATAGTTCTTCTTCGTTATTTGGTCATTGCCTTCAAGATGACAATGTCAGTGGAGCTTCTCCACAAGTGAAACCAAGTGATGAGGACATCCGAGCACCATTCAGAGTATACCAAAGGAGGAGGAGATCTTTGGCCCCAACTCCAGCATTTTTATGGTTGGATGATCATTATATGGGGCCCGGATCAAGTACGTAGCCACATAGGAAGACCCTACATATATGTTTATGCATCTTTGAAGACCCCACACTAGGAAGATGCATGTGTTGCATATATGAGGCATCTAAACCGTTGGATTTCGCGCGATGGATCATCTAGACCGTTGGCCCATCTTGATCATTGGGCCATATTGGTCGTGGACATCATGGGGCATTAGTTTAGTTGTTTTACTTATTTTATGGGTTGTTTTATGTTTTAGTTGATTTTGAGGGTATTTTGGACATGTTTTAGCATTATGGGGTATTTTGAATATTTTAGAGTATAAAAAACACCCTCAAAAGACTATAAAGCCTTGGGCGTGTGAATGCTCAAGAGTTATTATGCATTGAAAGAAATTTCTCTTTTTCTTTTGAGCAATAAGAAAACCCCCTATGAATGGAGATGGTGTGAAGCCATGGAATGATTCAACTTATCTCTCTTATTCTCTTTTTCTTTAAGGTAATATCGATACTTTTCTCCTCTCTCTCTCTCTCTCTCTCTCTCTCTCTCTCTCTCTCTCTCTCTCTCTCTCTCTCTCTTCTTTTATTATCCTTTTGTCTTCAAAACCACACCCCAATCAAACCCTAATCCATCCAAACCTTAACCCAATCCAACCCCAACCCATCCAACCCCAACCCAATTTAAGCCCACGTCTGTACAGACGGCCCCCTTACTCTATGGCCCTCTTGCTTCATCCCCCTCATTCCTCTCTATTCATTATCTTTTACCTCAATCCTAAACCCCAAAACCCTAATTCTCACAACCCTAGATTCCCAATTCATAAACCTAAATCCCCAATTCCCAAAATCTAAAACCCTAAACCTAATCCTAGTTTAGCCAAAACCCTAAAACCAAGTGAATCCCTTTGAATTAGGAATAATCCCGATGCTAGATGGAAGTTCTACCTTCCATAGTTCCTAATCGACTCATATTTTATTAAATTTGCATTGTGAGATTGTTACAACTTTGAATTGGAACATGTTTTGTTACTTGGACTCCTTAACTTTGTGATCGAGTAGTTTTATTTTGTGTTTTCATTGCTTTCATTAATTCGTTATTTAGTTTTAGCACATCATTCTAGGTTAGACCATCGGTCCTGCATCAGCCAGCTATCCAGCAATATATGCCAACTGCAAAACCCATTACTTGACATGCCATCTAAAGCATATGGAGGGAGAAGAGCATCAGGAACCGATGGAAAAGCATCCAATAAGCGGAGTGACAACCAATGATTTAAATATCAATATCAATGCACATATCACACACTTTGAATAGGGAAATACTGTTGAGATGCGGAACCACTCGACCAGTCGAGTGCCCTGCTAAACCGGTTGAGTGGCCCACTCGACCAGTCGAGGACTGGCTCGACTCAAAGTCCAGCGAGTATAGGTTTTTGGTTCCGCGGTACTCGACTGGTCGAGGCCCATGCTCAATCAGTCGAGGGGTCCGCTCAACCAGTCGAGCAGCTTGCTCAACCAGTCGAGGTTACGCAGATTCATTTCCGGATTTGATGTGGACTACGGATTTTTGAGTCCGTTTTCGCAAAGGTGCGAAAGGGAAGTTGCCTAAACTATAAATAGGTGTCCCTAGGGCTTTTCTAGGGTAATGGGAAATAATTCTAAAGTGTGGGCAAAGGGTTTTCTATGTACTTCCAAGAGAGAGGTTAGTATATTGCCTTGTAATCTTCATTTTTCTTCAAAGTGGAAGTTTGCATTCGTGGTTTTTTACCCTTGTTGGGGTTTTTCCATGTATATCTTGTCTTGTGGTTTGTTTGGAATGCTTTGATTCTTTTTCTAGTTTATATTTCTTCTTGTTTATCGTTTGTGGGTGAGACCGAAAATTGGATCTCGGTTCACTACGTTGTTGGCGTGTTGTGCAACAAATATATCGGTATTGCATAGGAAATATCACATATATCAAGGAATGGACTGGTGTTTGAGGGAAACATTAGGAAATAATGGAATTTTTCAATAGAACTACAGGATGTACTAAATGAGACACACACTTGAATTTATTTTTTTTTAAAAAAAAATCACAAAAAACAAGCATGCACAACAAGTTTCCTTTGGATATGATCTTAAACTATGCATCTTCTAAGGATATGTTTTCCTGCTCTAATGTGTCGATAACATCCGTGAAATTGAATGGGAAGAATTATCTTCTATGGGCTAAATCTGTTAAGCTATTTCTTTTAGCCCGAGAAAAGGATCATCTCCTCACCAAATCCAAACAGGAGGAATCTGATCCTATGTATAGATAGTGGATTGTGTGATGATGAAAGATTAGATATCAATTGTGCAATAGCATGGAACTTAAAGTGAGTGCCAATACAGTGTTCTTGAATACCACAAAAGATATTTGGAATTGGGTGAAAATGTACTCAAAATAAAATCTCTCTAGTGGTATCAGTTGTACAAGCAGATTTTCTTGCTCCAAAAGGGAATAAGTCCCTTAGTGAATATTTTTCAATACTAACAGGCATGTAAGAAGAATTCTCAATATATCATCCTATTATTTAAGATCCAACTCTCATGAAAAAGTTGTTGAAAGATATGACAGTTGTGAAACTATTGCCCAGCTTGCCAAAAGAATATCAATCTAATAAAGATCAGATTTTGGGTGGCATATCAATCCCTTCATTTGCATAAGTTTATGCGAGGCTTCAAAAAGTCTCTCTGGCAAATAACTTTAGCGGTGCTCATGTTAATGCTTCTAATAAGGTTGTCTTGGCCACTTCATCTTGTTATGCTGATTTGTGTGGAGGTCAGATAGGCTAGTCGTGATTTTTTCATGGTAGAAGAATTGGTCGCATGCCAAGGGGAAGTAGAGGTGATCGTAGTGGTAGAGGAGATCACGTATCCAATCACTATGTGGACTTTTGTTTGGATCTTCATCGAAAGCTTATGGGGGCTAATCAAGCTAATGGTTGATGATGTTTCTGTTGATGGTAAACCTCTACTTCTACTTTGCCAAATGCCAATGTTGATCAGATTAATGTCACTTTATCATGGGAAAAATGTGTGGTTCCTCTCTTCTAGCGGCTTTACACCCAACAATGTACCTTCCACCTCTACAAACACTTTGGCCCAGTCAGGTAAAGTGTCTCTTGTAATCTCACTCTTCCTGGATCATCAATTTTGAGGCGTTAGATCATATTTATGGTGACCGTAGTTCTTTTTCTCCCTTCGGTCGTGTTTCCTCCATTATATTTGTTACATTTGTTGATGGTACCTCATCCAACAATGTTGGACTCGGTACTGCTTCGCCTAAAGCGATTGTGTCCTTATCATCTATCTTGTATGCCCCCAAATTTCTTTTATCGTTTATTTGTTAGTAAACTAACAAAATCCATAAATTGTTCCATTACATTTTTTCCTTCTGTGTTTTTTAGGACCTCAAGACGGGCAAGATGATTGGTGGAGGTCATGAGAGAAATGGTTTGTACTATTTGGAGAGAGAATTATAAGATATTACGATGCTTCCTGGGAGTGCTGCAATTCAGTGACATCATCATTGCATCATTCATCTCTCCAGAAACTATAGACTCTCGTTCCATCCCTTCCAAAAGTGTCGAGATTGGAGTGCAAAATGTGCTAGCTCAGTAAACATCACATAGTCCATTTTCCTTCAAGCGTAGATGAAAAGAGTGACGTCCCATTTAAATTAGTTCGTTATGATGTGTGGGAACCAGCACGAGCCCCTAGTTTGTAAGGTTTTAAGTACTTTGCTCTTTTTATTGATGATTATTCTCAAATGATGTGATTATATCTCGAGGAACATAAGTTGAAAGTCTTTCATGTATTTCAAAATTTCCATAATGGTATGCAATTTATATCTTGGGATTTTCAGACCTATTTATAAAGTCGGAGTCTTATTCATAGAGCTCTTATGCTCATACACCTCAACAAAATGAGGTGGTTGAGCAAAAGAAAAGACATCTTATTAAAATTACTCGTGCTTTGTTATTTGAAATGAAAGTTCCAGACTCTTTCTAGGGTAATGCAGTTCTTACCGCGTGTTATTTGACAAATAGGATGCCCTTGTTAGTTTTTGGATCGAAAAACGTCACAGTTTATTGTATCTTGATCATCAGTATTTATGTTCCTGCCAAAGTGTTTGGTTGTACTTGCTTTGTCTATCTGTTTGGATATGGTCAAGATAAACTTGCACCTTGTTCTATTAAATGCATTTTTTAGGATACTCTCGCGCTATCAATGCTATTGTCCTTAACTCAACAAAGCATTTTGTGACAACCGACGTTACCTTTTTTTAAAGTGTCCCATTCTATGTTAAAACTGAACATGTTGTTAGCCACTGCTATGGAAGTTCATTTACCTAATGTATTTCCACCAGATATTGCTGTTGAGGAACCACCACCTCAAAAGGATTTCACGTGGATATATTACTAGAAAAAGACAAAAAAAAAAAAAAAACCAAGTATTACGTACTTTGCATTCTCAATTCACACCGTCAGCTATTGCTCCAAATGAGGTTCCCACTCCGTCCGAGTCTATTGAGGTTGGGCAAACATTCCTTTATTCCACGTCCAATTTTCAATTTTATTGCCTTAGCCTCTTATACACAAATTACCAGAAGTTTGCTCTTGCCTTGTCTGTTGTTTCCATCCCTTAATCAGTCCAGGATACATTGTTGGATAGAAATTGAAAACGAGCTATGAATGAGGAGATGAACGTCGTGCATTCTAATGATACATGGGAGTTGATTGATATTCCATTGAGTAAGACACTAGCTAAGATAATTGGGTTTACACTATAAAATCCCCACCTATTGGATCAATTAAT
Organism: Magnolia kwangsiensis; assembly: GCA_037074715.1. Classification (NCBI taxonomy): domain Eukaryota; kingdom Viridiplantae; phylum Streptophyta; class Magnoliopsida; order Magnoliales; family Magnoliaceae; genus Magnolia; species Magnolia kwangsiensis. The sequence continues at coordinate 46,630,441 of CM073571.1, read as the reverse complement.
AGTTGCAATGCCAGTTGGTTGTCAAGGGGTTCACTCAAGTTTATGGAGTAGATTATTTGGTGCTTTTTCACCAATAGCTAAGCTCAATTGGGTTTGAATTGTACTATCCATAGCTGCAAATTGTGATTGGCCCCTCATTCAGCTACATGTGAAGAATGCATTCTTGCATCGAGACTTACACGAAGAGGTCTATATGAAGCAATCTCATGGGCATGTTGCTTAGGGGGATTCTTCTAAACTGTGCAAATTAAATAAGTCTCGGGGATGAATAGTCTCCAAGTGTATGGTTTGACAAATTTATCCAAGGTTTGGTAAATTTTGGTTTTCACAGATGTCACGTGGACCACTTCATGAAGCAGTCACCGAGGGCCTAGTTTGAGAAGTTCAGGTTGAAAAGGAGTAAAGTTGATCATTAAGTTTTCTCAAAACATACTTCATCAGTTTATATTGTGCTTATTGTGTTTGTAGATGACATTATAGTGATAGGTGATGGCTTGGAGGGTATTGAGAAACTTTTATCTTCAATCTCATATCCAAATCAAAGATCTTGGTTTTCTTTGGTATTTTCTAGGCATTAACATGGCAAGTTCTAAAGCAAGGATAAATCTATGTTAGAGGAATTATATTTGTGACTTGTTGAAAGAGACAAGTATGCTAGATGCCAAACCTACAAATACACTGACGGACCCTCATTCTTGAACCTGAGGAAGGAGAGTTATTGGTAAAACATGTTATGTATAGAAGACTCGTAGGCAAACTCATATATTTTACCATCACCAGACTTGACATTGCCTTTTCCATTAGCATGGTTAGTCAATTCATGCAACGTCCCAGAGTCCAACATTTAGTTGTAGTTATGAGAACTCTAAGAGACTTGAGGTGTGCACCTAAAAAAGGTATCTTGTACAGATCCCATGGTCATCTTCAAGTAGCTGGTTATATAGAAACAAATTATGCAGGGGCAAAATATGACAAGAGGTTGAGTACAGATTACTGCATCTTCCTGGGTGGTAATGTAGTTAACCTGAAAAAGTATGAAGCAAAATGTAGTTGCCACGTCATACGCTGAAGCTAAATATAGATTAATGGAAAACACAACTTTTGAACTTATCTAGTTGAAATCTCCACTTGAAGAATTGGGGTTCATGGTTCAAGTTCCAATTCCTTTAAATTGCGACAATCCAGCTGGTATACATATTGCTAACAATATAGTATTCCATGAGAATGAAGCATGTAAAGGTTAGCCACCACTTCATCTCAAACAAGATATCTTAGAGAGAAATCAACTCTCCTTATATTTCATCCGATGATTAGATTGCATATTTATTCACCAAAGCACTTGGGAAGTCCCGGTTCGAAAAGCTTATCTCCAAGTTGGACGAGTATGATATCTATGCTCCAACTTAAGGGGGAGTGTTAGAATGTTAAATGGACATACAGCTAGTCTATTTGGGTTATTTGGGCTTTATTGTACATGTTGGGTAGTGCTTAGGCCCATAGGAGAACTCTTTCTTACATTACTTAAGCAAGGAGGGTAATCTTGTAATTTTACCATTCTTAGTGATAGCCCTAATAAGAAAAAGGCGTGGACATGTGGAGGCTAGGCTACATAAGTTGTCCCACTCTTCTCTCCTCTCCTCTTCTCTATTTCCGTTGATTCCTTTATTTCACACAAGTTCATAGACAAGCAAATCTTGGTAGAATCAGGGGAAGAAAGATGACAATTTTGAACTAGCAATGGCACCTTGGGAAAAATATTCTGCCACTCAAGAAGTAATTTGAAAATTGAATCCATGTCTGAAGAATGATATATATTTGAAATTGATGCAAAGATTCACATATTCCAAATGTTGACTTTATGGAATAAAGAAAGGTTGCATACAACTATAGGAAGCGTCAAAACAAAAGTAAAACATAGAAGTCGTTCAGGGCCTTTGGAAAAATTGTAATAACAATAACATAAAGTTTAAACTAAATATGAATGACATACATTACATCCCATATTGCATAACATTCAGAATGAGCCTTTCAAGAACAAAAGGCATAACCAAATGGCATCATTGGATAATGAATTAAAAGGAAAAGCAATTAGCAAAATTTCATATTTAGGATATGGTTTAACAAGAGAGATATATCATCTAAAAAATCCAAATAAGAAAGAATTCATGAACAACAATACAAAGTATCGACCTCTTTCAAAGCGAGAAGATGAACAGCATCAGGCCCCATGTTCCCATCGGTTGTAGTTGATGGCGTGAATACATGAACCAATTTCCTTTGAATCACCTGGAAATACAATGTCAAAAGTCAAGAATGTCTTGCCAATCACATCATATATGTTTAGAGACAATAATTAGTGTTTTCCATTACTCAAAACTTGTATGAAAGCATCCACTCAAATACAATTTAATCAAGGCACATAGAAAATTTAAAAAACTAATAAGATTTTGAATTCTAAGACTGGTGTCTACTGGTCATGCAATCATAATTTGCTTACCAATCTACCATTTGAAAGCCAACTCCAAATTACTGAGAGAGTCTACGATGGTGATCATGATTTTTAGACCAAGCATAACATGAGCTACAGTGGAATTTACATTCCGTTTATTGCCAATTCAATCATGCCAATCATTGTTGTTTCCAAAAAGATCCTTACATTTTAAGGAAAAAAGTGAGAATATATGATATGAACTGAAGGGATGGACCACAAACTTCTCATCATTGTGACTCAAGAAGGCCCAATATTTACATTCAAGTTGTTCCATCCTTGTCAATAAAAGTTCATTTTGATAACTCTGTTCATCAGGTGCCTTAAATCTGTTGCTGAAACAGGGTTTTCGATTCGATCGACAGCCTAGTTGATTTGATCGAGAAAATCCTAAAATACAAGTTTACTCCCTATACACTTTTGGACACTTTCAATTCGATCGACAGAGGGTGTCAATTTGATCGACGGTTCAATCGATAGTTCGCGCACCTTCTGCATAAGTGTGTGGTTTTGTTTCTAATTCTGTACAAGGGTTATAAAAACCATGTTAATACGAGATTAGGGTACCTTTAAGAGAGCAAAACGTGAGAGAGTATGAACCAAGGGTTTTGAGAGGGAGAGAGCTAAGGTTTTCACATCTGTAAGTTGTTCTGTCTCTTGTTACTTTCTATTCATAGTGGATTGTTTGTCACTTTGTGTCGTGGTTTTTCCCACAAGGGTTTTTCCACGTAAAATTCATGTTTTCTCTGTAGTTGCTTGAATTTTTCTTTCCCTTTTGCATTGTGTGATTCTATTTAAGGTTGCTTCCACACCGGACAAGTGTGTTAGGGCTTGTCGCATCCCCAACAAGTGGTATCAGTGCAAACATTGGGTTTTTAGATAGAATTTGAGATATGACATCGAGGGAATCGAATGTGAAGCTCGAGACAGAAATTCACGGGCAAAAACAATTTTGAATTATGGAGGTTGAAGACGAAAGCCCTCACAATTCAGCAAGGGTTGTAGCAAGCACTCATTGGCAAAGCAAAACATCCTAAATCAATAAAAGAAGAGGATTGAGATGAACTTGATTAGAGGACGATTAGCACAATTCAATCGTACTTGGCCAACTAAATCCTTTATAATGTCATTAATGAGACAACTACCACAGGCCTATGGGCGAAGTTGAAGAGTATCTACATGGCGAAGTCACTCTCCAATCATCTATATCTAAAGAGACAAATATAAAATATGAAGATGACAGAAGGGTCAAATCTCTCTGAGCACATCAACACATTCAACAAACTGATTTGCAAACTAACAAGCGTAGGGGTGAAGATCGATGAAGAAGACAGAGCCCTAATTTTGTTGACATCTCTTCCGGATTCCTACGAGAATCGAGTGGATACTCCGTGCCATGGTAGGGATACCTTTGACCTTGATATCGTTATCTCATCCCTTCAGTCGAAGTAGTTAAGAAGGAATAAGGGTGGGGAAGGTTCTATGGGTGCATTGGTTGCTAGGGGAAGATCTTCTGAGCGAGAGATGGGGAAATCACGATCGAGGTCCAAGTTGAAGGGCTGAGGAAAGTTGAAGTGTTAAAATTATAGTAGAACTAGACATATGAAGGATTGTATAATCCTAAAACCCTGAAGGATGAGAAATTAGATGATTCTCTTAAGGAGGCCAATTCAGCGAAATCCAACAAAGGAACGAGTGGTTGTGACGTATTATCTATTATGTCCAAGATTGGACACTTGTATAATGAGTCGATTTTGGATATGGGGGGCATCGTACCACATGTGTCCTCATCGAATTTGGTTCACGACTTACAACGAGTATGATGGTGGTTTGGTTCTTATGAGCAACGATCATGCCTGTAAAATAATAGGAATTGTTCGCATCAGAATGTATGATTGGATGGAGCGTACTCTAACTAATGTGAAGCACGTTCCTGACTTAAAGAAGAATTTGATATCTCTGAGAACTCTTGAGGCACTCGGATGCAAATCCAGGGGTTATGAAGGTGTCATGAAAGTTTAAAAAGGGTCACTCACTGTTATGAGGGCACAATGAAGCAAAAACCTTTACAAATTACAAGTTGATCGAGAGCACTGTATCGGGTGGAGATGCAGCGTCCATAAGGAATCCACGCCAGCATGTGTATGGCATGCGCACCTAGGCCACATAAGTGAGTGCGGTATAAAGGTACTTTTTTATCGTGGTTTGATTCCTAGCTTTAAAAGTTTTGATTTAGATATATGTAAGCATTGCATATACGGGAAACATTCAAGGTTATTTTTTAAAACTGAAAAATATATTAATAAAGGACAGCTTGATTATGAACACTTGGATGTGTGGGGGTTGTCGCTCGTTGTTTCTAGATGATGGCCGTCATTCTTTGTCGCGATCATTAACTACTTCTCTAGAAAGGTATGAGTTTATTTATGAAATATAAATCCGATGTATGCACAACTTTCAAGGGATTGAAGGCAATGGTAGAAAAGCAAATAGGGCGAAAGGTGAAAATTCTAACGACTGATAATGGCAGAGAGTGTACTTCTAAGGAATTTAATCAATACTGCAAGAATAAGGGGATCATGAGGCATGCATCAAAGAAGAGTGGTGTAGTTAAACGTATAAATCGGACTCTTTTAGAAAAAGCCTGAAGTATGATGAGTAATGCTAGGTTAGGCAAGGAGCTATGGGCTAAGGTAACACAAATTGCTATTTAGTGAACCGATCTTTGTCCATGCCGTCATCGATTGATTGTAAAATTCTAAAGGAAGTATGGTGTGGTCAGGAAGACTACTTGGGGTTGCGGATATTTAGTTGTGATACTTACTCTCATGTACTGTTAGTTGAGAGAAATAAGCTAATGGGCTAAAAAGTATAGTTTAATGAGCTATGGTGATGGTGTCAAAGGATACAGATTGTATGACCGAGTTTCACGCAAGATCATATTTAGAGAAGACGTCAAGTTCGATAAAGGTTCCTTGTTCCGCAAGGATGAGCAAAAAGAAATGAAAAAATCGGCGATTAACGTTAAAACAAATAAAGTTAAAATGTTTGAAAAAGTTGAGCCGCAAGAAGAGGTACAAGAAGAGGTGGTGACACCACTTGTCATGAGAAATCTATCAAGAAATCGCAGCGTACCATTGATATACAAGGATGACTCAAATGTTGTGTTTACCCTCATTAGGATGAGGAGAATCCATCTACCTTCTGGGAAGTATTAGACGACACAAATGCTTTGAAGTGGATGGTGGTGATGCATGATGAGATAGATTCTCTGTACAAGAATGAAACATAGGATCTAGTGGAGCTATCCATTGGGCAAAAGGCGATTAGGTGCAAGTACATTTTCCGCAAGAAACTAAATAGGTACAAGGCGAGACTGGTTGCGAAGGGCTATACTCAGAAAGAAGGCATTGACTTCGGTGAGATATTCGTGCTTGTGGTCAAGCAAGTATCCATCAGATTTGTATTGACATTGGTTGCCCAATACAATCTGAAATTAGAACAATTAGATGTGAAGATTGAGTTTCTACAGGGGGAACTAAAAGAGCATATTTATATTAAGTTACCTTAAGGGTTCAAGGTACAGGGAGCAGAGAATAAGGTTTGTAGGTTAAAGATGTCATTATATGGCCTAAAACAGTCGCCTAGGCAATGGTACAAAAAGTCCATTCTTTCATGTTGAGCCAGCGGTTTATCAGGAGTTCGATCATTGTGTCTACTTCATATCACTTAGTGATGGGGGATTCATTATTACGATATTGTATGTTGATAATATGTTTATCGCCAACCATAGCATGTCTGAAATCAACATATTAAAGGCTCAATTATCTGTGACATTCGAAATGAAAAATCTAGGGTTGCAAAAAGGATTTTTGGTATTAACTTCAACAGAGACAGGGAAAGAAGCATGCTATGGTTGTTTCGAAGGTCTTGGTCAAGTTCAGACTTGATAAAACTAAACCAATTAGCACATCCCACGCTGCCCACTTCTAGCTTTCTTTGGAGCAATGCCCTACGTCAGATAAAGAAAAGCGGTATCTGTATAAGGAGGCAGTGAAATGACTACTTCGCTACATACAAGGTACGATGGACTACATCTTGACATTCCAAAAATATAAGGAGAGACTAGTAGGCCATGTGGATTCAAATTATGTTAGTAATGTAGACAATAGAAGGTCAACTTCCGATTATTTGTTTGAATTAGCAGGTGGAGCGATCAGTTGGATGTCGAAGCTTCGGTCTATTGTTGCACTTTCCACAACCGAAGGGGAATATATGGCGATGATGGAAGCACTCGAGGAAGCAGTTTGGTTGAAAGGGATGATGAATGAGTTGGGGCTTTAACAAGAAGTCGTGCTTGTGCATTGTGACAGCGAACGCGCAATCAATTTGGCGAAGAACTTGGTGTACAATTCCTGGACTAAACACAATGATGTGCGTCATCATTTTATCTGGAAGATGCTAGAGGAAGGCGGTGTTACTCTTAAGAAGATTCACACCAGTGAAAATCCAAAAAACATGCTTACAAAGGTGGTTCGTACAAAGAAGTTCAGGTTTTGCTCGACTTCACTAGGCTTGGCGAAGAGCGAATGAAGACAGAGTGTGCACAAGAAGCGACGATGATGGTTCCACTATGAAGAAATTTAGGGATAGTGATAGCAGCTTTGAACAGGGAAGATGCGAGATTGAAGCCCCCATGGAGATTGTTGATCAAGTGCCTTCAAAATGTTGTTGAAATAGGGTTTTCGATTCGATCGACAGTCTAATCAATTTGATCAAGAAAATTCGAAAATACTTTACTCCCTAGACACTTTTGGACACTTTCGATTTGATCGACAAAGGGTGTCGATTCGATCGATGGGTCATCGATCAGAGTCGATTCGATTGACTGCTTACGCAACTTCCGCATAAGTGCGCGATTTTGCTTTTAATTCTGTACGGAGGTTACAAAAACCATGTTAATACAGGATTAGGGTATCTCTGAGAGAGAAAAATGTGAGAGCTTGTGAGCAAAGAGTTTTGAGAGGGAGAAAGCTAAGGTTTTCACATTTGTATGTTGTTCCATCTCTTGTAACTTTTAGTTCATAATGGATTGTTTGTCGCTTGGTGACGTGATTTTTTCCCAAAAGGGTTATTCCACGTAAAATTCATTCGTTCTCTGTGGTTGCTTGAATTTTTCTTTCCCTATTGCATTGTGTGATTTGGTTTGAGGTTGCTTCCGCGCCGGACAAGCCGTGTTAGGGCTTATCGCGTCCTCAACAAGTTCAACAGGATTTTTTTAATACAATGTACACATCTGTATGTTGTTCCATCTCTTGTAACTTTCAGTTCATAATGGATTGTTTGTCGCTTAGTGCCGTGATTTTTTTCCCACAAGGGTTTTTCCATGTAAAATTCATTCGTTCTCTATGGTTGCTTGAATGTTTCTTTCCCTATTGCATTGTGTGATTCTGTTTGAGGTTGCTTCCACACCGGACAAGCCGTGTTAGAGCTTGTCGCGTCCTCAACAAGTTCAAAAAGATTTTTTTTAACACAATGTACACAAGAAATCAAATTGTGTTGCAAAGGGACCAAGAAGATGCAAGGTTGCACCGATATTTCACATCGAAAATTAAAGAAACAAACCCACACAAGATACAGTTTTAGCCATTATAGTAACACAAACGATTGTGAAATTCATTAGAAGAATACTACAAATTTTGTATAAATTCATTAAAAAAATACTAGAGTTAAGTTTTGCATTTCAATTCATTATTTCATGCATATTATTCGTGTTGCATTTTTAGTTTGATGCATGATTGTTTCTTGCAAAATCTTCGACAAACAAAACAAAATTATAATATAACAAATGAACATAGCAGTTGTTGAGCACATCATATTGTTGTGTGGATCATATTACTTGGATATGGTCAGTGTTCGAAATATCGATATCGTGTTACGTATCGCATCCTTGGGATACAGATACATATCGGTTATCGCACTTTGTGGGAAACATGGGGAAACATGGGGAAAATGGTTGAATTTTTCAACAAAACTTCACGGATTGTTAAAAAAGACCTTAATACACTTTTAAATCATAACATCTCAGAAAAGAAGTGCACATAATAGGTTTCCTTTTTACAGGGTCTTAAGTTATGTGTTGTTTGACTGAACTAATGCAACTATATTTAAATTGAATGCATAACATTTAGAGTGTATGCGATGATCATTTCATCAAACAACTCCTAAATACTTTGAAATTAGTCTCAATTGACAGTAGGTTGAAGGGAAATTTCGAAAAAAACAATTTTTTAATTAAAAAATAATTTTTATTTCCAAAAACTGACAAGGACTTAACGTATCAGTAGATCAGCGCTCATACATGCTTGATTTCATTTTTGGAGTGCACCACTGCAAGCAATTCAGGAGAACTTGGGAATTTTTGAATTTTCCTGAAATCGGACCACCTACACTCAATTTTCAAAATTAGCGTATGTGATGATCATTTCATCTAATACTTCAAAATTAGTCTCAATTGACAGCTGGTTAAAGGAAATTTTTGAAAAAAAAAAAAAACATGAAAAACCAATGAATATCCAACTCAAAGTTCCAACTCCATGATTTTTCATGTAAATATGAAAAACCAATGGATTTATATCCACTTGACACTGATTTAACATAATTTCAACAAAAAAAAAGGGAATTGAAAATTGAAAATGCTCACCAGATTGAACATTTGAGATATATCGATACTACCTGTGCGTTTCGTATCGCACAGGTGGGAAACAAGATATATCGTGAGATATATTGGACGATATCGTCGATATTTAAAACATTGGATATGGTGACTTTATGATGATATTGAATATCTGACACCAACTATTGGTATCACCATGCCTAGATAGGGCTAGTTGTTGTTTGCATGACGCAACTTCACATGTCATATAGTAATGATAAAGTATGTAAATTATTAGAAAATTTACCTTCTTTAAAATAAGTTAGAAAGTTATATTAAGAATTGATTCATAAGAACTTGTTAATTTATTTAATATAATAATAGTAAGTGTGCATAACACCCATCCTCTTTGATGCTCACTGTGTGTGACATCCACTCAATCCATCCAGTTTTTTTTTTTATTACACACGCACACACACCCCCATACACTCATGCCACGCACACACACACCACACACGCACACCGTGGGATTTCACCACCATGGGTACTTGAACCCTTGACCCAGTGTTGAAACTCCAAGGAGTCTACCACCCAAGTAAGAGTAAGGACCTCATGTTTTTCACACAAATAAAAAATCGGCCTAATCCAAAACTCTGGTGGGCTACACCATGGGAAGCAATGTAAAATCAAGCCTAAAATTTCTAAGTTCACATGGTCTAGCTTGCATGAGTTTTGGATTAGGCTGATTTTTAGTGTCCCTTCCATCTTCCCAAGGTGCACCTAATGAACAGCTTAGATGGAATATACACACAATTGTGGTCCACACACAAACCTATGGTTGACAATTGACATACCCACCCAATTACTCATATTGTGTGGATCGTGCTGACTTTTTTCCCATGGCTTAATGTTGAGGTGTGCACCTGATGCATGGAGTGGATGACATCACATGCACATGACACAGAGGACCCAATAGAGCCCAACATTCTACCCATCAGGTGTTGTACCCGCTGCCTACCAACAGGAGGTAGACTTTGCCGAAAACTCATCACATACAAGCAAGGCACCACAACTTGCAGTATTGTTCCATCTTTCAAACCAAATGCCCCTCGAGTAAGAAATCAATTCCAAGACAGCCATGGACCCCACCATGAAAATCACAGGGTACAAAAGGTCAGGGTGTTCTGCTAAATAAGTTGGCCAAAATTTTGAAGTCAATGGACAACCAACAGTCTAACTCAACATAAAGGTGTGGCCCACTTAATTGTTCAGATCATATTTATATTAGATAAGGCCTAAGGGTGCTCTTCGTGGTGAGGACTGCTATATTGATGGTCCTGATGGCCCACACAAGAAGCACATTGGTAGCAAAGATGGCATGTTATTAAACCTATTGTACAATTGCATGTATACGATCAGTTATTTAAAAAACAAGAAAAGAAGAAGAACAATAAGTACACAGCTATCAGCTGCTTTCAGGAAAGGGAGGTCATTTGATGCTCCAGCAGCATATAATGCTTGATCTCGAGCACTGAGAAATCAAACGCATGGAGTAAATTGACTTAAGTAGAACCGAATAAAGTGTGGAACTTATTGCCAGTAAGTCACAGTCCCAAATTTAGAATGGTTGAGCAATTCTAACCTCTGAACTGTGTACACTTGTTTGATGAAATACGGCCATTGGATATTTTTCATGTTAACCATCAAATATATGCCCATCAATTAGATATTCGGATAATCACATAAGTGTAACTTTTGGGTCATTATACATCCAAACTGGGACCTATAACTTGGAGGACAAGGAGATAGAAGGAAAAGAAGGGAAGCAGAAGAAAGAGGAGAAGAAAAAAAGAAAGTGGAGGAGAAGGAAAGAAAGGTAAGAAGAAGAAGTTGACAGCCAAGAGGCTGCATTCATTCGGCGAGTTTCTATTCTCTTGTCAAAATAGTAGTATTCCAGGTTTTTCTTGCAATCCAGCTAAGCCAACAATGTCTCATTTAACATGTGCAAAAAGGTGTGAAAATAGCCTTATTTGGATATCATTGCTACTTGCATAGTCGGCGAGCATGACAAACACAGAATAATCAACGCCAACACTGTTATTCCTATGCAGATAGTGATACAGCATGCACTAAATGGGGCCAAAGAGAGAATGGTCAGGCGAACTATAGGTAAAAGCATAGACCCGAGAACTACATACACAACAATTATCCCCATAAAAGAAGAATAACAGTTGTAATACAATATTTGGAAAAAAAAAAAAACAACAAATAATAATAATAATAATAATAAGATTGTCAACCAAAGAAATAGTCATAACCAATGGAAGACTATATACTAAAACTGGTGAAAGGCTACAAATATAAAATAATTGTTAAATGCCTTAAAGGTTATGGACATTATATGATAAAAGCCAGCCAAGTGAATATTTGACAAAAATCTCTCAAACACAACCATAGGCTGATCAAAAATTCAGTACAAGGACATGTATGACTAAACAAGAGGCCTTTCACATTTTCTTCCAATAAATAGTAGTAAAGAACAACATTAAAGTACCCTTAATTCAATGAAGCACATTCATAAGATCCAAAATGTCCCATGAACCAGATTTGGGAAAACAATCTCCTTCAGCTGTTGAGCCGCAGCCCCATTGTTAACCAGCATTTCAACAATAAAGTGAGAAGTCTATGGGTATCATGAACCAAGAATGGGGGTGTTAGTTATGATATCAATGATCTAGTGAGGAAAAGGGGTTCCACAGATGGCTTGCCATTCCTAACCAGAAAATCAAATTCATAACTTTGTTCAAAACAAAAGCATGAATAATGCCACAATAAAAATTTATCCAATATAGCTTTCAGATGCCAAACGAAGTCTTATAACTAACACATATTCAACAAGGTACTAACAATGAACCAATACAAGACGGAAATTACAAAGATACCCACCAAACTCCACAATTAACAATAGTACCCCACTTGACCTCATTTTTCTCACGTGTCCCATGGGCCCCGATCATGGGTAGTGCAATCCAATCCATCTGAAGATTACTAACAGTATAGTTGAGGGTGTTCAGTATACTTTTTTACCAGTGAAGCATTAAAAATATTAGCTCCCAACAACGACCATTCTAGATAAAGGATATGGAATAACTGGGTTGAGAGTTCAGCCATTCCAGAGCCCCATGAAATTACTTACAGCAGTTGCCCCTCTAGCTTTGGCTTTATCAGATGTCTCGATCTGTTCCATCCGTCCAACTTTGTACCTTTTCAAATAAACATGAACATGTAAGAAATAAATGTAATGCATAGAACATGGGAACAAAGCAGGTTCATTTTTAGATATGTAATAAGGTAAAACATTTTATTTTAGAAGAGAAGAATCCTTTACAAGCAAGGTTTAAAGTATCGTCTGAAATTGGAATGTATCAACCAATATTTACACGTATCATCCATGAACAATATGGTTGTATCCACCCGATACTGGGTAATACAAACCCAAAACAGAGGTGGTGACCAATATGTTACACCAGAACTGACTTGCAGTCCTAGTTCACTAGTGGTCCAAAATTGGAAGTGATTTGTGATGGTCAACATAGCAAGATGAGTTGCCATCAATCTCTTTGAGCAACCCCTAAATCACCACGTATGAGACAAGAATATTTCCAACAATTTAATGGGATATGTATTTAGCAAAATTTCAAGACTTGCAAAGACACTCGATCATAAAATAGCAACCTCATTCTTTTAAAAGGCTGCTCTCGAACAAACAACACAGATTCAGGCACATGAAATTCTGACACTCCGTGATACATCACACGTACAATACTAAACAATTTCCACAAAAGCTCATATGGTGTCCAAAATCCAGTCGAATGAGAGAAAATCCAAAAGATGATCTTACCCACGAGCTATTAGCTTTTGAACAGCATCATCAATTCCACTCTCAGAAATACCAACCTGACAAAATAAAAGACTGATAAATACAAGCAATGCGGTACTCCTTATGATAACTAAACAAATAAAGCCATAGAAGAAAAGACAACCAACATCGGGTGGGGAGCTTGAACAACTATTCATCAAAATTAATAAAAATAACATTAATATAGAGATAGGCAATTAGATTTTCAATAATTCAATAAGTTTTGATTGCATTCAAAGTTACACACAGCAACAGCATGGGACATTTGGTTTTGTACTAGAAAGAAATCAGAACAGTTGCCATCACAAAAGTACAATCTTTTATTAAGCCACCCTAGGAGGTAAAGTTGAGTAAAGGCAAGCATGCTCCATCCTCCCTTAAAGATGTACGATTGTATTGACAAATTCTTTACCGAAATACAACAATAACAATAATAGGAGATTTCATAGAATCCCTCGTTCATGGCAAGACACATCAGTTCAACAAAGGATAATGATCTTCCAATCTAGAGATGTTCTGGGGTCCACCATCCATGTTGGGACTCATCATTGAAGATTAAAACATCATTTATTGTCGGAAGAAAGATCCCTTCACGACCACACACATAGCAATATCAAAATCAAAAGAAGCAAGAAAAAAGAAGAAGAAGAAGAAGAAGATGCAAACCACAACACAAAGGGGTTCCCTTTGGGTACATCCACGGATGCACGCCAATCCACTATGCTCAAAAGCAAAGAACGAAGAAGCAACTCTCACCACAATAATGGCTCAACAGAATATATATTACCCCAAACGAACTAGGGTACGCCTCTGATGATCAAGCTCCATAGATTCTAATATTTATTCGTTATGGACAACATTTTCAAGCAACCAAGGCAGGTCTATACCAAAACTAGCCCCTAAACTCAGAAAACTAGGACAAGTCTCATCGTAAACTAGACAAGCCCAATTGCCCCAACCCAATCACCTGGTAATGCAATCAGCTTCCCAATCTTACATTTCTTTCCTCATGTGCTACACTAGCATGCTATGGTAATGCTACAATTTCATGTTATAGCAGCACTTAAGTTGCATACTAGAGCACCACTCATTAATTCAGTCTGGTATTTTTTATAATTAGGTGTTATTAGAAGTCTTGCATGTTGTATTTTAAAAAGAATATGCTAGTAGGAATCTCTTCTTTATAGTTTGCATAATACATTTAAAAAGTCCATATCAACCAATGGTGTATTTTTATATTACACCCCGTATTAGTATCGTTGACTTGGGATAGAAATAACATCTCGCCAATAGTAACGAAAATATAGGCGATACCAGGAACAGACACTACCAATTCTTAAATTAATCCATTTTCAAAGGGAGACCATTCTAACAAATAATTGGTCTATGACTTTGTAGTGATCATACACGAAGGGATTATATGATCTCACCTATAGGATATGCATCGTACCCTTGGGCATTTTCTATAGGTGCACCCATCGATTACCGATCCAACCTATTGCTCTTATGGGCCAAACCGTAAATGTTCATTCCTCAATAATCTCCTCAACACGGCAATCCTAACCATTCAATTAGTGACCTATAAGTTATAAGTAAACAATTAAGAAAGGAAATACCGTAACAAATGGCCCATTCAACAAAAAAATGGCCAAAGCTTGGATAGTCGTGATCTTCCAATGTGCATTTTTGAGTCATGGCCCATCTAGGAAGGGAGACCAACAATCTAGAATGTTGTCCGGCCCACTTGGACAAAGTGAAAACCTCATAGCTAGATACTACAATTAATCATCATCATCATCTAAGCCTAATCCTAATTAGTTCATGTCAACTACATGAATCCGTTTCCGCTATTCCACTATCAAGGGCCATAACTTTAGTTAGACCGTAGGTCATCAAATCTTTTCATACTACCTCCACCCACGTCCTTTTGGGCCTTCCCATTGCCCTTTCAAAGCCTTCAACTTGTGCCCACTCACTCCTAAATGCGCACTTGTTGGTCTCTGTTGCACATGAGCAAGCCATCAAAGTCTACTTTTCCTCATCTTATTACCTATTGGTGCTACTCCTAAATTCCCTTAAATGCATTCATTTCTAATTTTATCCTTCCTTATCTTGCCACTCATTCATCTCAACATCCTCATTTCAGCTACACTCATCCCATGTAACATGTTGTTCCTCAACTGCCCAACGTTTTGTCCCATAAAGCATGGCTGGTCTTATAGCCATCCTCAAAAAACTCCCCTTTTAGTTTGATTGGTATAGGATTATCACATAGAACTCCAAAGACACATCTCCATTTCTCCAACTCCGCTTGAATTCTATGGGCAACATCCTCCTCAATCTCTACACTCATGAATTATCGACCCAAGATATTGAAAGTGGTCATTTTGGGAAACTTCTTGGTCAACAATGTTAACTAATTCCATTGGAACATGACTATCACATAGAACTCCAAAGACACATCTCCATTTCTTCCGATCCACTTGAATTCTATGGGCAACATCCTTCTCAATCTCTCCACTATCCACTCTCATCAATTATCGACCCAAGATATCGAAAGTGATCATTTTGGGAAACTTTTTAGGTTAAAAATCTTAACTAATTCCTAGTTACCACTCCTATTGTTACAAAATTTGCACTCGATATACTATATTTTAGTCCAACTAAATTTTAAATCATTTAGATTATAAAGCACACCTCCATAAATCTAACTTTGTGTTTATGCCCTCCCTCATCTTGACAATCAAAACTATGCCATGTGCAAACAACATAAACCATAAACAACATAGGATCCGATCTTGCAAATGCATCGTTAACTTGTCCATAACCAATGCGAAAGGGTGTGGGCTCAATGTCGGCCCTTGGCGCAAACCTATAAGTAATTGGGAACTCACTTGTCTCTTCACTGATGGTCCTCACATTTGTTACTACTCCCTCATACAATCATACATATCTTTAACCATGTTCATATATCCTCTTAAAACTCCTTTCTTTCCCAACACCCACTAAATTCTCTACGAACACTATCATAAGCTTTTTCAAAGTCAATAAAGACCATGTGGAGATAAATCCTCCTCTCCCAAGATTTCCCATCAGTTGTGTAAGTAAGAAAATAACATGAACAATATACCTCCCTAGCATGAAACCAAACTAATTTCCTCATACATTAGTCTCGTGCCTTATTCCTTAATCACTCTTACCCAAAGTTCCATAGTATGGCTTGTAAGTTTAATCCCAAAAAAGTGCAACTCTCTATATCCTTTATTCTTATAAATAGGTACCACGATATTTTTCCTCCATTTGTGTTGCATCTTTTTCAATATTACAATCTTATAGAACAACTTTTTCAATCAAAATAACCTAATATTTCCCATTCACTTCCAAATCTCTATTGGTACACCTTCTCGTCCAAGGGCCATTGCTATTTTCATCATTTTCAAAGCTTCCCTCACTTCCAACATCCTAATCATACAAAAGTATCTATGGACTCCAATGTCATTTAAGTTTATGGTTCCACCCCTATTGCTTTTAGAGTGATTCTCATTTAACAAGTTATGAAACTAGCTTCTCCACCTTTAATTGATCTCATTGTCCTTGACAGGTACCCACTGGTCATTGCTCTAAATGCGTACAACATGATCTAGGTCCCCACTCTTCCTCTTTCTCATGTTTACAAGTTTGAAGGCAACTTTCTCACCTTCTCTCATCCATAATCTATTGTAAAGATCATCATAAGCCTCAAGTTTATCCCCACTTACTACTTTTTTAGCATTCTTTTTGGCATATCAATAATGTTCAAGATTTTCATTGTTTCCCGTCTCTTGTCAAGCTTTGAAACATGAGTGTTTCTTGTTAATAGCTTTTTATACATCTTCATTCCACCACCAAGTTTCCTTATATGATTGACTTTTCCCTCTAAATACTCATAAAACATCTTTTACCATTTTCCTAGTGTACTCAACCATCTCATTCCACATAACCATTACTTTTACCTCTACATTCCACTTTCCTTGTTCTATCAATTTATTTCTGAATAACATTATTTACTCTCCTTTTTCATTCCACCGCCTAGTTTTTTGCACACCTATTAATATCATTCACTTTTTTCCATCTCTTAATGTAAACATCCATAAACATTAGCCTATATGTGCGATCAAACTCTCTCCATGTATCACCTTCGAGTCCTTACATATTGACCGTTCTGTCTTCCCAAGTAGAAAGAAATTTATTTGGCTTGTATATGATCCACTTTTGAAAGTTATTAAATGTTCATCTCTCACTAGAGCTAGATTGTATTGCATAGTGAAATCAACAATAGCTTCCTCCATCTCATTGTAATATCCCAAAAATTTAGTGGCGACCTAATCTCCTGTGTATCCATTTACGCTTTCATACACTCTAACATGCATACACATATTCACGTGTACATACATACATGAGTAACCATCCATGCATCCATCTAACCCTCCATTCACCCATATATTTACATTCATTTATCCGTGCATGTGCATATCTAAACCATTCACTCATCTAACCATTCATCGATGCATGCATCATCAACACTACACGCCTAAACCGTTCATTCATCTAACCATCTATGTGACCATTCATTAGTGGCCTATCGATGTCTGTTCCTCGTTTGGATAAAAAGGTGAATCATAATTTGAAAACATTTTTTATTAGTCTTCAATGTTTTAGCATTATTTTAATATAACAAAAACTACGAGTTATTAGGATTTGAGAAAAAAAAACTGGTCGTTTAAAAGCTTAATTTTTTTTAAATGTCAAAAAAATCATGATTTGTTCTTGATCTCGAAAATTGGATTTTTATTTATTGGGAATTTGATTATTTTTTTTCAAGTATTTTATTGAATCGAAATGGGGGGTATTTCCTTATTTACATAAAAATGACTTAAGGGGCCATTTGGATAGGAGTAAAAGGATGTAAATGGGGGGAATTGGGAATAAATGGAGAAAAATGGCATTTGAGGTGTGTTTCGATGGGAGTAAATGCATGGAAATAAAATGAAAATGGAGTAAATGGGCATGTAAATGAAATTGCAAGTAAATGGGGTGAAATGCCTTTTTGAGCTCCCATGGAGAGTTGTACGAGTAAACAAAGGTGCCGTTACGCAAATGTCCACTATACACGTGGAACGCTAACAATACTTCGAAACAATCCAATTATCGACTACATCTCTAAAATCAAACCAATAGAATAATCCAAACCATCTAAAGGTTGGCCATCTAAATGGATCGTTAAAACATGTTGGCCAGTTGCATGTTTGAGATCCTTACGTTCGTGACCCACCTTAGGCTCAAATTTTCCTCATTTTTTGCTAGAGTATATATTTCAATGGCCTTATTACAATCATTTTATTAAGTATCACATATGTACACTAATTTGGGATATTAAAGCTAACTTGGAATATCACATATGTTCTTGTGAATATATTTAAAAATTCAAACAGAATATTTGGATCTTTACCCCATCCAAACACAACTAAGCCATTTACTCCCAATTAATTTACCTCCAATTTCATTTCTCATTTACCTCCATTTACAAGCCCCCAAACGAGCCCCAAGTAAATGGACATTTACTTAAACGTTAATTTTTTTGTAAACAAGTGTCACACACCACACACATGCATTGCACACACCACAAGTCATACGTGCAACAAGCTGGTTTTTAACCTAGAAACGAAAAGGAGTGAGGGAAAGAAAGAAAGAAAGATGAAGAAAGAGAAAGAAAGAGAGAAGGAGAAAGTAGGAAGAGAGAGAAGGAGAGGAAAGAAGACGAAGAAAAAGAAAGGAAAGAAGAGAGGAAGACGAAAAAAAAGAAGAGAGGGAATGGAAGAAGAAGAGCTTGGACTTTCTTTTTTATATCTAGGGTTTTTCTTTCTTTTCTTCAAAATTCGATGAGTGGATTTCCTCACATGTTCTTTCATCGCAAACTATCCTTTATTTTATTTTCTTTTTCTTTTCTTTTCATTTCATTATGCACATGATGAAAAATCTTTGGGTTTAATCTACCTAAATTTTGATTTTCTCGTTTTATTTCTCTAAAATCTTGGAATTATAGATTAATGATGGAATTCTAGGGTTTGTGATGCAAGTTTCAACTCTAATATGCAATATTATGAAATTCTAGGGTTTTGTTGTGCAGAATTCAAAATCAAGCACCTATACTCAATTTTTTACCATTTTAAGGAGCTATTGTGTAATTTCCAAACTGTACAATTCCAGGGGGCTTTATGTTCAATTTTTCCCAATGACTATTTTGTACACTTTTTCCCGCACTATTATGCACTTTTCATATTTTCTAGGGCTTCAAATATAATTTTCTAGATTTACGTATTTGAACTATGCGGTGCATATTTTTCTTATGGAATTTTTGGTAAAGGGAGGATTGTTCATGATGACCTACATATTCTAAAATCATGACAAGGTTATTTACTTTGTATGCATTATAGTTTTGATTGAGGGATGCCCTTTAGGAAATATTGATTTGGAAGCTACATCGTGTATCATGCATCACTAGACATGACGAGGTTTATTAGTGTTTAGGACAGAGGAAAATAACTGGAGCGATCAAGTCCTCTGCTTTGAAGATCCCTAAAGCAAATAGGTGGGGCAATTAAGTCGCTTGGGTTGAAAATCCCTAAAAGCATAAATAGGCGGGGGGATCATGACCCTTTTGTTAAAAGTCCCAAAAGCCCAATTGGTACCTTTTTAGAACCTCTATTGTGAGGTCACGTGAATGAGCATGTAAGAATTGTAATTTGCAAAAGGCCATCATTGCGCTATATGAGGTAGTAGCATGACTAGCTAACATATGAATGGGACCCTCACTACAAGGCTAGGAGGCTGAGCAAGTCAGGCTTACAAAAGACCACTATGAGGCTAGGTGTTGTATTTGAAAGAGTGTTAGCCAACTAGTATGAAATGGCCATGGTGTTCAAAGGGATCAACCATACTTTTTTTTTAAAAGGATTATGAATAGATTTTATTAAAACAGCTTGGCTTAAAACCAAGACAAGAAATACAAGAAAGGGGAAACTATACAATTCCAGTAAGGAACAGACAACATTTAAATCTACTTGAAAGCAAACTGTAGCCCATTTGATTACATCCCTTTTCACCCTCCTGATGATATGATCTAAAGATGACCGCTTGTTGTCGAAGCACCGGGCATTACGTTCCTTCCAAAGGTTCCAAAGGCCAGCCATGAGAAGTAGCCTCCAAACATGTAATGTTTCTTGCTTGAAGCCGACTTTGTGCCATGCCCAAATTAGTTGTGGCATTGATTGTGGCATGGTCCAGCTCATCTTGAAGAGGCTTAGAATGTGGGTCCATAGATGAAATGCAATGGGACAATGCTATAGAAGTTGGTCTACTAATTCTGAGGAACTCATACATAGGAGATAGATATTTGGGAGCAGCATACCTCTTTTTTGGAGGTTATCTATGGTCAGGATTTGCTTCCTACCCGCTAACCATCGAAATGAAGAGACCTTTAGGTGCCCCATATGACCAAAATGCAAAAGGAGCAGAGGATTCAGATGGGGCAGCTTGAGGGCAAATTAAGTTATAATATGATCTTACCGAAAAGGAGCTAGATGGAGAAGCTAGCCATATCAATGAATCTCTCGCCCATATCAACCATACTACTTATTGTGGTTACTTTGTGCATAATTATTCATTCATCTATGGTGTTATAGCATATGAAATACATTGGTTTTCACATTTATTGGATTTTAAAACATGCATGTGGATACTCTTGCATAGTTTGCATCTATCATTCATGATTTCTCTCATACAAAATTGCATTGAAATCTTCAGTTATTTAATCTTTAATTTTCAAGCCTTGTGTGATGTTTTATAGTGTTTTGATAAATCGGAAACGCTCACCTACGAACCAGTTCATACGTAATACGTACGAACTTTTTTGAAAACCCATCATACGTGATGTGGATCCAAAATCTGAACCATTCATGTGAAGCAGCACCTGGTGAAACCCCCTGGGCCCAAGTTTTACTCTCATCTAAAACTTTGATGGGCCATGAAAAATGAAACAGTTTCCTCCCTTGATTTGCATTTCTCTTTGCTATGGTCCACCAGAATCTTAGATCAGTGTGAAAACTCACCTCCTAGGGCTTCATGGGATTCTGCATCTTATGAACCGTTCGGATTCGACACCCATGGCACGTGTGCAAAGGTGCGCACGTGCGTAGGTGCGCAGGGGAGCATGACTCTTGATAAATACGTTTTATTTGAATCGAATGTATTTTCTTTTCAAACTTGTGTAGAGATTTACTCACTAGGCTTTGCAACCAACCCTTTCGAATTTTTAAATTTCAAGAATAGGATCTCAGCAGAGAGAATGAGAAGAGGATTATTAGATAACTTTACTATCTTTTATTTAGATTTAGTTTCGTTTGGAAATTGTGGGATTGTTGTAAAAATCATGGCATAGTAGTTTTACCCATTGGATTGTGGTGGAGATGAGTCGATATTTCGAGACATTTCTTTTGGTTAATGTTTATTTGTTTAGTTTTGAGCAAGGTATTCCGTAAAGGCCCCCATAACAGTCATTACAGTCTCTTTTTTATTTAAAAAAATTCAAAAAACTTAGATATGCCCTATAGCATTGGAAAAAATCTAAAAAACATGTATCTGGCTTGTAATAGACCATTATGAGGATGTTACGGCCTTTACAGGGGGCATAACGAGCCGTTAACAACAGTTATGGGTCATGTTTTCCATAACGGTTGTTACGACCATTACGACCCCATAACGTGTAACAGTTGTCACCGTTACCTTTACGTAATGGCCTTTACGACCAACCATGTTTTTGAGATCGATATATATTTCATGGATGGGAATTATGTAATGGTTTGAGAGTAGAATATGGAGTGTTTGCGCAACATTTGAGTCACACCCCCGCGTGCGGGATCTGGGTCAAGCATACCTAGGTGCTAGATTTTGAGGCGTGACACTCATTCCTTCATGACCGTTTAAGTCTCCTCCTACAAATATCCACTCTCCTTTCTGAATTTCTTGCATTCATCCATCCATATCTTCTGAGAATTGTCTCTTAATTCTATCCTATAATCCTTCCCGCGGCGCATATGCACTGACAACATTGATTATCTCCTCTCCTAACATAAGCTTTATTAATAAAACCAATAACTTACTCTCTTAACATCTACAACTTTAACCTTGAAATATTTATCAACCAGTATTCCTACATAGTTCTATTATTGTCCTTTCCTATATACCAAAGCTTATATCCATCAATTTCTCTAGTTTTAGCCCCTTTCTACTTGATCTCTTGAACACAAGTTATGTTAACTCTCCCTCGTTTCTTCGTATCTGCTAACTCCATACTCTTACTTGGCAATGTTCCTATATTCCATGGAAAGACGAATCCTATTCTCCTAGACTAGCTTCTTTACCTGCACACGCCAAAAATAGCATGGGAACCATTGCCTGCTTCTCACAGCAATCGGGCCTTATTACTACGCATCGCTTGTGGGGGACACCCTAGCCAACCCTTGCCCATTTCTCACTGCCAAGGATCATACAATTCCTCTCATAGAGAATCATTCCCTTTCCACAACTACAAAAGAAAAAAAGAAAAAAAGAAAAAAAGAAAAAAAGGGAAAACAGAGAGAAGATCATTTCCCTTTTCCTTCAATGTTTTTTAGCATATTTTAGGGCCATGGACCACGATTATCCTTTTGTACTCCTATATGTTTAACAAACCTACAATATCATCCATGAAAGAAAACTTTGTTAAAAAGAAACCACCAAGCTATGAACAATATAGAAAAGGACAATGCAAAGAATCGGAGCCAAGTATATCACCAATCACGAAGCTAGACATTCAAACCAACTATGACAAAGAAAAATTATAAAACCATAAAAGCAACAAATATAAACAAGTGTATCAAGAAAAAAGCCATTCAACAACCCCCAACTAAAAGTTTTGTCATGCCTAGGAAAAATTAAATAAATCAATAGGTTACCTGTCTACATTTACCAACACCACTATTCGTCATTTTCCAATCGAGCTCTTTATGACCAATCTCAGCATCTAACTCATAGAGCTCGTAGAATTTGCCCTGTTGCAAAGTTAACAGGTATAAGATTAGGTAGATAAGATTCCAAAGATATTTGACATACAAACCAATAACAACTATGATAAATAAACTAGGTACTAAAACAATAAACTAAATAACATCATTAATGAATGAACTTGCATTTAGAGAAATGTAGAGAAAAAGTACATGGCCAAATTATAATAAAGGAATATATGAACAAAAGCATGAATCAAAGTATAAGTGGAAGAATCAAACAAGAATACAAAGCAAATTAAGTAAGCAAGCACGAGACCATGAAGGACAAGCACCATGCATTCTCCAAGGAGACAAGTTTAAAAAAGTGAAATGGACTAGTCAAACAGAGGTGTCACTAGGTAAGATAGACATACCATACATAGAATGAATGGCCTAGTAAAAAATAGCTTTGGGTTCCCAAAAAAAAAAGGATCAAAATTTGGCACGCATAAGATAGAGCACATCGAGAAGTTGCTCTGGATCTAAATCCTTGATGCCGAGAACATAGTTCAGGCATACATTTCATGAAAATAAACCTAACAATAACAAGTCATTAAACTCAAGTAATTGGGGGTTTCAAATCCAGGGAGTTTCAAACCCCCTAGTATGTTTGACACCATAAAGTAATTGGGGGTTTCAAATCCAAGGAGTTTCAAAACCCCTCAGAGGGGATTTGAAATCCACGATGACAACTTGGATTACATCTAAAATCCTTCCAAGAGTTGCAAACGTAACATGTGTCACTAGACTATTAATATAATGGGCACATGGCCCATTGATGATATCCCAAAACAATTAGATTATCAATTGCATCACTATAATTACTTTAACACAATGATCTGCACCGTCCAAACATTGTCCATGTAAATCAACGGTTAAAAATCATTGGTTAGTCACTCGGACGTAATCTTGTGCTTGTGGCCCATCCGAGACTTTCATCATTTTCGGGCAAAGTATATATTTCAACAGGCTTATTACAACCATTGTGTCAAACATTACATACGTACACTAATTAGAGATATTAAAGTTGATTTAGTAATTAAATTCAAACCCTTGTACATATACTATGCATAGCTACTTTTGGAGTGCAGGGGATTCTAAATCCAGGGTGCCAAACACAACAAGAAGTTTTCAAATCAGGGGGATTCTGAATCCAGGGGGTTCTAAATCCACGCTCCCAAATAGGCCCTAATGAAACAACTTAATTATTTTTTCAAGATAAATAGATTTTTTCTTTCATTTTCTTACTTTAAAATAATACAATATACTATTGTTTCAGAAAAATGAAAATTTATGGCCACTTGATAAATCGCAACACTCATGAATATATAAATTTTCCACATTAATCAATAGGGAGAAAATTATATTTTACAATTAAAAAGATTTTTTATTTTTATATTTTAAATAATTAAAAATTTTGAATAAAGGAAAAGTTATGGCCAATTGATAGATTGGCCCTCATTGAAGAACATATCAAATTTGCACACATTCATTCTCAATTTCAGGGGTAAAAATGGGTACACAGGATTTCCCCAATTTCCGTCATTTTCCACTCAAATGTTAATTTCTTCACTATAAATCCATGTCAACGCATGAGAATCATGCATGAACATGAATTTCCATTGCGATCCTTGCTAACATTTGAAAAAGAAAAAAAAAAGAACTTCTATTAATCTTTTCTCACCTTTCTGTTCAAGCTAATCTCCTCTTCGAGTTGATTCAAGCTTTGATTCAATGAAAGGAAGAGAAGTGGTCGGAATCACCCAAGGAACCAAATCTTCAAAAAAAAATCCCACAATCTCCTGAATTTCCATCAAATCACAGAAGTATCGATGGTATCGGTGATGAAACCACCAATACCCAGCAACTTCTATTAAGGAATCTTACTAAAATATTGCCATGTCGATATTATCATGAAATATCTGCAATAATATTGAAAATATCAGCAACATTTGCAGCATTTTGATTAAAAGTAGTATTGATATCATTGACCTAACAATTTTGAAATTATTGGCTATGTTTTCCATAATATCACCAATATTTGGAACTTTGCACATGTGACACATGTTGCACAATTGGCACATGGGGCACATTTTGCACACGAGGCACTTAAAAGATGGGCGGTGGCACATATGGCACTTTAGGATGGACAGTGACACACACAGCACATGTGGCACATTGGCACATTTGGGTCAGTTGAAGATGGTCAGTGAAACATGTGGTGAACATGTAGAGGGTACTTAGTAGAGAGTTTCTCCCAAAATTCTTGAAAATAATGTTTCTTAAGTATGGGCAAAGAAATGAAAAGGAGCATTTTCTAAGAAATGGAAGGGGAATAGAAATGCTGTTTCCCAAAATTTTACAAAAGCAAATATCAGAAACATTGTTTCCACAGAAACGACGTTCCTCAATTTGTGTTTCAACAAATCCAAACCGGCTCCAACGGGAAGGGAGGGCTTTTGACTGTGGGAGTTGTTTCTTATAAATGTTCAGGTAAGGGGTTTTAAGGGAATGAAAACAAGTTTGGGGGCTTCCCAGTCCTAATATTGTTTTCTAGGGGCTTTTGGTAATTTCCCTTACATTTATGTCATTCACAAGATGGGAAATACTTTATCCATCATAAAATGTGCTAAGGCCCTTTGCTTGCCACTTAAAATGACTTCATCTCATTTTATTTAGCAATAATTATGTATTAGAGATCACAGTTTATATTAATTATGGGTTATCAAGATTATTTTAATCCTTGCCAAAAATATCATAACTGGTTAGCTAATTACTGTTAACTAATAATGAGATGAACTCATTTTTAAGTTTGAACCAAATAGGGCCTATAGGAACAATAAATGTCCATCAGAAACTTAGTTCATTTTTGTGCTCTACTAAGCAGCATGAGTCCTACATCACTTAAATGTCATCACAAAGATGTATCCAGCGGGAAGAACAGAATGAGCTTTTGGTAACGGTGAGTTACAAACATTCAAACACAAAGGGGACCATGAAGATTCTTATACAAAGGGCACTCTCGAATGCCAATGGGCAATAATCATCCTTTAATGCAGGCGCGACACAAGAACACCCATAAGATTGTGCAAGCTAATTTCCAAGACATACAACTCAAGACTTCTCTACAAGTCAGCCACCAAAAGAGTCCATGGTGCTCTGAAATCATACAATAATTAGTTAGAAAAATTGAAATTACTATGAGAGCATGTGAGCGGTCATGGGCCATGTAATGGCTCATTTGCTGAAATAATTCATGACAGATTCTCCCACCTGATTAAGTCAATGCCCTCATCAACATCTCGTGTTATATGCTTGACTCAATTGATAATTGCTACAACATTGCTTGTATTCCAAACCTGCTTCTGCACATGGAACTCACTCCCACTTCATCGAGTATTTTATCTAATTAGTAGTCCATGATCACACTTCATCTTCAACCTTCTTTGTAGATGAAGATGCAGTTTAAGTCTGCAAAAAATGATATTACTTCAAATTTTGCTTGAAAAAACAAGATTCTTAAATCATAATGGGAGTTGGTCTTTCAAGGATATCTTGCCATTCTTCTCAATGATGGGGAATAGTCAATCATGCTTCCAAACCCATCCATGTGAACCTTCCAAAAGACCTAAAGTTGGGTTTGTTGAGGCTTTGCAAAATCCCATCCCCTTCGTCAAAGTTCATGCACCTGCTTTTTTTTCTCAACATATTCTTTTGCTCTCTTGGAGAGTTTCTCCTGCTAGGTTCTCAGTGTTTGCTTCTCAATGCCACTTCTCAGTGAAGTTTTACACTATGGTTTGCTTCCTTTAATCTAATAATGCCTGGATAGCATGTCACTCATCATCCCAATGGATAGCTAAATAGGATTTGGTTTGTTACAAAGTTCTTCTACAAGCTGGAATTGAAGAGGGACACGTCAAGTAATCGGGCAAAAACTTATAGTTGACACTCATAAAAGTGACTCGGGTACTTTTCAAGAAATCTACGGATTCTTTCTGGCCATCGGTTTTGGTATGACTATTAGTAGAGAAGTTTAACTTAACACCTTGAAAACCTCTGTCCAAAACCTCCTAGACCCATCACAACAGTCTCAGCACACTCCCAATACTCCTTAATGTGTCTGATAGAGTGAGTTGCCTCCTCCCTGATACTCTGCACATCTTTCCAGCTTGCAACTCTTATTTTCTTCTGAATTTGCACTAGTCTAAGTCCTTCACACCTGGATGGGTCCAGGACTCATTCATGACTCGGGCAAGTCATCTCTGAGTCAAATGAATCCAGGTGCAACTACACCCAACCACCCAGTTGGTGACCGGGCTGAGTTGACACGACCAAGTCCCCAGTTGACCCACTGGTTTTGATGAACTATGGTAAGTAACTAAGTATAAATCCATTATGTGGTAATAGATAGTTTGATTTTCGCATGGAGAAAATTTTTCAAATTCAATGGAGAGTACCCTACTTCACACGAGACTTTAACACAGACTAGGATCTTAATGTTTTAGCCTAAAACCAGGATAGGACCATAATTAGAAAAACAGGCATTCATATAAACCAATGATAAAAATAAGTAGCATGATAGGTTTAAATTCAAAAGAACACAAGCAAAAGAGCAACCAATAAATTCGGCTCCAAAAAAATCAGTTAAAAAAATGGGATAATGTGGTGTGCTTCTAGAAAATTGGAATAAAAAAATATATATCCTATGCATGTTTTTTTGTTTGTGTGTGTGTGTGTCTGTGTGCATGTATATATGTGAAAATATCCCAATCAGACAAGGTTTGGTGGTATTGTTGGAGATGAATGTGGTAACACTTGGTTCGATTTCTTGGTCTGATTGGGATTAAGGACTAACTATGCTGAAGCAGTAGTGTTGCTTCAAGCAATTAAGGCAGTGGAGTTTGAGCTGTCCAGGATTATTGTGGAAGGTGATTCAAGTAATGATATTAGTTGGGCTAGGTCCAGTCACTGTCCGCGGGGGTTCGTAAATCTGATGGAGGTGGCACTGGACATGTTTGTTAATATTCCAGACTTCCAGTGACCTTCTCCCATGTTCAACGGGAGGCAAATGCAGAAGCAGAAGGGCTAGCTAAGGAAGGGAAGCGACTGTTGCTCTCTTCTAGCTGTGGACATGAGAAATGGCATGTGTAGTTGGTTATGTGCAGTTGGGAGCTGTGTTTGAATTCCTTTTCTTTCTCCTTTTTGCACCGCAGTTTTGAGCCTGATCGTTGTAGTTTCATTTCTGTTTCTTTCTTTTTCTAGCTTTGAGTTATCCATCAAGAAAAAGAAAGGTTTTCAAAACCAACTGATACATAAATCATACAACATGTCACTCATTTCACTAAATAGTGATGATTAGTTGAACTTTTATCCCAAAATATATATATATATGTACATTTATTTGCATATACTATGAAAACAAAAAAATTATAATCAACAAGCAGATACTTTTGGATGATGAGTGATGTGCTATCTCCAAACACTGGGAGAATAATACAAATCAAGACAAAAAGACATCACATACTTTAAAACATCTCAAATAAAAATTTGAATTGAGCATTGGCAAAACATACCACTTTAAAGAAGAGGACCACATCCATATACTGACATTTTACAGTCCAATACTGTTTTTGAGATGCTGACATTTTCTTTAAAGCATCAGGTGGTATGTAGAGGGTTCTCTTATTGTAGAGGGCATCACCTGGCCTTCTTCCATCGGCATCTCTAATCAATGAAGGGTCGAGCCACTCAAACTTACTGCCCGTTGTTTCACATACCACACCATTGATCTTGTTTTTTGTCCCTGAATCTTGCAGTAGCTTCATTCTTTTACTCGAATCCGGAAAATAAGTATCACGCTTATCACCAAAGTTATAAGCATCCTCTTGAATCCTCTTCAAGCGGGGAACAAGAGGCCGCATAGCAGGTGTTTCTGGCTCCAACACATCAGGGATGCTTTCAATATTTAAGGAACTCACTTGATCGTAACTACCATCAACTATAGAAACATTGTCCTTTGAGAGATGTTGAAAAGAAGTTCTCTGTTTCTGCAATCCTTGACTATCATCTAACTTGTTTGAGTATGAATAACTAACGAAAGCACCTTTACGTTGGTTCCTGCAAACGACTCAAAAAAGAAAATGTAATGTGTCCAATGTAGATGCAAATCTGCATGCTAAGCGAATGCAATCTTTTAATGTAGGATCACATTGTTAGATAGAAATATATGCACATGGTCAATTTCCTGAATAGACTAGCATATCTGAACTCCAACACAATAATTCCCACATTGTACAAAGAAATAGTAAAGCAACCTCCCATTCAATTTTCTAGCATAGCTTCCAGGAAATACAATCAAAAAGCTTATTTAAAAACTAACACATGAAGCACTATGATATCCCATAAGAAACAAATAGGGAGATGATAGGCACAACCAAGTATTACATACACTTTTTGAGGAAAAGGTAACAAAATTATTGTTTATACAAACAGAAAATATAGGAAAAAGTTTACCTTTCTCTATCAGTAAGGCTAAGGTCACATAAAGTATTCATAAAACTGCCCAGACCACATGAATTTCTTCTCTTTTGATCAATTACCACTCATGCATGCATTAGAAATAGTACCTGGACACTAGTTTCACATATTCGGTAGTTTTTAATTTAGATAATTCTCCCAGTGGGCTGTGAAGTTTATTCCGTTGTTTTGGTGAGTCAATCAAATGCGTTTATCAAAAAAAAAAGGTTAAGAAAGAATATATTACTTTTGTAACTAAGATTTTAGATCAAGACTAAGCCAACCTTTTGAAAGGTCCGGATAGGTGGGCCCAAAAGATCTAATGGTAACTACGCAATTTTGGGGACCTTCACAAAGCCGAAGATGGACAGCCCTCATCCAGTGATCCACCTACCTACTACGACAACAGAGAAGAGCTAATCACCTCTCTAATCCTACGGTTAGGATGGCCATCGAACATGATCAACGATTTAGATCATATAAAGGCAGCATAATGAATAATTGCGTATTTTCTCATTATTCCTCCTGATTTGAACATGGGGATTTTCTTAGATGTGTGCCTTTACCAAGGGAATGCCTTGCCTTTTATAAAGGGAGGAACCGTGAGGATTAGAAGGATTTTGGATAAGATGAGGCTTATCCCAATCACATCCAAACTCCCTGCCTCATCACAATCCTCTCTCATTTAAACCTGAATTCTAATTAGGTTTGGGTGAATGGTCTTCACCATAGGTTTGCTCCCTATAGGTGAGGGTTCGATTCCCCTCCTTGGCTTTACCCGGTACACGTGATTGTGGGTGATTGTGTGTATCCGCAAGGATTGGTCTCACTTCAAAAAAGAGGTGGGGACAACCTGTGTCTTCAAAAAAAAAAAAAAAAACTGAATTCTAATTAGAACTTAGAGAGAACCTGAAAATATTCCAAGGGGGAAAACCATGTGGGATCCACATCCACTAGTGGGTCGTGGGCCCATATCCAACATCTCCCCATTTATGTCGTGGGAGAGGCATAATGCAAATTGACCATTTAGCTCATCTCATAACAATCACACTAAAAGACTGTGATGAAAAGAATCACAAACATAGGACAAGCTGAAACACTATTGTCTTTTCACAGGTGTTTGAGTGAATACATGATTAGTACTCAATAACCAAACTTTATTATGCCCATTCTAGTCTGCATCAATGTTTGCAATATCAATACTATCAGCCGATATTATCGGTATCGCAGTCCAACGATACGAAACTCGTCGGAAGAAACTAAGAAATTTTTTATTGTGCGTAAATGTTCCAAAACAATCGAAAAATAATAAAAAATAATTTAAAAAAATAGGAAAACTTTCAACAGGGTGGATTTCCGTACCTGTAGAAGAGATTTCCCTGATTGGAAGCTGCATTTGGTGGGCCATTCAAATCGAAGCTCGCCATTCGAAGGTTAGGGTAAAGAAAATCTCCGATTCCCTTTTTTTTCTTTCTTCGAATAGATTTTTACTTGAAAATGGAAGTGATTTTGGAAGAAAATCTGAAAAAAATCAAAGAAATCTGGAGATTAGGGGAGAGAATTTTGGGGTTTTAGGGTTCCGGACGGCTGAAACCCTCTCTGCAATAAAAAATGGCTTCCAAGCCCTTTTTTATTGGGCTAAACGCACGCACATAAAGTTTCTGTGTTGGGATGATAGGTGGGGCCCACCGTGTTGTTTGTGAGAAATCAGCCATGTCCATCTGTTTTGCGAGCTCATTTTACGACATGTGACCAAAAATGAGGTTGATCAAAAGCTCAGGTAGGCCACACGAGAGGAAACATTAGGGATTCGGTGACTACCGTTGAAACATTTTTATGGCCACAACAGTTTCATATCAGGACAATTTTTTCATTTTTTCACTTCATCCCAATGGGAATGACCTGATAAACGGTTTGGATGGCATATAAACATCAAGGTGGAGCCCATGAAAGTTTCAACAGTAGGAAACTCTTTCCCCAGTTTCCCTCTAGTATGGCCCACTTGATTTTTGGATCCACCTCATTTTCGATCGAATATCCTAAAATGAGCATGTAGAATGGATGGACGGGGTGGATTTCTGAAAAACAACAAAGTGGGCCCCATCTAGTATCCCAGCGGAGGAACTTCTTGCAAAAGCCTTTCGCAGGAAGAGGCATCCTCACCTACGCATCTACGCACGTGCGCACCTTTGCACACATGTCATGGGCCTCCAATATGAATGGTCCATGTGATGCGGCATCTCATGAAACTCACAAGAACCAATTTTCACCTTGATATAAAACTCTAGTAAGCCATAGCAAAGAAAGAAGCAAATCAAGGGAGTAAACTGTTTTCTTTTTCCATGGCCAACCAAAGTTTTTGATCAAAGTAGAAGTTGGGACATAGGGGTTTCATGGGGTGCTGAATCACGTGGACCATTCAGATTTTGGAATAATATCACGTATGATGAATTATCAAAAAGTTTTCATGATAACTCGTATGCAACTGAGCATTTGGGTTGGCAAGAAATCCGCGTCTGGCATAGATTGGGAGTTGGAGATAGATGACGGTCCTGTCAAGGGCTCTATATGGCCCACCATGATATGTGTTTTATCTACACCGTCTATCCATTTTTATGAGTCATTTTAGGGCATGATCCCAAAATGTAGCCAGATATGAGGTTCAAATGGACCACACCAAAGAAGACAATGGTTTCAATGGTGGCGTCATTATTCCCACTGTTTTGTCGTAATGTGGTCCACTTGATCTCTAGATCTGCCCCATTTTTTGGTTCGTGATTTAAAATTATCCAAAAAAATGAATGAACGGCATGAATACAATGGATGGGGCCCACACAATCTACCTCTTTTTTTGAGCCAAGACCAATAAAAAAGTAAAGACGTGCAGGTGAGATTCGGACTCACCCAAGACAGTGCAGCCTTTAATGCGGCCCACCTTAATGCATGTATTCTTTATCCTCGTCATTCATCCATTTTTTCAAATCATTTTAGTGTATTATCAAAAAAAAAAAAAAAAAAAAAATTTGAAGTACATCCAATTATCAAGTGAACCATACCAAAGGAAAAAGTTAAGTGGTGATTGACTATTAATGGGCTACAAAAGTTTTGGATCGATCATATATTTGTTTTTTCCTTTCATCTAGGCTTATGTGAACTTATCAACATATTGGATGGTAAATAACACTACAAAAACATTAAGGTGAGTCGTAAGAAGGTTTTAATGGTAGGGACTTTAATCAATACTCTTTCTTATGGCATGGTCCACTAGATAATTGGATCTGCTTCATTTTTGGGATGGTACCGTAAATTAAGGTGGCAAAATAAATGGACGGTGTGGATATACATGTCTTAATACATTTATAAATGTTATGCATTATATTTGAATATGGTTGTCTTAGTTCAATCAGGCAACGCAAACTTAAGCTCCTATAGAAAGGAAACATATTGTGTGCACTTGTTTTTAAGATGTTATGATTTAAAAGTGTGTATTAATATCTTTTTTAAGAATACCTGAAATTTCATTGAAAAATTCAATCATTTTTCCAATGTTTCCCAAAAATTGCGATAAATTATGCGATACAAACGATATATCCCGTGCAATAACCGATATGTATCTGTATCCCAAGGGTGCGATACATTGCACGATACCGATATTTCGAACACTGGTCTGCATAACAAGACCGAATGGGGTTGACTCTCGATTTGGAGTACTCGACCAACATACGCGCTTATCCAACTTTTCAAGTTTCTTTATAAAACTCAGTTTTTTGCAAACATTGATTTTTTTAATAATAATAATAATAATAATAACCAAACCTTTAAAGTAATAGCATACTAGATATACTTTTCGAAAGAATATTGTTTGCAAAAATATTTGCAAAACCTATCTAAACTTGATTCTATTGGCGGATATGTCTTCAAGTGCATATTAATAATTCCAAAAACTTAATGTAGTTGTTGTAAAGTCTATCCCACGCATACATGTAATTAGGAATTAACCAAGCCACTTTCCTAGCATAACCAAGTTTAGCCCAATCTACAAACCTTCGTCATCGTATACTAAAGTAGCAACACTCAATCTTGTTATCCTATAGACAAGAGGAGAGTAGCTAAGAGCCCAAAAGAGTCACTTACGAGACTGGCTACTCACATGATATAATGATTGGATCAATCAAGGCATTCGTAAGTAATAAGTCTACATACATGGCTACAATCCATGCCATTAAGCATATGTCAAGTTCAAAATACACAAGTCATCGTGTGTGAGGTATAACTCATCTCATTCCCTCACGACTTGACTTCTTTATCGAGCCATAACATTAATAATGTAGAAGAGCAATACATCAGATATGTTATTTTGACTTTGCTTAGTCTTATCTTCAGTTTTTAGGATAAAAAAACAAATGCTACATTTCATCACTCATATCCCCATCCCCTATTCTTCGAAATAGAAGATGGTTCACACCTTGTATGAAGATCACCCCAATTATACCTCTTATACATGTGAGTAGATGACCGATCTGTCAACAAAGAGATACCTCAAGCTCTTAAGACAAATGCCAATGATATACATACCTAGTCAAAAATTGTGCGCAATACAAGACAAAGTGAATGATCATTGATTAATGAGAGATAAAAGGTACATTATAAAAGATAGAGGTACACAACTACATCACTCGAGCCACTTTAAATCATATCTACCTTATGTGAACCTGGTATAGACCTCTAATTATAAATTTTATCACTTGATCTGCAAACATCTCTTCAATGGGGATGTAGCTAAGGAGAACCTTTTTATCCCTCACTTGCTTAGAACGTAATGATACTTGATATCAACATGACGGGACTTTTGATGCTATTTAGGATCCTTCAACAAGTCAACAACTGAGCTATTATCTATCCTCAACAACACAAGCTCACAAATGCCCTGTACATGACCTAAACTTTATAAGATTCTTAGGACCCATACACCCTTAAACAGCAACACATCATGCAATGTACTAGGCCTTCTTGAATGAAATGATTGTGGATGTTTGTTTCTTGCTTGACCATGAGATAGCACCCCCTCCAAGCAAAAATACATTGCCTGAAATTGACTTCCCCTCATCAAGTCATTACCTCAAGCTGCATCAAAAAATCCCTAAGTTGGAGATTCATGCCTTCATAATACAACATCAAGTCCTTAGTTCCTTTGAGATTGCACAATATACATTTGACAGCTTGCTAATGAGACTGCCACGATTTATTCTCGTAATCGCTAAATATGCCAACTCCATAACTAATATATAGTTTAGTGCATGCGTTAAGCTACCTGTTGCACTCACATAAGGTATTGAAGGCAGCCGATTTCTCCACATCAGTCTGGGGACACGACTTCATGTCTAGCTTGATAGTCTTCTCCATAAGGGTTTCAATAGGTTTTGAGTTTTTGATCCCAAACTGCTCTTAAGATTTTATGTATGTAGATAGCTTAAGACAAACCCAATAACCACTTATGATAGTCCTTGATAATCTTCACTCCGAGAATAAAGTTCGTTTCACCAAGATTTTTCATCCCAAAGTTCAAGAAAAGACAATCTTTAATTGCGATCAATAATTGCATATCATTAGTAGTTGTTCACAACCCCAAGTGTAGGATCGCAATGTACTAATAACTCAATGAGACTGAGGTCGAATCCACATGGACTAAACTTGTACATATTCTGAAAATAACTAGAACTAGAACTAAAAAAAGATCAAAATTGAAATCTAGAATAGTTAAGAATAATTGTGAATGAATTATCAATAATCAAAAGGGAACTAGAGCGCCAAGGATCCACTTATAGCTATTAGGATACTACTTCACTTGATTCAATAAACACAACTACAATCGAAGTCCTATCCTATCTAGCTGGAAGATAAGCAATTAAAGCATCATCTGAACTTCTCATTGAATTAGTTCACACATGAAGGAGTATTGTGATAATCGGAAGGGAATTCATTCATCCGCCATGCCCAAGAGACAAGGGTGAATCACGAATTTCAACAATCTCACAATCTCAAAATAGAAAAGAAGATATTCAATGCTATTGCAGCGTCTATTGTAATTGGAGTCACAACAAACCATAGAAAATTGAAAATATTCCTTAAATTTGAACTAGAAGTGAATGAAGTTCAACATAAACAAGAATCAAAGTAAGAAAAACATCCAAACAAACTACGAGCTTCACCTCTTAGCCCTAGCTAAGAGATCTAGCCAACCAAAGACATGATTGAACTAAAAACTCTTAAACAAAGTATAAAAACTAACTAGAAGAGGAAGATTGGGGAAGCAAGAAGGACTCCTTGAAGTTCTCCAACACCTTGCTCCACTCTTCCAACCCTAATTTGTGCTTAGAAACAAGTAAGAGACCCATATTTATAGCATTTGCTTGGACCAACTTTGAAACCACCTCAAATTTACATAAAAAGTTACGCTTCGGTTGGACCAAAGTTGGGTTCGATCGGACCAAATTAAATCTGAAAATCTTACTCTCTCGCTAGACAATTCTGCGCGATTTCGGTTGGACCGAAGTTGGCTTCAGTCGAACCGAATTAAGGCTGAAAATTATGCTTCTCGCTAGACTGTTTTACGCGATTTCGGTCAGACCAAAGGCTATTTCAGGACATTTCTGTTTTAGACTCAGAATTCCAGAATATGTTTTTCAGGAATATGTGTTTTTAGGATTCTTTTTCTTCACTTCAAATCTTTGATTCTCTTCATTCCTCACTTAGTTTCCTTGGATATTTGGCATGTTAGTTTCCTTGGATATTTGGCATGTGAATTCTTCATTAATGACTTTCAAATCTCTAAATCTTCATTTAGTAATCTTTTAAGCATAAATCTTCCTTTTAGCATCAAGTTCACCTTAAGCTCTCGAAATCACCTCGCACATGAAAACATGCATAATTAGATCGATTAAACACTATCATGTTTATAAAACCAAGTATAAATAGAAGGAAATATGCAATATTTCACACTCAACAATAGCTAGTAAGATATTTACAAAAAGAGAATATCAAAAAATAAACAAAAATCTTCCAAACCACTTCACATAAACACAATGACCTTCTTCACTCATTGTGAATCTAAAGGTGGTAATGGCCAAGTGAAACCTCATGTAACACAACCTTGAAGATTACTTTAGCCCATAGATTCCAACAACTTACAGACTTTCTTTGAGTTATTTCATCTACATATCCATAGGTTGTTCCATTTATTTTTCTTCATTTAGATTACCATTTAAAAATGCAGACTTTACATCCATCCAATACAACTCTATGTCGAAACTTACGACAATGGAAGAAGACATCCAATGACATATGTTTTGTTTGTGGAAACACTAACGATTTAAGGATGGTTTC
Source organism: Magnolia kwangsiensis (assembly GCA_037074715.1). Lineage (NCBI taxonomy): Eukaryota > Viridiplantae > Streptophyta > Magnoliopsida > Magnoliales > Magnoliaceae > Magnolia > Magnolia kwangsiensis. The sequence goes on along the minus strand of CM073571.1, from coordinate 46,593,359 downwards.
TATTCTTATTTTTTCTTTCTCGTTTCTTACACCTTTAGGTCATCTCCTAAAAGTCCTCCACTTGCAAGTCTTTACTACAAAGGCCATGGGTTCACCAAACTAAATAGCATTCATTTTGACCTCACATACCAAGTGGTCACAAAAAGTCTCTAAACCAATGTTGTCAAATCGCTTAGGCAGTCATAAGCGATCCATCATATGAGATTGCTTATGCGATCGCGTAAGTGATCGAACATGATGTTTTTTTTTTGAAAAAAAAATTTTAAAAATGCGTAAATTTTTTCCAAAAAGGCTATAAATACCGCAATTTGGTTTTGTTATATGTTTCAATCTAATTTGTATACTACCTAAGCATAATAAGCTAATAAACATTAACCACTAGATGTCAAATAAAAAATAAAAAATTAACAAGTCAACTAATTAATAAAAATTTAATAATTTTATTGATAAATGAAATCTTAGTGGTGTTTAAGTAAAGACTACTATAGTATATGCATAATACATTACTTACAAATAACAATTAAAACTTAAAAGTGACACTTACAAGTTACAACTTAGAAATTACAAATTATCATTACATGTATACAAAATGTACAAACTACTAGTCTACTATATACATAGATCCTTCTCACATTGTGGCACATCACCACCATCACCATCGTCAGAGTCATCTACTTCTTCTACATACACTTCTTTTGTTTCTTCATCATTTGCCCACACAAGTTGCTCATGTACGTCTAACGGTCAAGCATCTTCTTCGATCTCAATATCATCTTCTTGTCCTTGACTACTACTAGACCTCGTGCTACTGCTTGCCCCTCTTCTCCGCCTTTGAGAACCTTCACCATGTGCCAATCCATAAGCAGTGTCTTCAACTTGGGCCCATGTAAGGGTCTCACCTGCAAAGATTGGATCCACATTCTCCACAAGCTACTCACGATCAGCCTCCAAATCATTTAGGCTAAAGGATCATAAAATCCAAGCTTTTCTCGCATAGGCTGGAATCTTTCCTAAAGCTTCTAGTTATACTGGACGAAGACCAAATCATTGAGTTTCTTTTGTTCAAGACGATTTCTTTTTTTCGCGTGAATATGTATAACATTTAGTAATTTCAATTAAAAGTGAACTAGCAATTTAGCATTGAAACTGAAAGTGAATTATAGAACTTTCAAGTTTTCAACCTACTGACTTGAATGTACTTTAGTTGCACTCACTATCACTCGCAGAACACGTAAGGCCAAGAATTCACATGGCCAGCTTTTGTAGTGTTAGATCCCTCCTAGTCGGGTCAACTCCATACATGAACCACTAGTCAGTTGTGCAAATAAGTCTAAGTTGGACACTCGCTTATACTTCTTACAATGTAAGTTGAAACTTCACAGAAGTGCATACTTAGCAATTTCATACTTCTACGCCCAATAACAAAGTCTCTTAAGAAAATCCCTGCACTCTTCATGTAGAAGTCCAGCTCTTGAGAAATTCTAACATGTTCTTGTTTATCTGGAATCATTCTTTCCAAAACGTCAAAAAATCTGATTATATGCATTGTCGATGTATAGTCTGATCAATGGCCACAAAGAATATGACCGGATTAAGAATGTAGGCAGCCAAATACAATAGCGATGGCATTTGGCTATTGCTTCGAACATACATCTCATAGGTGGCTTTTCATCACTATTCGCCAATCGCAACACACTTACTAAGGATTCTAATGACTTGGCCTTTATCACTTAATTCCAAAATAATTGAGAAAGAATGATTTGTTGGACTTTCTTTCAGCCTCCTTTGACCAAGGCCCATTATTCCAATCACCCAACACTACAAAGGTTCTAAGTTCAACTTTGTTTGGATGTAACATTTATAGTGTTAAGAAAGTTGTTGCAAATCAGATCACGACTAGACGAAGCAAATTACACATAAGGTGGCTTCTCATATGACGGAGAAGAAAGGCATTCTTGTACATAAAAAGTATGATTCTCCTAGCCCTAGCAACGACGTTAAGATACACCTACCTACATCTCCTAACACTAAATAAATACGATGTGCCACGCACGGAGTCCAAAATAAGTGTTACTCTTCTCCATAAGAAGCCGACCTGCGACAAAATAACTAGCTACGTTGTCCGTGATAACTTGGACAATATATTCCTCTCCTACCTCTTCAACTTCACTATCTAACAATCTAAATAAATAATCTACCATGTGGGAATGGGTCGATGCATTCACGGGCTTGAAACACATTGTCCCAATAGGACAATTAACAAGAAAAATTATCAATGTTAGGCCGAATCTATCGGTCCATCCATCGGCCATTAATATACAACTATAGATTTGCCAACTTCTTTTTTATTCGGAGATAAAGTTTCTAGTAAACTGAACCTCCTTTTTAGGGCAATTCTCCCTCACTTCATAATAAGGGAGTTTCAAGCCAGGTCCAAATTGACCTATAGCTTCAACCATTACCTTAAAACTCTTCATCTTTGTTGTGTTGAAAGCTACGCCAGCTTGATATAACCACTTGCAATATACTAAATCATGGTTTTTCTATCCTTCTACTTGTAGAAGTTTCCCAAACTAGTTTGGAGGGGTCCTTTGCCCTTACCCTTTGGTCAAACACATCTTCGGAATGTGGTCTACACCAGCTATCCAAAGGCCCCTACCCATGGGTTCTTTTGGTCGTCAATTTATATTGCCCCATGGATATAGGTGGTGTAGAAGCATCCAAATCTACAACATCAATGTCCTCATAAGCTTCTCTCTCCATAAATTCTTCTTGAATAACCGTTGTGTCACGTCTTGTTCAAGCATGCTTGTCCATGTACTCCATGATTTCCTTACGAATCTCTGGAGTAACATTGGGACATGCTCTTGCATTTGATCCTGATGCGTGCACATGCCAATACCAAATTTACAAATCCGCACAAATCACATACTATCTAGGACTTTTCACTGGCACTTCGATAGTGCATGTACTTCTAACACAAGTCATTTAACTTCGGTTTCAAAGAAGAAGAATGGGAAAAAGACATGATGTTGACACTTGATAAGTTGTATTCAACTCAAGCAAGTATTAAGTAGTGTATGAGTAATTAGTTACTAACTACCTACTAATTAGTAAGCACTAAGTACTAAATAGTAAATATTAATGTAGATGTCTACTATTACTATACAAGTGAGGGAGAGGGAGAGAACGTCTCACTATAGTGATTGGTTGGGGTGGGGGGGGGGGGGGGAGGACTTTAGAGTTGAACGTGAGAAAAGAAATCTTCGAGTGAAGTCTTAAACCTTCAAATCTTGGATCTTCAAATGAAGTCTTGAGCTTGAACCTCTCTTGAAGCAATCTTGAAATCTTGAAGTCTTCAAATCTAGTGTCTAAAGTCTTAAATCTTGATAAAAGAAATGAATAAGAATGATACACTACACGATACAATATACAATTTACAAATAAATATAATAGTCAATAAAATAAAATAATGTTGGCTGACTCTTTGAGTCTTGAGTTAATTTGAGTCTTTTGAGTCTCGACTCTCGAGTCTTGACTATTGGAGATTAAAAATAGAATGCTAATGAAAGAAAGATTGAGATTAGAATAGAGAATGAGAATGAGAGAAAGAATTTGAGATAAAGAAAGCAAAAGCAGGAGATAGGGAGATGAGATGAGACTTGAGAGGATAAAGAAAGTAAAGGAATAGAAGAGAGAATGAGAAATATAGATAGAAAATAGATTAGAGAGAGGAAAGAGAGTGAACAAGATAATAAGAGAGATTAGAATAAGGGATTGAGGATTGTTTCTTATCTTCATGACTATTGCTTCTTGCTTCTTTGCTTCAAGCCTTCAAGTGAAACTATAAAAGAGAGAATGAGAGTGTTTAGGGCTTTAGGTTTTAGAATGCTTAAAATGAGAGAGGGTATTTGAGAGTTTTAGTGAAAGTATAATCCCAATGGAGAGGGGGCGAAGTGCCTTTTTATAGAGAAAAAAACCAGATTCCAAAAGAAAACAAATTTAAGTCCAACGGTCATATTTCTAACCATTGGACATTGTGATCACATATGCCATTATGCAATCATATGCGATAGCATAAGGCGATATGCTTATGTGATCGCTTTTGACAACATTGCTCGCTTTTTTAAAAAAAGTTTTGGATCAAGCTGATATTTATTTTTATTTTTTTAACACACGTACACACACTCACGCCGTAGTGGGATTTCACCACCTATGGATACTCGAACCCTTGACCGGATGTTGAAACTCCTAGGAGTCTACCACCGGAGCAAGAGTAAGGATCCAAACTAACTTGTGTTGACAACATTGCTCTAAACATTGTGATAAATTTTGTGATCAGGCAAGGAGGGTGCATTGCAATGATCTTCTGATTTGCCATTCAATTTCCACATGGCATTCCTCAGATCACGCATCATTTGCCCCATCTTTCTGATATGATCCTTAATGGTACGACCAACTAGCATTCCATATTTCTGGAACTTCAATTCCATTGCCCTAACACGTGTACCTAACTTCTTTGCTTATGCATTAGCCAGTGCATCGCACATCTCCTTAGCGGACTCATACACGTCATATGTATGTATGAGATCCTTGTACAATGTACTCAATAAGATGTTATGGGCTAAGCGATTCTCCTTACGCCACTTATTGTGACAATTTATCGCAACCCCAATGTATTTTGTAACAGTAATGGTAGTCGGAACCACCACCACCGTTACCTTCATGATACAAGCTGGTAGTTATAGCCCTCATAACGGCCATTACAATCTTTTTTTTATTGAAAAACAAAACCCAAAAAACCTGTATCACCCTATCATAGACCGTTACGGCCTTTATGTGTGGCATAACAGGCCATTACGGGGGTTGTAACGGCCTTCACGAGTCATTTTCTCCATAATGACGATTACAACCTTTACGACTCCGTAACTTGTGACGGTTGTTACCGTTACCTTTACATAACGGCATTTACGGCCCCATAACAACCGTTACGGCACACCATGAGCCCCATAGTAAACTGGGTAACCATCTAAAGTAAGTTCCTCCTAAACTGCATCCAACATGGGAAATGTCATCCTCATCTAGAAGGGTTCTCACAACACAAGACCAGTCATCCTAGTTGTTACCATCAAACCTTTGACCGTTATGTTGTTAAGCGACAAAAAACTTTGGTAGCCATCTATACATCCCAAAAGTATCACTACTTAACTAAAGTTATGATCAAGCGTACTAACACTAATCATCAACAATTCTACATGTTATGAAAATCTCCTTGTTACATAAGTAATTCGTCCATCTCCACATACCCAAAGTAAGCGGTGCATAATAATCTTTATTTTTAGAGATGAAGATATTTTACTAAAAACTCGCTAAAAGGCAAGAAAAGAATACAAGAGAACAAAAGGAAAAAAAAAAAAAACGAAACGCCCAAAAGAGACCCTAATCTGATTTGACAAGGGCAGCCCAATTCCCCAACAAAAACTCAATTCTAGCAATCACCTTAGTAGCCTCGACACAGCGGTTGTCGAAACACCGTTGGTTCCTAGCCCCAAATAGACCACATCACTGCCATAAGAGTGAGCCTCCACTTAGCTTTCCCTCCTTTGCCAACTCCGCCCCCATGCCAAACCCAAAACAAATCCTCCACGCATTTCGGCATTGCTCAAGCCATGCTAAACCCGATAAGAAAATTACTCCACACCTTCGCCGCAAAGGAGCAATGAATGAAAAGGTGATCAATTGACTCTCCATCTTCCATACACAAATGATAGGGAGGATAAAGGCCCTTCTCTGCAGATTATCAATGGTGAGGATCCTTTTTCCTTCCCACCAATCACACAAAGGCAGAGACATGAGGAGGTGCCCAGTACGACCACTAGTAATAAGGTGCCAACAAGCCAAGGTTAGAAGCCCCTATCGAGTAGACTAACAACTTTACCGAGAATAGGCCATTGGAGCTCTTAACCCAAATCATCAAGTCCTCTTGGTCGGCTAAAATAACTTCCAAAAGGGTCATCAGGAGTTGCACCAAATCACCCTCTTCACTTTCCAAGGGACTTCTGCGACAAGGCGGAGCCCAAACCACTGAAATCCTTGATAAGGAGAAGCAATCTACCACCAGAATAGATCAATCAGTGGCTATGCGAGCGATGCTAGGAAACTAGTTTGCTAGCAATTGGTCTCTGCACCACACATCCTCTCAGAAGCAAAACCGTCAGTCATTTGTCTCTTAAGAATGCAACACCCTGCCAAACCATGGATTTGGTAAACACCATAGCTTTCCAAATGGCAGAGGCCCTATATAGAGATGAATGCTTGGTGTACCACCCTTCCTCGTAGGTCCCATACCTATGTGCAATCAGCTCCCTCCACAACTTGCCCCTCTTTGTCCCAAATCTCCATATCCATTTTCCTAGCAAAGCGGAATTCACAGCTGCTAATGGTTTTATACCAACTCCTCCATCCTTATACAGCTTACAAACCTCATCATAGGCTAGGATCTTGGCCTAACCCCCCTTGTGGGCCCCATTTCACATGGGCTCCGCTTCACACGAGCGATCCGCCTCACACGGGTGGGGCCCGCCGTCTCGATCACTGTCCCATAGATGTAAAGGCAACTTCCATATGCATATAGGAAGACCAAGATAAGTAGAAGGAAAAGCACCCTTCTTGCATCCAAAGATCTCTGCTAATTTGCGAAGCTTGATATCTCCCACATTGATCCCAAGAAGTTTGAACTTTGCAATATTAATCTTAAGGGCTTGAAACTTATTCAAAGCAAACTGATAGCTTCCGAAGATTATCCACTCCCAATTCGCTAACCTCACAAAAGAGCAAAGTATCATCTACATACTGAAGATAACATATCCAAGTCCCTTCACCTACGACTTTGAATCCGCTAAAGAAACCGTTGTTTGCTCATTTACTTAGCATCCTGTTCAGGGCCTCTCCTATCACCACAAATAAATAAGGCGACCAAAGGTCCCCTTGCCTCAAGCCATAGGAAGCTTTAAAATAACCTTTGGGAGATTCGTTAACCAAAATAGAAAAAGGAAGGTGACTGAACACATGTTCTAATCCACCCTCTCCATTTCGCCCCATGTCCCAGCCTACCAAGCATGTAGTCCAATAAGTCTCAATCGATCTAGTCATAAGCCTTCTCAAAATCAAGCTTGCACGCTTGACCACCATTCTTTTCTTTGTATCTGTAATCAATGCACTCATGTGCCAGACACTATCCAAAATCTGGTGGCCCGCAACAAATGCTGATTGGTTTTCAGAAATAATTCCGATGAGAACCCCGCTAAATCAAACAACCAACACCTTTGCCAAAATCTGATAAGGACCTCCAATAAGACTAATGGGATTGAAGTCTTTAAGGCAAACAGCCCCTTCCACTTTCAGAATAAGTATTATAAAAGTAGCCCCCATCTCCGCCGATAATTTGCTGCTCTCAGAAAATTCAGCCACGAAGTCCTTCACATCCTTCTTGATGACATACCAGAATTGTTGAAATAATAAAATGGGGAAGCCATCCGAGATTGGGGCCTTATCCCCACACAAGGGCAGTCACCACTTCGTCTTCAGAAATTGGCCTTTCCAACACTTCCGCTTCTTCAGAATATATATATATATATATATATATATATATATATATATATATATATATATATATATATATATATATATATATATAAAAATCAAACTAAAGGTTATCCAACCTAGGCTTCTCATGGTCATCAACAGAAAGCAACCCCTTAAAGAACTCAACTATGGTATTATGGATGCGGCCTTTGGCCGAAGTTTTCTTCCCTCTCTAAGCAAGCAATTTTGTTGGCTCGAGCCCTGGCACTCGCAATATTATGAAAATAACATGTATTCTTGTCTCCCTCCTTCAGTCTCTTCTCCTCCTTGGCCTTCTGCTCTAGCCTTTGAGAAAAAACTCTCTTCTCACCCTATCTTCGACAGACAGCCATTCCCCTTCTTCCAGTATGTCGAGAGCACGGATTTCTTCCGAAAGCAATTCAAACTCAACCTCTCGCCGCCCCCACCAACTCTTTATTCCATCTTTTCATATTGTCTTTCAACAATTTCAGCTTCTTATATGGCATGAAACCAGCATACTCTTCCGCTTAAAAAGAAAGAAGCCCACAATTCGTCCGTCTTCTGAGTAAAATCGTTCACTTACAGCCATGTTGCTTCAAATCTGAAAGGATTCGGGCCCCAAACTATTTCAGATACTTCGAGCACGTTCGAGAGTATTGGTGTTCCTACATCGCACATTCCACTACCAATCGTGATTTTTGTCACTCCCTCCTCACCCACCTCCTCAACATCAATATCTTCCTAACACGTGTCTATCTATAGATCATGTACTCTAATGGTTAAACGATCTCGTGCTCCTACATCCACATCCTGCCGACTTCCATGGCCTTCGTCAATCGCCTTCCCTTCGCGAGCTCTCAAAGAGGCGCCCCAACAAGGGACAGGAACCCCTGGTTGCTCCCCTTGCACCCACAAAGAGAACCTCTTGTTTCCGAGCAACACCAAAACAAATGGAGGCTCTGGGACTCCCTTCTTTCGCCTTACACACACCCGGATGACACTCATCTCTTATCCAAACTCCGTGGCCAAGTCGATCTGTTGTACTTCCCTCAAACAGGAGGCAATCACTGGGAAAAAGGCAGGGTCCCAGAGCTCCAGCGACACTCAACAAATGAGAGACCAAGCGTCCTCAACCCTGAAGACAAAGAACTCCCATCTCTAGATCCGGGTGATTGGGCCTTCCTTGTGGATCGCTACGGCCATGAAGATACAGTAGAGAATGATTTGATGATAATAATGTGAAGAAAAGAGGAGAAGATTAAGAGAGGGAGGAGAGTTTGGGAAAGATGTTGTGTTAGGCTTACACACAATATTTTATTCTAATAGAGCATATAGTACACCGCAGGAGAAGAAGAAAGTGTGCACATGCACTCACAATAAAAGGGCCACTACTAACGTGCCACTACTAACCACATACACAATACACTAGCATTTTCTAAACTCCCCTCAAGTTGGAGCATAGATGTTGATCATGCCCAACTTATCACGAACACAATAAAGAGCATCTCGACTCGAGGACTTTGTAAGAACATTAAGAAGTTGATCCCCAGATCGAACAAAAGGAGTGACGATTTCCTTAGAAGCAACTTTCTCCCGAATAAAATGACAATCGACCTCAATATGTTTGGTTCGCTCGTGGAAAACCGGATTGTGAGCAATTTGAATGGCCGCTTGGTTGTCATAGTGAAGAAGAACATGATCCGAAAGAGGATAGCCAAGTTCTTCAAGAAGGTTGCGAAGCCACACGAGCGCACACGTCACATGAGCCATAGCACGATATTTTGCTTCAACCAAAGACCGGACAACAACCGGTTGCTTTTTGCTCTTCCATGTTATGAGATTGCCACCTAAAAAGGTACAGAAGCCGAATGTAGAGCAGCGATCATAAGTACTACCTGCACAATCCGCATCGGAATAGCTAGAAAGATGAAGATGACCATGCAACTGAAAGCGGGGGCCAAGACCCACGGCTAATTTTAGATACCGAAGTATGCGGGAGACAGCTGTAAGATGGGAAGTACGAGGAGCTTGCATGAATTGGCTAACAACGCCCACCTCAAATGAGAGTTCTGGGTGAGTAATAGTCAGGTAAATAAGTCGGCCTACAAGTCATCGATGCATTACGGGATCAGTAAGGAGAGCACCATCATTTGGTCGAAGCTTCTGCGAAGTATCCATAGGAGTGGTAGCAGGCTTCCACCCTAACATGCCGGTCTCCATGAGAAGATCGAGCGCATATTTTCATTGTGACTAGACCAATCTAGACGATGAGCGACCAACTTCATTTCCGATGAAATAACGAAGAGGACCAAGATCCTTAATCTCAAATTTGGTCTTCAAAAATTCTTTGACCTCCCTCATTCCAACAAAATCACTACCGAACAGAACAATATCATCCACATAAATAATGAAAATCATAATGCTCGTCAATCGACGACATATAAAGAGAAAATGATCGGCATGACTGCAAACAAAGCCGAACTCCAAGAGAGCATGACTGAATTTTTCGAACCATGCACGTGGGGATTGTTTGAGTTCATAAAGAGCCTTCTTCAACTGGCATACAAGTGCGGGGTTGTGAGAAGCAACAAAGTCAAGATGTTGATGCATGTAAACTTCTTCTGCAAGGTCCTCATGGAGAAATGCATTCTTAACATCAAGTTAAAACGATGGCCATGATAAATTAACAGCCAAGGAGATCACAACGCGAATCGAATTAAGCTTAGCCACCAAAGAGAATATCTCGAAGTAATCCACACCACGAGTCTATGTGTAACCCTTAGCAATAAGACGGGCTTTATAGCGCTCAATGGAGCCATCTGGAAGAAACTTCATCGTATAAACCCATCGACCTCTAATGTCTGTATGTATCACCTCTAATAGACTTACACTCCTGGTTGCACCTTTCTTTTTAGTTAGTCTGTTTTCCTTTTATGCAATCAATACATACTTTATAGTCAAAGAAATCTAGATAAAGCAAAATTCCTTCTCGCACAAGCCTGTCTAATCTCTCATGAGATATATGGCCTAGCCGCCTGTGCCACAACAGGGAGGAATTCTCATAGTCTAGCCTTCGCTTAAATCTCACTTTATTTCCATGCAAGGTATTAATACTATAGATGTGAGAGGCAATCAAGTCTAACTGGTATAAATTGTTTACTATAGAGTCGGTCCCAACTTTAATCGAATTAAAATAAATACTAAAGCTTTTATTCCCAAAGTGAAATGAATATCCCAACTTATCCAAACAGGAAATTGAAACTAAATTGCGTCTTATGGACGGCACACAATGCATCTATTAAATCCAAAAAATAACCAAGCTTCAACTTAAACCTATAAACTCCTATTGCCTCCACGTCAACCTTGACACCATTGCCTATGTATATTGAGCGCTCTGCATCAGTTGGTGGCCTGGCCTGTAGTAATTCCTGCATAGAAGTGCATATGTGAATAGTAGTTCCTGAATCTATCCACTAGGAATCCGCTAACACATCGGTTAGATTAGATTCAAAACAGACAAGAACAGAATGATTACCTTTCTTTATGAGCCAATTCCTAAACCCTTCGCAGTCTTTCTTTATATGACCCGTCTTTTTGCAAAAGAAGCACGGTTTATCTTTAACCCGTTTGCGTTTTGATCCATTTCCATATTGATTCTCATGGTTTCCATATGGAGGACCAGAGAATCCATTATTAGAACCTTGTTTCCTTTTTCCTTTTACCTTTATTCCCTTGCCCATGCTCATGTCCTAAGGTGACAATATTAACATTTTGAACTTTGACCATCTGCTTGATCCTGTCTTCTTTTTTGACACACTGAGTGATAAGTTCATCCAATGTCCACATGTCCTTTAGAGTGTTATAATTTACCAGGAACGTGCCGAATTGGAGAGGTAGGTTGTTCATAATCAAATGAACTAGTTGATCATCAGTGAGAACAAACCCTAGAGAACAGATCTTAGAAACAACCTCGATCTGCTCTACAATGTATTCATGGATATTGCATTTTCTGTCGTAGGATGAGCGAGTCAATTTATTCAAAAGAATGCCTACTTCAAACTTATCAGATTTCTTGAATCGTTTTCCCATTTCAGTCCGAAAAGTTTTAGCCTTATCTATTTCAGGCATGGCACCCTTCATCGATTCAAAAATCGAATACTTAATGACTTTCAAGCATGTATCATTTGATCTAAACCATGCCTCTTATCGATTATATTCTGCTTCAGTGGCATTATCAGATGGTTTTGGTGGTTCTGGTGTTATCAGGACAAGATCTAATTGAAGGCAGCCCAGTACAACTTCAATGGTGTTCTTCCATTGAGCATAATTAGACCCATTTAGGGCAGGAACTTGATGTGTACTAGTTGGAATTAAGACTGAAATAGAAGAGAAATATATATTTACTCAAATCAGTTCATTATTTCATAAAGCAATTTATGAATGTAAACAAAATATTAGGCAAAGTTAATCAATTCGATTGCTAAGAGAGGCATCAACTGAATCATCCAAGATAACGATGGGCCCAACCATCTCATCCTGGTGAGAATTTGTTACATCATCATCATTCTTTCTGTGGGCGGTAATAATAACATGTTAGCGATCCTCCTAAACATGAAGCTAAGTGATGTCAATAATGTAAAGATGAGAAACTCAACACTTGTGGGTGAGATGAGTCTTTAAACCTTACATTACCAACATCATTTACTTCACTCGTTCATGTGACTGTCAAACGGTAATCGTCTGTGTTTTCGTTACCGTATATATGAAAACGTGAACGCAATTGTATACAATCCACCTTATCCCAATGTTACAAGTCTGTATTTGTAAAATTTTCATCGATTGAGGTCATTATGGTGGCTAACACAACCGAATCCAACATTACAAATATAGACTTAGAATTGCGATTATAATCCTGTCTCCTAATGGATTGCATCATAATTAGTCCGATGCGGCTCATAGGTTGGTACGAACCTTTTGAAAAATAAAGAAACCTTAAAGTGAAACATACAGATAAGTTTCACACCATATATTCCAACGGTCCATATCAACTCCTAAGGATGGGGTGATGGGCAAAAAATAGGGCTGAATCAGAACTCTTATTTGATCTGTACTTGTTCAAATGAGCATAAATAATCGAGCTCCTGACATTCTCAAGGTAGATAGATAATATGGACTAAATAATTTGATGGGTAGATCCATGTATGACCGTCCACAAATTGAATAGATGAAAGTTCATGATCAAGCTAATAGACGGGCCAGATCAAAATTGATGGTCCATATCCTCCTAAATGAGTTAGATTATACGTTCATGGTTGAACCCATAGTTGGCCTAGACCAAAAATAAAACAGAATGATACCGAGTGGACTAGATTATCGAATCAATAGGCCTTGAATGATATCAGGGCCCACCAATCGAAATCTGGATCCTAATATATCCAGTTCGGGGGCTGAATTGCAGACCCGACTTATTGTCAATTGGGTCCGCAAACCCGTCACCAAAAATCGGGTAGGTAAAATCCCTGCCTCAACTGCTGCTGCTCGCCCCAGTCTCGTATCATATCGAAATGAGCTCTGCGCTGCTCCATCTGAGACGTGAACTGAAATCTTGGCCAGAATTTGGCTGCTAGATCCATAAGCCGCAGGAGTGACGGCACTGCTAGAGAAGATCAGATCCAAGAAGGTGGCCGTGATCAATGGCAGCAGCACCTAGCCGCTTGGGAAAAAAAAAAAGAATAGGATGGCCACGAAACGCATCTGATGTAGCCATGAGAGGCCAGCCATGTTGATGATGGCTGACAGAGATAGGGCAAGGCCATAATCGGAAAAGGGTGGCCGAATCTCCGACATCCATCAGTTGTTGCCGTAAAGGATGGTTATCACCATGGTTGATGCAAGTAAGGGTTGAAAAAAAAAAAAAAACCCTAACATCTGATATGGGAATCAGAAACCCTAAAATCCTAATATGGATTTTTGAATTCAAAATCCCTAATTGATCTGGATTTGGGGATCTGGATTCCGAAATCCCTAATTAATCTGTATTAAGGGATCTGAATACCAAAATCCCTAATTAATCTGTATTAGGGGATCTGAACACCGAAATCCCTAATTAAACTATATTTGAGGATCTGATTTCGGAAATCCCTAATTAGGGATTTAGGATTTCTGGAATTCCCATATACTGAATTTGGGACTGGAAATCCCTAATTGTTGGTCTTTGAATTCAGGGATTCGAAAATCCCCAATATTAGATTTGAGATTTCAGAAACCCTAATTACGATCTGGATTTGGGGTTTCTAGATTTGAAATTCCCAAAATTAATTAAGGGTCCAAAATCCCCAATCTCTAGATGTGGGATTCGAATATCAAAATCCCTAATGGTAGATATGGGATTCTAATATTGAATCTATTAATTGCTGATATGGGTTCCAATTTGGAAAGCCCTAATAATCGAATTGAATCTATAATAGCTGAATTCGATCATCCATGTCTATGCATAGATGGCTCTGATACCAACTATGGGACTTATCAGATATGCGGAATAGGCCCACTGATCATGCTATGCACAAGACATGGGGATCAAGGGTTCGGATGGCTTACCTAACTGAGACGCCATGAATATCAGAAACCTCTATTGTAGTCTTCCTTTCCTTCACACCCTTATACAGAATATCAAATGGGACTTCGAGTCCTATCGATGTATTGGATTGGGGACCCAGCATTCTCTTATATAGAATCTGTGGAGAGGAGAGTTTGAATCCCATCATAACTCTCTCTCCCACTGCTCCACATTGTTGTGTCCTAGTTCAACTCAAATGTTGTCTACGTAAGACTGTTATAGCATTCCAGCCTTAATATGCATGGCTGCGCAATCAAAGTTGCGCAGCGAATCACCTGAAGTGGAGCCCACAGGTTTACTCAACCACATCGTCCAACTGGTAGGACAATCCAGACCGTTGATCAGTAAGGACCGCCACATAGAGTTCTTACAGTCCAATGATCTATCTGACTACTGCGAGAGGGGAAAATAGATAACCAACCCTCTGATCCTGTTGTTAGAATGGCCACCGGACACAATCAACAGTTTAGATCATCTAGAGGCAACCTAATAGACAATCGGTTCTCTCATTATTCCTATTGATTCTCTCCGGGGATTTTCTTGAATGTGTGCCTTTACAGAAGGAATGTCTCCCCTTTCATGAAGGGAGGAACCAATAGGATTAGGAGTTCAGATACAATACGGCTCATCCCTATCACATCCAAACTCTCTATATTAAAACAATCCTCTCTCATTTAAACTTGTATTGGAATTAGAACATCTAGAGAAAGAGCAAAATGGGACATTCACCCGGAGATATTCAGGAAACAGTATGGGACCCACCCACTAGCAGTTGCCCAGAAGTGGACCTCACAGGCCCATATCCAACACCTTCACGTTCTAGAGGCCGGTTGATTTTGCTCTCCATGTTTTCAGTGAGAACAGACGCATCCCAAATCAGTGCTATCAAATTCACGTGAACAGACTAACAAAATTAACAATCTAGATTTAAAACGAATTCCTATTTCTGTAATCCGCACTCAAATTCGAATTCAACAGCATGTATGAACCCCCCATAAACAATCACAAACCTTCAGAAACACTAAATCTACAATCAGATCAAAGCAGAAACCCTATCACCGACTAAAGAAATGAAAAATCATACCGATCATGCGAGCTTTCGTGTTCGTCCTCCTTGGATAGTTTCTGCATTATGCTCGAGAGGGTCCGAGCTCCAGCATCGCCATCTGCTGAACATCTCGATGGGAGAACCCGAACCCGGGGCTTTTCCGGCGGAGTCTCCGTCCCAAAGACCTCCGGCGGGAGGTCGCTTGCAGTCGGAGCAACGGATTCCGCTGCAATGGAAGGGTTCTGCTTCGGCGGAAACTGCGCCAGGCGGCGGCGTTGGAGAATCTCAGTATAGGAAGAGGAGCCGGAGCTAGGGTTTTCAGATGAGGGTTTTTGTAAGAAGGAGAGTATGGATTTCTGTCGCTGCATCGTTCCGAGGAATCTGAGAAGAGAGCGAGGGAAAATGGCGGATGAAAGTGGGGGCATGGAGTATTTATTGGGGAGGAGAGCTTTGATACTCTGGCAGAGTATGATGGATGATATGCGGGCACTTAGAAATGATACACCCGGCATACAACTAAAGTCAAACCAAAGTGTATATATTTTGGTTATCAGTTTAGACGTATCATAAACCAAAAATTATAATCACCTGATTAGCTGAGTATCTTATTGATGGACGTTTATTGGACGGTTGAGATGAAAAAAATTTAATGGTCCTTTTCAACAAACAAGTGTCCCCGAATCACAGGTCATACGATCTGATTTTGGGACTAACTAAGTGGGCTCCACAATTTAGTCGGTTTCAGTTGAGCTAATGTATGCCACGTGTGCAGTTTCAGAGTTCCTGCGTGTCAAACGTCGTGCGCTGCCTGAGTATCATATGACTCCTCTTATCAGGCGAGGGGACGTTTTTGGCGCCATTTTTTCTTTTGGGAGTTATATGATACGCATGCCGCGTATAATACATGATATGATATGCAGGGGACGCGGATTGCGTTCTACTGGCCCACAGTGATGTAAGTGTTTTATCCACACCGTTAATCACTTTTATCAGACAATTTTATGGCTTAATTAAAAAAATGAGGCAGTTTCACAGCTCCAGTTGATCTGACCAAAGGAAGCTGCAGTGATAATGAGAACCATCATTGAAACCTTTCTAAGGGACACTGTGATGTTTTTTACCATCCAATCCATTAATAATGTCATGTAGACGTGGATGACGTAAAAACACAAATATTATCTTGATCGAAAACTTCTCCAGCTCCCAAGAACTTTTTAATGGTGTAAGTTCAATCCCCACTTTGTGGTTCAATTAATATTTGAACCAGCCACGTTTTTTCGATAATATTTTAAACTGATCTAACAAAAATGATGAACGGCGTGGATAAAACACTTACATCATTTTGGACCCCACAGAGCCCTTCCCGGACAGATTACCGTCCGGACCGGGGTAGGACGCAATCCGCGTCCGTATCCAGACACTCTGAAACGGAAGCAAATTGGCTGGTGTATCACACACCACCGATCTGGCTGATGTGCTGGCGTTACTAAGTTTCGTGGGTCCCATTATGAGGTAGATGTTATATCTCAACCGTCCTTTCATTTGGCGAGCGCTTAGTAAGCTTAAGTCAGAAAATAAAGACATATAAGAAGATTAAGTGGGCCACACTAAAAAAAGTAGTGGGGATTGAACATCTACCATTGAAACGCTTTCGAGAGTCACAGAAGTTTTGGATCAATATGATATTTGTTTTTCATCTTTATCCAGGTTCGTTATAGTGGGCCGTATGAATGTTTTAACGACCATAATCATTGTCCCCACTCCTATTTGTAGTGTAGTCCACTTAGGCTTTGGATATGAATAATTTTTGGTTTCATGTGCCAAAATGATCTCTAAAAATGTATGAACGGTGTGGATATAATAAATACATCGTTTTATGGGCTATGTAACTTTGATTTCTTTCGCTCGTACAAACACCAGCTAGTTCGCTGGTGTGGGGTACACCAGCCAATCCGCTTCCGAAACTGTATACGTGTCATATACTAACTCAAATGAAACCGACTAAATTGTGGAGCATAATTAGTTCATCCCAAAATCAGATCGAATGACCTGTGATTCGTGGACACTTTTTTGTTGAAACAGGACCATTAGATTTTTTTTTCATCTCGACCGTCCAATAAATATCCATCAATAAGATAATCAGCCAATTAAATGATTATAATTTTTGGTTTATGATACGTCTAAACCGATAACCAAAATATGTACGCCTTAAACCGACCGTAATGTGCGGCCCACTTTCTCGTATTCCCGATACAAGGATAAGACGTTTGAACGGTCCTAACGTGGACACTTATTAATGGAAAACAGGACCGTTGGATAGTTTTAGTTTTCAACCGTGCAAAATAATTCCTCGAATCCAGTAGTAATACATGAATAATTTTGATTTTGGGTTATGACAAATCTACAATGGGTATCTTGGGGACGGATTAAGTTAACTACCTGTTTCCAAGCATGCAAATTATAGGCAACTGGCTGCATATCATCCATCCTCTGCCAGAGTATAAATGTCTTTTATCTTTGGGTTGGAACTTGCGGGGATGGATGTTGGGTCCACGTGCCCTATTAATGTCAGGTGTCCTCTTAGCGTGACGTGGTTGTGCCATAGCTCTATCTGTACGAGGAAAAATGCCCGTTCGGGAGCGTGGATTTGAAACCCCTGGATTCGGGATTGTGTTTGGATAAAGGGCATATTTGAGGAAGCGGATTGGCAGCTATACAGCTGCGACGCTGATTGCGTCCTACCCAGGCCCGGACGCGGACAGAGACGGACTAGTCGTGATGGTTTTTGATTGGCTGAGATTGTGGGCCCACAAGTGACTAAGTTGACGGTGAATTACACGCGATTAGGCCTTGTACAACTTGACCCTGATTTTTTTTATTAAAAAAAGCCCAAAAATCCCTCGGGCTCTCTCTCTCTGGTTCTCAATTTTCTTACCTTCTTCTCAGATTTCTCTCCTTTCTCTCCTGAATCTCTCTTTCTTTCCCTCCCTACATCTCTCTTTCCTTTCCTCTTGCATTTCTCGCGCCTTCTCTCCTTACTTTTCTCCGAAAAATGCTACACCGAATTGTTTCTATCACTCTGCAACAATTTTTAAGAGGTAATATACAATGTTTTTTAAATCAAAAGATTTAGGATTTGTAAATTTTGAAATTTTAGGTATTTTAAAATTTAGGAGTTTAGGGATGAGCTACTTGCATGGTTTTGAAAAATTCTCTTTCATGAAAATCTTTGTTAAAAGAAAAAAATAAAAAATGGTTAGAATATATAGGAAGGAAAGAAAGAGAGATCCAAGAGAGAAAGGGAGAGAAAGGGAGGGTAAACAAGTACCTCTCTATTACTATATTCTATTTGAAGTGCGTTTGGATGCTCACTTCAACTGAATTGTAATAAATTATATTCGATACCTAAGAAAATTACTAAAATAGAGGTGGGATGAAATGGGTCTATCCCCACTTGTTCATTTCCACTTTATCGATTTGCAACACACCATAATTGAATCCAATTCAACATCCAAACACATAATCAGTGAAGTCCCACCATTTTTGCATGCCAACTGTTCGATGAAATGCGTAAGCGTGTCTTAGAAGTTCCATGCAGTTTCGTCCTCACCCTACATGTCCAAACATGTAATGCAATTGAGATTGTTGGTCTGGTGGGCCACAATGTAGATGATTTGTAGCCAAAAGGTCATGGTGATTGGACAACTGCAACCGTCCATTTTGTTGTGAGTTTCACCTTTTATATGTGCACGATTACTCCATCCGAACTGTCCCTTTTAAAGGCACCGGTTGCCTTGATTTTTGGATATGGCCCATCCATATGGTATACCTCGAGTTTGCTAGTCTTGCTCACAGCCTGCTAATTCACATGTATAAATTAACATGTCTGCAAATGCCTTCCCAAGCATCACGACATGCATGTATCACCGTAGAATCCCTCATTGTGGATTATCGATTTTTGTTCATTGGTAATGCTTGGCCTGCTTATTAGTTTGATGAGATGCTTGATCTAATTGTTTAAGAACCAAAATGTGATGCCTACTCATGGGATTAGAATTTTGTGCCATGTGTGTGAGATTTTGGCGGTTCATTAGGTGGCCCACCACATGTGTATGTACTATGGCCTAGAAATCAGGCTGGCCCATTCATATACAAGAATTGGTGGAAATTAACGAGGGATGGGTTGTCCATTTTTACTTTTGTAGGTTCTGGATTATCTATTTATGAAGAACAAACTCACCTGACGGCATAAAATCAAATAGGTGGTAGCAATATCTAAGGAAAATAGATGACTAAAAGGAATTGACCATGTTTAGCATTTGATGTACAAGTGTGATCCGTCTAACAACCGGACTAGCCTGATTTTCAAGTCACGGCATATACATGGTTTGGTTGATATCATGAATGACCTAAATCTCATTCGTGCATGCCATATCGCAGCATGTTAGGAGTGCGTAGTTGGGCTCCTTCAAGAGATTGCACCATTTTCTATTTGTTGAAAGTTGGAACATTTGTATGATGTTTTTTCATAAGCTCATGAGGTATCATAAATGCAATCTTTGAGTTTTCAGTTGAATGATCCAATCATTGATATTATAGGGCCCACCGTAGATACTATGTGCTGAAAATAGGTTGTTTCGCTCCTTAATGGGGAACAAAAGGTGCACGATAGGGTTATACAAATATCTAGACATCCATTTGTTTTGAAAATAGGACCACCTAAGGTGTGAAACGGCTTCACTTTCAGGGAGAAACTCTCCATCTAATTGATGGGTATCCCAACCTAAGTTTTGTAATGCCGGTGCCATGGAATGGTTATGTTTTACAATGAAGCAGTCTTGATTTATTGCAACTCCAACATGCATGTGGATGGCCCATGGTACAAAAATCACCCCAATCAGAGAATCCTAGCTATCCGATTAAACACGTTTTCTCTATGAATGTGGACCTCAACTCATTTTTATTTTATTGTCCATTTGTGGTCTGCACATTAGACAAGATTGCTTGTTCATTGTGGTTTCTGTACCATGGGTGATCTGTCACGCCCCAAACCCGGAAATCAGATTCACAGGAATCTCGATCACCGAATCCGGTGCCGACAGCCTCCGTAGTGTCCCATTCTCGGCTCCTAACAATCAAATGCCAGATTCCGATATTAGGATCCTACAAAGAGGATTTTCAGAGTGAAATTTATTCTTTTTACGGAGCATAACCACAAGCATAACCAAGTCACAAAATAACATCACCACATATCCACTATATTAAGAACTTTAAGTACAATGCGGAAAAGGAAATACAAGGTGATTCAAAAAAACCCCAAAAGGTCCTGGTACGTGCTCCTGCCTCAACGCTGCTACTGTCCAACACTATCTGCACGCAACTATCGTGCATAAGCTTACAAAAGCTTAGAGGGTGGTGTAAGTGTGTGCGAAAGGCAAACGCCTAGTGTACAGTATCAGAGCAATGCAGAAGTATGTGGTAAGTCCATATAATCAACCATGCCAAGGCTATGTAATGCAAGACGTGAATGCTATCGGCCATACCAAGACCATGCGATGCAAGATATGAATGCCATCGGTCACACCGATGCAATGCAAGGCTTACATAGCCGAATGTCATATGCGAAATGCAATCCAAGTAGGTCAGTACTCATCATGTACACATATCGGTACAGTTCCTCTCTGAATATCACCAGGGTCTAATACACTTCGCAGTGACTGCCACTTTCCTAGCTGCACAGTCAAGCAAGTGGAATAGACCTCACTATCCGCCTGACCAGTAGTCTGCCAATACCTACCCGGCTCGTCGATAGCGGACTCATTTGTGAGCTGGTCAAACTCAGTCTAGCTTATAGCCCCCTCACTCAGGCGGATAAGGTCGCACCCCCTTCCAACCGACCACGACACAGTGGGAGACGCGGCCTACTGGTATTCGGCACTCGGGCGCTCGTGTATCCACTTGGTCTAGACGTTGAAGCATCTCCTGGTACAAAAAAGGTTCTGGGACTTTCACCCAAGGACATCCTAAGTGCTCACAGTGTTAGAATCAAGTATTTCCGGTATCCGATACGGTCATCCACGATGTACCTGTGGAGCCACGACCCTGATGTCGCTAGGGCGTGCAGTGATCAAGTCACACTTATGCGAGATGCATGAATCACGCAGTCAAATCATGCAGATATCCAGCGCGTACAACGCGATCATGTGGGGCACTTCGTCTCATAACGGGTCTCATAAGTAGTCTGCCATATGGCATATGCTATGATCAGTCACTACTCAAATCAAGCATACATATGATGCATATGGGCATGAGTCATGGAACTATACTAAGCATGTTATAAAGCGATGAATAGTAACGAGTATGGGCTTATCACTGGGCCCTAAGGAAAGTTACAAATGGGCCCAATCACTGGGCCCTAAGAACGTACATTGTAATGGACCCTAAGGACATCCGTTGGGCCTCGATCCATGGGCCATAGATACATCAAATGGGCCGAATCACATGAGCCTTATATTCATCAAATGACTACATTAATGGGCCTCACCAATGAGCCTTATGTACATTGCAATGGTCCATGACCCATGGGCCATGAAATACATCAAAGTGGGCCTCACAACCTGGGCCTTAAATATATCAGATGGGCCTACACACATGAGTTTTAAATATATTAAATGGGCCACTCATTTGCGCCCCATGTACATCAAATGGGCTTAATCCCATGGGCTCTTTATATATCAAATGAGCCTAGTCCCATGGGCTTTATATGTATACTAAGGTGGCCCCAATGAATGGCCATAAAGGGATCAATATGGGCCTTATACACATACCAAAGTGGGCCCATTTTAACCATAGATCTGGCTCATTTTTAGATTAACCATAAAAAAATGAATTTTTAAAATAAATGGACGGTTTAGATGCAACACATGCGTCATGGTGGGTTCCACACATACGGCCCACCAATTGAAGGGACGGTTTAGATACAACACAAACATAAGGGTGGGGTTCCACTGACTGTCCAGCAGCCAAGAAACGGCTGGACGGTATGGAAAACACATGCATCGTTGTGGCCTCCACCGTCCGTACAGACGGTGGTAATAAACCACTTACATCACTGTGGGCCCCACGTGGGACCCACCATAATGTCATCCAACCTGTTGATAAGGTCACGCAGACCTGATTGAAGGAAAAATACAAATTTCAGCTTGATCCAAAACCTCTGTGGACCCCAAAAAAGGTTTCAATGGTAGAATTCAATTCACACTGTTTCTTATGGTGTGGGCCACCTGAGCTCTGAATCATGCTGATTTTTGGGTGGCCCATGCTTAAGGTAGGGGACCACCTTATGAATGGCTCAGATGGAATAAAAACATCAAGGTGGGCCCACGGTTGGAGCCGTGGGGCCCTGCCCGTACGCACGCCCGCCCGCCGCTGGCGCGGCCAGCGTCCTGCTGCTACTGTTTTTGTTTTTTTTGTTTTTTTTGAAATCGTGAAATTTCACGGTTTTCCATGTGTGCGGACCACCCTAAGTAAATCCACTCCATCTATGATATTCTCAAGCCCAAAACAAACCCATCAAGACCAATATCGGCCCATTTTCAATGTGTAAAAAGGATCTAGGTAGATTTCAATGGTACCGATATTATTTTCAACACTATGGCCCACTAGATACCCCGATCAACCCCATTTTTTGGCTCAACGCCTAAAATGGGATGGGGAAAAGGATGGACGGCTCGGATTGAATACATACCTCAAGGTGGGGCCCGTACAAGTAACCCACCCCAACTTAGAAGACAAAGCTAATTTTTTTGTCTTTATCCAGCTGACGTCCAGCGTCCATGACGCTGGACGGTTTACTATATATTTTATTTTTTATTTTTATTTTTCTTCTACATGTACTCAACACATCTAATGGTGTGCCCCACCTGCAGACGATCCAGGTGGGCCACCATACACATGAATTGTGTGGATAAAACATGCATAAATGTGGGGGTCCATCCGAGTGGCCACATGGCCACGACACCTCATAAAATAAGAAAAAGAAAGAGAGAGGAAGGGAGAGAGAGAGAGATTGAGTGACACGTGCATGGAGGGACCCCAGTACTATGGGCCCTCCATTTCAACCATCCAAACATACATCAATGGGTCCGATTACATATGGGCCTTCCAAATAAAAGATCAACGGTGGAGATCCTTTCTCCACCGAAATGGATGGTCTAGATGACCATTTATGTAAAGAAATTAAACATCATGATGGGGTCCATGGAGAATGGCCCCATCATGGATTGATCTTGAATCAAAGTGACCATTGGCCACATTTAGGGTCCCAAAATGAGATCCACACCATTGATCGGTGGGCCTCACTTGGCCCTTCATAGAAATATAAAAATCTAGCTTATGGAAACACCCACCACTTGATCTTCTTGGTCCGTTGGAAAGCTACACTTTTTGAGCTTCACTTTGATGGTGGAGATGGGAAATGAATGGCTAGGATTAGAGTTTTTGAGATGGGAAGTGGGCCACCAAAATCACTTTTTTTTCTCATGGGAAGGGCTTGGACTTGGGAGTGCTCCCTTGCTTGGGTTTGGCGTGTTGAGAAATGAGAGGGAGAGAGAGAGAGTTGTAAGAGTGATGGAGTGATGTGAGGTGAGTGATGGGTGAAGTGAGAGGTTAGTTGACTTTGGTGGTTGCTTGACTTGTGGAGAAAGGAAGCATGAGTGCTTGTACTTGACATAAAGTGATTGATGGATGATTGATTGATGTGATTGATTTGACACTTTGTAGAGATTCTTTTAGAAATGTAAACGCGCGGCGTTTTCTCGAAATAAACACCGACCCACATCTCTTAGTCGGGGTATCGGATCGGTGCGTGAGTCGCGGCGTTGAAACCGCGGCGACTGTGCGGTCGCAATGGTACAAGTCTCGGATTAAGCCGACTCAAATGTATAAGATACGACTTACGGTCGTGCGCAACGTCAACTATAGGTCACGGATTGCCGAAATTTGACGAGAAGGATCGCGGGAAGCGACGGAACAGTACAGATTAGGATACGGGTCTTACATGATCCTTGGTAGTGCCCGCAGATGGACTGTCTAGATTTGTTGAACCTTCAGTCAAGACCTGTTCATCATGCAAGTTGGCATGATGGCATTGGAATCTTTCTGTGTGCAACTATTATATTTGAGCATTTAAACAATTTGAACTTGGATGCGGATGGATCTATCTGCAAGTAGAAACTTCATTTCTGAAAATGCATATGAAGATGTCATTAGTCATATGAAGGATTTATCTGTTGAAGCTGGTGGGAAGGGCACATCCAAGAAACCATGTCCAACACTTAAATTATTAGCATACAAGCTACAACTATGGCATATTGTTTCGATTTAACAAATTGCAACCCTTTTGGTTGTATCCAAATAGGTAACTTCACGACACAATGAAAGGTGCTATCATCTAGTGAAGGAATCTCACAAGGATAGGGTGTAGAAAATGGATCAGGAGAAGATTTCAACAATCAGCGACACTTATATTAAATCAATGGCCCCATTAGAACTAATGAAGTGTAGCGTTAGATGTATTTTGGAAATCGTATTTATATCTAGACTGAATCTTGTCAATACAAAGAAAGCTTTGCCCTTTCCTTTCTCCATTTGGAAATTGTATCTGTATTTGCAAAGCCATGTGTCTTGGATCAAAGCAGTTTCATGATTATCTATATTAGCTTTAGATGGGTTGATCTATCAGGGAATCTATTAGCTACGGATATTAACCGTAGCCCTATATATGGAAACAGTAGCAATTGCTAACTTCAGTCTATAGCTACAAATATCGAAGTTGTATGTACATTTCGCCACAGAATTTATGGCTATGGCACCTACTGCTACGATTATACTACGAACTATAATCGTAGCCATATGTCTTAGCTACAGTTTTATCCATAGCGCTTGCCCCTTTTTCTGGTAGGGTATATGGAAAATCCGAACCTGTCAATT
This sequence comes from Magnolia kwangsiensis, assembly GCA_037074715.1. Lineage (NCBI taxonomy): Eukaryota > Viridiplantae > Streptophyta > Magnoliopsida > Magnoliales > Magnoliaceae > Magnolia > Magnolia kwangsiensis. The sequence goes on along the minus strand of CM073571.1, from coordinate 46,568,100 downwards.
GGTGGGGAGCATTTTTTTTTTCTTCATTAAGAAAGAAAGACAGCAACTTTACACATTCCACCAAAAGAAGGGCTACTGTTTTTATTTTTTTATTTTTATGATTAGGAATTTACAATCTAGAAGATTTTTGGTGCATGGGCCTACCAGTGTGGCTCATCATATCAACTGTTGGATCATATCAAGATGAATTGCAGAATCTCTTAAGCTTTATTCATGGTAGTGATACCATGACATAAGCTATTCATCTCTTTATAAGTTGATAGCACAGCTAGATCATTCTGTGCAGATACTAGAATCTGATTTCACCTTTATAAATGTGCATTGTTTGTGGATATGGTTTGAAGATTTTCTTCATTAGACCGAGTTATGCTTGGCAACCATATTGTGGTCACAGTGATAAAGCCTTTTTCTTGGGCATCTCTTGGGAGATTTTCAATGGCACATGGGGTGACCCATCATCAATTTCAACCATTCATTCATTCAGACAATGAGTAAGCTATGTGGAAAAAATCACGACAATCATCAATGCAATGGAAAATGGAGAGCCAAGATTGAGCAGAAAAGAGAGAGAAAGAAAAAAACCCCTTCCAATCATCATTTTGAAATAGCTACCAGATAAATCCTACTTTGGTCTGCCTCAAGCATTATATGGACACCTTATTAAAAATCTCGGCCACCTGATAATTAATATAGTGGGCCCACAAGATAAAAATAAATTGGCTATACAAAATCTACAAAGCCACAAATTATTAGACTGGCAACATATCCACACCGAACGTCCTTAAAGTCTGCTTTTTGGAACATAAATCCTGCACAAGAATGAAAAAAAAATAAAAATTAAAGGTTATTCTTTAAACCTACAACCTTCATGACATGTCAACATGACTAGCACCCGCTCGCAATGATTGAATTTGGTAGTGGAGAACCTCCTGATGTGAAAAATTGAAGAGTGGACTTTAGGAGCCATATTGCAGATGTGGCAATCAAATGTTTACATTGTTTTAACTTTAGAGGGTTCAAATGATCATGATACTCATAACCATTTTGAAAATGGTGAACCTTCAACTGGCATATTTATATGCTTATCCAAATTTGCTTTTTTCCCTTAACCGTTTGTGGATGGAGCAAAACCTAACCTTTGACAAAATATTGGAACGTATGTGATGCTCTTCCCACCAATTAATTCTTGTCAGATTGTTGTGATGAGAACTGCATAAAAATTTCATCGAACAGTTGGATTGCAAAAATGGTGGGACTTCACTAATTATGTGTTTAGATGTTGAATTGGATTGAATTACGGTGTGTTGCAAATTGATAAAGTGGAAATGAACAAGTGAGGATAGACCCATTTCATCCCACCTCTATTTTAGTAGTTTTCTTAGGTATCGAATAGAATTTATTGCAATTCAGTTGAAGTGAGCATCCAAACGCACCTCGAATAGAATATAGTAATAGAGAGGTATTTGTTTACCTAAAATTTCAAATTTTACAAATCTTAAATCTTTTGATTTCAAAAACATTGTATATTACCTCTTGAAAGTTGCTGCAGAGTGATATAAACAATTCGGTACGGTGTTTCTCTAGGATGATTCAGTGCGGCATTTCTCGGAGAGAAGCAGAGAGAGAAGGCACGAGAAATCTAAGATGGAAGGAAAGAGAGATGCAGGGAGGGAAGGAAAGAGAGATCCGAGAGAGAAAGGAGAGAAATTTGAGAAGGAGGTAAGGAAATCGAGAACCAGAGAGAGAGGGGGGGAGGATTTTTGGATGGGATTTTTAGGCCTTTAAAAAAAAAATCGGGTTGAGTTGTGCAAGGCCTAACGGCGTGTAATGCGCCGTGAACTTCCTCACTCGTGGGCCCTGTAGTGTTAGCCAATCAGAAACTAAAACGACTAGTCCGTCTTTTTCCGTGTCCAGGCGGGGGTAGGACGCAATCCACGTCCTATATAGCTGACGTAGTCGTGCGATGACCAGCGCATACGTTCAAATGAGATCAAAGTTACATGGCGTAGGGCCCACTATAATTTTTATTTTCCATCCAATCTATTAATAAGGTCACAAACACATGAATGGAGAGGGAAAAAAAAAATCATATTGATCTGAAACTTTGTGAACCCCAAAAGGGTTTCAATGATAGATGTTATATCACCCACTGGTTTTTGCAGTGTGGTCCACTTGATCTTTAGATCTATCTTATTTTTCGGCTCAAACCTTAAGACGAGCTCACAAAATGGATGGACAGTTTGGATATAACACATACCTCATGATAGGACCCACAACCTGCTGACGTCAATACACCATTAGCTATACAGTTAGTATGTGGTACACTAGCCAATCAGCTTCCCTATTTGGGAGCATTGATTTGGAACCCGCACTTGGGATTGTGTTTGGCACCCTGGATTGGGAATAAACTTTACTCCAAAAGTAGCTATGCATGGCATATTTATGGGGGTTTGGATTTAATTACTAAATCAACTTTAATATATCTAATTAGTGACGTATGTAATGTTTGACACAATGGTTATAAAAAGCCTACCGAAATATATGTTTGGCTCAAAAATGATGAAATTTCAAGTACTGGATGGGCCACCAACACAAGATCATGATTGAGTGACTAACCGAAGATTTTTAACTGTTGATTTACATGAACGATGTTTGGACAGTGATAATCATCATATTATAGTGATGCGATTGATAATTTAATTGTTTTTGGATATCAGTAGTGGGCCATGTGCCCAATAGAATAATAGTCCCATGATGCACATTTTTTTAAAACACACGCACACACAACGCTACACACTCACGCCCTAGTGGAATTTCACCACCTATGAGTACTCGAACCCTTGTCCAGGTGTTAAAACTCCTAAGAGTCTACCACAAGAGGAAGAGCAAGGACCTGTGATGCACATGTTACACATGCAACTATTGAAATGATTTTAGATGTAATCCAAGCTCTCACAATAGATTTTAAACCCTTTCTTTAAGGGGATTTGAAACCCCAAGTCACTTTGTGCTTCCAAACAACAAGGGGATTTGAAATCCCCCCAAATCTATGGTGTCAAATGACCCCTAAGGAATTCTAACATTGAATCTACTTTTTTGTTATTTTACAGTGAAAATGTTGTTATTCGCGAGCAAGCTTTAACATTATGAAGTGAGAGGTGCTTTTGAAATGGGATGTGTGCCCCACCCAAAACTCAAATTTGGCCTACCCCTTAGCGAACATGATATATTTACTTTAATCAAACAATTGTGAATCAATAAAATGTTTTTTAATTATTTTTTGGTTTGAAGTTTTATACGGCTTATAACTACACTAATGTTGCGTGTTAATTATAAATTGTTTCCTTTGATGTGATCCGTTTATGATGAGTTTTGCCCTCAAACTTAAATCGATGACATGAAATTAAAATTTATTACAAGTTGACGGATTAGATTCGCTTCACGACAACCCAGTAGGCCCTACATAAGATATGAATGGGTTCAAAATGCAGGGTGTCACGCCCCAAACCCGAAAATCAGGGTCGCAAAATTCCCGAATGCCGAATCCGATACCGACAGCCTTCGTAGTATCGCATTCTTGGCCTCCAGCGTCCATACATCAGGTTTCGATCCTGGGATCCTACAAGGAATATTTTTCAACGTACATTTGTCTCATAAGAAGCATAACCACAAGTATACACAAATCACAAAGGCAACGTCATCATCAAATATCTACTAATATAAACATTTGAATACAATACTAAAAGAGAAATACATATATCAAAAATCAAAGCTCCAGAAGATAGCTGCATGCTCAAAGCTCAATACTGTTACAACCTAATGCCACCTGCACGCATCTATCGTACATAAGCTTATAGAAAGCTTAGAGGGTGGTGTAAGTGTGTGAGCAGTATATGCATGCTCAAAATGTAATATCAGAGTAAACGGATATACTGATAAGTCCACAAAATACTGACAAGTTCATAAAAATATCATCAACCTCATCCAAGATATACGATGGAAAGACATAGTAAGTTAATATTATATACTGAGAAAGTAATGTAAATTGGCTATGTAATGCGAAAACATAATGAACCAGATATCAAATATTGAGGATGCAATACAATATGTCATTCGGAAGAGCTGTAAATACCATCAGCCTCATATAAGTCATATAAATATAGAAACATAGCAACCCAAAATGTCATACGTTGAGGATGTAATGCAATATGTGGTGCGAATGAAATGACCAAGCTGCAGTGTGAAGTTGGGATGATAGTACGTGGTATCGCAGGCTATGGGGTCTATCACAAATGGCTTCTATCCAAACTAGTCACATACATAAATTTGGATAGATAGACCTAGTGTGGTAGCCTCCTGGCCTCAGGTTAGTCGCGTACCCCAACCGAAATTCTAGTCATTGCAAAGGTACACGTAAAAAATAGTTACATACCACCAGCCCGAGTGGACAGTGAATGAATGAATGAATGAGTATGTAACTCCTGCTCCACAAATCACTACTGTACATCTCTGAGATCATCATCGGGGTCTAATACACTCCACACCAGCTTATCACCACATTAAACACACAACCGGATAAGTGGAAGAGACCTCACTATCCGCCTACCAATATCGGCCCGACTCATCGATAGCGGACCCATTTATGAGCTGGTCAGACTTAGCCTAGCATTGCATACTCCCTCAGGCGGGCAAGGCCACACTCCCTCCTAACCAACTATGACATATTGGGAGACACGACCTACTAGTATACAGCCTTCATGCGGTCATATATATCCACTCCGTCTCGACGTTGGGGCATCTTCTGGTACCAAGAGGGTTTAAAGATTTTCACCTAAGGCCATTTATGACAATCCGATGCTAATAACATATTTTCGGTGTCTCATCCGGCCATCCACGATATGCCTGTGGAGGCTACGACCCTGATGTCACTAGGGCGTATAGTAATCACAACACATAATGTAAGACGCATGAGTCATACAATCCAGTTATGCATCAATCCTGCACATACCGTGTGCTTACGTGAGATAACCTCTGCCTATCAGGAAGTCTCACAACAACTTGCCCAGTGACATATGTAATGGTCAACCACACCTCATAACAAACATGCAAATGATGCGTATGTGCATGTATCATGATGTTACGCTGCCACATACTCATAATCGGTATCAATAACCGGCATTAACAATCAAACTCGACAACGTGGACATTTAACCAGCATTGCTTCCAAGGAATGGCCCACACAGAGCCTAGCATATAGTGGACCTATGGCCTCACACAAGGGCTTAATATACAACACCATGGGTCTTGCTCAAGAGCTTAATACACATCACGATGGGCTTCTCACATGGGCCTAATATACATCACAATGGGCCTCATCACATAGACCTCATATTCATCACATTAGGCCTTAAACACGAGCTGAATACACATCATAATGGGCCTCAAATACGGGTCGCATATACATCACATTGGGCCTGGACAATCGGCCTCGACAATCGAAATCAGCCTCAGCGGTTGGCCTTAACGGTCGGAATTAGCCTCGATAATCGGTTTATACAATCAGCATTACAATCGGAATCGGCCTCGACAATCAGAATCGGCCTCGACAACCAGCCTTGTCAATCAAAATCGGCCTCGACAATCGGAATCGACCTCGACAATCAAAATCGGCCTCAACAATCGGAATCGGCCTCGACAATCTGACTCGGCCTCGATAATTGGCCTCGATCATCGGAATCGAAATTGGACTCGACAATATGACTCAGCCTCGACAATCGAAATCGGCCTCAATAATCTAACTCGGCTTAATAAAGGGTATAAGGGAAAGTTACAATGTGGACATTTAACCATCATTACACCCAAATAGTAGCCCACATAAAGCCAAACATATCGTGGGCCAATGGCCTCACACAAGGGCCTAATACACATTATTATGGGCTGCATCACATGGGCCTCAAATACATCATATGGGCCTTAACATATGGGCCTCAAACATAGGTCATAAATACATATCATCTGGCCTTGCCCATAGGCCTCAAATACATCATAATGGGCCTCGCCCATAGACCTCGAGTACATCACAATGGGCCACAACCCATGGACTTCAAATACACAATAGGTGAGCCATACACATCGTCATTATACACATCAAGTGGACTACATCAATGGGTTACACTAATGGGCCTCTTACACATCAAGTGGGACGCATTGCATAAGATGAACGGTGTGGATAACAAATACATCACGATGGAGCTCATGGCACTGTCTAAACATTGCTTATGTAAATCAGCATCGTTCAAACATTATCCATGTAAAGCGGCATCATCCAAACGTTGTCCAGCACCATCCAACTTAATCTGGACGGTGTGAATGAAATCCCATGCATCATGGTGGGGTCCACACATCCCACATGTGGATGGTGGACATACAACACATCATCAAGGTGGCCACCCAAATCCCGTCCAGGGATGGATGGTTTGGATATAACACGTGTAACATGGTGCATCCAGCATCGTCCCATGCTGGACGGTGTGGACAACACACACATGGCACATCAACCCACCGTCCTTTGGAGGGCTGGATGAAACCATACATCATGGTGGCCCAAGGAGTTGCGTGCGGTGCTCTAGCCAATGCACTTCCATCCCACGTCCCTGGATAGATGGACGGAGTGGATATAAAATAAATATATTAAGGTGTGGCCCACTCGTCCGGCAGATGGACAATGTGAATAACACATATACCACAGGGGTCCCACCGTCCTGGTATATGGACGGTGTGGATATAGAATAAATACATCAGAATGGGTCCCACGTGGGGCCCACCAGATACATATGTATATCATTATATATATATATATATATATATAATATTATATAATAATAAACATCAATGTCAGTGGGTCCCACGTCCCACGTCCCACGTGGATGGATGGCTAGATAAAACCCATGCCAACGCAAACATCATGGTGGGGTGAATCAGAGTGGACCACACACATCAAGAGAGAGAGAGAGAGAGAGAGAGAGAGAGAGAGATCGGTTATGGGAAGGGCCCCGCCACTATGGGCCCCTCATCCATGCATTACAACATACATTGAGTGGGTCCCATTACATGTGGGCAGTCAAACCATAAAAATTACACAAATCAAACCTTAGAAAACACCCACCTCTGATCTTCTTGGACTTCTTCTTCCATCAACGCATACTAGAGCTCCGAGGGATGCATTTCAATAGTGGAGATAATCTTTTGATGGTGGGATTGGGTGGTAGGGAGGTGGGCCACACATAGCTTCACCATGAAAGCCATGGACGTTGGGTGCTTGGGTTACTTGAGAGAATGAGTAGAAAATGAGAGAGAGAGAGAGAGAGAGAGAAGATGTAAGGAGAGAGGGATGGGAGGAATGGGTTGTTGTGAGGAAGGGTTGACTTTGGGGAGGGGAGAGAGAGGGGTGTCATGCTTTGTTGGTGGGAAAGTGATGGGCTAGGTACTTGCTTGTTCTTTGATTGATTGATGTGAGGGGTTATAAAGATTCCCTCAAAATTCGCAACGTGCGACGTTTTCTTCGAACTGAATGCAGGCCCACATCTCATGGCCTAGGTATTACCTCGGCGCGTAATACGCGGCGTCGAAACCGCGGTGACGGCGTGGTCGTTATGGTACATGTCTCCGGTCGAGTTGACTCTGGAATGAGGGATACGACTTAGGATCGCGCGTAAACGCCGGTAACAGATCCGGGTCATTAGAATTTGACCAGGAGGACTGCGGAAGCCTACGGAATGGTACGGGCTAGGGTACGGGTCTTACATGGGTCTCTTGTCGTACGAGGACAATTTGGTCTCTCTATCTCTCTCTCTCTTTTTCCGTTGTTTTTTTCATGGGAGGGGAGGAGGATTTTGAAGGGAAGATTATGTTTTTTGGTTCCCTTCCTTCTTCATTTCTTAGTTTCATTTATAGTTTTTTTTTCTTTTTAAACGAATGGTGAGAGTTTGTAAAAATGGAGAAGAGTGGAAGAATGTTATAATGGATATTTTTTATAAATGATATTGTTGTAGTGGATGAATTTTATAAGGGAATTGTAGTAAATGAATGTTAGAATAGATGAATATTGCATGGTGGATCATTGATACTCATTGTGGATCATCATTATTTTCATTGTGGATCATTGATATTTAGTGTATATCGCCAATATTCACTACGGACCACTAATATTCATTGTGGACTGCCAATATTAAAAGCGGATCATTGGTATTCACTGTAGACTACTGATATAATACACTATGATCGCAAGTATTCACTGTGGGAATATTAGTGGTTCACTCTAAATACTTGTTGTCCACCGTGAAAATCAGTGGTCCACTCTTAATATCAATGGTCCAGGATAATATTGACAATTTACACTAAATATCGGCAATCCATAATAAAAATATTAGTGATCCATGGTGGAAAAACTAAGGAAGAAGGAAACAACTAAACAGTCCGCATGCGGAAGGGCCCCACGTTTTGAACCCATACAAATCTAACGTGGGGCCCACTGGGTTGTCTTAAAGCAAATTTAACTCATCCACGAGTAAAGGGCTTTAATTTCATGTAATTGGCCTAAGACTGAGGCTGAATCTCATCATGAATGGACCACGCTAAAGGTAAGAGTTCAGTATTAACGCATGAAGTTAGTGTAGTTATAGGCGACATATATCTTTAAAAAAATATATTGAAAAGAACCTTCTAAAGGGTCGTGGTAGTCTGATTAAAATGAACATATCAGATCGGTCATGGGGTGGGCTAAATTTTAGTTTTAGTTGGGCCCACGACCAATCTGAAAAGGACATTTCACTCCCCAAGGCGAGGGCCTGACGTACCAAGGGCAGTTGTGGCAGAGGGCCATTTTTGTCATTTGAAAAATAAAAAAATGGATTGAGGGCTAGGAATCCTTATTCTCATCTGTACAGGTTCCTGTCGCAACCACATCACCTGGAGGGGCCATGTAGACCAAAAAATTTGGATGGACCGAGGATCCTAGTTAAGAAAATAACAAAATGCAAACAAAAAAAAGTGTTGGAAATGTTCTTACTTACAATTCATTCCTAAAAATACAAACATAAAAATTCCTACTCGGGTTCGGTATTGACCCCTTAAGTGTGAAGCTCAGTACTGGCTGGTGTTGAAAAAGCTCAGTTGGCCCCACCATAATGTATGTATTTTATCAACGCCATCCATTCTTGTTGCAATCTCATTTTAGGTTTTGAGCCCAAAAATGAGGCGGATCCAAAGCTCAAGTGGATCACACTGAAGGAAGCAATAAGATAGTGGCCCCCACCTCTAATACCTTCATAGGGCCCATCATGATATTTATTTTCCATCCAACCTCTTGATAAAGTCACATAAACATAGATAAAGGGAAAAATTCAAAATGATCCAAATTGTGTGGCCCATCATCATTGTGGTGTGGTTCACTTGAGCTTTGGATCTAAATCATTTATTGGATGATGCCCTAAGATAAGCTGGCAAAATGGATAGACAAGTTGGATGAAACACATATATCGGGTTGGGGGGGGGGGGGGGGGGCGGAGAGCACAAAGCTTTGATCAGTACAAACTAGTATATGGTATCGGATGAGTCACAAGACAATTGGAGTCCAATAAATTTATAAGAATAAAAAGTTGTTGTTTAATCTGGTTTGGACTAAAAGAAAGGATTTTTTTTATTTTTTTTTATGGAGATTTTTCCCACGAAATTCTTCCCGAATTCAAATTTCGTCAAATGGCAAAATGAAATTGCTTAGAAAGTACACTATTACCCTCCTTGGGTCCCTTACTCATGGCTCAATGGTAGACTCACAAGAGTTTCAACACAGACATCATGGGTTCGAGTTGAAAGTCGGCCCGGAAGAGTGGGCCTGTAGGATCCGATGATCTACATGATATGGGATCTTCATAAAAATCTATAATGAACGATGCAGATCCAACAGTCTACCTAGCAACTACATGAGCAAATGGGTCTGATCTCCCATTTGATTATACGGTATAGATAGCCCCAAATTATCATGTACAACTTAGATCGTTCAAGGAATGGGCCAAATGGACACATACAATCTGTCTTATTCTTCTCTCTTTAAGGCATCTCAAATTATGAATTACTTGATCTAATCGAAGGGTATTTCCCTGTATTTATAGAACGAGAGATCGGAAGATAAATGATGAGTTTGGATGGAATAAGGTTTATCACAATCTAATCCAACCTCTTCTGTGTCTCTCCCTCATCAAAAAATAAATAAATTTCAAATTCTATTTGAATTTAAAAGTCCAAAACAAAGTACTAAAAGAGAGAAGAAGCGGGAAAGATACGTGGGACTCACCCACTAGTGGTTGCATGAGCCCCACAAGCCCATGTTCAACATCTTCTACTCAATCACATTGTGGGATGGGCATAAAGAAGATTATCTATATAACTCGTCTTATAACAACCAAAACCAAATAACACAATTAAAGGAATCAAAAGCGTGCGACCAGTTGGAACATTGTTATCTTCTTATATGTATTTAAGTACAAAGTGGCCACCTAATTAGTACTGAATAACCCAAGCCTTCTGATACTTGTCCTAATCTGCATAACCACATCGGATAGAGTTAACTCCCGATGTAGAGTATTTGGCCAACATACGCACTTATCCAAATAATGGTCTCCTACAAACCATCCCGCAGGATATCTTGGTGCGGTCTAATTCCTAGTTGTATTGGGAACTTAGACAAGGTGGATGTAATATAATAAGTTAGTGAAATTGGACCGCACCAAAGTATCCTGCGGGATAGTTCAAAAGAGACCACTACTCCACACACACACACACACACACACACACACACACTCTTTTGAAAACAATATCATTTGCAAAATAAAATAAAATAATAATAATAAATCCCTCAAAACTCAATATTACTTATAGAAACTTCGTACACAGGATCTTCTTTGTGCATATGTGTAATTTACAAAAAGCTAAGTCACTTTACTAGCATAACCGAGTTTGGCCAATCAAGAGTCTTTTGTCGTCGTACACTAAAGTAGCGACACAATCTCATCATCTTATACACAAGAGGATGGTAGCTAGGGACGCAAAGAGTCGCCTATGAGATTGGCTATCGGTATATTGTAATGATTATATCAAATTAAAGCAATCTATAAGTAAAATGTCTTAGCATGTTGGTACAATCCACACCGTAAAGTGATATCGAGTCTACAATATACAGGTCATATCACATGAGGTATGACTCATCTCATATCCTCATGACATGGCCTTAATTAATGCCACGACATTAATTGCATAAAGAGTAGTGGAGAGGTTAAGACAGATACAAGTTACTTGTATCCTCGTCCTCTATTATTCGAAATAAAGGACGGTTTGCACATTAATGTATGGACAACCCGACTGTACCTCTCTAGCACATTTAAGGTTGGTTAACTTGTGTAAGTGAGTAACTATCCTACCAACAAAAGTAGAGATCCTACATGTTCTCATGATAAATGTTAATGATTTACACACCTAAGCTATAGTAGTGCTCAATATTAAACAAAAAGAATGTATTGTTCATTAATGAAATATTAAATGTACATGATGCGAGCATGTCACTCAAGCTCTCCTCAATCCCATCTGTCTGACGTGAACCTAGAATAAATCTCTAACAATAAGCTTAGTCATGGGATCAACCATCATCTCCTCAGCGGGAATGCAACTGAAAGCAACCATCTTATCTGTCATTTGATTATAGACGTAATGATAATTTATATCAATGTATTGGATTACAAATGCTATTTGGGGTCCTTTGCCAAGTCAATGGCAAATGTGTTATCTATCTTCAACAATATAAGCTCATAAATGCCCGACACTACACCCAAACCTAGCAACAATTTGTTAACCCAAACACATTTTTAGACTGCAACACAACATACAATGTACTCGGCCTCCATAAATGAAAGGTTGGCGGATGTCTATTTCTTACTCAACTATAAGATAACTCCCCCTCCAAGCAAGAAGAATGTCTTGAAGTAGATTTTCCTTCGCAAGCATCATTATCTCAGGCGGTATCAAAATATCGTTTTAACTCGAGACTTGTGCATTTATAAAGCATTAGGTCTTTCGTTCATCCGAGATGGCGAATATATATATTTAATGGCTTGTCAATGAGACTGTCCCAAGTTACTCTACATAACTAATATCTAATCTAAGCGTAAGGTATCGAGGGCATAGTCAATCATCCGGCTTCATTATATCAATACGATTTTTTATCTATCTTGATAGATTTTACCATATGGGTTTCAACAACTTTTGAATTTTTTATCCGAAATAGCTCTAAGATCATTTGTGTGTAAGTGATTTGAGACAAGCCTAAGAATTTCTTAGGATGGTCCTTAATTGATTTTACCTCGAAAATAGAGTTGACTTCACTAAAATCTTTCATCTCAAAGTTTGAGAAAAGCCAATCTTTAGTCATCATCAACAATTGTACATCATTACCAGCTAGTAGGATATCGTTTACACATAGTGATGGTATTAGAAAAGATATTCCAAATTGTTTTATATATACACAATAATATTTTTGACGAATTGTGAACCTGAAAGTTTGGAACCTCATACACCACCATTTTGAAGATTGCTTTAATCCATAGATAGATTTTAACAGCTTGCAGATTTTCATTTGATACTTTTTCTCTACATAACTCATGTGTTATTACATATATATCTCTTCATCCAAATCATCATTTAAAAATGTGGTCTTTATATGCATATGATATACTTTTTCTCTACATAACTCATGTGTTATTACATATATATCTCTTCATCCAATTCATCATTTAAGAATGTGGTCTTTATATGCATATGATATAACTCTAAATTTAAACATGTGATAATGGACAAGGTCATGTGTACCGAGGAGGATTTTACAACAGGTGAAATAGTTTCCTCATAATCAATACATTCTTTATGTGTGAAAACTTTTGTCAACTGACCTTGCTTTGTACTTGTCCACCATACCATTTGCTTTTCTTTCGATCTTGAGTACCCATTTGTTACTTATCACTTTGTAATGGGAAAACAAATATACAAGTTTTCAGACTTTATTCTTCTCGATGGAGGCAATCTCTTCATCCATGCCAATCATCCAATTAGCCAAATTGGGAGATAACAATGCATCTTGATAAGAATAAGGTTCATCATCATCAACCGCAACGCAAGAGAATGACTAATCCTCGATATCAAAGTATTTATGAAGAATCAATCCTCTTTTTGCTTCGACATAGCTTAAGAGCCTGTTGAGATGTACTCCACTTTATTGACGAACTATAGGAGCATTTTCATTTTGAGAGTCATAATTCCCACTCTCCTTAGATACATCAAAAATTTTTAAAAGTTCTTAACCTTTTGCTTCTTTCGATTGGAGTATCTATCTTCAACAAAAGTTACATCTCAAGAGTATATCTCAGTCCATCCTCTACGGTTCTCATAAATTACAACATATTCATTTGAGTGCATGTGGTACCTAATGAATACGCATTCAATGATTTTACTATCAAGTTTACTTTTATGCGGAGCATATAACAAAATATATCAGAAAGATTCTCAGGAGCGTAGGTTGGCTAGAGAATGAATCATCTTTAGTCCATATCTCATATAAGATATGAGAAACGAATTTTGACAGAACTCAATTGAGGACGTAAATAGTTGTTAGCAACGTGTCTCCCCAAAATGTGGTAAAGAGATTGACACATGTCATCATCGATCTAACCATGTCCAATAGTATCATGTTCATTCTCTTTACAACTTTATTTTACTATGGACTATAAGCCATTGTATATCATGGACTATAAGCCATAGTGTACTGTCAAATGATGCAAGCATTTTCATAAAATGATCTAAACGTTTCAAATGTACCTTCACCAGATCAAATGATTTTAATATTTTTTTTTCAAGCTATTTTTCTACATCAGCTTTATATTTAAGAAAACAATCAAAAGATTAATCTTTGTGTGAGATGGGATACACATATCCACAACACAAGTAATGGTCAATGAAAGTCACGAAGTATTAACATTCATTTGTAGTAAGTACTTTCAAGGGTTCAAAGATGTGTGAATGGATTATCGCTAGCATACACTTGGACTTAATCGCTTTAGGGAATTGTTTCTTGGAAGTATTTCTAGACACACAATGTTCACAAAATAACAATTCAAATTTGAATAATGAACCTAACAAACAGAGACAAGCTAGTCTTGATAGTGCTGTATGATTTATGATTTGCTTACATTATTGAATGAAATTGTAATAAAAGACGGCTGCAAATATGGGTGGCAGTAGGCAGGTTTGCTTGACCTTAATAGTGATTGTGATAATTAAACTTATATTTGGATTCATTATTAGTATTTTTAAATTTTATTGTGGCTTATAAGCATTTTGAATGCATGGTTTCGCTTTTGTAGCCCACCTGATAATTAGTTTAGCTCATTTACCTTATGTAGCCCACTTGATAATTGGTTTAGTTCATTAATCAACTCAACAATTCATCTAAATGGACTTAACCTAATAGTGTATTTTGGGTCAAATTTTCTTATATGATTATAAAATTTTAAACCAATTATATCTTTCAAGTTTTGTTTAGCATGAATGCACAATATTTTACCTGTGATTGATTATAGTTCCTAAACACAAAAAATTATTTGCCTATAAGTAACTCACAAGTTATCTCCAAACAAACTGCATGTAAGTTGATTTCAGACATTCAAATATAGATCACTCAGATTTCAAAATAAACTTGAAAACTTACAGACATTCAAATATAGATCACTCAGATTTCAGTCTGCCAGGTTGGCAGATACACCAGCATAAAAATGCCTTCCGTGCAAACTAACCATTGCCCCGAATTAAGAGCTGGAAACTGCAAACATGCAAACTATGTATAGTTCCTGTAAGTGTACACTTGCAGTGTGAATACACGAGGAGAGACGATAAACGTTCTCGTGTCAATGCATTTATTGGTAAACGTCTCAGTGGACCTGTTTAGCACAGACGTGGATGGCCTGGTGACCGGGGATATCCCTAGTAACCTGACACTGTGGCCCACCGAGATGTAGGTGTTTTATTGATGCCGTCTATCCATTTTGCCGGTTCATTGTAGGGCACGAGACCAAAATGAAGCAGATCAGTGGTAGACAGACCATGTTTTAACAATGAGATAATGGGAATGAGTGCCCTTGTAGTGTGGAAGTGTGGGTGAAAAAAATGAGAGAAACATATCGAAAGCTAAGAAGACCACACCACCAAAAAAAAAAAAGAAAAGTGGCAATTGAACGTCCACAACACAAAAAACAGTGTTGATTGAACATCTACCTGTCTACCAACCGTTAAAAACTTATTAGGAGGGCCACAAATATTGCAAGAAGCTGATATTTGTGATTTCCCTTCATCCAGGTCTACATAACTTTATGAACAGGTTAGATGGCAAATAAATACCATGATGGGCACTAGGAAGGCTTCAACAGTCAGTATCATTATGGATGATAAAACATACATCACGGTCTGCCTAGAGTAGGGTCACCCCAGTGGGTGGGTGCGATACCCAGGCCGAAGAAACAGAGACATGACCATGGGTAAGATACCCAAGTGGCTGATCAGGTAGGCCCCTCCATAGACACCCCCTCTCTTAACACTGGGCGTTTGCACACATTGGATGGAGAGAAAAAAAACCCAAAAAAACAGGACCCGATGCGGACCCAAGGGCCCGATGGATACCAGAAGGGCACATGCACCCAATCAACATGTCTGGAATCTCAAAAAACATGGACCCACTCACATGTCTGGAATCTCAAAACACATGGACCCACTCACATATCTGGGATCTCAAACATAGAACTCGGACCCAGCCCGGCCCAACCTGAACTGACAGAGCTAGCCCATCTGTCAGGTAGGGGAGGCAGCCGGACCCCGACCACTTTGGCAACCCTGGTCCAAAACCAATTCACGTGTGGAGACGAACAGAAATTCTCTGCAAAGAATAATTATGCATCAAAAAAGGTATTCTCTCCCCAAAAAAAGAAAAAAAAGGGGGAGATGAGTCGGGATCATCATCTTCATCCAACAGTATCATTTTCTCTTAAAAACCCCTCCAAAACCGGACTCTAGAGAACGCTATTGATATAAGTGAAAAAGGCGACTGCAAAGAAGCAGCAGTCAGTCT
The DNA here is from genome assembly GCA_037074715.1 of Magnolia kwangsiensis. Taxonomy (NCBI): domain Eukaryota; kingdom Viridiplantae; phylum Streptophyta; class Magnoliopsida; order Magnoliales; family Magnoliaceae; genus Magnolia; species Magnolia kwangsiensis. The sequence continues at coordinate 46,551,884 of CM073571.1, read as the reverse complement.
CAAACTTCCAAACATATTAAAAATTTCCCACGTGTAACCCCCATCGGCAGTTTTAGCCCTACTCAAACGGCAGGCTAAAACAGAAATGATATTACAGGTGGGGATTTGCTTTAAATGAATCGGAAACACAAAACCCTAGAATCTAAATTGACACGATCACGCATGATCTGGGACACTCTCTGCCTTGTCAGTGTCCATTGGCTCCATCTCAGGCAGTGGGCCCTGAGCGGTATCATCCGATGAGTTCTCAGTGCTATTGTCGCTGCCTTCAGATTGTGGCTCGGACGTTTGCGGTTGAGGCGGTGGTGTCTCACCAGATGCTTGTGGTTTGGCTAGTGGGGGCCTTGATTTCATCATTATTGGCCTGCAAAACCTGTTCAAAGCAGTTTCCTTATCAACATCATGACCAGTTCGAATACAGATACGAACAAGCATAAAAAAGCAAATGACAGGTTCTAGTGAAAAATCTGCAAGCAACGTGAATCCATCGACACAACCCAAGTTAATGTCAGGTTGTCATGGATTAGGGTTGGGAAATTCCAAGGGTTCTAGTTGAACATATTCATGTTAGATTAGGACAGGTTAGGAATAGTCACATGTATTGGGCTCAGGTCAGGTTAGGCTGGTTTGAGGCTGAGCATAGAGGCATTTGGGTTCGGCACCTCAGGTTGGAATTCAGGTCAGGTCAGGTTGTGTGGTGAGTCCTCCCAACGTCAGATTGGGCCAAGGTTGACCCTCAACCTGACCCAACCCACCCGAGTTGGGCCACTAAATCCAACCCCTCATATATTATAGGTCCTCCAAGTCTACCCAACAAAGGTTGCCTTCAAATGTGAGAAAAATGTCAGGCACAAGGATGCCTTTCCAGCTAAATCAATATCCGTGGCATCACAAATTGGACATGAAATGTGCCAGAAAACAAATTGGGCCAGGAAAAAGAAGGGAAAGCCGGGGCCATGAGGTGGAACCAAGAATTCCGGCCACATGAAATGTACAGAAGAAATGAAGTATCAATTCTTCGCAAAAGTACCTGCCCCACCAGTGCTGGTGTGCACTCTTAACAAAGGACTTGTAATTCTCTCCAAGAAAGTTCAACTAATGATATTATACCTGTCGAGTGTCTCAGCCTTCCTCTTCACATCAGCCGATAACAGAACTGGATTCGCATGCTTAGGCAAAGCATCCTGCTGCTGCCTTTTCTCCCTCAGCCATGCCTCTGCTTGCCCACACTCATTAACAACCTAACAGATATAACAGCCACATTAGCAAATAGAGAACTTTACATATTAGATTTTCATTCATGTAATTACTCAATGCCCAGCTTCATTACAACAAAATGTTTTGAAAAACCAGCAGCCACAATGATATGTAACTTTGTACCTTCTGTTTTTCGGCTATGTCAATGTGATCGAACTTGGGGTCTTTGGACAAAGCTGCCTCTCTGAAGCTATTGATGCAATAGGCGAGTTGATCAATCACTGGGCCGCGCTCTGAATTCTCCTTGTAACGTACCTCAATGGGGTCACCTTGCTGCAGTTCAGTAACCAGTGTCAGGTACAGAAAAATATCCTCAAATTCAAGACTAAAACAAAGCAAGTAACAAAGAGTTGATGCCTTCTTGAGTTCCTCAAGCTTTGCAATGTAAACACCCTTAGTTTCGTCCTCGCCATCTTCATACAACCAATCCTCTGTTTCCTGAAGTTTTGCAGATAAACCATCCCTCTCCACAGGAGTCACAAAGTCATGATACTTGTCATGGAGCTGTGCAATGATGGAAGATCTTGGTTTCAGATGTTAAAATTCCAATGTACAACATATTAAGCATCAGTAAGGGACATGCATACTGGTACCTTGTTTCTCATGTCATAAACATATGCTTCCACAGCATTCTTTTTGTCCTTTGTTTCTTCCATGACCCTGTCTTGGAGAGCCATCTCAAATTCCTTCTCCACCGCTTTCTGCACATCCACAGGCACCATCCCACCGTATACCAACTCTGCAACTGGGATGTTCAGTTTCTTTACCTTTTTCTTTGCTGCCTCAACCTGCAAACCAAAGTGTTACTCAAGTCACATCCCATTTGCTCCTTAACTAGTGGTGAAAATAAATGCATTAGGAAGGAAATGCATTCAGCTGTGTTTCTATGCACTTACAAGAGACAGTTCTCATCCAGGTTCGTGTTTCGGCAAACCAACATCTCATTTTAGAATTTAGATACATTCATAACCATATGAAAAAATTTGAAACATTATAAACTACCTTTTGGTGGCAATTTGGTCTGCTTGGAGGCAAGATATGATACAACTTTCAGGAATAAAGATGAAATAATCAGCGCAAATGTCAAGGAAAGTTCTAGGAAAGTGAGGGAGAGAGTAACTACATGGGCCTGAGCTTGCAACAAAATCATAGAATCAGAGACAATGATCTCACATATGGTTGGAAGTAGTTGAAGATATGAGAATAGGACCTCAGTTTGTAAGTTGGGATTGTCCTTCTTTTTTTTTTTTTGAAAGGTGGAATCTTCCAGTTGGTTACTTGAAGCACAATTATAATGTAAGTTAAATGGTTAATCACAGACCTTCAGTGGAGCATGACCACATGGGGATAGCAAATCAGGATGCCATTGGCCAGTGTGACTCAACTGAATCAGAGATGAGACATTTTTCAATAAGGCTTAAAGGACTCACCATCAACTTCTTGTGTTTGTTTGCAATTATAGTGAAGGTCATGAATGAGCTATTGAACTCATCCAAGGGGGCATCTGTGGCAGTGGGCGAACTGGACCAAAGAAATTTGGGAGTTAGGTGGGAACCTGGCTGTTATCTGTTTTCACATCTTCTTCAGGATGCTAATTCAAGGCAGACTTCCTTATTAGGGAAGGCAAGGGTTTCTAAGATTGTCTATTCAGTTAATGGATAGCCTACCTTTGCTTCCCTCTTTCAATGAGCTTAACTTGGAAAAAAACATCACAGAAGTCAGTGCCATTTCTCAAAATTTCTCCCCTTCACTTCTTCAAATTTGTTTGATAATTTATGTTATCAAATGCTTGACCATCTGATTGGACCCTGCCTCCAAGGAGAGCAATGGTTACTCATGGACTCATAATGGTGGCCTAAATCAAGAACAGCGATGGCTACTAAGGATTCATCACAATAGCGGTCTACATCAAGAATTCAGTTTGCATGACTTCTTGTTTATGAAATACATTTATTTATTTGGACTGTTCTTACCTTACTGAAGTTCGGATCCTGCTAAATCACGAGGGTACCAGTGTACAACTTACTTGCATTTTTCATTGTGTCTCACCCTCTTAATTTAGAGCCCATAGAAACTACTTCAAATCAATTCATCAAGATTATGGAGATGAACTCATCCAAATTACTTCAGAAATATTCTTCTCTAAATACTAGTAAAATGCACATGCGTTGCATGTGGGAACATATTTTGATCATCTTATGTTGGCCAAGTGTGAAGAGCTTTTGGAAAAACGATTGTTGATTAAACATATAGAATATATTCAGAAAATTAATAGAAATGGGGGAAAATCTAATCCACTGTGCATGCATATAAAAATCTAGACCCTTTAATTGTTGAATTGATTTCAAATGGAGGATGACCTAAACTAACACTAATCCAATAAAATTCACTTGGCGACTTTAGACCTTACCATTTTACCTTCGACAATACATTTGATTGCCACCATTTTGGATGGTTAAGATCTCTACAATGTGATTTCTGATACTTGCTACATCCACAATGGCCGTACAAGTACGATGGTCTGAAATGATGTGAATTTATGATGTGTGCTATAGAAAATACCTCAGCAAAGAGTTATTTGATACTTTGCCTGAGAGCATGACACTCATGCACTTAAAATGGAGCACATAAAAAAAATATTAGTGAAATTCGAAGATCATAGCATACCAGAAAAAACAAAAGAAAAGAAAATTCTGGTTTTCAAATGATGTTTCCTAATGTTATCGTGGGAGGTTTTTTTTCTATATGTCACCCCCCATTTTATGTGATACATCCGAACTAGCTTAGTTGGATGTACGGTTGATCCAAGCGGTTTAAATTATGGTCATAAGATGATGATCATATAAGACGTATGAGAGATCTGGGTAATTCATCAAGTAGGAAGAATTGCGAGCATGCTTTCGCCACAAAATCAAAAGGTCTGCTGACCAAGAAGGCTACACTATGAATATAGACTATCTGTCAATCCTTATGTCTATTCTTCTCACACTAGCATTACCCAATTCATAAGCAGACCATTTATGCAAACTGTTAATATTATGGTACCCATTGTTGATGCCCAGACACTCAAAACGTGGAGAGAAATTTGACTGTTTGGATCCCTGAGCATGGGACCACTTCTAAAAATTCTCAGCCTGATACCCATATACAATTTTCCATTTGAAATTTCCTCCCATAAGATCCAGCTTCTCATATAGGGCCACGTGCTTGGACTGTCCATCCTGTGACCCCACCTTGGAAGTTCATGGCTTGAAAATAATGGTGATCGAGGATCTAGTACTCAAAACTAACTATCAAAATCGAAATATTAATCAATTCATGAACAGGTAGTTCTATTGGAAAAAAAAGGGGCCATGAATCAGCCAGTAATGATAATTGCCCAGATCTATGTGAAGTGGCCTTGCAGATGCAACACCAAGTGAGCTCATTTAGCAGACTATCACCAACCTAGGTTTAGTCAGCCCAATACTTGACATTAGTGCGAGAAGGATCCAGACCATCCATCTAGTGAGTTGCATCGAGGTGGCCAATGAACAATTGTGGACATCCTTCTTTAGCTGACTACACCGTTCATTTCAATTTTCCATTTTCCCGTCATTAAAAGGGATGGCTAATATATCCTGCTACTGTTGCGTCATTCAACTATTGATAATCCATGAATAGATCATTAAAAAAAAAAAAAAAAACAATCCATGAATAGGACACAATAGATGAATGGATCGAATTGACTACCATGTGTGCTAACTTGTAAGGCAATTTTGAGGGAAGAGAAGCCCACATATACCAAAAAGCATAGCCATACTAACTTTGAAATGTAAGATACCAAAAATATTAGGAAAATTTTGGTTTTCAATTGACGTTACCTAATGAGGCCGGATCCAACACATGTTTCTAGGATAAGCCTAACATACAAATTGACGTGCAGGGCCCACTGTATTGTTTAATTGAAATTCAAACTGTCCAATCATGTGTGGTCCCTAATCTTCACCTTGTTGCACAAATATCCAACGAATCAAAAACTCAAGTGGGCCACACCACATGGAACAGGTGGAATGAGGATACCGACTGCTACGGCCTGTTTGGCATGTGGTATTAGGTGGGATTAGGTAGTATGGAATTGCAATTGATCCTATGCAAAATTCATCTGGTGTTTGGAAACGATAGGAAGGATTGGATCAATCCCGACATCATATCATCCAGAGCCAATAGTAAATACTGCAGGATTTCTGGTGGATTTCAAAATCCACTACATCTGTGGGCTCCACATTGATGCATGTGTTTTATCATGCCGTCCATCTATATGTGCCCTTTACATGTGACATTCAAGTTGAATGTGTATAGGTGACCAGCATCAATTGTGAAATGTGGTCCGTTGATTAGAATTCCATGGTCCACCAAACGCAGGCTTCACTTACATGGTTTATTTTCTAAGGGAAGATTTTGATCCCAAATGTGGGATTGGATGGTCAAAATACTATGGTATTTCCAGACATGTAATCATCATACAAGAATGGTGTTAATTCCATCTAATTCAATTCTGTACCATTTAATCCCATGCTCCAAAGAGGCCTTAAAACTTTCCAGATTGTATGTGCAGCCCATCGCCTTTTATTTTTATATGCCATCTAATGCATTCATAGGATGCATCCAACCAGATGAACAGACACCCAGAAAAATCAGGCAATTACAAAACTTAGGTGGGCCACAACACGTGACTTTAGAGGTATTAGACATGATTTTACAAGGTGTGACCCACCTGAGTTTCTTATCAATATTAATTTTGGGATCCAAGGAGAACAGGAGGGCCACACATGGGGGGATGTCATTAAAACATCACGGTAGGGTAGGCCCCACACGTCTATTTGTATATTGAGCTTATCCTAGAATAGTTTATGTAGGATATGGCCTCTTTCCTAATAAGGTAAACCTTGCTAGCAAACCTTGTGAAAAACCTTTAAACCTTCCTTTCTTCTGCTGCTTCCTTCAAGCTAAATTCCACTATCATGGTCTAGGATCTTGTTAACAAACCTTGCCAAGAACCCTTCATTTCCACTTCCTTCTGATTGAATTCCATTCTAATGAACTCCATAGGCTCCTCTTATAATATCTCTAATATGAAAAGGCCTCTCCTGGTAGTAATTAGTGTTTGGATTCATCCAATATCATAACTCTTAAAATGGCAAGTTGAAACGATAAGTTAGGTAAGAAAGATGTCTTGAGGGACCCCACCGAGGTGCCCTCTTGCATCAAATTGTCCAGCATGGTCTATCAACCACAGAATTCGGATGCCTCAAAAATCAGGCGGATCCATCCATCATGTGGACCACCATGTGATTTTGAAAGCTTTGTTTTTTAGGTATCCATTGTTTTCTATCATGGGGTCCGCCGTATTGTATATATGCCATCCAACCAATGCATTACATTACGCACAACATTTGCAGAATAAGCCTGTTTATGAAACTAGCCTTAGCCTGGATTACAAGTAGAAGACTAATTTGATACTCTACAAACTCAAATGCTGCGTACTCCTGCACTCAGGATTTGTATGTGGCACCCCCCCACCCCACCCCCCCCCCCCCCCCCCCCCCCCTTTTCTTTTTTGTTTTCAAGATTAACTGATTAATTTATTAAAAGGGCACCAAGAAGGCACAAAGAATTACAACCTAGGAGCCTGTTTGTTTTCTAATTCACCAGGGTAAATCCCTATAAATAGGTAATAATTAATTACCAATTTAATTCCTACATGCTTTTCAATTACGACGTTGACGGGTTCCATGAATCATTGATGGTATTATGAAAACCCTTCACCTACAGCCGGGCCAGCTCAAAATAAAATGGTTTAGGGTCCCAACTCTCCATCTCTACTGATGGAAGGATAGTGCATCCTTTAGGGTCGAGACTAACAGAGACAAGGCTCGGATCAAAAGTAAGGTTGATCAGCTCTCGACTCCCTCTGGGAGATCTCAGAGACTTTTTTTTTTAACATCAGAAGTAGGAATGACCGTACCTCAATATTTCACAAATTGAAACAATGCATGGTAGTTGTCAATGCTTTCGCTGAAGGTAACTCCCACCAATTTTCCCACCTGACGCATAGCAACCCTCAAACCATTTCTTCTTCTAGGCCACTGTCACTTGAACAACAACAGGATCTTCCACGAAAGTACACATACTCTCTTCAGGGGACTGTGGAAGCCTTAAATCTCCGACAGTTCCAGGGCCATGTGCAGCAGAACCACGTCAAGAACCTCTCTAAGTTCATCACCTACCGCCTCTTCAGAAGTCACTAAGCTAGAGTCCAAAAGCAAATGACGGTACACCACCTTCGTCGAAGAGTCAGATGCCATAAACCTACTTGATGTAGCTTCTAAATGGTGAGGGCGATGGATACAGATCTTCACCAAACTCAACCTGAAGGGGAGAAAGAGAGCAGCTGCTTGACTGAGATGGAGTAGCGGAGTCGAGTTCTTCGAAAGAATAAGAAAGGTTGAAATAAATGGTCTCTCGCACGTGTTCGAAATATCTCCGATATTATCTTTATCACCATTCAGCAATGCCAATAATGCTGGTAGTACTAGAAATTCCAGGTATTAGCAATGTATCGCTAAGTATCGCCAATGTACCAATATCACTAATGTAATCGCCAATATTTTCAGCTATGTAAATTATAGGTGTCACTTGTAATGCCAATGCATCACTAATATTTTTAACCATGTAAATTCTAGGTGATGCTTGTATCATAAGTGTATCGACGATATTTCAATAATATCGCCAATGCATTGATATCATCAAAATTTTATATTTATTGGAAAAAAAAAATTATTTCAAATTTTTTTTCATGGGCACATGGTTGTATGTAGTGTTCAATTTGTTGTTGATAATATTGATAATATCTCAATATTATCGATATCACAGCATGCGCAATATTGAGATCACAATCTTTTGTTTCCTTTCCAATTGTTGATGGTTTCTTGATGAAATATCATGTGTTGTTGATATTTTGCAATATCGATGGATGTTTGGATGGAGGGTTGGATGGTTAAATAGGCTGGATGGGATGGTTGGATTGATTTCTTACAACAACACATGCTTTTAAGGCCCCGTTAAATGGAGATCTGTTATGTATGCATTCTTTTTACAATTTTTTTTAATTTCTAAATATGCAAAAACATGTATATTTTAACATCTCCTGAAGTTTTGCTGAAAATTCCACCAATTTTCCCATGTTTCCCCGCATTTCCGGTTATCAGTGATATTATCGGCGATATCAATATTGTTTCCATATCCCTGGCCAACGAAACTTGTAGCGATACCAATACTTCGAACACTACACGAGACCTTGCTTAAGCGAGACTCCACACATGTTGTGGAAACCGAAAAACTACACGCATTTCAGAAGGCACAAGTTATGGGTCCCCCTTGACACGTTGCCCACCACACGTGTGGGAACTTCAAAGACGGCGAGAGATGCCCCCCTTCTCGAGAAACAAGTGTCGGGGTCTCTCATTGTCAATACACTAACACTGCCACCCAAGCCTCCCTCCGGACCCTAAGCTACCAACACCTACTCTTGATCCTCGCCATGTGGACGACTATTGCCTCTCAAGTGGGAGTCTCTCCCAAGTAAGGTGAGTCATGACGATCGTTATGGGGTCGCACCGATCATTACATAACGGTAACGGCACCAACTATTTACAGGATTGTAATAGTCGTACTGGTTGTTGTGGGGAAAAAATGGCCCATATTGACCCTACAACGGTTGTTACAACACACATTACAACTGTTGTAGCCCCCGTAAGATACAAATTTTTAAGTTTTTTTTTTTTCCGAGAGAGAGAGAGAGAGAGAGAGAGAGAGAGAAGGACCGTAACTATTGTTACAACCAACATTGTAATGGTAAAGACGGTGGCCGTTACAACCACCGTTACCGTTACAGCACACCTTGCTCATGACTCCCAAGTTTGGATGAATCCTTCTTAGGCCTCAACCATCTACCCTCGAACCATCTCATTCAAGCCCCCACCTCAACCGAGGTCGTCTCCTAATGAACCATACGTCATCCTCAAGAGAGCTCTACCATCAACCATGCCAACACCTGCCACCACTTCTGCACCGACGTCGCTTGTCGAGCCACATGTCATCACTCGGGCAATAGCGAGACCATCTCACAAGGCACTCTCGGAGATCACTACAATGCCCTCCTTACAACGGCTCCTCCGTGAGGCCACCCAACTAGTGGACTTGCAACTGCCATTGCCAATCTCGAGAAGCGCCGGGGCAAACTTCGATGGAGGTATCCCCTTGCCTTTACTTCGTAACACCTCTCCAACTCTCGCAACTCCTTAATGATTGTTACCTCCACCTTCACCTCCCTTGAATCGAGAGCTTGCCAAGTGTAGAAGTTGATTTCCTCTTCCTTACGAACAACCTCGCCACCCTGAACGAAATCCATTCCTTCCTCCGTGGATGGATCCACCAGCGTCAAACCTCCCAATGCATCCTCTAATGAAAGGAAAGTCTCAAGGAACCAGAGCTCCAAAGGTATCCCCCGAACTTGGTACCAATCTCTCTCCCATCCAAAAACCGAGACATCTTCCCATTGCTAAAGATGACCACAGCCCCCATAACAAAGATAGCACCTGTAATCAAGAGTCGGTCGAGGTCCATCTCAACCTTTAAGTATACCCAAACCGCTATATCAGAGAGATATTTGAGATATAAAAAATCATCCTCCGCTCCCCCACTATCTAGCAACCATCAATTCACCATGTCCGGAGGGGTTCTTGCTCTCGCCTCAACCGCAGAACACCCCAGGCATTTCCACCCAACTTGGCTAATTTACCATCCCAAAATCATAATGGTTGAATAATCCTAACCTCCGCTTTATGGATACTTGTTTGCTGAAGTAGGACCATTAGGTGTGAGTAGTAAAATCATTCTTTTTTGCTTGAGATGCCTTTGGAATGGTAGTATGTTGTCAGTAAGAAGCAAGGTGTCCCGTATCGATATCGGTTGGCGTAACGATGCCCTCCGAAACCGATACGATATGACGGCGTAACGACGATACGGGGGCGTAACGGCCCGTAGCGGCACAATTTTTTTTTTGCCAAAAAAATATGGATTAAATCCGAAATATTCTAAGCATTCCAAATATGCATTCATTTATAAATTGGAACATGTTTATGGTGATGTAACGGTCCACTCTTTGGTGAGAAGTTGTATCGGACTATCAGATGAATTTATGAACCAGATAACCTGACTACAAAATTCATATATTTAATTTTATAAATATCTAATTTATATACTTAACAATTTGATATCATTTCTCCCAATAGTTCTTTTAAAAAATGAAATTAAATTCAAGTAGATCGCGTTGCCAATTTGGGGCAGACTTGGAGGACCAATCCATGCCCCAAATCAGCCTCAAATTCATGCAATTTATTGGCATTATCCCACTTGTGAATTGGTGGACATTTATTGGATAGTGAATCATGAAAAAAAATCAAAAGGCCATATTTTAAAAAATAAGCGTCCACAAATTAACAATTAAAACTATTCAAACAATTTGATTTTGGCATTTCGAGTTAGCAATTATAGTCCATAATTTAATTGGCAAATTTTAATTAATACATGTCTCGTGTACAATTTTTTAAGGGCCCGAATTAGGTAGGTCTGAGATTGTGAAGTGTAGCACACGTTGGCAAAGTTTTTTGGACCCCACTTGTGATGAATGTGTTATATCCACACTGTCCATCCATTTTGCCAAATAATTTTAGGGCGTAAGCCCAAAAATGAGGCAGATCCAAAGCTCAGGTGGACCACACCATAAGAAACAATAATAATTAAACAACTATCAGTAAAAATTTATCGGGGCTACAAAAGTTTTAGATCAAGCTGACATGTGTGTTTTCCCTTTATCCATGTTAGTGTGACCCTATTAACAGGTCAGATGGAAAATAAACATTACAATGGACCCTAAGAAATTTTTAATGGTGAGCATTCTATAACCATTGTTTCCTATGTTGTGGTCCACCTGAGATTTGGATCTTACTAATTTTTTGAATCATAACCTAAAATGATGTGGCAAAATGGATGGACGGCATGGATAAAACACATACAGCATGGTGGGGCCCATGTGGCACGTTTACATTTTATTAAATTGTTCAGCGTGCTGCCGAACGCGTACCAGTCCACTCATTTGACGCAAGCAAGTCCCATGGGTCTGATCATGAGGTATGTGTTATATCTAAACCATCCATTCATTTGACGAGCTCGTCTTAAGGCTTGACACGAAAAATAATACAGATCTAATTATCAAGTGGACCACACTGCAAAAAGCAGTGGGGGATTAAACGTCTACCATTGAAACCCTTTTTGGGATCAATATGAAATTTGTTTTTCCTCTTCATTCAGGTCTTTTTGACCTTTTGAACAGATTGGATGGAAAATAAACATTATGGTGGGCCTACGAATTTTTTAACGGTGAAAATCATCATCTCGCTGCTATTTTTGGTGTGGTCCAGACGATCTTTGGATTAGATTCATTTTTTGGCTAATGCTCTAAAATGATATTTAAAAATAGATGAACGGTGTAGATATAATAAATACATCATTGTCGGCCCACGTAACTTTGATCTCCTTTGAACCGTTCGTACAACTCAGAGCTCGAAGACCGTCAGCGCTCGTCTTAGCATGACACGTACCTCCAACCGGTGCGTGGTACACCTCCGAAAGAAAAAAAAAAGAAGGGAGAGGGAAACCGAAAAGAAAAACAGAGGGAAAGAAGAGAGAGAGAGAGAGAGAGAGAGAGAGAGAGAGAGAGAGAGAGAGAGAGAGAAGAAGAAGAAGAAGCAGCATTAGCAGGCCACCGCGGCCGCAGCCGCTGCTTCCCGAGAAGAAGAAGAAAAGGAAGAAGAAGAAGAAGAAGAAGAAAAAGAAAAGAAAGGAAAAAAAGGTAAGTATGTGTTTTTTTCCCTATTTTTTTAAGGCCCGTAACAGCCGTTACGGGCGCAACGGTCGTTACCTGTACAAAAACGCGGCTCATCCTATACGGCCCCGTATCACGTAACGGGTACCACCGTTACCGTTACGTATCGGCCGTTACAGCCGATACGTAACCATTTTGGGACACCTTGGTAAGAAGGGAGTCGGTGCCTTTTGAAGCACTCTTTATGAAACCGTAGTCGCAATTTTTAGCCGTCTACGAACCTTGATGAATTGCATACACGAAGACCCGCACACAATCTAGGAAGTTTTAATAGTGTGTCCCCTAAATCCCAATCCCAATGATTCCCTCTGGTGTGACCCACACCCACCTATGCTTTGGATTAGTCTATTTCTTTTATATAGGATGAACATTAAAGGGTGGACCTTATGGACGGAGTAGGTGTGTGACCTACATGATGATGGGCCCCACGCTTGTAGTTACATTAGAAACTAGTCTCACTTTCGAAACGATCAAGGTGCTAATAAGGGCTGAAATTAAGGAATTACTTAAAGGCCTTTAAATAATAAGTTGATGGAGAATTTTGTATTTTGATTTAATAAGGACAATTATGTATTTTCAGTCACAGGGGCGACAAAGAGAGAAGGCTTGGCTTTTAGTAGTATAGATTGTGGTTCAACTATCTGCAGTATTACACTTGATGAAGTATATCCTGGAAACACCTTGGACTTTATTGACTGCTACTTGTCCAAAACATTCAGATGACAAATAAGTGGCTGATTTAAAGAAAGGATTGATGATAGGTATAGAAGAAATTATGAAAACCATGTGAAACTCAAGTTATCTTTTTCCTTGTTGAATGACCAAAAAAATTTATTAAGAAAGGACAAATAGCCATGATGGTCTTGAGAATACAATTCACATCATGTCAAGAGAAGTAACATGAATTGCAGGCAAACTATATGAACTAAATTAACGACGTATTAGCTCCTTGGGCGTTTTCTAATGCCATTTATGTTTTCATTAAAATTCTAATCACCTTCAGAAAAAGTGTCGAGCAAAATAATGGATCTAAAAAGATAAAGGAGATGGCACTCTCAACTTTAGCATAGATAACTTAGGACCAAAAGCACTGCATTGTGATTGACCAGAATATTCATGAACCCTAAGCTCAGGCTCTTCTTAGTGAAGAGGATGAATTTGGGTTGGGTGATAGATTACCGAGCAATATGCGAGTAAGACTTGGATACTTGAGTGCCACTGTACATTTTTGTTGCGATTGGGAAGCTGAGTCTTGCAACTAGGAGAGGCTTTTTACTAGTTCGACAATTTGGCTTAGTATTCCTCATTTAGATAAGATATGGATAGGCATGGAGGATACAGACAGGTGGTCATGGAAGTTTGATTCTTCAGGCATTTTTACCACCAGGTTATTCTATTGCTCTCTCCGCTGTGATGTAGTGGAGACTGGAGAGTCTAAAAACACATAACAGTTCCTTACATTAATCCTGGCCCTCCTTGAGTGATTGCATTTGGAGTTATTCCTAAAGACAAAAAGTTAAACAACGACAGTGGATGATGGTTGTGAATATTTGCTTTATGGATCTCAAGGGTGCAGAGTCAGCAAACCATCTGTTCATTAACTGTCTGTGATTTTGGGGCTAGAATCTGGAGGAGTGTCTTGGCTTTGTTTGATGTGTGGGTCCATGCCAGGTTCCCTTGAACCTCTAGTGCAAGCCTGAAATTGGGGAGTTCAGGATAAAAGAAAACGACAATTGTGATGTCTCTTGTTGTTCACAGTTACATGGTCTTTGTGGACGTAACTTTTTCTTTTCTTTTCTTCTTTGACAATTCACACCAATTTTATTAGAAAAAAGAGCAAGAGATTTCCTCAAAGCAAGATTATAAGCATGACTGAAAAGAATGAAAAGAAGCCTCGAAGAAGTAAAAGGCTTAAGAAACAAAGCCAGGCTTATGACCACGTGGACTGGGCTTTTCTTCAGTATCTTTTGAATCGGATGGGCTTTGGCAAGAAGTGGAGAGGCTGGATGGAGGAATGCATCGGGTCCGCTCATTTTTCCGTTCTTCTTAATGGATCCCCTAAAGGTTTTTCCAAGAGCACAAGGGGCCTTAGGCAAGGCGATCCGTTATCCCCATTTTTGTTTCTCATTGTGATGGAATCCTTATCCAGAATGTTGCAACAAGTTCAAGCCGAAGACGTTCCTCCTCGGGATCTCTATCCCAGGCATGCGTGACCCGATCACTCACATCCAATATGCGGATGACTCCCTAATTTTTTCAAATGCTAATACCGATAAGGTAGAAAATCTTCAAACTGTTATTCAATGCTTTCAAGTTGTTTCGGGGTTGCGAGTCAATCTGGCGAAATCCAAGCTATTTGGTATCAACATGGATAGCAACAAGATCGCGGGTATGGCGGCTATCATCGGTTGCACTGCGGTTGCTTTTCCTACTTCCTTCGTTGGTTTCCCCCTCTGCGCTGGTAGGCCCCCCTTAAGGATGTGGGAGAAAGTCACTTCCAGATGCGAGAAGCTGCTGGCAAGATGGAAATGTCGATATCTTTCATTAGGCGGGCGCATTACCCTGATTAAAGCCTCCTTGTCCAACCTCCCGATCTACTTCATGTCTCTTCTCAAATGCCCGAGCACGGTGCTGACCTCGTTAGAAAGATTAAGGCGTGACATTTTATGGCACGGAAGGGAGGTCAAGCAGAAATTCCATTTGCTCAAGTGGAAGGAGGTATGTTGTCGCATGGTTGACGGGGGGGCTGGGATTAGAGTGCTCAAATATATGAATCGAGCGCTGATGGGAAAGTGGATTTGGCATTTGAGAGCGGAATTAGGGAGCTTTTGGAACTCTGTTATCGAGCTCAAATATGGGGAATCTGATGGTGGTTGGTGGACCAAGGAGTCATCCTCTTACAAGGCGTCCCCCATTTGGAAGGACATCCTCAAGTTGAAAAGGGAGGTGGTTAGAGGAATTGGCTTCGATCTTGGCAATGGGGCAAACATTCGTTTCTGGGAAGATAATTGGATTGGTGACAATTCCCTTAGAGTTCGCTTTCCAACCATGTTCTCTCTCGCCTCACAAAAATCAACCTCTTTTTTTGACTGCTATGAGATTATAAGCGAAAAGCCTGTTTGGAGTATCGGTTGTAGAAGAAATCTCCACGACTGGGAAATTGCCGAATACGCTGAATTATTGGAATGCCTTTCAACCATCCTGCCTTCTTCTTCTGCTGCTAACAGTTTGAGATGGAACCCTGACAAGAAAGGATCCTTCTCTGTCAGATCTCTATACAGCTTCCAGACGACCATCAGCCCCACATCTCAGCCCAGTCACGCCCCATTTTTGTGGAAATATGTTGCTCCTCCTAGGATAGTGGCTTTCGGCTAGCTTGCAGGAAGAAAGAAGATTCTCACTATTGACAACCTCAAGTGCAAAGGGATGATCATTCCGAATATTTGCCTTTGTTGCATGCGGGAAACAGAAACTGTCGTTCACCTTCTTGTCAACTGTACTTTCATTCAACCTGTTTGGGTGGGTTTACTTCGCTCTTTCCACACCCTGCTTGTATCGTGGCATGGTGTGCAAATAAGCAAACTAAGCTTTGGAGGACGGCGCTCCTCGCGGTCTGGTGGTTCGTGTGGGAAGAGCGAAACAATCATTGTTTTCGGGACATGGCTAATTCTGTTGACTTTGTGCTAAGGCTAAAAGAGCCTTAATCGAATGGGCTGCCCATGTTGCTTCTTTTAAAGACCGATTATCTTTTTCTAGGATTTTAGTTTCAATCTGCTATCTCAGCGGATCTTCCTTGTTTTTGTTTTCTGTTTTTCCTTTTATGAAATCGTCATCTTTCAAAAAAAACAAAGCTTGGGTATAAGTATAACATCCAATTTCACCCTCCTAAACACACCTCATAAGGACGCCAATGATAATTGTAAAAACACCTCTTGCTGAGCTCAACACAAATCAACATCATGAGAATGCTGGCACCAAATTAATGGGACATGTATACTATGATGATGGTGATTGCTACAAATACACCCATCATTCGATTGTTTTGTGTCTTGGTGATGATTATTTGGAGGATCACCTGGACATCGAAAAGCATTTCCACTGGTTAATGCCCATAACACCATTGACCAAATCAAAGGAAAAAAAAATAAAAATCCAAGTATAAATTGGAAAACCTCAAAATCAAGCAAGAACTAGAATATCCATGAATCCTCTAGGGTGCTAAAGTTTTTTAGGGCCAGTTTGATTTTTCAAATACCCTGTAAATACAAAGTAAATGGGAAATAATTACTTACCAAGGTAATTACAGCATCACTCCCAAGGCAGATGTTGACACCTGCTTTTTGGACACTACAACCGAGGACTGACGCCAAATAAACGTGGGGACCACCATAATGCATGTGGCTTATCCACACCGTCCATCCGTTATGCCATCTGATTTTAAGACATGAGCCCAAAAATGAAGTAGATTCAAAGCTCAAGTGGACCACACCATAGGAAACAGTGAGAATTGAACGCCTATCATTAGAAAAATTTTGGGGCCCTAAAAGTTTTGCATCAACCTGATATTTGTGCTTTCCCCTCATCCATGTCTGTGTGACCTTATGAACCGGTTAGATGACCGATAAACATCAATTTGAGCCCGGTAAAGGAAACAACTTTCAATGGTGGACATTTTAAGGCTACTGTTTCCTTTGGTATGGACCACTTGAGCTTTGGATCTACTTAAGTTTTTGGCTCATATCTCAAAATATTTTGGTAAAACTGATGGACGGCATGGATATGCCACATATATCACGGTGGGGCCAACAAATTTAAGTCAAATCTTTTTGGACCGTTTCGAGATGGAAATACAACCCGATTTTCAAACAAGCTAAAATAATAATAATTGCCTATTTACAGTGAATTTATGGAGGATTTGAAAAATCAAACAGGCCCTTATGCACCCCTTCCACCATACCCACGAGCAATCAAAACCATATCCAAATCCAAAGGTAGTGCATACAGTTCCACACTGGAATATCGATAAATCCTCTAGGGTGTGAAAGTTTTTTATGCACCCTTCCACCAGAAATAGGCAATCAAAACCATATCCAAATGCAAAGGTGGTGCATACCGTTACACGGCCCATTTGGACAAAATATTTCAGAACCATAAAAATAGGAAAAGCATCAAACATATCCAAGGAAACAAAACCACACGGAACAAGATACTCAAAAAGGGGGAAACTTTACACAAAACCATCAGATTATGATGGCTCTAGACAACAAGTGGAGAACCAATAAGTCCAAAAATATAATATATTTGATATCCGCTAACACACAAGCTATGATTGAGAGGTTATGGATGAGGCAACTGGGGAAAAAAACACATTGCTTCATTTAGCCATGTCTCAATTTAGGTAAGCGTCTAGTGAGAAATGTAAAGAAAATAGTAGAAAATTATAAATTTTTGGAGGCAATTTCGGGAGAGAAAGGTGGAGAATGGAAAGGAAAAGAAAAGAAAGTGTATTTATCAAATGCAGACTTCATTCTCAAATGACAGTGCCTAAAAATTATTCTTTGGAGGAAAACCTTGGAGAAGGAAATCAATTTCCACCCTTGTTTCTCAAACAAAGGTAACCATAACATCATGGGAATGTGATTTTTCCGCCAATCCAAACAGAGTTGCTGCTATAGAACGAGAACAGTAAACAGCCACTTACATCATATCATGTTATAAAAGAATATCCATCTGCACCATATACAAGGAAGAGAAAAGGCTAAGCCAGTCACATGGCCTAAAGCTAATCATATAGTCAAACAGGCATGTGTATAAATAGAATATACCCACACACAATTACTAATAAATCAGAAGGGAGAATGACAACAAAATCGAGAAGTCATAATGTAAGCTTAAATTAAAATGTTGGCAATGAAGTTAAAAGCAGTAGTTCACTAATCCACTTGAGTGCATACACACCATGCAACCAAGATACGTGCACACATGCCAACCTGGGTCTGGTAGGGAATAGGAATATCCAAGCCACACAATTGAAAATTCCACCAGCTAACTGACCAGGTACAGACATGCCCGGTCCACTTATAAGGTAGACGGCATGTGTCTATGTGACAATACATAGCTAGCCTAACTTCTTTGATAACACAGTTTTTTGCTCAGGGTAGATGCATGGATGAGACTGATATTCCGGCAAGGTCATCTACGAGGCGGCCACAGCTGCACGGCCTGGATAATCGCCACATTTGTTGGGTTATCCATTTGCATGGGATTAGTAAATCTTGTTAAAATTAAGACAGAATGGCAAGATTAGTTCCGAATAATGCATGGCAGAAATAACTGGAAACTAACTAGAGTCAAGGCGCCTGTTTCCCAATAAAGAGAAGAAAGTCTCGCATATGCAAGCTAGAAACACAAACAGGATGAGGATTTTTTGTTCTTGCTATTTTTTCATGAAAATTGCTAGAAGCACTAATCTAACAAAAATTGGCCTTGAGGGGAGATATTTGCAAACCTTGGCATCCATTTCCATCTGCACAGGCTTGTCCCCAGATTCAGGAGCACCATTTTCAACTCCAGTGCTTGAAGAATCACTGGCACCTTTAGTATCCTGCATATTTGCATCAACTTCACCTGTACCTGCAGGAGCAGCATCATTTTGAACCTCATCTGTGTCCATTTTCATAGCCTCCTTCGTTGGCTCCTTCCCAGTTGATACAGGAACCTCAACTTCCTCTTCTAACAGCTGAAATAAACACAAGATGGAAATCGTCCAGAAAGAGAAGAAAAAAGAGAAACCTATGCACAGAGAATTTTGATGCTAACTGATCCTAAACTTACAGTTGCTGACTCAATAGAGACAATGCCATGAAGACTCAGGCGAACTTTTACTTTCAGTTTTGCACGCTCACCTTTAGCAGATTGAAAAGGACCAATCTGTCAAGAAACAAATGAAAATATAATAGGAATTGCCCTTAACACTGCATAATAGAGTTTGAAAACATAAGTAGTGGATACTAAAGAAAATCAAGTTTAAGACTGAACACAATAGTTAGCTGCTTACAGTGTATGTGCTAATCTTTGATGGTGCTCGCAGTTCATTCACATCGGCATAATGAACATCAACGGTAAATGTGCCGGATCTGTAAAACGTCAACGCCTTGACACTGGGTATTGGATTTCCCTTGGGGAACACAACAGTGTTCTGCTGGTGATCTCCAGCACCATTCTGTGAATCAGGGGCAGAGCCTTTCCAAGATAATGCAATGGGGAAGGGGAAATTCTCATTGACCTTGACAAAAATGGAAAACAACAGTTAGATGCAATTTCTTAGAACCAGGCAGCCTCTGTGTAGGTAAGCTTTAAGAAGAGTGTCATAAATAATAAACAAAGCACACAATATTCAATGATCAAATCCAGATGGTGTATTGCTGACAGTGGATCATCAATCTGGGTCCGCCAGTAGACCCAACTACCAATTGACGAAACCAGGCCATTATTTGTGGTCCAATTTGTCTAAGGAGCCACAGATCCTAATGGATGGACCATCTAATGATGCAGTTGACCTGTGGGACCCACAAGGTCAACCTGAAGGCCAATGAACCAATTGGACTGTGGATGCTACAAGTCCAATTGGCAATTTTTTAGGAGCTATGTAAAACCATACAAGAAAAAAGCCATTGGTACAACTTTGCAGGGCTATAAACCCATATTGTTGTGCATACAGCAAGACTTGGACCCTTTGTTAGGATTTCTTTCTTTGTTGTTTTTCTAATTTTATTTCAAGCCTTTATAGGATCAGTTTGACTTAGTTAGGGAAAGGTTATGTGAACCAATAGGCTTAAGTATTGGTCCCTTTTACCTTAAGGACATGTGTCATGACTGTAAGGAGTCATATCTATGGGACTTTGAAGAGGCTATATGATTTCCTGTATCGAATATTTTTTTTTATTTCCTCATCTCTAAATACTAGAAACAATTTCCAGAGATGTCATTCTTTTAGTAGGGTTGAGAGTCTTGAGACTCCTCTAGGCTCTATTGGCAGTGAGACTTCACTATTCTATCGTCCTTCTTCATTTCATTATTTATTTTCCCGTTGCAATTAAAAGTTCATAAAGATTGGAGCACTGAAAGGTGGAGACTGATCTTCATATTTCGTAGATATCCCCCTCAGTTTGCCCCATCACCACACACGCATGGAATCATGCATGTCAGCAAACCTACAGTTTGCTGATCAGCAGGACCTGCAGTATTACAGATTAGCCAAAACAGTAGATGTAAAGCATATGGACATGACAGCTAAACGGCGGGAGCAGATCAAGCTTCTGTAACAGCATAAATACCTTGATTTTGGTACCTCTGCAAGCCTACACATAAAAAATGCAGACTATGGAAAACCTTAGGCAGCTAGAAGCCTAGAAAAGTTTCCATCTACAAAACAATGGTATATATATATATATATATATATATAGTGTAGTTAGGGAGTCTAATAAGTCGATCTGAACTGTCAATTAAGTCCAAAACACATTTCTCACACTACCGTGAAAAAAACACACTGATCGGATTTGGATGATCCAATCCTTCCTTGATTTGGACTCATTTTCTATGGCCATCATCTTTCCAGGCTATGGATGGGATGGCTACTGTTGCAGTGTTCTTATGGGATGGCTTCCTCGAGGCGGGCCCTCCTTCACCTGCACAGACAACAATGTCAAGGGAACCCTGGCTAGAGCCGGGGAACCTCCGATGCTTAAGTCAGTTATCGGGTCAATAGCCAAGAGCTTGTCTCGGTCAGTATTGCGTACCTTCTTCTGTCCCAAGCTTAGAGATTTATACAGTTTGTCAACCCTTATCCTCAGAGGATTCTTCTCCTGGGATCGCTCAGGATCCCGAGAATCTCGGGATCCGATACCCGTATCCCTGGATTTCCGTAGAGCAGCATCTGTCCTCGTTCTGCCACTCTCTGTCTTGGCTGGATCTCGACCGACTCTGGGGGAGTCTCGGCCAGGTCGTGACCGACCCTGGGGGAGTCTCGGCCGACGCAGGAGGACGGGTTCCCGGCCTTTCCACGGGCGGAATAATCTCGGTTTCTACCGGTCATTCCTTACTCCGTGACCGACAGAATCAACTCCTTGAGTGGGTCTTATTCTATCGGCTGAGTGGCTTTAACACGCTCGGCCTTTAGTGGGTTTATGCAGGCGAGGTAATCACTCTGACAGAGCGACTTTAATCGTCCTTGCTTACGCCTCCCGGCCTATCCTCTGTCCTGTCGGAGTTGTCTCGGATTCTTCAGGCAGTGTCAGCAAAACCAACCTACTCTTATCAACCGACCTACTCTTATCCGAGTCTCCGAGCTTGACACATTTTTTCCCAACAGTGAGCCCCCCTTACTCCTTGTGTCGTCTATGGCATCAAGGAGTACGATTTTCTCGGTCGGTTCGTATTAGCATCCGAGACAATGATGAGACATTTAATGCTCTTTGAGTCGTCTCTAGCGCGCGACGTTGCGCCTCCGAAGGTCGCACATGCGACCAGCCGTCAATTCGTTCCGTCCGCGTATAAAAAGCGGACGCGTGGCCATGATATCGCCGCAGTCAGTCAGCGGTTGCCACGCGTCGAACGGGGGAGCCGAGGCGAAGGTCGATTCGCTTTTACCATAATTGCTCTGCCACGTGGCGCTGCTATAAAAGGCCCGGGCGGGCGGGAGGACGGTGCGAACTTTGTTTTCGCCCTTCTTCCTCCCGCCTGTGTCTGATCCCGAGTGCGTTTTCGCTTTTTCTTCTCCTCCTCCGCTGTCGCCTCTTTCTCCACCAATCTTTCCTTGCAATCGTCGCGATTTTTTTGGTGAGTCCTTTCCTCCTTTTATCAGCTTTAATGGCCGCACACGGCTCTCAAAGCCCTCGGAAAGAAACTTCCGTAGATGAGGGTGTGTCCCAACACCTTTGGGACGTTACAGAACCTTCCCTGTTGACGGAGTTCGCCGTCGGAGCTGACGCCGCATTCCGACTTGTCAGAGAATCCGGCAACCCATCGGCTGAGCGTCCTGCCCAGACCGGTCCATCCAGCGGTGGGATGTCTCTAGTGACTCGTCCAGGGAGGCCTAACCCTTGGGTGGATCAGATGGAGGACGAGGATAGAGAGGATGACTTAATCACGGGCGAAGGAACGGCCGTTCCATACCCTGTGAACCGAACTGCGGAAGCTTCTGGGTCGTCTTCGAAAGGGGAAGGAGAAGAGCCCAGCGGTCTCGTCGCCTCCATTCTAAATGAATTTGATTTAAACCGAATCAGGGCTGGATACCATGTCCCTGACTCGGTCGTCCTTCATCTCCCTCGTTCGAGTGATTTGCCCGACCATCCCCCTGCAGGGATGGTAGCAATTTTTCAAGTCGCGATGCAGTGTGGCTTGCGCTTGCCACTCCAGCCCATTGCCCGTGACTTTCTCTCCCGAGTCAAAATAGCCCCCGGCCAAATTGTTCCAAATGCGTGGAGGAATTTGTTCGGGTGTGTCGTGCTTTGGTCCGAGTTAGAACAACCTTCCCTCACGGTCGACGAGTTCCTCTATCTGTACCAAGTCCGACCAAACCCTAACTTCCCTAGCCTCTACTTTCTGAGCGCGTGGAGAGGCAAGGGGGGATCTCTAATAACCGACCCACCTACTTCGAACAAGTTCTGGAAGGAAAGGTGGTTCTGGGCGTGCGGTCGATGGGAGTCGGCCGACACGTGGCCGTACGAGCCTCAAGTATCCCACAAGTTCCGTAGAGCAGGTGACTCGGCGCCTCGGCCCACTGATCTTTCCTTTTCTTACTCGTCGTTTTTATATCCTCTTCCACTGATCCCGACTCCACAATGTCTTGCAGATATCTCGAAGAAGAGAGGGAAGCTCGAGTCCGGGGCTCTGACTCGGATAAGAGAGCTGAGGAAGCTAAGCGCGGCAGAGCGATCTTGGAAGTTGCTTCTGCAACCTGAGCGCCTTCACCTCGCAGGCTTAGATTCGTTCATCTCAGGTATTTCGTCCTCCTTATCTTTGTCCTTTTGGTTTCCTGTTTGCTCCCTCATTCTTTTTACTCGTCCTTGCAGACCTCCCCGAAGCTCGCCCCATTCTGAGGCCCGCGTCCGAGAGCATGGCCGAGCCTCGCCCCGCCTTGAAGCCACTATCCAAAGTGAAGGCCCCACCGAGATCGGCTCACTTGTCCGGGTCTCGGCCCTCGAAGCAGCAGAAGACCACGGGCAAGGGGAAGGGAACGGTCGCTCCACCTGCTGCTGCACCTTCTGCTCCCCAAGTGGTCGTCCTTTCCGACCCTGATGAGAGGGCCGAGGAAGCGGAGCCAGCTCCTCCAGTGGCTCAGGTGACACCCGAGTCGGGGCCCGTTGCTGATGAGGTCTCAAGGCCGAGGGAGGCCCCGCGCGAAGAATCCCCGAGAAGGGAGATGACTCAACAGGAGTCCCCCTTCACGAAGATTGTTGCGGGGATGATTCCTTGGGCGCTTGCCCACGGGAGCGAGAGAGACTTCGCCAGTTATTACAACGCCCCGACGGCCCAGACCCTCGGGCATGCGGCGAGATTGCTTTTTGAGGTAAATTTTTCTTCAATCTTGTGTCGCCCCTAGCTAAGTTTTACAGCACAGCTCACTGTCTCTGTATTGCAGCTGGCTCCTTGCCTCGTCAAAGCAAGCTCGGAGCTGACCGCCTCCCAGAAGCTCGCATCCTAGGCGGAGACTGCGAAGAGGGTCGCGGCCGAGGCTGAGGGCCGTAGAGAGATCGCTGAGAGCCGGATTGGCATCATGACATACGATCTTTCTATCGCTCGGAAGATGGCCGCGGACGCCCGTGCAGCTCTCGAAGGAGTCAAGGCCGACAATGCTCGTCTGACTTCGCTCCTTCAGGAGGCCGAGGAGAGGGAGCGGCGCCTTCTTCAAGTTCACGGCGAGTGCGAGGGTGCTCTTGCTCGCGCGAAGGCCGAGGCTGCCGGCCTTGTTCAAGAAGCTCAAGAAGAAACGCGCCGAGCCAAAGAGGAGCGAGATCGAGCCGTGGACGCCTTCCTCGAATCTACCGAGTTTGAAGAGGAGAGGGACCTCCGCCTTCGAAGTCGACTGTCCGACCGCCGAGGCTGCTGAGGGCGAAGCCACTAAAGGAGATGCCGCAGCTGACGAGGCCGGTCCTTCGGGTGTCGCATAGGAGTTGAATCCCGACTGAACGGGACAGTCGGATAACATACTTTTCTTTTTGTGATTTTTTTTTGTTACTGACCCGACATTGGGTACTTGTACGAAATAGAACTTTTATTGAGTCGACTTCAATTACAACTCTTTTTATTCTATCTTACGGATAATAAGTCTTGAGATGCTCGGCGTTCCAAGGATGAGGCAACGGCTGCCCCTTTAGGTCTTCCAGCCGGTAGGTTCCCGGTCGGATGGTGCCTGAGACGACGTAGGGGCCTTCCCAATTTGGCCCTAGTGTACCTGACCCAATTTTCTTGGTGTTTGAGAAGGTCTTTCGGAGGACCATATCCCCGGCTCGGAATCGTCTGACTTTAACTCGGCGATTGTAAAACCGAGACACCTGTCTCTGTCGGGCCATCATTCTCAATCGAGCACTTTCTCTTCTTTCTTCCAACGAATCAAGTGCGAACGAGAGGAGTTCACCATTCTCTCGTCCACTATATAAGTTGACTCGGGCTGAACCAATACCGATCTCAACCGGTGCGACTGCTTCCGCACCGTAACATAGAGAAAAGGGGATTTCTCCCGTGGCAGTCCGTGCTGTGGTCCGATAGGCCCACAGTATATTCGGAAGTTCTTCGGCCCACGCTCCCTTTGCTTCGTCGAGTCTCGTCCGGAGATGCTGCTTTATGATTTTGTTGACCGCCTCGACCTGTCCGTTCGTCTGAGGGTGATGAGGCGAGGAGTACATGTTTCGGATCCCGAGGTTACTGCACATCTCCCGGAATTGTTTGTTGTCGAACTGCCTTCCATTGTCGGTAACTATTGTCCGAGGTATCCCGAACCGACATATGATATTCTTCCAAACGAAACTCGTGATCCTTTGCTCGGTAATTTTTGCCAATGGTTCTGCTTCAGCCCACTTAGTGAAGTAGTCTACCGCAACCACGGCTAATTTAGTCTGACCCTTCCCCAATGGAAAGGGCCCGATTATGTCGATTCCCCACTGCGCAAAGGGCCATGGTCCCGACATCGGAGTCAACTCCTCGGGGGGTTGTCTCGGGATTACTGTGAATCGCTGACACTTGTCACATCTCTGGACGAATCGTTTGGAGTCATGCTGTATGGTCGGCCAGTAATATCCCTGCCGCAACACTTTGTTGGCGAGCGAGCGTCCTCCTGAATGGTTTCCACATATCCCTTCGTGTATCTCCCGTAAGATATAGTCGGCTTCTTGGGAGTCGACGCACCTTAATAGAGGAGCATGAAAGCCTTTTTTATACAGAATCCCATTCAAGATGGTGTAACGCGAGGCCCGAACTTTTAACCGCCGTGCCTCGGCGCGGTCTTCTGGCAGTTCACCATCGTTGAGGTAGCGGACGAGTGAGTCAAACCAAGCAGTCGCTGGAATGATGGGAAATAGGGCCGAGACAGTCGACTCATTTATGCTTGGTTTAGGGACATCCAATAGGAACCGACCGAGGTATGTCTTTCTCATCCGCTGAGGCAAGCTTTGCTAACAGGTCAGCTTTGGCGTTGTCGGTTCTGGGTATTTGAATTACCTCACATTTCTGGAATCCGCCGATCAATTCTTTAGCCTTTTCCATGTACGCCTTAAGCTGCTCTTTCCGAGTTTGATAAACACCGAAAACTTGGTTAACAACCAATTGTGAGTCGCTGAAAACGTTCAAATGGGTCACGCCCAGACTCGCGGCGAGTCTGAGGCCTAACAATAAGGCTTCGTATTCTGTTGTATTGTTGGACGCTTGAAAGCCGAGTCGCAAGGCATATTGCATACAAGTTTGGTCGGAAGTTTCTAACACTACCCCTGCCCCGCTTACCTTCGAGTTGGATGATCCGTCGACAAATAGCTTCCAGGGTGTCGGCCCGAGAGAGGAAGAAGCCTCAGGTACATTAATGCCCTCTAATTCAGGCATATTGTCGGGATTAGGAACCACTTCGACAAGGAAGTCGGCGAAGGCCTGTCCTTTTAAGGCTGCCCTGGGCCTGTAATGTATGTCAAATTCGCTTAATTCGACTGCCCACTTTGTAAGTCGGCCGGAAGCTTCCGGCTTTTGGAGAATCTGGCGGAGTGGTAAGTCGGTCATAACGACAATGGTATGGGCCTGGAAGTATGGTCGAAGGCGTCGTGATGAAATCACAAGAGTGAAGGCTACTTTCTCGAGCTGAGGATACCTCGTTTCTGCTGGTAGCAAGGCTTTGCTGACGTAGTAGACCGGCAACTACTTCCCTTGACTCTCTCGTACTAAAGCCGAGCTTACCGCGGCTTCAGACACGGCCAAATATAACAACAACGCTTCACCAGGCTCGGGCTTAGATAGCAGCGGTGGGGATCCGAGGTAAACCTTCAGATCTTGAAATGCTTTCTCACATTCGTCCGTCCACTCCATCGTCTGTCGTCCCTTCAATTGCTTGAAGAACGGGAGACACTTGTCTGTGGCTCGGGAAAGGAAACGATTAAGCGCGGCCACTCTTCCTGTCAACCTTTGAACATCTTTGATCGTTTTAGGAGATTCCATTTCGAGTAAGGCTTTGATTTTCTCGGGATTCGCTTCGATTCCTCGCTGACTAACGAGGAAACCGAGGAATTTTTCCAAGCTCACGCCAAACGCGCACTTGCTGGGGTTCAGCTTCATTTTATATTTACGCAGAGTCAAGAATATTTCTTCCAAGTCCTTCTCATGGTCGGTTGCCCGTTTACTTTTGACGAGCATATCGTTAATATAAACTTCCATCGTTCGGCCTATTTGTCGAGCGAACATTTTGTTCACTAACCGTTGATATGTTGCTCCAGCATTCTTTAACCCAAACGGCATCACTCGGTAACAGTAAAGGCCTTTGTCGGTGACAAAGGCAGTTTTTGATTTATCATTCTCGTGCATTACAATTTGATTATAACCTGAATAGGCATCCATAAAGCTTAGCAGTTCATGACCCGCGGTACTATCAACCAGCTGATCAATGCGAGGAAGATGGAAGCTATCTTTGGGGCAGGCTTTGTTTAGATCCGTATAGTCTATACAGACTCGCCACTTCCCATTGGCTTTCTTTACGAGTACGACATTGGCTATCCATTCCGGATAGTATATCTCTTCGATGAATTTAGCTTTAAGAAGCTTGCCGACTTCCTCTCCAATGATAGCGTACCTTTCCGGGCCGAGAGGACGATGCTTCTGTCGAATGGGCCTGTAGGTTGGGTCGATGTTGAGTCGGTGTGTTATGACCGAGGAATCGATCCCGGGCATGTCTTCATGACTCCAGGCGAAGACATCGGCATACCGTCGAAGCAAGGTGATCATCCGTTCTTTAAGAGGCGGGCTCAAAGATGAGCCGATTCGGACTACTTTTGAAACATTCGTCTCGGTTAATGGCACCGAGACGAGTTCTTCCATCGGTTCCCCCCGCTCGTGAGATCCGATACGAGGGTCCAGCGATTCAATCGTCGAAACCTCAGTCGAGGCCCTTACTGCGGTGGCATAGCACTTCCGAGAATCTTGCTGATCTCCTTTCACTATTCCTACTCCCGACTCGGTCGGAAATTTCATGGAAAGGTGGTAGATAGACACCACGGTTTGAAGGAGGCTTAGAGACGGTCGGCCGAGTATGGCGTTATACACTGATGGTTGGTCCACGACCAGGAAGTCGACCATCACGGTCCTTTGATGGGGCGCAATTCCGGCGGTGAGCGGCAGCGAGACGATTCCCTCTGGGAGTACCTGTCCGCCCGAGAATCCGATGAGCGGGGTTCGGACAGGCCGTAGTACCGACCGACCTATGCCCATTTTGTCGAATGCTTGGGCGAACAGGACGTCCGCTGATGACCCTGTATCCACTAGTATCCGGAACACTTTTCTATTCGCGATTGTGAGGGTGACTACGAGCGCATCATCGTGAGGATGATGAATGCCTCGAGCATCTTCTTCAGTGAACGAGATACAATATTTCTCTCGTTTTTCTCCTTGGGAGGCCGAGATAGCAGGAGAACTTCGGATTCGGGGCGATCGAGGCTTCTGGCATGGTTTCTTCGGGCGTTATTTGAGTCCCCGCCGCCTTGATGACCCCCGACGATCGTTCGAATTTCTTCTTGGGGCCGCTCTTCACTCGGTCCTGCTGCGACGCCGGTCCCTACTGTATGTTCTCTTAGCCGGTCCTCTTTAATCAGCCGCTCGATCTCGTCCTTCAAGTGGTAACAGTCACTCGTGTTGTGACCATGGTCACGATGGTAGTGACAATATTTGTTCTTGTTCCGACGATCCGGATTCCCTCGCATTTTTCGAGTCCAGTTGACGAAGCCTTCGGTCTTGATCTCCATTAGCAATTGTTCGGGAGATTTGTTTAGGGGGTGTACGTAGAGAATCTTCTGTCTGGTCGCTTTCCTGGCCTGCTGTCGTCTCGCCCCCTTTCGTCTTTTCGCTTTTTTCCTCCGGCTAAGTCAGCTTCTTTTTTGGCCCACTCTTTTGCCGACGGTTTTGTGTTCTGGATCTTTTCTCTTAGGAGTCACGTCTCTTCTGCATCGGCGTATTTGTCCGACCGAACCATGAACTCGCCCAGAGTATCGGGCGGTTTTTTATCCAGTGACGCCAAAAAAGGCTTGTCCCTAACCCCCTGCATGAGAGCGTTGAGAGCTGTCTCCTCAGAATGCTTTCGAACTTGCAGGGACTTGAAATTGAAGCGTTTAATGTAGTCTTTTAGTAGTTCTCCTTCCCTCTGAACTATGTTGTTCAGATGCGCGGGAGGCTTCAGTTTCTTTTTTTCGCCAATGAAATTGCTGAGGAAGGCATCACTGAGTTCGGCGAACGACTTTATCGACCTGAGTTTCAATTGCTTAAACCAAAGTCGGGCTACGTCAGTCAAGGTCAGAGAAAACGCTCGGCACATAACAGCGTCCAAGGCATCGTGCAATTCCATATAAGTCCTGAAGCATTCAAGATGCTCTGTCGGATCAGTCTTTCCGGAAAGAGGAGTTATCTGGGATAAGCGGAACCTTTCCGGTAACCGGGCCCGCATTACCTCGTCCACAAACGGAGAAGCTTTTTCTTCGTGTTTGGTCGGATCTGAGTTTCGACCGTGCTTTATATCCGCCATCTCCTTTGTCATCTTCTCTCGGACCTCGTTCTTGAAGTCCTGTATATCAGCCTTCCAGGGTTCGGCGCTCTCTGCCGTTTCTTTAGCGTCTGCGGGTAGCCGACTTCGCCTCCTCTGATCTATTCTATGCCTCAAATCAGAGGGAGGCAAAATGGCTGTTGCTGAGCGGGCAGGCGCTGGGTGACTTAGTTCTCGCGATTGACTCGGTCGTCTGGGCAACTGTGGCGCGGCAGGCTGCGCTACAGACGCCGGTGGATGAACTTGTGCCGACTCCTGGCGCTGCATGTGCTGGTTGCATAGTTGTTCCAGCATGTGTTTCATGGCAGCCATCTCGAAACGCATTTCTTGAACCTCGCGATCCAGGTGTACGTTCCCTTGATTGGGCTGGCTTGTAGTCGCAGGCGGTGTTGCCGGGGGAGCTCCCTAAGCTATGCTAGCAGCGGCCTCCCCAGCTTCATCTGGGTCCGTCCTTCTTGTTCTTGCCATTCGAATAGTTGGAGAATACGGCTTTTTGTCCGATTCCCACAGACGGCGCCAAACTGTTGTAGTGTTCTTATGGGATGGCTTCCTCGAGGCGGGCCCTCCTTCACCTGCACAGACAACAATGTCAAGGGAACCCTGGCTAGAGCCGGGGAACCTCCGATGCTTAAGTCAGTTATCGGGTCAATAGCCAAGAGCTTGTCTCGGTCAGTATTGCGTACCTTCTTCTGTCCCAAGCTTAGAGATTTATACAGTTTGTCAACCCTTATCCTCAGAGGATTCTTCTCCTGGGATCGCTCAAGATCCCGAGAATCTCGGGATCCGCTACCCGTATCCCTGGATTTCCGTAGAGCAGCATCTGTCCTCGTTCCGCCACTCTCTGTCTTGGCTGGATCTCGACCGACTCTGGGGGAGTCTCGGCCAGGTCGTGACCGACCCTGGGGGAGTCTCGGCCGACGCAGGAGGACGGGTTCCCGGCTTTTCCACGGGCGGAATAATCTCGGTTTCTACCGGTTATTCCTCACTCCGTGACCGACAGAATCAACTCCTTGAGTGGGTCTTATTATATCGGCTGAGTGGCTTTAACACGCTCGGCCTTTAGTGGGTTTATGCAGGCGAGGTAATCACTCTGACAGAGCGACTTTAATCGTCCTTGCTTACGCCTCCCGGCCTATCCTCTGTCCTGTCGGAGTTGTCTCGGATTCTTCAGGCAGTGTCAGCAAAACCGACCTACTCTTATCAACCGACCTACTCTTATCCGAGTCTCCGAGCTTGCCCCGAGCTTGACACATTTTTCCCCAACAGCTACGATTGCCTAACAAAAGTGATTCTTTAGAATCATAAAAATGCATTGATTGGATGATCCAATCCATCTTTGATTTGGACTTGTTTTCTATAGCCATCCTTTTCCAAGCAATTGATGGAATGGCTATGATTGCCTAACAAAAGTAATTATTTAAAATCATAAGTAATCCATGATGGTCTCCAACAAATAGATGTATCAAATTGTTGATTGGACCTATTTTTATGTAATGATCTTGAAATTAAAGACCATTGATCGAATGGTTAATATGTCAGACACAACAACATTATGCTACAGATACGACTGCAATTATTTGAGAAAAATGTGAATTCTAGACAGATTTTGCAGTTCATATAATATCTTTTTCTGGAATAATAATTCAAGTTTTACATGCTCTATACACCTGTTTCAGAGTAAAGTTTTTCACTTCACATAGGAATCTAAGAAAATGCTTTTGCAATGACAAGGAACGTACTAAATGGAGAGAAAGTAGTACCTGAAACTCCCGCACTTTGAACGTGGGACTCAGAATAGCACACTGGAGCGCGCATCCACGGGCAACACACTCACTCGCATTCATGGTGCGCCTCGGCTCCTTCCCGAAGAACTCAGTCAGTATTTTGATGATTGCCGGGACCCGCGAACCCGATCCAACCACCTCGACCGCATGAATATTCTCCAGGCCAATTCCAGCCTCTGCAAGAGCCTTTTCCAAAGGCCCCTTCACCCTTTCCAGGATCGGAACACTGATCTGCTCAAACTCGTCCCTTTTTATGAACCCCCTCACATCTTTCTCATCCATCAAGCACTCAATGTTAATCGGTGCCTCCGCATTCGCGCTAAGCATCTTCTTCAGCTTCTCGCATGCAGTCCGCAGCCTCTGGCAGGCCCGCACATTCTGGTAGACATCGATCTTATACTGCTCCTTAAACTTTGCTACGAAGTGATGGAACAGGACTTCATCGAAGTCCCTTCCACCGAGCGACCGGTCAAATGCATGGGCCAGGACCTTAAGCTGGCCCTTCTTGAACCCAACTATGCATACCTGCATGCTGGAATGGCCCACATCAACGAATGCGACATTCAGCTGATCGTTCTCGGGCAAATCCGTCTTGTAAATTCCATATGCAAGGGCCGTGGCGGTTGTCTCGTGGATCAACCGCAGAGGATGCAAACCCGCAATGGTTGCCGCATCCATAACCGCCCGACGTTGGAGATCGGTGAAGTACACCGGAATCCCAATGCAGCAGTCAACAACGGCAGCATTGAGATTATTCTGCGCAATGCCCTTCAAATTGGAGAGAACCATGCCCAGGAGCTGAGTCGGAGTGAACGCCCGAGATTCGCCTAGATACCGGGCATGGATGAGGGGGAACCCATCAGGGCCCTCGGTAACAGAAAAGGGGAGGGCGCGTATGTCCCGCTGCAGCTCGGGATCGGAGAAAGGACGGCCAACGAGGCGTTTGATCTGAGAGACAGTGTTCTTAGGGTTCATGAGGGAGGAGGCGGCTCCTGCCGTGCCGATGAACCGTTGCTTGTCGCCGAAGCAGACAATGGCGGGAGTCTCGCGCTTCGACTCGTCATTGAGGACGACATCGATGCCTCGCTGGCGGGCCACAGCAACGATGCAGCTCTCGTTGCCCAAATCGAAGCCAACCACGCTCATCCTGTCCTCCCTCGTCGATCGATCTCCACCGTCGGAGATGCGAAACTGGGATCTGGAAATAGACTGAGTTAGAAAAATGAGAAGACAATGAAGAAAGAAATAAGTAGGGTTTTATAGGTATTGTGGGGAACGCACAGGGGTAAATTTGTAATTCTCACGAAATGTGTGAACACAAGTCACGTACGGTGAAAAATGCTAGGGTTTTTTTTTATTTAAAGGAAATGTTAGATCGGTGGATATAAAGAGACTTAGGGTTTGGAACTCACCTCGAGATTTCCTACAGTTTTCTTCTCTCGTGAGATTTTCGCTGCAGATCGAATGGTTTGGTGGGAAGACGAGAAGGTTGGTAATAAGGCGTATTCGTGGGGGGGCTCGTTTCCTCTCTCTTCCTTTGTTCTAGAACACTCGATTGGGAATTTTGGAAATTCAAGCCCCGTATAGTAGTCCGCGGGTCTACGTAAGTGTCATTCTGTATTCGGATTCCATGATCGTGGTCATCTTAGCCGTTCAAGACGTCGGCCCTGCCTTGAGTACGGTGCGTGGACAGTAGAGTCTTATGAACGTCTTTTCTGTTCTGACAGGAGAGGACGGTTGTGGAAGGACCGATGCTGCGCTAGTCTTGGGAGCCGACTCAGCGTAGCCTCGGGTCCCTTGGACGGGATAATCTCGATCTTTTAATTTGAGCAAACATTAAACGCGTCGACGGTAAAGGAGTGGAATCAGTCAACTTCGGATAATTTCGATCCACAGTCCACCAGTGATCGTAACAGGTGAACCAATTGTACGGATGACGTAAACAAGGAGGTATAGCTTTAGAGGGAGCGGATTGCGTAGTATGCCTTGTGTTGACGTCACTAAATTCCGTTTAATGCCTGTTTGATTTTCTAATCACCAAGGTAAACCGAGGTAAATGGGTAATAATTATTTACCTTCATATTTCCAGTTAGATTTCGAAGGTGATTTCATAATCATCTTTCATTTATAGCACTCATCATAGCACTCATCACATCATTTGAGGGAAAAAAAAGTTAAATTGTGAGGCCCAACTTGATACTTGTGTATTATACACAACATTCATCCCTTTAGTCAACTCATTTTAGGACATGATCCAAAAAAAGAGGCAGATCCAAATATTAAGTGGACCACACTACTTGAACAATGGGAATTGAACTCCTACCATTAAAAGCTTCTCAAAGACCCTAAAAGTTTTGGATCAAACTAATATTTTTGTTTCCACTATATCCATGACGGTGTGACCTTATTAATGGGTTGGATGGCAAATAAACATCATTATGGGCCCTAGGAAGAAAACAACTTTAAATCGTTAACATTTTAATGATCCTTGTTTCCTAATATACGATCCACTTGAGCTTTTGATTTTAGTCATTTTGAAGCTCATGACTTAAAATGTATTTTTTACAATGATGGACGGTGTGGATAACTCATATATATCATGGTGGGGCCCACATATTTAAATTAGTAATAAAAACGTTTGTATGGACTGATTTTTGAAACGTAATTCGGGGCGACTTTCAAATAGGTGTAAGTAATAGTCAGGTAATTCCATATATTTACTAAGGGAAATTAAAAATCGAACAACCCCTTACAGAACATGGTTTATCCCCACCACTGCATGAGATCATTTTACGACAGCAACTCAAAAATTATAAAATTTAAAGCTCAAGTGGAAACCACATCATAAAAAACAGTAGAAATAATCATTCTTAATGAAAGACTTACTACGGCTTACCATGATGTTTAATTGCTGTCCCACACCTAAAAACCTTTGTATGGCTTACTATGTTGTTTATTCACTAGCTAGCTTATTTGAAACACTTGATGTCCTAGTATCAATCCCTAGCAAAGGTGGCTAACATGGAGTGTGTACTAACAAGTTAACCTG
The DNA here is from genome assembly GCA_037074715.1 of Magnolia kwangsiensis. Lineage (NCBI taxonomy): Eukaryota > Viridiplantae > Streptophyta > Magnoliopsida > Magnoliales > Magnoliaceae > Magnolia > Magnolia kwangsiensis. The sequence continues at coordinate 46,517,529 of CM073571.1, read as the reverse complement.
GAAAACAAGAAGAAAAAAGATGAAGAAGGGAAAAAACAAATATTATATTCATGCCCACTTCTTTGGCTCTCATGAAATTTTTAATGGTAGACATTCACTTATTAAGGATTTTTATGGTGTGGTCATCTTAGGATTTGAATTTGTCTCATTTTTTGTCTTAAGCTTAAAACGAACTCACCATATGGATGGACAGTTTGGATGTAACACGTACATAATATTAGGGTGCACGGAGCTTAGTAATGACAAAACATTATTTACATTCGACAACAGAATCCACTTCCACTTTGGCAATGCAGTGGAGTGAGGAGGGGATGGAAAGGAAGTGGACTGTGTCCATTGTGCCGGTCTCTAAGCAAGAATAATAGGGGTTCACTGTGGTGTATTTGTTTATCCATGTAGTACATTCCTTCTTCAGAAGCATTCTAAGTTATGAGCTAAAAAATAAGGTACACCGAACATTCGAGCAGACCACACCAGAGATCTCTCTTGCATCTAATTCAACTTGCATTTAATGGCTTGTTATTTAATACAGCTCAAGCTTATGATTTGGTGTAGTCCACCTAAGCATTGGATCTGCCTCAATTTTAGGCTCATACCTTAAAATGATATTAGAGAAGGGATGTAAACAAATACATCATGATGGCCTTGCACATAGATCTACTTATTTCTTGCTAAAGATGGGTGGGGCTAGACGCAATCCACTTGAGGATAGAAAAAAGAGAGGAGAGAGAAGGAAGGCTTAGAAGTAGTGAGTCCTCTACAATACTTTTTTACAAGCGATGTTCCCTATCGAAGCTTATAAGGATCAACATACTCATTTAGGAGATTGTGTTTATAATGTATTTAATTCCATATCACAAATTAACACGACTCCAAATCATCGAGCTTGCTTAACAACCTTATATCCAAAATCTATTTAAAAAAATGTAATGCATTGAAGTGTTGTAATATATTTTTATGAATTTGAATTTGATTACTAAATTAATTTTAATATTCATAAATAATGAGGGTGTTGATGCAGAAATCTGGTTGTTTACTTGCACAAGAAACGGACAAGGAAGGCCTTGGCTATAGTAGTGGACTTTCTAATGCCTAAGTCAGGAACAAGATATGGGTTTTAGTTGAATATCGAGGGTTTATGGCTATAGATAGTATGTGTACCTTTCACTATTGGATGCGTCTATATTTATAGTCGAGAAGAGGCAATAGTATGGAATGGATCTCCCTGTTGAGTAGGGGGATCCCCCGAGATCATCGGAGAGGATCTTGGGATCATGATTATGTTGCTGGGGAATCCCGTGATCTCCAGAGAAGATTTCAAACCTATCTTCCCTGAATGAGGTCGAACCACCCGGAATCGGCATAGAGACGTAGCCGGAGACCAAGCTTAATTGGACTAACTTCCCCTTGAGCTTATACCAAAGAAATGACTGTGCGCTGGAGACATGCTGTGTATTGTTCGAGGTCGTGAGGGTACTCATCCATTTATCCTGAACAAAGTGATGGCCTTTTATTTATAAAGAAGGTATTTACGATGTCCGATTTTTGTAGCTCTTAATTTATTCATGTGCCTTGATAGCCTATTTTCATTACTTGTACATGGGTTCGTGCCAATCTTCCAGTCTAGAGAAAAATAAGGGATCTTGATCGTGCCAACCTAGGTCGTATGGACCTACCTACTTAGTCGGGCAGCTGGGTTTCCTCAGGGTTTGTAATACTTTCGCTATCGAACTCGATCTCATCCCTTAGACTTTTGAACCGTTTGTGGAGTTGGAAACGTGAGTTTCTAAACTGACATTTCTTTTGTGGTCGGTCCATTTTTCCCATAACAGAGGGTATATGATATTTCATTGAATAATCGTAATGATTTTTTTTTTTTTGAAATATATATTCCATTTAGACCATTTATATCATTTTATTAATGTAATTTTAAATATTGCAGCTGATAATTTAATTATTCTGAGTATCATCAATGTGTCATGTGTATAGTGGATTAACAGTCTAATTAAACTATTGTTGCACGTGTGGATCTGATATTTTAAAAAATGAGCTAAAAACATTTAGGTCAAAATTATAATAAGAGAGATTTCAAAACACGACAAAACTATGTATTTTAGATACCTCTAAATCCATGTTGCTTATGAACTTTTGGATTTCAATTATACATTCAAATCCACACTACAGAACAACTTTGTATGTGATTTTGTTTCCAGACCATTTCAAAAGAAATGATCCAGCACTTTCACTACACCACGAGCCATGGTGATTTTAGTTGCATGAAGGCATCTCAATTTTCCAATCTATCATTCTGGTCCATCCATTGCGTCGACATTTCATCAGGTAATACAAATGCTAACAAGATTAAATCATTCAAACCACTTGTAGCATGCCCATTGATAGCCATCTGATTTTTAGACCACCCATGATATAGTTAGAATTGCCAAGTGTGATTGTTTTGAAAACTTGGTGATCTATGATAGATCCCAACAACCGTTTGATTCTAATTGTTTATGGACCCAACTTTTATATAAACTATTATCAGCTCGGCCGGTTTACCTTAGGCTATAAGTTGGGTGGCTACATGTGTCCAATTGGTTTTGTATTTACATGGTGCCTCGTAGGTTGGGTTTGGGTCAGCGCAGGCCGGGTCCATTTACTTATATATATATATATATATATATATATATATATATATATATATATATATATATATATATATATATATATATAATAAATAAACAAATAAAATCAATCTCATGCATGACTTGACTTGCATTTAATTTCAATGTATCAACCCTCAGCGAAGGTCCAGACCCAATTAGTGGATGCATAAAAAATGCACACACCATGTGTATGCATCTATAATGGTTGTCAGTTAATTTATTTTTTAGTACGCAGGAAAGCTGTGGGGGGTTAACAGAGATGATCGTGACAAATCCACTCCAGCCATCAGTTTTACAAGACCAAAATATGAAATTAGGCTAAAAATCAGGTAGATCAAACACTACCATAGGCCACACCACACTAAACAGTGGGGATTGAACACCCACCAATGGAAATTTTGTGGGGTCTACAGAAGTTTCGTATCAGGATAATTTTTGGGTCTTCAGTTTATCTTATTGGTAATGATACTATGAACGGCTTGGATAGCATATACACACCATGGTCGGCTCAAGGAAGGTTTCACTTGCCGACGTTTTGTTCCCACCGTTTTGTCTTGTGTGGCCCATATGAGCTTTGGACTTGCCTAATTTTTATAGTCCTTTAGTATTGTGATCTTGTAAAACTAATGGACAGAGTGGGTTTATCATGGGCATCTCTGTGGACCCACACAACTTCCAACTATGGGAGCTTTCTATGCTCCCGCATCCCATCTCGTACATCATATTGACATCTATACCAGCGGACCACGCTGCGCGGGGTTCAACCCAAGCCCAACCCATCTACCTGACGCATTTTCTTACCCGAGTTTAACCCACTGCCTCTCACGCATGTACTTCCCCATTTATGGTTCTCCTTTTATGAGAAAAAACTTCAATAATCTGGAAGGGCGACCATAAAAATTATGGGGCTCACCGTAGATGGACCGATAACTAACGATCATGATTGGCCCGATATGTGGACTTCGGATGGACGGTTAAACTAAAAAAGAAAAGCAACGAAAACTGGATTATCGGAGCTGAACTGACATGTTCATAGAATGAAAGGGACTCTTTTATTTTTTTTAAAAAAAAATTTACTTTCTAATGCAAAAGTAAAGGAACAAGTGACTACCTTTGTCTTCAAAAAGTCACTTTCTAACGCGCCTGGGATCTGAGGGTATTTACGTGTCTTACAGGATTTTAATCTAGCTTTTCAGGGGCACTTGGATACATTTGGAAACCAAAACCTGGCTATCTTTTTGTGATGGACAGCAAAATGATTAATGAAGATTTGAATTTAAATGCATTATAAATCCTAAAAAGCAAGCATTTGATAGTTGACCCGATGTATTTAAAGGGAAATTTTGCACTAATCTACTGCCACCCTTTCCAGATGGGACCTATGCAGTCTCGTGGAACGGATCGTCCACGTTGAGTATGGTAAAAAGGATTTGATAATTGATATAGGTTGTCCATTGTGTGATGGCAACCTTTGATAGCCCAACCCAGTATAAAAACAAATTTATTTGATTATCTTAACCATTTTCTTAATGGGTTTGAGTAAGGATCACCTATAATGTCTATGTTACAGAATTTGGTCATTTATCTAGACCATCCATCACGCACAACAACCTTTGATGGCTCATCCCTTTCAAAAATCAATTGGATTAGACTATCCTAGCCATTTGATTAGTGGGTTGAAGAATGGATTGTGTTGGTTATACTATAAAGAGTCCAATCATTATCATGGGTCATCGATCCTGTCCAATCTCGCCTGTGAAGTTGGCAGTCTTGGACCACTTGATTGACAGCACCTAAAGTGATTTGTATGTGTTGATTGGGTGCCTTTAATTTGCCCAAATAAAGGCAATTTTCAATTCAATGGAACCTTGTTTCGGTTCAACCTAGAATTTTGGATTTGGGATTTCATTTCGTTGATTGAAAATCCATTCGGTTTGGTCAAATATAATGCGTAAGTGTAAGTTTTATTTCTAATTGCGGACTAGGAGTATATAAGTTTCAACTAAGTGACAATTAGGTTAATGAAAGACATTTGAGAATGTGAGAGAATTTATGAGCTAATGGTTTTAAAGGAAGGAAACCAAGGTTTCTGAATTTATAAGTTGTTCCATCTCTTGTAACTTTTTTTATATAATGGATTGTTTGTCAGTTAATGTCATGAATTTTTCTCATAAGAGTATTTTTTTCACATAAAATTCGTGTGCTCATTATGATCACTTAAAATTGTTTATCCTTATTACGTTATGTGATTTCAAATGAGGTTGTTTCTGCACGCGAACAAATTGTGTTAGGGCTTGTTGCATTCCTAACAAATAGTATCGAAGCAAACGTTGGGATTCATATTGAATTTGAGATATAACATCGAGGGAATCAAATGTGAAGTTTGAAATAGATAAGTTCATGGGTAATAAAAATTTTGAATTGTGAAGGTTAAAGATGAAAGCCCTCATAATTTAACAAAGGTTGCAGCGAGCAATCACTGACAATGCGAAACATCTTAAATCAATGAAAGAAGATGATTGGGATAAACTTGATCAGAGGACGATTGACATAATCCAATTTTGCTTGGTTGATGAAGTCCTCTATAATGTCATTAATGAGATGCTATCACAAGCTTATTAGTGTACTTGGAGAGCATCTATGTGATGAAGTTGCTCTCCAAACGTCTATATATGAAGAGATAATTGTATAATCTGAAGATAACAGAATGGTTAGATCTCTGTGAGCACATCAACGCCTTCAACAAAACCAATTTGCAAACTGACAAGTGTGGAGGTGAAAATCAATGAAGAAGACAAAATCCTTTTTTTTTTTTAACATCTTTTTGAGATTCTTACGAGTATCTAGTAGATACTTTATGCCATGATAGGAATACCTTAGAACTTGATACCGTTATCTCATCCCTTCAGTCAAAGCTGTTGGGAATGAACAACGATGGAAAATGTACATTTACGAGTGTATTTGTTGCTCGGGGAAGATCTTTTAAGCGAAAGAAGGGGAAGTCGCGATTTACGTCCAACTTGAAGGGCAAAAGAAAGTTGAAATGTTGAAATTGTGGTTGTATGGGACACATGAAGAATGGTTGTACAAATTCTGAAATTTAGAAGGATGAGAAATCAGATAGTTTGCTAAAATAGTCCAGTTTAACAAAGTCCAGGGAAAGTGTAACGCCCGTGAAAAATCCGTACTTGGACTCGAGTACCAACTCGACTCGAAATTGCGTAGAATTAATTCCTATGGAAATTAAGCGTAAGTTAGCTAGCGCAACGCTAGAGTATTTGGGAAATAGTCCCTGATTACTTTAAATACGTTCTACAAGACCCAAATCAAGTAGAACCAATGACTCTACAATACTCTATAGCCTCGGATCAAACTCTAAGCAGGTTTGTTCTCTGGACCACTTTGAATCTTTGTATTGGATCTAGACCGCGTGTCGAAAGTCCGATACCTCCTATCTTAGACCGTTAGAACCGCCTTGCTGGACTTGACAATCATTTCAAAAATCAAGTCCAACCGATAATCACAGGCTATTTCATTGAGCCCGGACTGAAGAGAGTGCGAATAGGGACAGAATTAGAATTTTAAATTCAAATCTGGCACATGACTTGACGCGTCAGTATTAAGCGTTCTGATCGTCAGAATTCAGCCAGATTACACACTCGGATTAGGAAAAATTTCTATTTCATATCATGAGACTTTCAGCCCTGATCTACGTACGGTGACCGCTGAACTGAAACTGGTCCGCCACGCGCGATCTGCAAACCCTGCCGGACTGAAAACTTAATACGTGTTAGATCTGGTGCGCATGAGCTTAAGTCCGATCGCATTCGGCCAGGGGACCACCAGAAAGCATCTTTTGGACCGAAACAGCCCCGATTTAGATATGCACTAAGTGAACCTTGTACCGGAGCCTATTTTCGGCATTTTTGGGCTTATAAAAGGGGTTGAAACCCTCACTCCTCTCTCCCATCCGAATTTGAGAGAAATCCAAATTTAGGAGAGAGAAAAGGTGGGAGTTTGTGAGAGAGAGTAGAAGAGATTTTTCCCGTCTTCGTGCCACCTGTTGCACGTGCTGTAGCAACACCTTCTGATCACCAAGCCGGTGATTCTTCTGCGTTTTCAGGTATGAAACAACCCTATAAGTTGCTAATTTAAGGTTCACTAGGATCCATAGCTTTTTAACTAATAGATCTTGTAAAACAGGTTCTTGTATCACCGTAGACGAAGCGTATACGCTTCATTCGAAACGACACGTTTATAAGAGACAAGGTGAGGATTTTAGATGCTTTGATTGACAGTTTACAACGCTTTCAATGTCGTTTAATAGTAGATTATCGACGGCATCACCGTTTGACATGTACAACATGCTATCCGTTTCCTGTTTCGTAAATCAACGAAGAATATGAGATTTAGGGCATTTTAGTCATTTGTAGGAAGTACTGATTACATTCATATTTTGCTGATGTGATTGACATGGTTTGTTGTCGCATTAGAAAGTTAGGAATACGTGCATAATTAGTTTGGCGAAGAGATTCGCCAAATTGCGCACTTCGGGTCGACATACTATATGTAGACTTAAATGTGTAGTGTATGTGTTTGTATAAATGCTTGTATTAGTATGTATTGAATTAAATGATGTTATGAATTAGTTTGAGACTGATTTCTCAATTAATATGCTGACGTAAATGATTTCCTACATGTTAACTATGTACATGATTCCATTATATGCATAAAATGTACGTGCTTGAAGATTTGCCTAAGTTGTATGTTATAACATGTGTTAACATTCTCACATGATTGTATTTCAATTCCAATACTCCTACATAAATTGCTGATGTGAATTCATATGTGTTTGAGACTATACTTAGTCCAGGCAGTCGGTAACCGAGTGAATTCGTAGTTGGCTGGTCTTGGCCACGAACGACACGTCGATGAACGCGAGTCGTGTTTGGAGTTGGCGGCAGTGGTTAGGCCACGCGAAGTGTTTTACGCACTTCATGTCGTTCGACTTGAGATGCGATCGCGCTAGTCGAGCCCGTCAAGCAAACGGACTGGCCGATGTATGTTCACCCTGTATGAGTCATAACTGCTTGAACCTAGGGTACTGAACTTACCATTGTAAACCCTGTTAACCATGGTACCTTGATCCACGAAGACTCATGAGCCAGGCATGGTGATATGGGACACCGTGGTTGAGCTGTCGGCCTACGCTGGGGCCACAAACCTCCCCGTAGTGACCAGTGAGCACCTAGTCACGTGAGCAGATTATGGTGGTATGAGACACTATATTCTAGCTGTCGGCCTACACTGATTAGGCGACGAGTCCTTTGTAGTGACCACGAGCGTATTCGGAGTCTACGGGAGGCGACGACCCTTCAGTAGCAGTAGAGTACGGTAGGCCTGTATTGATAAGGTGATGGGGGAGCGGTGCAACGAGTGTGAGCAACAGCCCTGACAGCCCTTGCAGCGACTTACAAAATATACATCATATGAGATTACTAGGAGTGACGACCCTAGACAGGATCTGTGTTGGGATTGATACAAGGGAAGTACCTTAGTTTCCCAATCCTGCTGTTTGAATGGATTAATAACAACTCGGAAATCATATCACCATAACATTGCATGTGCCTGGAAGATGTGGAGCACTCTAGGGAGTGTGGCATGCCGCGGTCGTAAGATGGTGCCATATGAGGGAGATCGTCAGTGAGGGCATACATCACTTCATGTCATCTTGCATTAACAACAGTATTAGGATTGTCTGATTTACTGCTTTACTATTATCGCATGATTGATTTGTGAACATGCTAATCTTTGCTCTATGATTCCACTGAATTGATCACTCACTCCCACGTTATGGGATGGTGTTTGCAACACCCACCAGACCCTGTTGTAGATGCAGGTGATGCTGAGATCCAGGAGGCAGAGCCAGACTTCGACGAGGACCAGGACGAGTTCTCGTACATGCAGTATCATGATGGCTTTGCTTAGGCGACCTGGGTTGATGGGACTTCAGTGGGACTATTTTGAACATATGATTTTGTTCATGTATATGTATATGAGACTCAGAGATGTATTCATACTTTAGAGACAGATGAGATCTACTTTGTTTTTCCATACAGTGATATATATATTGTTTAGTCTTCCGCTTGCTTTTATCACTGGATCTGAAGTATGAATTGTAGTTTGGTATACTTTTACTCATGTGAATGCTTTAAATCAGACAACATTGAATCATAATCATTTTTGTTGCATAAGTGACGGTCTGGAACTCGGGAGTTGAGTTTATACACGACCCCGATTTTCAGGGTGTTAAAAGTTGGTATCAGAGCATGAATAAGAGTATACTGGGACTGGGTTATGGTCACGCGACGTACGTTGTCGCTTCCTTTGACATAGGTGGGTGCGAGAAAGGTCTAAAAACACTTCTAGGATCGCAGATTCGCCAATAGGCGAAGTCTATTTGAATCGATCGCACGATCGAGTCTGTAACGCATCTCGGGTCGCGTAAAGCAACCCGGATAGCTCCTAGGTTATTGGTGAGTGGGTTGAGATGTTCTTTGAATGATCCTAAACCCGTGAATGTGAATCCTTGGGCCGTGGGTCAACCACGACCCCTGTATTCAATCGTCAAGGCTTAAAAACCCCGTTTCACCAAAAATTCTCAAAATTCTACCTCTCACTACTTCAATATTTAATTCTTTCTTATCATTTTCATGTTAGGCATCAAACCTAATGTGAAAATAACATAAAATAATACTTTCAAAATTTTTTACAGTGAATAGTAAAATTTCATGAAAAATGTTCATAAGGCCATTCTAACTTCACTTTCTTTCGCAACTGATAGTCTAGATGGATGTACTAGCTCCTTCTACTCCAAAATCATATGCTGCATGATAGGGTTTTGTATTCGGAATTGCAGATTAATTCCGAAAAGCCCCGAACACATGTTTGGGCCTATATAGGTCAAAATACAATGAACTAAGGTTGGGACCGTACATATTTGGGGTCCTTGGACCATGAGGGACCAAACCCATGTGGTCCTACCGCCCGACAAGAGGTTTGGTCGGCGATGCCATCGCCGATCCGGTGATGCATTGCCGACCAATGTGGTCGGTTGGATGCGTGGTCCGAGATCTGAGGATATTTTGGATATTTCACACCCCCCATGTATGGTTCGTGGGTAGAAAACCCCTAAATCATGCACTTCCTTCACAAACAGCCCTCTCCATAGCTCCATTTTTATTTTCCAGCAGCTATCTCCAAAATTCGTGATTCCAAATCACCCCTAGATCCATCCTTGGCCAAAAACGACCACCCTCCATCGTTCCTTTGAAGTTGGCAGCCCTCCCTCTTGAAGATTTCATCTTTTGGAGCTCCAAAAACTCCCAAATCGAGCTGAAATCGTGAGGTGCTCCATTCCACCTTTTCATTTTCATTTCTCCTTGAAAATACATCCTTGGGAAGCTTGAAGCATCCCTCTAGCAGTAGAGTACAGTAGGCCTGTATTTATAAGGTGATGGGGGAGCGGTGCAACGAGTGCGAACAACAGCCCTGACAGCCCTTGCAGCGACCTACAAAATATACATCGTATGAGATTACTAGGAGTGACGATCCTAGACAGGATCTGTGTTGGGATTGATACAAGGGAAGTACCTTAGTTTCCCAATCCTGCTGTTTGAATGGACTAATAACAACTCGAAAATCATATCACCATAATATTGCATATGCCTGGAAGATGTGGAGCACTCTAGGGAGTGTGGCATGCCGCGATCGTAAGATGGTGCCGTATGAGGGAGATCGTCGGTGAGGGCATACATCACGTCATGTCATCTTGCATTAACAACAGTATTAGGATTGTCTGATTTACTACTTTACTATTATCGCATGATTGATTTGTGAACATGCTAATCTTTGCTCTATGATTCCACTGAGTTGATCACTCACTCCCACGTTACGGGATGGTGTTTGCAACACCCACCAGACCCTGTTGTAGATGCAGTTGATGCTGAGATCCAGGAGGCAGAGCCAGACTTCGACGAGGACCAGGATGAGTTTCGTACATGCAGTATCATGATGGCTTTGCTTAGGCGACCTGGGTTGACGGGACTTCAGTGGGACTATTTTGAACATCTGATTTTGTTCATGTATATGTATATGAGACTCAGAGATGTATTCATACTTTAGAGACAGATGAGATCTACTTTGTTTTTCCATACAGTGATATATATATTGTTTAGTCTTCCGCTTGCTTTTATCATTGGATCTAAAGTATGAATTGCAGTTTGGTATACTTTTACTCATGTGAATGCTTTAAATCAGACAACATTGAATCATAATCATTTTTGTTGCATAAGTGACGGTCTGGAACTCGGGAGTTGAGTTTATATACGACCCCCAATTTTCAGGGTGTTAAAGAAAGTACGAGTGGTTGTGATGTAATGTATGTGTCCAAAGTCGGGCACTTGTGTAATGAGTATATTTTGTATACGAGGCTATCGTACCACATATGGCCTCACTAAAGTTAGTTCACCATATGCAACGAGTATGATTGTGGCATGGTTCTCATGGGTAACGATCATGCGTGTAAGATGATAGGAATTGGTTCGGTTTGCATCGGAATGTATTATGGGTTTGAGCACACTTTAATCGATGTGAGGCACGTTCTTGACTTAAAGAAAAATTTTATATCTTTGGGAGCTCTTGAGGCACCCAGATCCAAATTTGTCATCCATGAAGGTGTTCTGAAAGTTTCAAAAGGGGCACTCACTGTTATAAAGGTATAATGGAGAAGAAACCTTTATAGGTTGGTTAAAAGCACTATATCGAGTGGAGTTTCAGCATCTGTAGAGAAATTCACATCAACACGCATGTGGCATGTGGGCCTACGCCATATTAGTGAGCATAGTATGAAGGTACTTATTGATTATTGTTTAATTCGTAGTTTTAAAAAATGATTTATATATATGAGCATTGCATATATGGAAATCAATTAAGCTTGGATTTTAAAACTAGGAAACATGCTAGTAAATGATAACTTTGTTATGGACAGATGTCTAAAATCTGTCTGGTGGTCTGTCGATCATATCGACAAGGTTTCAGATGGGATCGAAGTTGTTATCGAGAGAGGCTCGATGACATCGATAATTCACAGAAATTTCACCATTGGTCTCTGGACAGTTTTCTTGTTCTGTCAATATGATCAAGAGACCTTCAGATTATATTGACGTTGTTATCGAGAGTCCTTCGATATCATCGAAGAGTTCCGCAGATGCGATTGCGGAAACGCAAATTTTGCGGATCTTGAGTCCTTTCGCAACTGGGATGCGGAAGGAAAGTTGCCTAAACTATAAATAGGTGTTCCTAGGGCTTTTCTAGGGAGGGGAGATGATATGTCAAGGCTTTCTAAAGGGGTTCCAAGGGTATGCTAGGGTTTTAAAAGGGTGTAACAAGGGTGAGATTCGAGGTTGTTCGAATCGAGTAAGTCCTTTCTCTTTGTTATTTCTATTTTCATAGTGGAGATCTGTTGCTTTGTGCCGTGATTTTTTTCCCACAAGGGTTTTCCATGTTAAATCTGGGTGTTCTCTGTGTTCTTTTGTGTGCTTGGTGTCATTGAATTGCTATCTTAGATCTAGATCTGTGTGATTTCACAGGTCTAAATCCCCAACAAGTGGTATCAGAGTGATTGTTGGGGCACAGATCTGAATCTGAGGGACTAGTAATAATGGCGAGTGCTAAGTATGAGATTGAAAAGTACTTAGGAAAAAATAATTTTGAGTTATGGAAGGTTAAGATGATTGGCCTATTAACCGAGCAAGGGGAAGATGGTACTCTTAAGGAGCGGAAGTCTACTATGAATGATGCTGATTGGAATGCTCTTGATAAGAAAGATTTATCATCGATTCGTTTATGTCTGACGGATGAGGTTCTCTACAACATCATGAGGGATAAAACTGCGGCTGGTTTGTGGGCGAAATTAGAGAATGTTTATGCGAAGAAATTCTCAAAAAATCGCCTACACCTGAAGCGGTAGTGGTATAACTTCAAGATGGCAGAGGGTGGAGATTTGAAGGCTCACATCAGCAACTTTAATAAATTGGTTTGCAAATTACTGGATATGGAGAAAGTAATGAAAGATGAAGAACAAGCATGTATGTTGCTGAATTCTCTTTCGGCGTCCTATGAGTCATTTAAGGACACTATGTGCAGCATGAATAAAACCCTGAGTGTCGACACAGTTATCTTAGCCCTTCAAGGGAAGGCTATGAGACAACTGAACAGTGACATGAGGACGTCTTCTGATGCACTGTTTACAGTGGGTAGGAATTCTGGACAAGGTACAGGTTCTTCTGGTTCTAGATCCAAATCCAGGGGCAAGGGCAAAGGAAAGGTAAAGTGTTGGAATTGTGGGAAGGAAGGACATGTGAAGAGGGATTGTGAAAATCCTAAATCGAAGAGGGAAGATTCTGAGGCTTCATACAGGGAGGTCAATGTTGTCACGTCAGATGGATCGAGTGGATGTGATGGTGATGTTTTATCTGTGTTTTCGTTCATACGGTTATACGATGATCGTAAAGATGAGTGGATGATAGACACAGGGGCATCTTTTCACATGACTCCTCATCGGTGTTGGTTCACCAGCTACAGGGAGTGCGATGGTGGACAGGTATTTATGGGCAATGATATTGCCTGTAATGTTGTGGTTGTTGGTTCTGTGCGCATCAGGATGTTTGATGGGGTGGAGCATACCTTGACAGATGTGAGGCACATTCCTGATTTGAAGTGAAATCTGATTTCTCTTGGTATACTTGAGGTAAAAGGATGTAAGTACATAGGTATGATGGTGCTCTTAAAGTATCCAAGGGGGCACAGGTAATCATGAAAGCACAACGACTCAGTAACTTATACAAGTTGATTAGGAGCACTTCAAAAGGTGGAGCTATGGTGGATGTAGCGGATTTCACCTCTGCACGTATGTGGCATGTTGGGCATGGTCACATGAGCAGGCAGGGTAGAAAGGCTGAGACGCGCGGACAAGGATACAGAGTAAGTGGAGCAGCCACCTGTGAGAAGAAACACACGGCATGATCGCGGGATATCGGCGAGGTACATAGACGACTCCAATATCGCAGGAGTATTCATCTTCTATTCAAATGGCTCTAGGTGAGCCTGATGCTGAGAATGAAAGGTGACTATGGGCGATGTGATGGATTCGTTGTACCAGACCGACATATGGGAGCGGGTGGAGCTTTTAGTAGGCCGGAGAGCGGTTGGATGCAGGTGGATCTTCAAGAGGATACAACATAGATACATGGCGAGGTTAGTGGCGATGAATTATGCTCAGGGAGAAGGGATCGACTTCTCAGAGATATTCGCGCCTATGGTTTAGCAGGTGTCTATTAGATCAGTGATTGGCACTGGTTGACCAATGTGATCTTGAGCTGGAAGGAAGGATGTGGAGTCTGCACTTCTGCAAGGGAAAGTGAAGAGCAGATTTACATGAAGCAACCAGGGCGGTTCGAAGTTAAAGGGGCTGAGAAAAGACTTTGCAGGAGGTCGTTGTTCGGCCTGTCGCCTAGACAGTGGTTTGACTCCTTCATGGTGGGTCAGGTATTGTATGTTGATGACGTGTGGATCTCCAATCATGACATGTCTGAAATCAATGTACATAAGACTTGGTTAAGTGGGACATTCAGGATGAAGGATCGGGGGGCTACAAAGATGGTTTTCAGCATTGAGACTGAAGGAGTAGGCTTTGGTAATCACAAGAGGAATACCTTGTGTGTAGGTATTGATCAAGGATGTGATGGGCCAGGTGAAGCCGGAGAGCGTTCCCTACGCGTCTCTCCTCAAGTTTTCCTCAGGACATGTCTCAAAACAGATGAGGAAAAGCAGAATATCTCATGAGCCTTATTCGAATGCGCTGAGCAGTGTATGTCATGGTCTGGATTAGACCGGTTATTTCACAGGTTATCAGTGTTGTGAGCAAGTACCCTGGCAAGCAATATTGGGTAGCGGTGAGTTGGTAAAAGGATTACGTCTTTTCTTTTGGGAAGAAAGGAGCAAAGGTGGTTGGGCATGTGGATTTAGATCCAACAGACATGATCAACAAGATTGTTCCTGTAGAGAAGTTCAAGTTCTATGAAACTTCTCTGGGCTTGGCGATGGCATAAAGGAAGACGGAGTGTGCAAGAGAAGCTAGATGTGATATAGAGATAAGAAAAAAGGACAAGAAGCTACACGGATGAAGATTGAAGACATGGTGGAGATTGTTATGGACAGATGTCTTAAATCTGTCTAGTGGTCTGTCGATCATATCGACAGGGTTTCAGATGGGATCGAGGTTGTTATCGAGAGAGGCTCGATGACATCGATAATTCACAGAATTTTCACCATTGGTCACTATACAGTTTTCTTGATTCTGTCGATATGATCGAGAGACATATCGAGAGACCTTCAGATCATATCGATGCTGTTATCGAGAATCCTTCGATGTAATCGAAGAGTTCCGCAAATGCGATTACGAAAATACAGATTTTGAAAATTTTGAGTCCTTTCGCAACTGGGATGCGGAAGGAAAGTTACCTAAACTATAAATAAGTGTTCCTAGGGCTTTTCTAGGGAGGGGAGATGATATGCCAAGGCTTTCTAAAGGGGTTCCAAGGGTATGCTAGGGTTTCTAAAGGGTGTAGCAAGGGTGAGATTCGAGGTTGTTCGAATCGGGTAAGTCATTTCTCTTTGTAATTTCTATTTTCATAGTGGAGATCTGTCGCTTTGTGTCGTAGTTTTTTTCCCGCAAGGGTTTTCCACGTTAAATCTGGGTGTTCTCTGTGTTCTCTTGTGTTCTCTTGTGTGCTTGGTGCCATTGAATTGTTATCCTAAATCTAGATCTGTGTGATTCCGCAAGTCTAAATCCCCAACAAACTTGATTATATGCACTCGGATATGTGGGAGTCATCACCCGTTGTTTATGGAGGAGGGTTGTCGCTCTTTGTCACATTCATTGACAACTTTTCTATAAAGGTGTGAGTTTATTTTATGAAAAATAATTCCCGTATTTTTGTCACTTTCAAGACATGGAAGACACTAATAAAAAAGTATACAAGGTAAAAGTTAAAAATTCTAAGGACAAACAATAGTAAAAAAAATATTTTAAATTATTTTAACCAGTATTGTAAGGATGGAGGATCATGAGACACTTTTCAGAGTAGAATGGTGTGGCTGAACGTATGAATCATACCCTTTTAAAAAGAGCCCAAAATATGTTGAGTAATGTTGGGTTAGGCAAGGATATACGTATTGTAGACATAAACACGACTTATTATTTATTGAATCGATCTCCATCTATGTTGACTGATTGTAAAATTTTAGAAGAAGCATGAAGTGGTTAGAAATTTTAACTACTCAATACTGTAGATTTTTTATTGTAATGCTTACTCTCATTTACCATCAGTTAAGAGGGATAAGCTAGACCAAATTAATGACAACAAAGTATAATTTTCTCAGCTATGGTGATAATATGAAAGGATACAGACTGCATAATTGAGTTTCACGCAAGATCATATTTAGCCAGGATGTCAAGTTCGATGAGGGTTCCTTATTTCGTAAGGATGAGAATAAGAAAATAAAAAAAAATCGATTGTTTACATTAAAACATATGAAGTTGAAACACTTAAAGAAGCTGAGTCGTGGGGATAAATGGTAGCACTACTTGTCAGGAGAAATTTCAGATTACTGTTAAGATAAAAGAATGACTCAAATGTTGAGTTTTCCCTCATTGTGGATGAGGGGGATTTGTTTACCTTCCAGGAGGCATTAGATGACTCAAATGATGAGAAGTTGATGGCGATGATGCATGATAAGATAGATTCTTTATACAAGAATGAAATATGAGAGCTGGTGGAGCTGCCTGTTGGGAGGAAAGCGATTAGGTGCAAGTGAATTTTATGTAATAAACTAGATAGGTACAAAGCCATATTGGTTATGATAGTTATGCTAAAAAAGAAGGTATTAACTTCGGTGGGATATTCACGCATGTGTCCAAGTATGAATCCATCAGATTCGTATTGACGTTAGTTACTCGTTAGTTACCCTATACAATATGAAATTAGAGCGGTTAGATGTGAAGACTCCTTTTCTACATGAGGAACTAGAAGACCAGATGTAAATGAAGTAACTTGAAGGGTTCGAGGTGCGAAGAGCAAATAAGAAGGTTTTCAGGTTAAAGAGGCCATTGTACGTCTTGAAACAGACACCTATGAAGTGGTACAAAAAGTTTGATTCTTTCATGTTGAGCCAGCAATTTATTAAAACTGAGTTCGGTCATTATATGTACTTCATATTGCTGAGTGATGGAGAGTTTATTATTATAGTATTATATGCTGATGATATATTTATTGTTAATCATAACATACTTGAAATCAACATATTGAATGCTCGGTTATTTAGGATATTCGAGATGAAATATCCAAGGGCTGCAAAAATGATTTTTAACGTTGATTTATGCGGAGACATGGAAATAAGCAGAAAATGATTGTCTCAGGAAGAGTATCTTTAGAATGTTTTGGTCATGTTTGGATTTGATAAGGATAAATCGATTAGCACACTCTATACTGCTCACTTTTGGGTTTCTTCAAAGTAATATCCTACATCAAATGAATAAAAGCGGTACATGTCTCGTGTGCCCTACTTAGACATAATTGGTAGTCTTATATGCATAGTGGTTTGTACTGGACTGGATATGTCACATACAGTGGGTGTTGTGAGCAGATAAATGTCAAATCCTTATAAGCAACATTAGGATACAGTGAAATGGCTACTTTGTTACTTATGAGGTATGACGGACGACATCTTTACATTAAAAAATATAATGAGAGACTAGTAAACTATGTGGATGCATATTAAGCTAGTAATGTAGACATATGACTTTTCTATCCCTAGGTGGTTGGCTAAGTTCTCATACTTAATTATTTTGTATTGAATCAATTTTCTTGTTCATAGATGCTAACCATTCATTGAATTCTTATGAATTTATAGCTTCAATATAGTTGGATGGGTCATCAACCTCATATATATCAATGGAGTTATCTGGTTCTTCGTTTAGGTGAACATAAAAGTCATTTAAATATGATAGGATATTACTTAATATCTTTTAACCATATAGGATATGATGGATATTTGTCAAGTTATCTATAACTCTTTCACTAAGTAGCTTATTATCCATAGCTGGTTGATCATCCTTACCTATCAACGTAATAAGCTCAGTATCATCTACTTTATCATATTCTTTGAAATTTTCTATAAACTCAGTGTCTATACTTTTTATTAAACTATTTTCTTTATGATAAAACATCCATCATTTTGATTCACTAGGATAACCTATAAAGTTACACCCATTAGTATTGGGTTACAATTTATTTCCAACTTGTTGAGACACTAATACGTGTGCCACTTATTTACATTTTCTAAAGTTATTCATGTTAGGTTTTCTTCCTATCCATGACTCATAAGGAGTACATTATATAGCTTTGGTTGGAATCCTATTTAGGATATACATGATTGTATTTAATGCTTCTCGCTAAAGGGTCTTAAGCATGCTAGCATGAGCCAACATGGACCTGGTCACGTATAAGAGTGTTCTATTACATCTTTTTGCTACGCCATTTTGTTAAGGTGTACAAGCTACTATAGTTTGACGTTTTATTCCATCGAGTCTACAAAATTTGTTAAATTCATCAGAGGCAAACTCACATTCTCTACTAATTCTTTAAGCTTTAATGGTCATTTCTAATTGGTTCTTTAACTCATTTTTATATTTATTGAAGATTTTCAAAGCTTCGGACTTATTTTTAGTAAAGTACACATGCTCGTACCTAAAAAAGTCATCAGTAAAGGTCATAAAACATTCCATATTCTTATGAATTGTGACACTAAGTGGACTACAAATATTCGAGTGTGTTATAAGTAACAATTCAAAAGTTTCTTTTCCTTCAAGGAATGATTTTTTGATCATTTTACAGATAAACAATATTCACAAGTGGCAAACTCTTTTTTGTCTATAATGAGTATTATCTATTTATTTACTAACCTTTTTCATTTTATCTTCCCTAGTTTGCTCTAATTTAAGGTGCTATGTATATGCACCAATTATGAAACATTCATAAAAAAAGGCTATGTAAACAGTGATGGGATTTCCTCCCAGGCTCGACCGGTCGTGAGCCTCATTCGACCGGTAGAGAGTTGTGCTCAACTAGTCGAGCCCTAGCTCGACTCATAGTCCAGCGACTTTGGGTTTATTTTTTCTGTGGTGCTCGACCAATCGAGAGGTGCTTGACCGGTCGAGGACTCTACTCGACCAATCGAGAGGTGCTTGATCGGTCGAGGACTCTGCTCGACCAATCAAGCTTACGCAGATTCGAGTCTGGATCTTATGCGGACTGCGGAAATCTGAGGCGGTTTTACAAGAGGTGAGAAAAGGAGTTATCTTAACTATAAATAGGGGCCATAAGGCTTTTCTAGGGCATGCGAGAGGTAATGCAAAGGGGTTTCCTAAAGCTTAGTAAGGGTTTGCTAAAAGGTTTAGGGCTATCAAAGGTGAGAGAGAGAGAAAGAGAGAGAGGAAGCTTGCGGAATGGAGGTTATGCTCGTAGAGGTGATCTACTATGTACTCGACATCTCAGCGCTTCTACGTCCTCGTGATCGGTGAGATCTCTCTATTTTTCTTTTATTCTCTTATTGTTTATTCACTCCTGCATGAGTGAAGAAGGTTGTAATGTTCTACTTCATAGTGGATTGTTGATCTGGACGAGGTCCTGTGGTTTTTACCTCTTTGAGGGTTTTTCACGTAAAAAATCTATCATGTTGTGTGTTTGTGCTTTGATTTATTTCATCGCTTTATTATCTCAAAATTCTGGTTTGATTTGTGAGGCTAGATCTTTAGGTTTTGTGCAAGGGCCCCAACAAAGTGGTATCAAAGCTAAGTTCATTGAACGGAGTGGGATCGGTGATGAATTATGGAAGATGGCTCATCAAGGATGATTAGCCTCAATGGTTCTAACTGGAGCATATGAAAGGCTAAGATGGAGGACTTGCTTTATTGCAAGGACTTATATTTTTCAATTTTAGGCATATCAGCAAAATCCAATGATATGTCTGATGATGATTGAAAGAAATTGAACCGGAAGGTGGTGGAGTTTATTAAACAATGACTGACTGATTCTTTGTTCCACCATGTGTATACAGAGACCTCAACCACTAGCCTATGACTGAAATTGGAAGGGCTGTATGAGAGGAAGATAGCCGGTAATAAAATCTTCCTGAAAAGATGACTTGTGAATCTCAAGTTCAAAGATGGTGATTCTATGGTTGAGCACATGAATGAGGTCAGCAATATAGTGAACCAGCTCCGCTATAAAGATGGTCTTGAATGATGACTTACAAGCTTTGCTATTGCTTAGTTCATTGCCTGACAGTTGGGAGACATTGGTAGTGTCTCTAAGTAACTCCGCACCAGACGAAAAAGTATCCATGGAACAGGTAACCTGTTGTCTCTTCAATGAGGAGATAAGGAGGAAGTCTCAGGGGTCTACTCAGTAAGAAGCCTTTGTGACATAAGAACGGGGGAGAGGAAAGAACAGGAAGGGCGAGAAGGCCCGAGATAAATTAAGAGGCAAGTCGAGTACCAAGAAGGATGTTGAATGCTGGAATTGTGGCAAGAAGGGCCACTATAAGTATAAATGTTGTAAGAATAAGAACGATAAGAAAGGAAAAGGAAAGGAGAAGGAAGATGAATCAGATTCCACTGCGCTCGCTTCAGATGGTGAGGTTGTAGGTATTCTTTTAGAAGATCATAATGTTTATCTCACGACTACGAGTCAGGACACCGATTAGGTGATTGACTCGAGAGATTCCATGTGACTCCACGTAGGGACTTCTTCACAAGCTACAAGTCAGGTGACTATGAGATCGTGAAGATGGAAAATTCTGACGTATTAAAGATCGTAGGGGTCGATGATATTTGTATGAAGACCGATGTGGGCTGCACATTAGTTCTCTGGGATGTGAGGCATATCTCAGACTTTCGCCTCAACTTGATGTTGACAGGAAGGTTGGATGATGATGGCTATGAAAGTCATTTTGTTAGTAGGCGCTGGAAGCTCATCGAGGGTTCGTTGATCGTAGCCGGAGGAAAGAAGTGTTGCACCCTTTAAAAGGTAAGTGTCAGTGTATGCAAGGGTGGGTTGAACGCAGCGGAAGATTCAACTATTGAATGTGGCACAAGCGTCTAAGCCACATGAGTGAAAAATGACTTTAACTACTAGCGAGGAAGTGACTACTTCCAGACATGACAGGTATACCTCTCAAAACCTGTATTGATTATTTATCAGGAAAATAATATAGAGTTTTATTTATTAAATTTGCTTCTCATGTTAATAAAGTGCATACATTAAATTTGATTTATTTTGATGTTTTTGGTTCTATGAGGACAAAAACCTCTGGTGGGGCATTGTATTTTGTCACTTTTATAGATTATGCATCTAGGAAGGTTTGAGTTTATGCTTTGAAATTCACGAATGAGGTCTTTGGTGTGTTTAAATTATTTCATGTTATGGTCGAGAGAGAGAGACAGGTAGATCATTGAAGTGCATTCGCACTGATAATGGTGGTAAATACATTGCCGACTTTCATGAGTATTGTAAGTCCCTAGGTATATAGCATGAACAGATAGTTCCCAAGACCCCCCAGCATAATGGTGTGCCTGAGTGAATGAATCATACCATTGTAGAGAGAATCAGATATATGTTATCACATGTGAAATTACCCAAGATCTCTAGGGAGAAGCAATGCACATAGCAGTGTATTTGATAAACAGGTCTATATGAGCCCCGTTGAATGGAGAAGTTCCTGAGAAGGTGTGGACTGGATAGGATCCATTGTATAGTCATCTCAGGGTATTTGGATGCAGGGTACCGTTCACGTACCAATGGACAAGAGGTCCAAGCTCGATATGAAGATCAGAAAATGTGTGTTCTTGGGGTACGGTAATGAAAAGTTCGATTATAAATTATGGGATTCGACCGAGAAGAAGCTCGTTAGGAGCAGAGATATAATTTTTTTTTAAGATTAGTGTATAAAAGACATTGGTAAGCTAGAGAAGAACCAGCTTAGTTTATGTGAGCTAGAGGACATGAATTCGGTTATTCCTCCCGTGATGCCTGATGACGGGGGAGTACAACAAGGTGCAGAGGACGAGGGAGTTCTTTTAGAAGATAGACCAGGGGAGCAGCTCCCACTTGATCCATCTGTTAAGCCACACGTGAGGAGGTCATATAGGGACATACAACCGTCTAAAAGGTACTCGCCGTATGAGTACATTATGCTCACTAATGGGGGAGAGCCAAAAGATTATTCTGGGGCCCAAGCCGACAAGCATAAAGGGGAGTGGTTGAAAGCTATGCAAGAGGAGATGAAATCCTTGCATAAGAATCACACCTATGATATGGTGAAATTGTCTAAGGGCAAGAAAGCTTTAAGTAACAAGTGGGTATTTAGAAAGAAGGTTGAGCAAAAGAATTCACATATGAGGTTCAAGGTTAGACTTGTGGTGAAAGTGTTTGGTCAGAGGAAAGGCATAGACTTTAAGGAGATATTCTCACCAGTAGTGAAGATGACATCCATACGGGTCTTGCTTGGGTTGGTGGCTAGCATGGATCTGGAGATAGAACAGTTAGATGTTAAAACTGTTTTCCTTAATGGTGACCTGGAAGAAGAGATTTACATGCACTAATCAGAGGGATTCGAAGTCAAGGGTAAAGAGCATATGGTGTGTAGGTTAAGGAAGAACTTGTATGGGCTGAAACAAGCTCCACGGTAATGGTGCAAGAAGTTTGACTCGTTTATATTGAAGCACGAGTATGACAGAACGGAGTCGGACCACTGTGTTTTCACGCAAGTTCTCAGATGGTGATTTCTTAGTTATGCTATTATATGTTTATGACATACTCGTCATGGGAAAAGACATTAAGAAGATCGATAGGCTGAAACAGGAGTTGAGCAAGTCGTTTGCGATGAAAGACTTGGGCCCGACTAAACAGATCCTAGGAATGGAGATAACTCATGATAGAAGTAACAGGAAGCTTTGACTGTCACAAGAGCGACATATTGAGAAAGTCCTGGAGTAGTTCAATATGAATGCAACAAAGCCGGTCAGTACTCCACTAGATGGTTACTTCAGATTGAGTGACATACAATGTCCCAAGAAGAAGGCAGAGGTAGAAGATATGCAGAAGATACCCTACACGTCAGCTGTAGGAAGTTTGATGTATGTTATGGTGTGTACATTCCCAGACATAGCATATGCGGTTGGTGTTGTCAGCCGGTATCTTGTCAATCCTGATAAATAGCATTGGGTAGCGGTGAAATGGATACTGCGGTATCTAAGAGGCTCATTCAGGTTGAACTTATGCCACGGTAATGAAAAACTTGTGTTTGAGGGCTACACAGATGCATATATGACAGGTGACATAGACTCCAGGAAGTCTACATCAGGGTTCATGTTCACGTTTGTAGGGAGAGCGGTCTCTTGGCAAAGCAAACTACAGGAGGTTGTGGCATTGTCGACTACAGAGGCCAAGTACATTACAGTCACAGAGGCATGTAAAGAGATGTTTTGGATGGGGGTTCATACAGGAACTTAACCTGAAGCAGGAGCAGCACGTGGTCTATTACGATAGTCAAAGTACTATACACTTGAGCAAGAATCCAAGTCAGCACTCCAAGTCGAAGAACATAGAGATTCAGTATCACTGGATCATGGATACTCTGGAACAGAAGGTGTTACAGCTTGAGAAGGTCCACATAGATGATAATGGGTCAGAAATGATGACCAAGGCTTTGTTCAAGGGCAAGTTTGAGGTTTATAAAAACCTGACTGGCTTGAAAAAGGTGAATCCCTCCTGGGTCAAAAGGGAGAGTTTTGATAGGATTTCCTCGTAGGCTCGACCGGTCGTGAGCCTCACTCGACTGATCGAGAGTGGTGCTCGACTAGTCGAGTCCTGACTCAACTCAAAGTCCAACGACTTTGAGTTTATTTTTTTCGTGGTGCTTGACCGGTCGAGGACTCTACTCGACCAGTCGAGCTTCCGCATATTCGTGTTCGGATCTTGTGCGGACTGTGAAAATTTGAGGCGGTTTCGCAAGAGATGAGAAAGGGAGTTACCTAAACTATAAATAGGGGTCCCTAGAGCTTTTCTAGGGCATGCAAAAGGTAATGCAAAGGGGTTTTCTAAAGCTTTACAAGGATTTGTGAAAGGGTTTAGGGCTATTAAAGGTGTGAGAGAGAGAGATGAAAAGAGAGAGAGGAAGCTTGTGGAAGGGAGGCTATGCTTGTAGAGGTGATCTACTGTACACTTGACCTCTCAGCGCTTCTACGTCCTCGTGATCGGTGAGATCTCTCTGTTTTTCTTTTATTCTCTTATTGTTTATCCACTCCTGCGCGAATGAAGAAGGTTGTAACGTTCTACTTTATAGTGGATTATTGATTTGGACAAGGTCCCATGGTTTTTACCTCTTTAAGGGTTTTTCACATAAAAATTATCTCGTGTCGTGCGGTTTGTGCTTTGATTTATTTCATTGCTTTATTATCCCATAATTCTGGTTTGATTTGTGAGGCTAGATCATAAGGTTTTGTTAACAAAGTGGTGTTAAAGCTAAGTTCATTGAACGGAGTGGGATCGGTGCTGAATTATGGAAGGTGGCTCATCAAGGATGATCAGCCTCAATGGTTATAACTAGACTATATGGAAGGCTACGATGGAGGACTTACTTTATTGCAAGGACTTATATTTTCTAATTTTATGCATACCAACAAAATCCAAGAATATGTCTGATGATGATTGGAAGAAGTTGGACTAAAAGGCCGTGGGGTTTATTAGACAATGACTGGATGATTTTGTGTTCCACTATATGTCTACAGAGACCTCAACAGCTAGCCTATGGCTAAAATTAGAAAGACTGTATAATTGGAAGACAGCCGGTAATAAAATCTTCCTGATAAGATGACTTGTGAATCTCAAGTTCAAAGATGGTGGTTCTATGACTGAGCACATGAATGAGGTCAGCAATATAGTGAATCAACTCTCCGCTATGAAGATGGTCTTAGATGATGAATTGCAAGATTTATTATTACTTAGTTCATTGCCTGACAGTTGAGAGACATTGGTGATGTCTCTAAGTAACTCCGCGCCAGATGGAAAGGTATCCATGGAACAGGTGATCAGTTGTCTTTTCAATGAAGAGAAGTCACAGGGGTCTACTCAGTAAGAGGCTTTTGTGACATAAGAATGGGGGAGAGGAAAGAACATGAAGGGTGGAAAGGCTCAAGATAAATCAAGAGGCAAGTCAAGTACCAAGAAGGATGTTGAATGCTGGAATTGTGGCAAGAAGAGTCACTATAAGCATGAATGTCGTAAGAATAAGACGCTAAAAAAGGAAAAGGAAAGGAGAAGGAAGATGAATCAGATTCCACTGCGGTCGCTTCAGATGGCGACGTTGTAATTATTCTTTCAGCAGATCGTGATGTTTGTCTCATGGCTACGAGTCAGGACACCAACTGGGTGATTGACTCGAAAGCTTCTTTTCATGCGACTCGACTTCTTCACAAGCTATAACTTAGGTGACTATGAGACCGTGAAGATGGAAAATTGAGTGCAAGAGGTACGAAAAAGGAGTTACCTAAACTATAAATAGGGGTCCCTATGGCTTTTCTATGGCATGCAAGAGGTAATGCAAGAGGTAATGCAAGAAGGTTTCCTAAAGCTTTGAAAGAGTTTTTTAAAGGATTTAGGGCTATCAAAGGTGTGTGAGAGAGAGAGAAAGAGAGATAAAGCTTGTGGAAGGGAAGTTAGACTCGTAGAGGTGATCTACTATGCACTTGACATCTCAGCGCTTATATGTCTTCCTGATCGGTGAGATCTCTCTGTTTTTCTTTTATTCTCTTATTATTTATTCACTCTCATGTGAGTGAAGAAGGCTGTAACGTTCTACTTCATAGTGTGTTGTTGATATGGACGAGTTCCCGTGGTTTTTACCTCTTTGAGAGTTTTCCACGTAAAAATTCTCTTGTGTCATGTGGTTTGTGCTTTGACTTATTTCATTATTTTATTATCCCATAATTATAGTTTGATTTGGGTGGCTAGATCCTAAGGTTTTGTGCAAGGCCCCCAACAAACAGAATAATTATAAATCATTTTTATTTTCAACATTTGCAATTACTTCCAACAAAAATAAAATTTCGTTTCGTCAAATGGCCCCAAGTAAAGATGCGCCCATGCTTTCCGATGATGACTTTCAACGATCATAATCGTACATCAAAGCCCTTACGAATTAAAAGCAGGACTGACACAACGTTACGTCTCAAAGTTGGTAGATAGTAGACATCGGTTATAACAATGTACAACTTTTTTACATTTTAATGTATAAGTTCCCACGCCCAACACATTAGAGTATGTATTATTTCGCACATAGATAATTTTCTCCCCAACTTTAAGTTCATAAAAAGTCTCAAACAACTCATTAGAGTTCATACTGTGCCAATTAGCTCCGGTATTCACCCACCAGCCTTTCATGTCGTGTTATACAAAGAGATACTCCGAGTGAACATGGACCATTTCACACCTTTCATTATTATTTTCATTTTCTCACCTACCGTTCTGTTAATTTTGTGGGCAGTTGGCTTTGTGGTGACCATGCTTATGGCATTTGAAGCAAATCCATTTCAGCACATGCAGTCTGTTATGAAGCCTTTTTCTTTTATTTGTAAAGTTATTGTTGAAATTTCATTGAAAGTGTTTATTCTAATTATTATTTGATTTATTTTGATTTTAAAATTTTAGTTTATTATAAGATGAGTTTGGTTTATGTTGAACTTGGGCTACCAGAAGTTCATTTGCACAATCATTTCTCGTGTGTTCTTGTTGTAAGTTAATTGCAATGGAAAATTAGTAAGATTCAAAACTTTTGAATTTAACTTGTGGGCTATTGTAACTATCTTCCAAGAGGGTGGAAGACTATTCAAGATGGTTGACACTTGCATACTCTCAGGAATTTCATTCCCATCAACTGTTAAATTATTAGCCATAATTAACATTTTATTAATGTGTTTTGTCACATTGTCATCTTCTTTCATCTTAAAGGTGTTATACCTTTCTAGGAGTAATTCGAGATGCATTTCATATGTGGTATCATCTTTCTTAGTAATGGTCTCCATCATTTCTTTAGTGGTTTTACACCATTAATACTTTGATTATATTATCTTCCATAAATGTCAGCATTATCATTCTTGCAATCAAATCTTTTTCTAAAAACTTTCCAAATGATTTTTTTCTCCTCATATGTGGGATCAACGCTTCACTTAGGTGGATTATCTTTAAAAGACAAGCCTGGCTATCCTGTATCAACATGTATTCCATTTTTTATTTTCACATTGAGAAGTTTGTATTGTCTAGCTTATCCATCTTGATTAGTTTGGTGGCAACAATACAATTGGCTATTTTTATTTTTATTTTAAGTAGAAATCTTCATAATCTTCAAATAAATTTTTTTATGGAGTAACAGACTAAAATTTTGCTTTTTATTGAAAGCAAGCCCCATATGGCTTGATGATCAACTTGTGATGTAATTCACTTGTTCGATCGAATTTATCTATCTTGTTATACTCAGTCACGCAAATGCCATGCTTCTAACAGATTGTAATTTCGAGTCCAAATGGTCGAAATACACTATTTAGAGTTATAATAGGAAATAAAAAATTTACTTAATTTAATATAGTAACAATTATTATCTCCATGGTAACGAGAAAAGGAGAAATGAGTTATGGATTTCGACCACCATCCGCGGTTGCCAATTGTTGTAGTTTGACCACCATCTATGGTTGCCAACTATTGTAGATGTCTTAAATTTGTAAACAACATGGTCTGTTGATGCCATTGACATACCACTTAATGCTATCGAGTAGATGTCGATGCCATTAGAAAAATCTAAAAAATCCATACTTTATCACTGGAATGTTTTGGTGTTTTACTCAATGACATCGAAGGTGTTCGATGTCATTGATAGATCGTCGATGACATCGAAGTCTCATCAAAGGTTCCATCGAGCGTGTACGAAGAATTACGTAAGTGCAGGATTTGTTTCCTATTCCGATTGTGATATTATACTATGTTATATGTAATGGGTGTAATCGGTTTTTGGGATATATAAGAGGAGTTCTAGGGTTTCTAATTCATTCCATAGGGTTTTAAAGGCATAACTTTGGTGTGTGGAGAAGATTTTAGGCTCTTTCAGATTGGTAATCTATCTCTTATAATTTTTGCTTTCATAGTGCATACTCGTCACTTTGTGCCATGGTTTTTCCTGAAAGGATTTTTCCACGTAAAATTTGGATTGTTTGTATCTGGACTTGGTTATATGATTGGTAGTACTTTGCTTAATTTGTCTATGTGTGCTTCCACGGTTCCCCAACAAATGGTATCAAAGCTAACATTGGGAAGCAGACCGAATATGAAAGTATTGTATCAATGGCATTTATCTCAAAGTTTGATGTTGAAAATTATTCTGATAAAAATAATTTTGAACTATAGAAGGTCAAGATGATTAACATCCTAGTTTAGGCAAAGATCGAATGATGCTTTCCTTAAAAAGTGATTAAAATCTATAGTATGAGAAGAATGGAATAAGATGGATAAGAAAGCTAGAACGTCTATCCAATTGGGTGTAACAGAGGAGGTCCTCTATAGTGTCATGAGAGAGAGATAATTGTAGCAAGTACACAGGTGAAATTAGATAATATCTATGATAAGAAATCTCTTAAGAATCGCTTGTACTTAAAGCTTTAATTATTCAATCCAAAGATAGTGGAGGGGGTAGATGTTGAAGCTCACATTAGTAACTTTAATAGATCGATTCGTAAATTGTTGGATGTGGAGGAAACGATGAAATAGGAGGACCGTACATGCATTCTGCTTAATTCTCTAACGGTTTCATACGAGTCATTCAATGACTCATGCACTGGTAGAATTACCATTAACATCAAGACCGTTACCTTAGCCCTTTAGTCGAAGGTGATGAGAAAGAAAAACAGTGACATTGGTGCTTCTATAGATGCATTGGTTACATAAGGGAGGAATTCTGAGCGAGAGAATAAAACTTCATGATCGAGGTCTAAATCCAAGGGCAAGGGCAAACACGAGTTGAAGTGTTGGAATTGTGAGATGTGCGGGTGTTTATGGGCAATGATAATGCCTATAAAGTGGTGGGTGTTGGATCGATGTGCATCAAGATGTTTGATGGCATGAAGAATATCTTGACTGAAGTGAGACACGTTCCTGATTTGAGGAAGAGTATGATATCTCTGGGAACACTCGAGGCACTTGGGTATAGATTCACCGGGTTCGATCGTGTTCTTAAAGTTTTAAAGGGGACACTTATAGTCATGAAAGCACGAAGGAATGGAAACCTTTACAAGTTGATAAGGAGCACTTCATCAGGTGGAGTTGTAGTGTCCATGAAAGATTTTACGTCTACGCGTATGTGGCATGCACTTAGGCCACATGAGCGAGTGGGGGCATGAAGGCACCTTCTGACTATTGTTTAATTATAACTTTTAAAAGTATTAATTTCAGTATATGTGAACATTGTATACATGGTAAACAATCAATGCTATTTTTTAAGTCTAATAAACATGTTTGTAATGGTGTTCTTGACCATCTGCATTCTAATGTATGGGGGTCTGCGCCCGTGGTTTCCGGTAGAGGGTCGTCATGGTTTCTCACATATGTTGATTACTATTATAACAAAGTGTGGGTTTATTACATGAAAAATAAATCCAGTGTTTTCACTGACTTCAAGTAGTGAAAGATGATGGGGGAAAATAGACAGGGTGAAAGGTGAAAGTGTTGATGAAAAATAACGGTAGCGAATTCACTTCGGAGGAGTTCAATCGGTATTGCAAACATGAATGGATCGTGAAGCAAAATACATTGCACCACACACCAAAGCAGAACAGTGTGACTAAGTGTATGAATCGGACTCTCTTAGAGAAGTTCTGATGTATGATCAATAATGCTAGGTTGGGCAAGGAATTATGGAATGTGACCATTAACATGGCTTGTTACTTAGTGAATTATTCCCCTTATAAGACCATTAAATGTAAAATTTCAAAGGAAATGTGGATTGGTTAGCAGATAAACTACTTGGGACTGCATGCATTTGGTTGTGATGCTTGTTGTCATGTATCGTCAGTTGAGAGATATAAGTTAGACCAAATGTGTAGCGTTCCAATTTCGCATAACCAATTATACGCACATTTAGACATATATATCTACATTATGAGTAATACATTAAAATTTTAAGTGATTTGAATCAGTGAGGATAATAGAAGTAATCTCGGGTAATGTCTCAAATAATCAAAGTATATAGTGAAAGCATAATGGGCCACGTTAGATCTATCCTTTATGAGAATATAAGATTACGTGATTATCTCCCATGAGTCTAAAACAATTAGGATTATGAACTGATGGAACTATGCTTATGTGAAATCTACACGATTTAACTCAAATTCTAAGTCGTAGAAAATTTCAAATGATTCCAATGCTCTGATCAAGCAAATGATTGAGATTCAGTGGGATTAAGATTTGATACCAGTAAATCCGCTATACTGCGCAAGCGAAGGATTTGTGTGTCGGACACAAACCCACTACAACCATCTATCACCTTGAACACAAAAAGTAAGGAACCCTTAGAGGTTAGGAAAATGGCTTGTATAATAGAAGTACTAAATTTCAGGGACGAAATTATATTTAAGGGGGGAAGATTGTAACACCCCAAACTTTTCAATACTGAGTATTGAAAGTTCTCAAGTATTACCATGAAATTTAACGTAATATATATGTGTGTAAGATACCAATCCAACTATCTTATCCTTACATCCTTTTCCTAACACAAATCTAACTGTTGAGAATAATCTCCATTCATAAATCAAGTCATCTGACCGTTGATTTTAAGACAAGACTATCCATCGAGTGATTAAACATATGTACCTTCCTTTAAATTAATCAACGAATAACTCTTTACCCATAATGATTCAGATATAACTTCATTTGTAAGAAACGTTTAGGAAACCGCATGCAGTAACGTAGAACTATTAAATTTCATAAAACTCTTAGATCAACAATAATTATGAAAATATTATTAACTTAGAACCCCGAAGTCTAGATCATGTGTTTCCTACGATTCGTATAATGTGAAATTTTACACCATGACTATGTATCATAAATTAGCCATACACGACGAAATTAAGCTCTTGGATCATTGTAAAAGTGGCCCAATTGACAAATCAACCTGTAACCGTTGATTTTGGTGACCATCTAGTGAAGAAACCTTATAGATAGTCATAGTCGGACATTTCCCTTCATTTGAACATAATGGATTCACTCGCAAACATCAGAAGTGGACCTCACTTGTGGTGATGTGCACAGTACACAATCTCCTCTTTTTCTTTGGATTTCCCGACAGTAGCGGTTTTTAAAATAACCATCGTCCACTAGGACGAGTGGTGGCCCACCATGATCGTTCCTCTGGATGATTTAAACCAACCATCATTTTGGGCCGATGGGCCCGACCACACCCACATAATTTCCACCAATCAAAACCTAACAACTCTCCCTATTTTCCTGTGGCGGGAGGCTTGAACCGATAACGTCCTTTAGGAGCCATGGTGGCCCACTATCGTGATCATCTAAGATGATCCGAATCGTCCAATGTGTTCACAGGACGAGTCCAACCAAAACCTAATCCTTGTCACACTAAGCCAATCGAACAACCAAAATAGAATTACGCCGCAAAAGTCGTCCATAAATGATGTCAAGAAACCAACACGATTTCAAACTTCTCTATGTAAGAAGTCTGGAGAAGATAATCTGGACCTGATCGAAACCGTCCAAACCTTCCCAAGAAAGATTTCTATCCCTTCCAAGCTGGCCAAAATGAAAGAAAAGAAAGAAGGTCACGTTGCTCGGTCGTAACGTGCGAAACCCGCTATATTAAAGTCTGGGATTTTCGACACTGATTGTCCTCGCATCTGGATATTTCTACTATAACGTCTCAGAAAAATCCGTACAAAGACCTGAGTACCACCTCAGGAAAAAATCACTAAGGATCGAGTTTTGTAAAAATTAGATGAAAATTAATTAAGTACTAAACTAAATTAATCGGTAGATTAGCTTGAACCACTTTCTATACGAACTACAAGACCCAAACCCAGTGGAATCACTAACCCAATAGTACCTAGAAACCTAGGATCAATCTCAAAACGCAGTTGCTCTAGGGAGCACATTAAAAGTCTGTATCGGACTTGAACCATGCGTCGAAGGTCCGATGGCCGCGAAACTATACGGTCATGACCACTTCACTGGGCTTAACAACCATCATGGGAAACGAGACCAAATAACATCCAAAAATGCACAACTTGAGCCTTGAGTGGAGTGTGTGAGAAACACGAATATCTTTAAAAAATGAGTAAGAACTTAAGTGAATTGGGTCGTCCGCTTGTAGGTTAAATTTAAGATTTTAGACCGTCAGATTCTGACCAAACTTCACCCATGGATCAAGAAAATTTTCCTACACATGTCAGTATACTTGTGGCCCTGATCGTGTGACGATGACCATTGAACCGAAACAGGTCCTCCGCAATCGATCCACAAATTCGATTGGACCGAAAGCATAACCTGGCTTAGATCCACCGTTAGGGAACTTGTTCCAAGCCGTATGCGAGCAATGGACCTCCAGATGAGCTCCGTTTGTCGGAAACAGACTCCTTTTGCTATAACTTAAACATATGATAGCCTTGGGGCCATTTACATCACTTCTGGGCCTATATAAGGGCCTTAAACCACCCCTCTCTCATTCCATATGAATTCTCTAACCCTAGGAGAGAGAAGAGAGAAAAGAGGAGGAAAGAGTGAGGAAAAGAAAGAGAGATAGGAAGATCGTTGCTAAGATTCACTCCCACGACTCCATACGCCAAATCGTCACCCCACCATCGTTACGCTGTCGATTCCAACTTCGATTTGGGTAATAAATCCTAATCCTAATCTTGATTTAGGAATCCAAATAGAGTAATCGACGTAATAGCTAACCTGTTTCATGATTTAGGTACCCGTTGTTCTGTATACGGGAGCGTAGGATTCGAACCGAGTTCGAAACGAGTTAACCGACGAAAGGTACGGACTATAAACGTTTAGGTTATGGTTTTCAAGGCTTTCAATGACAGCTAATGATTTATGTCTAACTTGATTGCTGGCATATGATCTTAGTTACGATGTTTTCCATATACTATACATGTATGAACTATGTTGGACAAATATGCATTCTATATGTTTGTTGAAATGTTTGAATGAACTTGAAATCCTGATTTGTGCTTGCCCTAATTATTAACCTAGAATTCATGTTTGTTGTGTGTATGATAATCTCCTTGTGAAAGAATTTACCATAATATATGTCATAACATATGCCGTAACTAATTTAGTCTATATATGTAATAATATGTAGTTTAAGTGTTTGATAAAATGTTTGAATGAGAAATTGTTCGATGAATTGTATTTATTAAGGGTGTTGAGATAGGACTCTTAACTACCTTATCTACATGTATAAGTTCCTTCACGTAGTCTCAATGTCAACTACATGATTTATGTATAAAATGTATATGTATAATAACATATTTTATATGTTTGATAAAATGTCTGAATGATAAATTGTCCAATGGATTGTATTTATTAAGGGTGTTAAGATAGGATTCTCAATTACCTTATTTAGATATATAATTTCCTTCATATAGTCTCAATGTCAACTACGTGATTTATATATAAAATGCATATGTATAATAACATGTTCTATGTGTTTGAAAAAATGTCTGAATGAGATATTGTTTGATGAATTGTATTTAATAGGGGTCTTGAGATAGAATTCTTAATTACCTTATCTAAATGTATAATTTCTTTCATATAATCTAAATTTTGTGGGTGTTACCCGAGTATCTAGTATATGACTCATTTTTTGAAAATTACCCAAGTATCTATCTATATGTAACGCCTCGACTTTTCAAGACCCGAGTATATGACCCGTTTTCCAAAAACTCGAGTGTTAACCTTAAAGGATGACCAAATTCGAGTATACATTTTTTTACTTTATCAGAGTAAGTAGATGAACATAGATTGGACAAATCAACATAAAAGAAAAATTCGTTTATATTTTGAATATACAAGAAGCTGCCCATAATGACTTATACAAACCAATGTCCCTATTCTTACAATTACAAAATGAATAATATTACATATGAAATAAAGTAAATCACGATAATATTGGAATGTGAAATTCGGTAGCAACCCTATGAACAACATCGACTTGCCGTACACATACATCAACTATTACGGTTTAATAGCGTCAATGGCTATCGCAGTGAGGAGCACCCTCTAAGATTGCACACTCATCATTCATAATCCAATACAGATCGCAAGTCATGAGGATAGATATAATAAACAGGACAATTCATAATTATGATCACATACTGAAAAATTAAGCCAATCAACATGATCTCATCACAAGAAAAATACAATAATAATTGCAATGCGAGGGAATATGTCCAGATAATCAACTAATTAACCTTACAAACTCCATAAAATGGTTAGAAAATCAAGCTTTAAACCTCTACTTCACTTGAAAATCAAATCATACGTAAACACTGCAAGATGGCTAGAAAATTGCTAATGAACACCCGCTCCACCTGTGTTACGCCCTAAACCTGAAAATCGGATTCACATGAATCCCGATTGCCGAATCCGGTGCCGACAGCCTTCGTAGTGCCCCATTCTCGGCTCCTGACAATCAAATGCCAGATTCCGATCCTGGGATCTTA
The DNA here is from genome assembly GCA_037074715.1 of Magnolia kwangsiensis. Classification (NCBI taxonomy): domain Eukaryota; kingdom Viridiplantae; phylum Streptophyta; class Magnoliopsida; order Magnoliales; family Magnoliaceae; genus Magnolia; species Magnolia kwangsiensis. Next base: position 46,482,903 of record CM073571.1, on the reverse strand, counting down.
CAAGGAGGATTTTCAGAATGAATTTTTTTTGTAATGGAGCATAACCACATGCATAACCAAGTCACAAAACAACATCACCATATATCCACTATATCAAAAATTTTAAGTACAATGCGGAAAGAGAAATACAAGGTGATCAAAAACTCCAAAAAGGTCCTGATGCACTCCTGCCTCAGCGCTGCTGCTGTCCAACGCTACCTGCACGCAACTGTCGTGCATAAGCTTACAAAATCTTAGAGGATGGTGTAAGTTTGTGCGGAGGGCAAACGCCGAGTGTACAAGATCAGGTAATGTGAAAGTATGCGGTAAGTCCATGAATATACCAAAGCTATGTAATGCAAGGCATGATGCGAGATATGAATGCCATCGGCCACACCGATGCAATGCAAGGCCTACATAGTCGAATGTCATATGCGAAATATAATCTAAGCAAGTCGGTACTCATCATGTACACATATCAGTACAGTTCCTCTCTGGATATCACCAGGGTCTAATACACTTCGCAGTGACTTCCACCTCCCTAGCTGTACAGTCAAGCAAGCGGAATAGACCTCACTATCCGCCTGACCAGTAGTTTGCCAATACCTACTCGACTCGTCGATAGCGGACTTATTTGTGAGCTGGTCAAACTCAGCCTAGCTTATAACCTCCTCACTCAGGCGGATAAGGCCACACCCCCTTCCAACCGACCACGACACAGTGGGAGACGCGGCCTACTGGTATTCGGCACTCGGGCGCTCGTGTATCCACTCGGTCTAGACGTTGGAGCATCTCCTAGTACCAAAAAGGTTTTGGGACTTTCATCCAAGGAGATCCTAAGTGCCCACGATGCTAGAATAAGTATTTTCGGTATCCAAGACGGCCATCCATGATATACCTGTGGAGCCACGACCCTGATGTCGCTAGGGCATGCAGTGATCAAGTCACACATATGCAAGGTGCATGAATCACGCGGTCAAATCATGCAGAAATCCAGCGCGTACTGCCCGATCATGTGGGGCACTCCGTCTTATAACGGGCCCCATAGGTGGTCTGCCCAATGGCATATGCTATGATCAGTCACTACTCAAATCAAGCATACATATGATGCGTATGGGCATGAGTCATGGGATTATACTAAGCATGTTATAAAGCAATGAATAGTAACGAGTGTGGGCCTATCAATGGGCCCTAAGGAGAGTTACAATGCAGACATTTAACCAACATTATACATACAATGTGGACGTCAAACCAACATTGTTCCTTAGGCACGACCTGCCATAAATATCATTTCATGGATCATGAGAAACGTACATTGCAATGGACCCTAAGGACATCCTTTGGGCCTCGATTCATGGGCCTTAGATATATCAAATGAGTTGTATTACATGGGCCTCACATTCATCAAATGGGTTGCATTAATGGGCCTCACCAATGAGCCTTATGTACATTACAATGGTCCATGATCCACGGGCCTTGAAATACATCAAAGTGGCCTCACAACTTGGGCCTTAAATATGTCAGATGGGTCTATACACATGAGCTTTAAATATATCAACTAGGCCACTCCATTTGTGCCCCATGCACATCAAATGAGCTTGATCCCATGGGCTTTAATATGTATTAAATGGGCTTGAATCCCGTGGGCCTTATATAGAATAAATGGGCCGGATCCCATGGGCATTGCATATGTCAAATGGGCCGAAACCCATAGGCATTACATATGCCAAATGGGCTTAATCCCATGGGCATTACATATGCCAAATGAGCTTAATCCCATGGCCTTAGATGTACACCAAGGTGGGCTTAAATGAATGGCCATAAATGGATCAACATGGGCCCTATATACATACCAAAGTGGGCCCATTTGAACCATAGATCTGCCTCATTTTAGCTGATAAAATGGATGGACGGTTAGGATACAACTTATGCACCATGGTGGGTCCCACCATCCACACCTGGATGGTGTGAATAAAACACATACATCACAGTGGGCATCCACACCGTCCACTGGACAGTGTGAAGAAGGCACATACAGCAAGGTGAGCTCCATCGTCCACGACTGTGGACGGTGTTGAAAAACACATACATCAAGGGTGGGATCCACGTGTGTGGCCCACCATCAGGTTTGCACGCCATCCAAACCGTTGGTAAAGGTCACAGGGACCTGGGTGTAGAGAAAACACAAATTTTGGCTTAATCAAAAACTTCTGTGGACCCCACAAGGATTTCAATGGTAGAATTCAATTCACACTGTTTCTTGTGGTGTGGGCCGCCTGAGTCTTGGATTTTGTTGAAACTTGGAGGGGGCCCACCTCAAGGGATGGCCCACCTCATGAACGGGCTGGATGACAATTAAACATCAAGGTGGGGTCCATGTGCAGAGCCGTGGGACCGTGCCCAGCGCCCGTCCGCCCCTGGCGCGGCCAACCCCCCTGACATAGCAGCAGTTGCTGCTGTGTTGATGTTATTTTTTTTAAAAAAAAACCCGTATCTTCGGGGTTTTTCATGTGTATGGCCCACCTAAAGAAAATCCACTCCATTCAATGTATTTTCAAGCCCAAGACAAACCCATCAAGACCAATATCGGCCCATTTTCAACGTGTAAGCAAAATCTAGGTAGATTTCAATGGTAAGGGTACAATTTTTGATGCTATGGCCCACCAGGTACTTTGATCAACCTCATTTTTCGGCCCAACACCTAAAATGAGTCAGGGAGTGAGGTGGATGGCTTGGATTGGATGCATGTATTAAGGTGGGGCCTGTACAAGTTGCCCACTCCAAGGAGCTTAAGACCAAGCTTATATTTGTGTTCCCTTTTCCAGCGTCCAGCGTCCAGCGTCTGGACGTCTTCACCCCTTTTCTTTTTTTTTTTATTTGTTTAGGTGGGCCACCACAAATAGATATATATTTAAGATGGGCCCCACTCGTGGATGGCTTGGATAAAATACATATATCATGGTGGGGCTCATTCAAGTGGGCCACATAGCCACATCCACATGAATAAAAATGAGAGAGAGAGAGAGGGAGAGAGAGAGAGAGAGAGCAAAAGAGTGGGACACGCGTGATAGAGGGCTCCGCCATTATAAGCCCTCCCTTGCATTCAATCGTACATCGAGTGGGCCCTAATACAAGTGGGCCCACCAATTCAAAGATCAATGGTGGAGATCTTTCTCCACTAAAAAAAAAATGGACGGTCTAGATGACCTCTCAAGAAGAGTAAACATCATGATGGGGTCCATGGAGAATGGCCCCATCATGGAATGATCTTGATGATCAAGATGAGCCATTGGCCACATCTTAGGGTCCCAAGTGAGATCCAAACCATTGATCGGTTGGCCTTACTTGGCCCTTCAAAAAAAATATGAAAATTAAACTATGGAGGCACCCACCACTTGATCTTCTTGGTCCGTCGGGATGCCGGTCTCCTAAAGCTTCACTTTGATGGCGGAGATGGGAGATGGATGGCTAGGATGATGGGGTTTTGGGAGTGGGAAGTGGGCCACCAAAGATCGCTTTTCTCTCATGGAAGGCCTTGGACATGTGATGCTCTCTTGGTTGCTTGGGTTTGGTGTGAGAAAAGAGAGAGAGGGAGAGATGAGATGTAGGGAGATGTGAGGTGAGTGATGGGGTGATGGTTGATGGATGTGAGTGATGGGTGAGGTGATGTGTTAGTTGACTTGGGTGGTTGCTTGACTTGTGGAGAAAGGAAGCATGGGTGCTTGTACTTGACATAAAGTGATTGATGGGTGATTGATTGATGGGATTGATTTGACACTTTGTAGAGATTCTCTTGGGATTTGCAACGTGCGGTGTTTTTCCTCGAACTAAACGTGGGTCCGCATCTCATTGTTTGGGTATCGGATCGATTCGTGAGTTGTGGCGTTGGAACCGCGGCGACGGCGCGGTCGCAATGATACAAGTCTTAGATTAAGCCGACTCAAATGAATAGGATACGACTTATGGTCGTGCGCAACGTCAACTACAGGTCGCGGATTGTCGGAATTTGATGAGAAAGATCGCGGAAAGCAACGGAACAGTACAGATTAAGATACGAGTCTTACAACCTGAAAATCATGGTACGACTGAACACCACAAAATGAAGAGAGAACAACGTACAACGTCTATTTCACCCGAAAATCATATCGTATGTGAATACCGCAAGATGGCTACGAAATCGCTAAGCAAACACCCACTCCACCCGAAAATCATGGTATGACTGAACACCGCAAGATGAAGAGACAAGCAACATGCAAACTCTAGACCACCTGAAAATTAAATCGTACGTGAACACCGCAAGATGGTTAAAAAATTGCTAAGTGAACACCCGCTCCACCTGAAAATCATGGTACGATTGAACACCGCAAGATGGATAGAAAAGAAATATACAAACATCTACTTCACCCGAAAATTATATCGTACGTGAACACCGCAAGATGGCTAAAAAATTGTTAAGGAACACCCGCTTCACCCATAAATTAAGGTACGACTGAACACCGCAAGATGAAAAGATAAATAACGCACAAATTCTAGACCACCCAAAAATCATATCATATGTGAACACTATAAGATGGCTAAGAAATTACTAAGCGAACACCCACTCCACCCAAAAATCATGGTACGACTGAATACCGCAAGATGACTAGGAAACCAATAAAATATATGAATATAACCATCAAGCCACAAAAGGGCACCAACGACCCATCAAAGCCACGAAGGGTAAATAAACGATCCAAGCCACATAGTGCGAGTATGCGGTCCAAGCCGTGTAAGGTAAAGTGTGATATATGGACCGCAAGCTGGTGAGTTCGGGACATGTTCATTCATTTCATCACTCAATCGCAACCGACCAACATATAGTTAATTAACAATATACGACTAAGGATAACATGTTATCACCAATCGTTTATGCATATTATAATTAAAGAGATATTCATTATCTACCACAGGAATCAGGTGTGCAACACGTTATCATATTCACATATTCACATAATAAGTTAAGTAACAAAATCAAGTAATTTAGGAGATAATAAATGGAAGGTATTAAGGCAACATCTATGATTAGATCAATGAATTCAAGTGGGAAGCTCAAAGGGTGAGTCCTCACCTGATGAACTGAATCACCTTCTAGCGTTGCTAAGTGCTTGTGCTCTTAGGATCGTATCCTACCACAAATCATGAACTTGTACAATTAGATCCAAGTTTTAAGCACTACCTAGGGTTTAAGATCATAGCCTAGAGTTATCTTTTAGGGTTTTAGTATAGAATTAGGGTTTAGTCGTAGCCTTAACTCTAGGATTCGAATTGTAGTTAGTGTATAATGAATTACAATGCTAATTTAATAATTATAAAAATAATTATTAACCTTAGTTTATAATCAATATTAGTTAACTTAGTAATAGCAATCATTATAATGATAATAAATACTAAGATCTACCATTTAAGATAATATTTGAGAGATTTAAATAAAGTAATAATAATTGATAATCACAAATTTATTTATAATAACTAGTTTCAACATAAGTAACCTACAAATGTCTATTCATATATAATATTAGAAATCCCCAAAATAAGAGTGATGACAATGATTTAACACATCAAAACAAGTCTAGTTTGGGGAAAAAGGGATGTTCACAACGTCCCAACTTTTCAAGTTGGGGGGGTTTCTTCATTCAAGTGAACCCAAGGTGTGGGAACTTTTGGGGAAGAATTTAATCCTTCAATCAGTTTCACTCGAGTTTAAATAGTAAAATTCCTGCAAACAACTTAGGAGTTCTAACTTTTCTTCATTTGATTAATGTTCACAGCATCATTACTCTAATTAGAGCTAAACAGGGGGTTGGAGGTATCATCTTACCTTGAATCGATCGATTCATTCTTCACTCGAATCCGAATCAAGATGGGTTTAAAAGGTGATTTGGAGGACGCAAGCTCCCCACATTAGACCCTACCAGTTTGCGTTAGATAGCTCAAAGGACAAATAGGATTAGAATAAACACTATATTATTAACTTACAAATCTAGTAGCAACACAGATGGGTTGGATTAAGGGAACTTAGATTTAAACTAATGGAAGTTTAGAAGTTTACCCATCTAGCTTGATCTGACAAGTAGGCGCATTCGACGACAAGCTAGGTAATCTCGTTGATTGGTTTGAAACCAAGTTGACTCGTCTCAGCCAAGCCTCCACCTTCTCTCTCTTTCTCTCACAGACTCTTTCTTTGTTTCCTTATCTGCTGGATTCCCAACCCAGCTTTGAATACATTAGAGCATGGGTCAGCAGGTATATGGACTCGGACAGGTCCGAAATGAGTCTAAAAACTGGCCAACAGCTCAGTGGGTTGGACAACAACATGGTGGACTTGCTGCAGTCACGCCACCAAGCTGATCTCTCTCTCTATTTCTTCTTCTATCTTTCAGCTTCTCCTCTTCCTTTCTTCCCTTTGCTACTGCTAAATGCTCGAACCAGGCCCAAACCTGTCAGCGAGTTCGAGCTATCTGCTTAGACTCAGCCTGAGTAATGGTGGTGCGACAGCCATAACAGCAACCGCGCCCCTATTTTCTCACCCTCATTATCTCCTGATTTCTCTCCCTTATTCCTTTCTTTTCTAGTTAGAAACGTCTCACAAAGGGAGGCTAATCTGGCTAGACTTGACTCGATTTGAGTAGCCGAGTGCGGTGGGTCGGCGAGGAAGAAGACGATGCTTTCAATGGCGTCCTCGCCATTACCACATCTCCCTTCAATCTGCTTCCTTCAGACAGTCCGTGAGGACCCCAAAAAGCTTGTGAACCAGCCTCATTGGAGTTTGGAGAGGGTTTTGTTGATGGGTATGGAGATGGAAGGCTACGACTGATTTCCTTTCCTTCTCTCATTCTCTCCCTTTTTTAAAAGGAAGAACTAGCTTGGATGGTCCAGATCACTCTATTTAGGACGGTCTGGATGAGCTTTTGCTTGCTCACGCGGATCGTCGACAAGTTTTATGAAAGACAGTTTCTGTTTCTGGAAACTATGTGCTTGTAGGGCCTGCTTACACCGATGTTTGTGTATACATGCCTTCACATCTACATGAGAGGCCCACTAGGTTTTAGTCAGGCTGTAACTGCACACAAGATGGGTGGTTTGGATTGCCCATAGGGTCAGTGTGGGTGGGCCGTTGATCACAAACACGGATGTACGTCCGTCCGCTGTTTTCAAAGAGAAAGAGAGAGAAAAAACTTCCCTTTTCTGGTGAAGCACGGGTCAGCTCGTGCTAACCGGCCTAGGATGCCCGGTGCACAGTGAGTGCTCATCAATTGTGCACATGCACCATCAGGGCGGGGCCCGCGGTTGTGTTTGGATGAAATCCACTCCGTCCATTTCACTTGGTGGGCCTAATCCCAGCCTTTGACCAAAGATCATGTAGATCCAAAGCTTAAGTGGGCCATACATCTAGTTCTTTATCATTTATTTATAGGTTCTGATCGGATGGCCAGATTTCATTCAACCTGATCATCAGCGGCTACCAGCGCCCTAAGGTTCTTTTAGGTAAAAATTTAAGGGTTGGGCTATTGGTCTGATGGCCTAAACGTGACGATCACATGGTACACCATTAAATCGGATGTTCTTAAACTAGTCTAGGTGCACCCTAATGGCCAACATTACCATCTGACAGTCGATTTCACATGATTTGGCATTGGATCATTGGATAAGGTGCCACAGACTTGACAAACAGTGGATCTTAAGGTCTCGAGCTTGCAATCGATGATGATTGGTTCAATTGATTCATTGAAGCGATTAAGATCCTAAAATATTCATCTCTGAAGCTATGATGGACTAATTCGAGAACCAACCGGGTGGTAGGCTTGTCATACGAATGAATGTTGTACTTGACAGTTTGAGATGAATATCAAGAATTACTGGGTGTTGGTGTGCACGTATAACCACGTGTGTTTCCACACACATGTAAAAAGATTTAGGCTTCCCCTGATAACACCTGTGTACTGAAAAGTACGAGGCATTACATTGCACTAAGATGGACGTCTTCATCCTGCATTAGTCTGATGAGCCTACTTGGACCGAGCGCAACTCGATCTGAGATGGTGTGGCAGCGAGAGGACGACGAGGAAGGAGATCATCTCTAATGGTGGATTTTGAACGAGAGCTTCTTCCTTTGATCTGGAGACATCAGGTGGTCTGTTTCAGTTCAAGTGAGCTTGTGGACATGGATTTTCGAAGTTTGAGTGGAGCTAGGATGGTGGGTTTAAAAAGGAGAAGGAAACGACTATTCTCTCTCTAAGCCCCCTTTTCTTTTCTAAATACCCAGCTAGGACGGCTAAGATTTCTTTAGAATGGACGGTTTGGATGGAGGAAGAGCGACTCACGTGGATCGCCCTGCTGGCGTGAGGGCAGTTTCCATTTTTAGAAACGTCGTGCTTCATAGGACCCTATTGCACCAAGGATCGTGTGTCCGTTTTGGTTGAGCCCATCGTATGAATCCGATAGACGGTTCGGATCTTGAAGATGGGACCACATGGTGGGCCGCTAATAAAAAACATAGACGTCATCCATTTCGCTAGCGAGAGAACGAAATGAAGAAGAGAATTTCTTCTTCGAGATGGTCGGGTCAGCGCTGGTCAACCAGCATACCACAGTCCAGTGCACTGTGTGCACACCGTCCGTGGTGCATGCGCATCCTGATGTGGGGTCCATCGTGATGATTGGGTGAAATCCACTCCATCCATTAGGTCCCTCTGGTTCAAAATGGGCCTTTAACAAAGGATGAAGCAGTTCTAAGGCTTGAGTGGTCCATTCTCCTATGTTTTTAGCTCTTGGTCATGGAGTTTCATTGATCTAATGGTCAGATCGCGCTGTTCTTGAATACCAACGGTCAGAAAGGTCTTAGGGACTATGCAAGTGGGTTTCTAACGGCTTTTTGCAAGTCTTTCTAAACGGTTTACTAACCAATACCAATATTAATGCTAATTTGATTATTGTTACTTTATTATAAACTATATATTTCTATCATTAGTTGTTTCACTTTGTTTCCATTATTATTGTTACTATTATTATTAGTTTCTCCATCACACATGCATGCATTTTTAATCATGTCATGGGTCCCATTATGTAAGTTAAGACTATCCATCTCAAGACTTTGTATTATTAAATATTTAATTATCATTGTTACCTATACATTGTCATTTACTTATTTATTTATCTTGATTTATTTGTTTATTTATTTTATCTATATGTAGGATGTGAGACTACTCGTTATGCTTCATTCACCTGCATACCCTAACATTAGGGTCACCTTGGATTTGTTATACCCTGCGAACCCCTACTTTCCAAATCATTGTCTACTGAACATTCAACAATCCAATGATTAGATTGACAACAAAACCCTGGGATCCTAAGGAATGTTTTGGTATGACCTGGGAGTTGGATATGAAGCTAGATGATCCATCTTGGAAATCGACGGATAGAAAGCTTGATGTATGGATTGAGACTATTTTCAACAGTGGAATTTAGACTAGAATGAATGTGAATGTTTACTTAAGTTAGGTGTGTATTTACACTAAATTAGATTACATGATAACACCCGAATACTGAAAAGTATGGGGTGTTACATTCATACATGGAAATGGGTCTTTCGAACAGTTGACCCATCTATGAGAAGAGAATGAACGTTTCAAATAGTCGGTCCATTTAAGCAAATGAATGAGTATTTCAAACAATCAACCTATTCAATTTGCAAGAGAATGGATCTTTCAAACAGTTGACCCGTTTATGTAAGAGAATTGACCTTTCAAATAATCAGTCAATTCATGTAAGAGAATGGGTCTTTCAAACAGTCGATCTATTCAAAATGTAAAAATGGTCATTCGAACAGTGCACTGATCTTTCAAACAGTCAACCGGGCACCCAATAACGCCCAAGCACCACGAATGCATGATTAGCTTAACCATTATTATTCCAATTTGTAAGCAGTCAATTTTAGAAAGCTCAGAGGTCATTATAAGGGGCTCGTCACATAGCATAGGTCGATAGATCGGGCATAGTGTCTCATATCGCCATCGTCGGCTCATAAGACTCCAACATTAGGATGTGTAATAGCATCCTCCTCAACTAATGACCAGTTGTAGTTTAACAAGTAGGACTTACCATCGCATAGTTACATAAAAATAATCCATCAAGTCTCTTAGGGAAAATATACAATCGAAGCCACATGGGGCAAATATCGAATCAAGCCCGTAAAGGGAAATTATGAAATCAAAGCCACAAAGTGTACACCAATCTATGAATGGTAAGCCCACATCAATATTTCATTTAATCCATCAGTCAAAGTAACTACTAGGTCGAGGGTCTATTATAATCATCATCAATCAAGTTACATCCCAAGTCTGGATGTACATATAAAAGTGGAGATTTTCACTAATAAATGTAACAATTCAAGTTCTATAAACAATCCACAAGCATGAGAAGATATGCAAGTGCATAATATAGGGTTTTATACAAGATAAATGTTGAGCATATAATTTGAAAATCAATTTCAATAGCTACCACAAGTAATCATGAAATAGGGATATTAAGTATCGGTGTAAATTAGAATAGGAACTATTACTTAAGCTAACATGAAGGTAAAAATTCTAAGGGGAAGAAATCATCACCTTCTGTCTTGATTTGCTTAATAATGTTACTAAAGGTGCACACGCTCCTTAGGATCAAATCCTACCTTAAATCATGCATTCACAAGGTTAGGTTCAAGTCCTACACCTTGCCTGTGGCTAAGGTCGTGCTACAGTGTTTGGGTAGTCAAATTAGGGTTTTAGATTTTGGTTTGGGTTCTAGTACTATCATTCAATTTAAGTTAACTGAATTTGAAATTCTCATCAGGAGTGGGGAGATGATTTACCTTTCTATCTAGGGTGGAGCAACCTGATTTGAATGGGTCCAGAGGAGGCTTCGTATGCAAGGCCTTAACCTTAAACTTAAGTTGGCCCAAATGAGGCACGTTATTGTTCACGCCCCAAGTGCAGGTTGTGATGTAGTAATAAACTCGGTAAGACCGAGGTCAAATTCCAAGGGACTGAAACTTGAACGTTATCTGAAATTAAGTATAATCAAAACTAGGCTAAGATGTAAACTAAATTGAATGAAATTTAGGAAATAATTGTGAAATATTAATCTAAAATTTATAGAAATCAGAAGAAAGGAAATTAGGGATTCAGAGGATCCACTTGTAGAGATCAGGGAGATCTTACACCTGCTTCAAGAATCATGAAAATTAAACTGAACTTACTTGATATAGTTTTAAAGAGATGAAAGGTATATGAATTAGAATGGATTCCATCACCAAACCATGCCTAGGAGACAAAGCAAACAACAGAATTAAACTAATTACTAACTAATCAACATGCTATGAATGTGAGGAAGGGTACCGTTATCCGACCATGCCCAGAAGACGATGGTGAACAACAGGGCTTCCTGACGTCATAAACATAAAAGGAATAGGAACATGCTCAAAGCTATCGCAAATCCATTGTAATTTCAGTCACAACAGACCATTAAAAAATAAAAACATTCCCATTAGTAAACTAAAATCAACATCAGATCAGTCTTAAATAAAAGACACAAGCAACAGGTCCTCCCATCACGCTACAAGCTTCACCTCTTAGCCCTAGCTAAGAGGTCTAGCTTAACAAGGTCATGCTAAAACTAGAAAAAACATGAAAGGAAAGAAATAATTAAAATAAATAAATAAAAAGAAAAAGGAAGAAAATAATTAAAAATCGGCTTCAAAATACGCCTCCACGTCCCTGCAGATTCTCCTCTTCCCAGGATCCTCACATCCTTTCTCTTTATAGGTAGGGAAGTCGGTCGCTGCGTCGTGCGTAAGTCTTACACAGTGAAAATAAAAATCCAACTTCCTTGCGTTTAGAACAGCATTTTCAGACGTTGATTGCTTGGTGGGGCACCTAATCGACGTTGTCTTCGAAATCCAGTCCATCCATTGTATTCTCCTCGTAATTTCAGTTAGAATAGGGTACTCATGGACGTTCCATGCCGCGGCCCACGAAACTCGTAAAGCTACCGTCCTTCTTCTGTTTTGATGATCAAAATTCTATCTCTATGGTTCTTTGAAATTATCCACCTAGGCTGGGGTGAGAGGAACCTTGGGCTCTTAATGGACGGCCCAGATCCGACCGATAAAGTTCTGTGGTGGCCCACTAGAATCATCCGCAGGCTCTGTTGCGAAACAGAGCCTGCGCGTCCCTGCGTTGGGATAATTGTTGGGCCCCAGATCGATGTCGGGTGGAAAATCCACGCTGTCCATTATCTTTAGGACGAAAAACCCTTCAGACAAGCAGAGTTTGAACTGATTTTGGTGCGACCCACAGGACGTTACCGTCCACCCTCGTGATCTTGAGCGTCTAATTTTCTGTGATTGGTTGCATGAGACCCAAAGGTTAACATGATTATGGTCGTAACCACTTTTCGGACACCGTGAACAGATCAGATTTTCAAGATCCATGATGGGTGGACCCCACTAATATCAAACAGACGGATAGCGTCGGCCGCTGCCCGTTTTATTAAGATTTTTAAAGTGGCACGGGTCAGCGCCTGCTGACCGCGTGCGTTGGTTCTGTGTGGTTCGGGAGTGCACTGTACGATGCACTCTACTTACATAAGGTGGGCCACGCCTTGAGTTATATGCAAAATTCAATCCATCCATCCACTTTGTCATATCATTTAAACTGTCAAGACCAATTTTGAAGCATATCCAGATAGCAAGTGGGCTCCAGATGGATGATTTGTCGGCTGATCTGGTCGTTGGGATACTTTCCCAGGGATCAAACGGATGAAATTCGACATGTACGGTTAATTTATGGTCTTCAAGCCATGTATAAAGTTTCGAGCCGAACAGATGATGGAAACCCCGTGATTTTGCATTGTGGACATTTTTCGGGCCACTTGAGCTTCAGTTCCTCAATTTTCTTGGATCCCTGGCATGCAAATCTGTTGATATTGGTCTCCTAGGGTCCGTCCCATGTTTGGTGAATTCTAAGCATTAAATATCAGCGTTTAGCACCCTTTTTCAATCCATGCTCGTAATTGCACCTTGCATCAAAAACGCGATTAAAACCGGGCGTTAAACAGTATCATGTTCGTAAATCTAGGCAATAAATGGGGTTTGATATGCAATATTTGACCCTCAACAGTTGCTAGCCTATCGGTCAAGTCTAACCCTGAAATAGACAGGGACTTAATGAGTCATCAAGTCACACCAGGTGAGTGTTGAACTTGCCCAACCTATTTATTGACCATTGTCAGCATGGGGCTACCGAGATGGTTGGTTTCCAAGGAAGGCTAGATGGGTCGTGGATTGGGTTATACATCTGGCCCTGGGCCATCGAGTTGACCCAACCCGAGTTGCTCCACAAATGCCTTGGCGGGTTCGAGTCCAGATTATGGGGCAAAGCCCAGCCACAAAGTCCAGTCAGGGACTCGATGATCCCAAGCTAGCTCCCCATATTGGTGAGTTAACTCAGTCCAACTCAGCAACCACGGGTTGGTGTGGGACCTAACTCGATAATCATGGTTTGGTATGGAACCCGATGACCCCAGCCCTTCCGATCTATGCTCTTACCTGACCGAAATCTTGGAGGTGCGTCCCAGGGTGATTATGGACTCCTGAGCGAACTCCATCACCCGTTGAGTCGACTCTGCATCTCTTCACTTACACCAGTCATTGCGAACATGCCCTTAACTTCTCTTAAGCTTTCCCTTCCTCTCTCTCTCTCTCTTCCTTTCCTTTCTCAGAGTCCCAAGGCTGCTGGTTATACCTTGACTCGGCTCGAGTTGAATCCTCCTAGTCGACTCGGTGTAGTGCAGCTTCGAGTCTAATGCCAATTTTCTCTCCCTTCCGCTCTCTTCTCACTCTCTCTCCCTAGACTCTCGGTGGTAGTCTAGAGATAAAAGGGGCCTTTTATAGGCCTGGGTTGGGTCTTGCTAGCGCCGATAACTGTTCTTCTATGCCTTAAGCGGCTTAAATGGGTGGCTGCACCTATCGTTCTGGTTTGCGTGGTGTTGATCCATCACATGGGATGGATTCTCACCGCCATAGCCCACCAAATGGGTGTTTTGGGGCCCATACCATTATGGTGGGTTTCCATGCTGGACAAGGAAGATGAAGTTGCTGCTCATAGTGAATTTTTGTCAACGGCCTAAACTGGTGATCTAAACCAGCTGGATGGACCGAAAGGGACCACTGACCACTGTGGGGTCCACCACCTGCCCCTTCATCTTCACACGAGCGATCTGGCTAGCCCTCGATATATCGCGAGGCTCTCTTTTCTTTCGTGGAATGTGGGGTTGTCACCTTAGAATAAACGTCCCTGATATGTAGTGGAGGCTCCTAGGAGCCCGTGGACGTCCAAGATCATCTTATCCCGAAGTGCTAAAGCCCCTCCCGCCTTTCGACGGGCATGGAAAGGATGATTGTTTGCGTTGTTAACAAAAGGGCGGGGATTCTCCCAGATGGAGGGTTAGGATTGAAGGTGGATAACCGTCTCAGATTGTTAGGGTGGCAATCAGGAGAGCCTTCTATTTTTAGAAACACATCGCCCAATTGTCTTATTATGCCCTCCACCGTGCACATGCCTTCACCATTCATTGTATGAAAGAGTGGTGGTTTTGGTCGGATTCCACGCCCACTCCCTGGTGGATGGTTCAAATGGCAGAGTTGGGCCATTAATAAGGTCCATCAAACACTTCTCGTTCAAACATTATTTGGGCAGAAAGACGTTTATAAGCGAATTTTCATTGAGTTAGCGTCGTTTGACTAGCCTTACTAGTCCGGTGTTCCACGGGTGTGTGCTCATCCATACACACGCATCCCTTATGCGGAGTCTGTCGTGATGGGGTTCCTAATCCCACCATCCATTCTCTTGTGAGGTCCCATCCCGGGCCTCTGATAAAAAATCAGGCAGATTCATGGCCTACGTGGGCCACACCTGGTGACTTCTGTCTGCATATCAGCATTCCATTAATCTGGAAGTCAAATCCTCCCAAACCCATGCATCAATGATTGTAAGGATCCCTAGGGCTCGTCGAGTGAATCACAACGGTAATCTTGGTCGCCAGAAGTCAGGGCAAGGGTGATCAAGCGGTGGTTTGTGAATTTGGGAGCTGTAGGCCTGACAAACGATGGATTTGTCAATTTGGCCTAACTTTTGAGGTGGTCTACGGCCAAGATCTTTTGTAGTTATCCTCGAAGGGTCTTGATGGCTCACAGGGTTACTTATTTGTCGAATTCCTCAAAAATTGGTCTAAAATAAAGTTTGGGGGTGGACTCGTTCCATAGGATCAAACAAACTCATTGCATGATAGATTTGGTACTCTGGGCCCTGGTATGTGGTCTTGTTTCCTTTATCAAGCTAAATGGTGGAGCCTGTTAGATCTCGGGTCATTCAAGCTTAAGCCTTTATGCACCCTTTCCCTACTATTTGAATTTTTAATCAGTGGGTATTAAAAAACTTATGTAATTTCTTATAAAGAATTTTTTGGTGTCAGGTTGGGGTATCTTACACACAAGTATTAGGGAGGCATGATGTTATAGGAAAGCAGTGAAATGGCTACTTCGATACATTCGAGGTACGCAAGACTACGTCTTATCATTTGAGAAATCAGGGGCCAAGTTAGTAAGTTATGTTGATTCGGATTACTCGTTTATGTTAGTGGGTGGAACAATCAGTTGGATGTCAAAGCTTTAGTCTATTATGGCTCTTTCCATAACTGAAGCTGAGTATATGATGGTGACAGGAGCATTCAAGGAAGTTGTCTAGTTAAGGGGTATGATAGATCAGTTGGGGCTTCATCAGGAGGCCATACCGGTTAATTATGGCAGTAAAAGCGTGATTAATTTGGTTAAAATTTTTGTTTATCACTCACGTACTGAAAATATTGATGTGTATCACCATTTTATCTGACATGTTCTTGAGGAAGGATACGTGTCTCTAGAGAATATTCACATGAGTGTGAATCTAACTAACATGCTCATGAAGGCGGTTCCCTCGAAGAAGTTCAATTTACATGTAACTTATATTAGCTTGGCGAAGGCGTAAAAGGAAGACGAGGTGTGCATGAGAGGCGATTGTGGAGCTATGATGCAAGGTAGAATTAGATATGATGATATGGAGATATCGTAACATCCCGATTTTTTAAACCCGAGTATACCACTCATTTTCTAAAAACCCGAGCATTAACCTTTACAATTTCAGTATAAATTTAAGTCATCTTATCATTAATCAGAGTTAGAAGCAATCTTAGCAAAGTAAACTATGTATTTTATAAAACATTCGAATCACCATAAAATATCCAGAATGCAGTGCCCATACAGGACTTATACAACCCAAATAACAAAAGTTCATTAAACAAAGGCATAAATCTATCATCTAATGGTAGAGCTCAATATGGGTCATAAGGACCCTGTTTAGCTCCTCAGTTGCCCGATTTGCTCCAGCAACCAAGTGAACGACATCAGCACGCTTTACACCTACATCTATTATTATGTTTTAATAGCGTCAATGATTATCGTAATAGAGAATAAGATTACACACTCATCATTCATAATCCATTAAAGGTCGCAAGAAATGAGGAGAGATATTAAACAACGCAATTCATAATCATGATTATATACTAAAAAATAAAGCCAATCAATATAGTTTCATCATTAGGAATATGTAATTGCAATCGCAGTTAAAGTGAATGTGCCCAGATAGTCTAATCAACATAAGAGTTTTTATTGTACCTGAAAATCACATTATACGTGAACTTCGCAATATGACTAGAAAATCAATAAGTAAACTTCCGCTTCACCTGAAAATCATATAAAACTTTGCACGGGGACTAAAAAAATCAATAAATAAACTTCAACTTTACTCAAAAATCACATGAACTTCGCACGGTGACTAGAAAATTAACATATGAACTTCAACTTTACTCGTAAATCATAATACAAGTGAACTTCGCAAGGTGAATATAAAATCAACGTTTAAACATTTACTTCATTCGAAAATCACATCATACGTGAACTCCAGAAGATGAAGAGAGAATCAACATAAGAACTTCAGCGTCATTCAAAAATTATATGAACTTTGCAAGATAGTTAGAAAATTGATATACAAACTTCAGCTCCACCTGAAAATCCTAATGAACTCCGCAAAATGATCCGAAAATCAACAAGTTATGGGAATATAAACAACAAAGCCATAAAAGGGTGCCAATATTCCATTAAAGCGATGAAGGGCAATTACCTAGTCCAAGCCATGTAAGGAAATTAGGTAATCAAAATCGCGTAAGTCAAATATGCGGTCCAAACCATGTAAGGAAAATATGTAGTCAAAGTCGCGTAAGTCAAATATGTAATCCAAACCATGCAAGGCAAATATGCGATCAAAGTTGCAAAGATCAAATATGTGATCAAAGACGCAAGGATCAAATATGCAGTCCAAGTCATATAAGGCAAATGTGCAATCTAAGTTGCGTAGGGCAAATATGCGGCCCAAGCCATGTAAGGCAATATATGCGATCAAAGCTGCATAAGTTAAATATGGACCGTAAGATGGTAAGTCTATAACATATTCCATTCATTCCATTACTTAATCATCAGTATGAATGTAAGACCCGTATCCTAGTCCGTACTATTTCGTAGGCGTTCATGGTCCTCCCGGTCGAATTCTGACAACCTTCGACCTGTATCTGACATTTGTGTGCGATCCTAGGCCGAGTCCTGCATACCAAAGTCGGCTCGACCTGAAATTTACACCTTAGCGATCGTGCCGTTGCCGCAGTTCTAATGTTGCGACTCGTGCACCAAATCGATACCCATGCCAGGAGATGTGGGTCTGCGTTTATTCTAAAGAAACGCTGTGCGTTACGAATTTTGAGAGAATCTCTACAATATGTCTCATCAAATCAAGTCAAGTACACCACCTTACCTCAATGCCACCTCACCCAACAACAAGTATAAATGACCACTCTCTATTTTCTCACAAGTCAACCCTCTCTCTCCCCTCACCATTCCTCTTTATAAATTTTTAAACAAACCCATACCTCTCCTTACAACGCCCATCCCATATCATCCCATCACCTCCCTCTCTCTCATTCCATCTTCTCACTCCCAAGCAAAAAAATTATATACGTCCAAGCCTCCCCAAACTCTTTCAAAATAACAAGTGTGGCTTACCCTCTCATCTCTCATCCCCACCATCAAAACCCCATCAACCTCCATCTAAGTTGAAGGCAAGGAGCATACAAGTCCAAGGAGCTAAAGAAAGGGACCGATGGGTGGGTGCTCTACCATCGATTTGTATTTAAGGGTCCACTTGTAGGTGGGATCCATTATGATGTATATGTTGTAATCATGAGGGACCCATAGTGGAGGGGTCCCTTCATCACTGTCTCTTTCTCTCTTTCCCTCTCCCTCTATCCGTTCTGATGTAGTGGGTCCCACTAATTTGTGTTTTATCTGCACCGTCTATCATGGATGGTGGGACTCCACCGTTAAGTGCACACCCGGATCCATAGCTCATTTGGTAGACTTAGTGGAGAATATCTCGCTTCAACACTTGAGGTCTTGGCATCGATCCTTAGTGGGGGTGGCTAACATGGAGTGTGTGTACTGACGTGTGTATACTAACAAGCTAACCCAAATTTTTTTAAAAAAAAAAGAAAAAAAAAGGGGTCTAGATGTTGATGCCCTTCACCCTCTCTCTCTCACACACACATGTATATACCTGTATAATATATATATATATATATATATATATATATATATATATATATATATATTATAATATAAATACATGTGGTGGGCCAGATGTGTGGACCCACCACGATATATGCATCAGATATACACCGTCCAGAGAATTCAGGGGTCTCTGGACAGTGGCTATTTTCTACATATGTTATGTTATAATATAATATAATATATTATATTATATTATATGATATTATAATATATATATATACACCTTAAGGTATATGGTGGCGGTCCCTACGTGGGACCCACCTGTATACAGACCGTCAGCAGCAGCTGACGCTGCATCTCTTGCAGTAAAAAAAAAAAGTTGTTGTGAGGCCCATCTGCTGTGGGACCCACCATGATGTATGTATCACGCCGTCCATTCATATGGCGTTCCAGCGGCCTCACCATGATGGATGTCTTCCATCCAAACTGTTCATTCACTTGGTGGATAGCCACGTGCGTGGACCCCACAACGATGTATGTACTTTATCCGCGCCGACCATTAGTGGACCCCATGACGACATTCGTCCCGTAGGGCCTGCTACTGTATGTGTTGTATCTAAACTGTTCATCCATGTGGCGAATCATCTCAAGACTTGAGGCTAAAAATAAGACAGATGCAATTTAAGTGGACCACACTACTAAATACAGTGGAGTTGAATTCCTGTCTTTGAAACCCCTTTTTTTTTTGAATTACAGAGGTTTCGGACCATTATGATATTTGTTGTTCCTCTATACCAGGTCTTTATGACCTTATGCACAGGCTAGATGGAAAATAAATGCCATGGTGGGCTCATTGGAATTTAACGATGAAAATCATTATTATCGCTGCCATTTGTGGTATAGTCCAGATGATCCTTGGATATGATTCATTTTTGAAATAATACTCTAAAATGATCTCTAATAGTAGTTAAATGGTGTATTGGACTCGGCCATTTGACTCGGCCCATTCGATCGGCCCATTTGATTCAGCCCCTTTGATCGGCCCATATGAATTGGCCCATTTGAATCTGCCCATTTGATCAGCCCATTTGATTCGACCCATTTAATTGGCCCAAATGATTCGGCCCATTGGTTTGGCCCATTTAACTAGGCCCGATGTGATATACGAGACCCATTGTTGAGGCCCACCTTGATATATACGAGGCCCATGTGATGCAGCCCATTTGATATACCTGAGGCCCATGGGTCGAGGCCCAATGGGATGTACATAAGGCTCATTGCAATGTGTGATTCCACTATGGTTTATGTAACGATGTTTTGGCGGCCATTCCGTTGGAGCAATGATGGTTTAATGTTCACATTGTAAGGATGATGTTGGTTAAATGTTCGCATTGCCACTCTCCCTAGGGCCCATTGATAGGCCCATACTTGTAGTGTGCAGGCCGTCTAGGCCCATCTTCGTTATGAATAGAGCCCAACACCATATAACAAGTTGAGTATATATCCATGATTCATGCTCATACGCATCATATGTATGCTTGATATGAGGAGTGACTGATCATAGCATATGCCTTCAAGCAGATCATTTATAGGCCCCCTGATAGGCGGAGTTGTCCTTCATGAGCACGCGGTAGCACAGGATTATTGCATGACCGGTAGTGTGATTCATGCACTTCATAATTGTATGACATGATTTCTATATGCCCTAGCGACATCAGGGCTATGACCTTCACAGACACATCGTGGATGGTAGGATCAGACATCAAAAATATTATTACTAAGCATCGGGGCGTCATAAATGTCCCTGGGTGAAAATTCCTGAACCTGATAGTATCAGAGGATGACTCTAACGTCGAGACTGAGTGGATATATGAGCGCACGAGGGCCGAATATCAGGAGGCCGTGTCTCCAACTGTGTTATGGTCGGTTGGAAAGGGGTGTAACGCCCTAAAAATCGGGGGTCGAGCATAAACTTCACTCTCGAGTTCCAACGTATCCCTTATGCAACATAAATAATGATGATTGAATGTTATTCATATTAGTGCATTAAACAAGAGTGGGATTAGACCAAAACAACATATCATACTCCAGAGACAGTTAAATTTCACAAGCAGAAGACTGTGATAGATATATAAATATATAAATTATTGTAGGTCTCTAGAATGCGAACATGTTACTAGGTTAAATATATACATGTATTCTCCAAAAATGAACGAAATGAATATACATGTGTGTTCCAAAAGTGTACAATAATAAGTGTAATGACATCTAATCAGCATCCTTGTAACCCCGTCGATTAAAACATGGTCTACATAGACCCGCCTGATAACTGCATATAGAAGAAACCCTCCTCGTTATCATAAGAGTCTGGCTCCATTTTGTAAGCATCGCAATCATCTGAAATCAAAACAGGGTCTGGTTAGTGTTTAAACCGTCCCGTAACGTGGGAGTGAGTGATCAACTCAGTGAAACAATAAATCAAAGGTTAACATGTTATCAATTCAGTCAAGCAGTAATGATAACGCAATACAACAATCGGGTCCTGAGTACTCTTGTTAATATAAGAATGGTATGAAATAATGATACATGCCCTCACCTACACTCCCTCAGTGTCTTCATTTTACGGCTCGCATGGCATCCTCCCGAAAGTGTTCTTTCTTGCCAAAGCATATGTACTGCGGTGCATGCACATGATTAGCCAGGTTCTTACTTAGGTTTATTCGTATAGCATGATTGGAAAGCTAAAGTACCTCCCTTATATCAATTCTCAAACAGTGATCCATTCTAGGGTCGTTAGTCCTAGTAAATTTTATACGATGTTGTGGTTCTAGGTCACTAAAAAGGGCTCGTCACTTGATCAATGTAGGCGTAGTTTATACTCTATGACTACGAAAAGACTTATCGCCTCAACGCAGTCTCAGAGTATGCTCGAGGTCACTATAAGGGCTCGTTACCTGATCAGTGTAGGCTGACAGCTCGAATACAGTGTCCCATACCACCGTATTTGGCTCACAAGTCTGGTTTGCTCACTGGTCACTACGGGTGGACTCGTCACCCTGGCGTAGGCCAACAGCTCGACCAAGGTGTCCCATACCATCATGCCCGGCTCATGAGTCTTAACGAATCGAGGTACTAAGGTTAAAGGGACTTTTCACTAGTAAGTTTGGTACCTTAGGTTCAAGCAGTGGTATTTATACATGGTGAACATACATTAGGTCAATCGGTTTACTAGACAAGTTTGACTAGTACGAGCGTACGCTGAATTAATCGACAAGGTACCGTTATCGACGATCCTCGTTTGACTCGGATTCACCGAACACGTCAATTGTGGTGAGACTAGCTCGACCACTCAAACTCAAACTGTTACCGATTTCCTGGACTACAACGTAGTCCCAATCACAGTCAATTGCAATAGGCATTCATATGCATTAGTCAAGATATCATGAGCAGCTAATTCAGATATAAATCTCATTTAAGCATTTTAACACATACGTTATGGTAAATCCTCTCACCAAGGACTTATCACACATACACCAATCATGCATTCTCACTCAGGTAATCATAGCAAGCACAAATCCTAATTCCATATTCATCCAAACATTTCAACAAACACCTGGAATGCATTATATTCAACATAGTTCACAATATATGTAATAAATGAAAAATATTACATATACGCACATGTGACAGCAATCAAGTTAGTCATAAATCATTAACTGACATTGAAAGTCTTGAAAACCATAGCCTAAAGATTTACAATCCGCTCCTTTCGCAAGTAGACTCGTAATGAACTCAGTTTAAACCCTGAGCCTTTGTCTACAGCACGACGACAACCTATAGCATGAAATATGTTAACTATTTCACCATTCATTTTATTTGAATATTTAAACCAAATTAGGGTTAGATTTCTTACCCAATTTTGTAATCGGAATCGCCGAAATAGCGATGCAGAAGTGGTGACTAAGCACGTGGAGTAACAGGGATCGAATTCTAAAAGAGAACCCTAACTCTCTCTCTCACTTTCTCTCTCTTTCCCTCTCTCTTTGCTTTTTTCTCTCTCCTAGGTTTCCAAACTCGTATGGAATGAGAGAGAAACGGTTTAAGCCCTTTATATAGGCTCAAAAGTGATAGGAATGACCCCAAGGCCAAGTTATACTTAGGGTGCAGCCAAAAGGGGTTTGTTCCAATCCAACGGAGCACTTCTGGAAGCCCTTTTGCTGAATGCGGCCGGACTTAAGCTTCCTGACACTGGATCTTGGTCAAGCTAAGTTTTCGGTCTGATCGGGTTTATAGATCGACCATGGCGGACCAGTTTCAGTTCAACGATCACCGGTGCTCGATCAGTGCGACAAGTACACTGATATATATTGAAAATTTTTTCTAATCTAAGGGTATAATTAGGTCAGATTCTGACGGTTTGAATCCTTAGATTTGGCCCGCAAGCGAACTGACTCAATTCACTTAAGTTTCAGTCCGTTTTCTAAAGATATTCGCGTTTCTCACACACTTCGCTTTGGGCTCAAGTTGTGCATTTCTGGATACCTTTAGGACTTGATTTCTGAGATGATTGTGAAGTCCCGAAAGGCGATCGTAATTGTATAATTTTGGGATAATCGAATTTTTGACGTACGGTACGGGTCTGATACGTAGTTTCATGGTGCTCCCGTGAGCAACTGGGTTTAGAGATTGATCTTAAGTTTCTAGGTAACATAACATAAGTGATTCTACTCATTTTGGATCTTGCAGTTCACATTTAAAGTGGTTCAAGCTCATTATACTGAGTGTTCAGTTTAGTACTTAATTAAATTTCGTCCTAATTATGACAGAATAAGGTCGTAGGGCAATTCTATGTCCCTTTTTGGCACTTCTGGTTAGTATATTATTTTAATTATTTTTTTAGTAGTTCATCACAAAGTTTACTTCATCTCCACCAAATTTCATGAAATTTCATGATGTAAAAAATTCTAAAAATTTCATAAGCAGCAGCAGTCCAATAAATAATTTTTGGATAGTTGTCACAACGACCTACTTTTAACTATATTAAGTATTTTATTATATTTTTTACTTATTTTTATATGAAACTAAACTTATTTAGCTTTAATTTAACTTTTGAATCACCTAAATCAGAGTTATAAAAAGAGAGATATGACTTTTTGAAGTTAGATAAAAAGTGTAGAAAAAATGGTTGAAAACAGGCCGCCCGACTCGCTGTGGCCCGCTAAGCGGCGAGGCCTCGCGGAACCGGCGAGGCCCTCACAGGTCGCTGGACCCTGGGGTGATGGCTTGCCCCAGGGGCGATGTCATCCCCCCCGGGGTGCGGGGAATGTCCGGGACCCATCTCGGGTCCCCCCGATTTGGGTCGTCTGGGCCCCCAAGTTCGTTTAATGTGGTTTGGCCGATTCAATATTTGAAACGGGTGTATTTTACAAACCGAAATAAGTTGTTCAATATACAATATATGATTTTGGGGTAGGAGAAGCTAATTTATCAAAATAAGCTATTTATATCATGAGATTCCAAAAGATTAATGGTTAAAAACTCAATTTATTTATATATTTACCATTTATAGTAAGTTTTAGTTTAAGTATTATTCTTCATCATTTAAATTTTAGGACTAGTTTCTAATATAAAAGTACTTGGAATTTTTTTTAAAATTAGGTGGTGAAATGTGAGATTTTAAAGGAAATGGGTTGAAAGAGAATTTGAGGCTTTAGGATTGACTTCTGAGAAATCAATTAAAGTGTTATGATCGACTCATTGTCTAAGGACGTCTAACTCTAGGTTAGCAAAAAAATCTGGGGTGTTACAATCTACGCCCCTTAAAAATAATTTCGTCCCCGAAATTGACTAAGAGTAACGAGTAAAGATTTTATTATTCCTTACGCTCAAGCTTTACTAATTTCAAGTTTATATGTGTGGTAGGGTGTATACTTTCTATGCTAGTTTAGTGCATTTTAGTCTATCTTCCTTAAAATTATTTCGTCCTAAAATTTGTTAAGGCTTCTATTACATTCATATTCAACAAGCACATTTGTATATACTCTGACCTTGGCTATTGTAATTTAGTTCGTACCCATTGTTAGGCCTATTCTTTAATATGAATTGGTTTAACACTTAAACCCTAATTACTTTTCTTTAAAAACTTCATTATTGACATTCTAAGGAAGATTCAGATCTTATTTAATGACCTAACCTTACGTATAACTTGGATCAATTTTCTTCGATCCTGGGCTAGTAGGGAAGGGGCCAACTACGCTTCCACTACGCCACTTTGATCCAACAGTTGTATTAGCTGACCTAAGTAGATTGGGCTCATAATGTTCTACCCCCCTTAAAAATTATTTCTACTCACAAGAATTAAGAATCTATGTCTTGATCCGTATGTTAGAACAAGGTGTAATTTAGGACCTATTCTTGACATAGAATGGGATACGATCTCTCAATACATTGGTCTTCCTTCCATCGATGATGTGTACTATGACATTGGAACCTATGATTATAGAAAAGAGCTAAAAATGATGGGTGTTGTGGTTGATTTTAGGGACGTGTGTGAGTTTGTGGCAAGATGCCTAATCTTTATTGGCTATATGTTCTTAACACTTTCCAAAGGCGAAGTAATAAACTTTTGGTTATAAGTGGTCGGGCCAACATGGAAGGAAAGTTGTGTAGTGGGTCTGAGCCGGATACATTGACCTTCTGCATAGCTAAGATAGAAAATTTATCGTATCAGTTCTTGATCCTAGTTGATCTCGATCTTCTGCTTAATCAGAGCATTGAGTTCATTGGTAACTACCGGGATTGAGAAGTCAATTCAAACCATAAATACTTCGCTTAAATATATTTCTTCTACTCCGTGTTCCCGATTGTAATAAGTCCTTGGAAAGATAATTTTAAGAGGTGTATGGACTTGACTAACATTAATTCTAAGGGATTTATAAGTTTTCCCTGAGTGTGAATGGTTCTAAGCCACTAAAGGAGCTTATAAGTATTAAGGGGATTCAGCGAAGGAATGAGGTCTCACTCTAACCTAATCAAGCCAACTAACTAAGTTTATCTTTCAATTATCTTAGTATAATTAGTCTTTTACATTCCTTAGTATAACAAGTAGCCTAGTCTCAATTTACATTTCTAAAAGTAATCCAAAGTCTACGCTCATATGCTAGACGAGGTCATACTATTTCTACAATAACTTGTTTTATCTCTTAGGGTCAAAAGTTGTCTGATTGGGATTGAGTTGTCCGAACTTGAATGTAATTGCACTCGTGCACTTCACACATGACCATACAAGCTAAGGAGGTCCTCTGGTTCATGTTATTACTTTATTAGATCTCCTATACTGTCAGATCTTATATAATGCATATTCCTAAAGTCCTATTTATCTTGTTACTCCTCTCTAAATTTCTTGGTTTGGGTCATTAGGCTCGTAGGGTTCATTTTGTGGTCCAACGCACCCATATTTGTGTCATTTGGATTCGTTTCAGGTTTAGAATTCGTCAACTAACAACTCAAACCTGTCGACTGACGGCCTAGAGACGACCTAAGTCAATTCACGTGATCGAAGATACGTTGTGAACTAAATTACAGTATTCAGTCTCGCCTATTGGCGAAACCTTGGGATCTAAATGTCATCTCTAATTTTCATCGCCCCCTTCCTAAGTCAAAGTGCGTCAGTGTGCCTCGTGTTACCATAACACAGGTCCAGTTTAATCCAAATCATGCTCTGATACCAACTTGTAACGCCTTAAAAATCGGAGGTCGAGCATAAACTCCACTCTCAAGTTTCAACGCATCACTTATGCAACATAGATAATGATGATTGAATGTTGTTCATATTAGTACATTAAACATGAGTGAGATTAGACCAAAATAACATATCATACTACAGAGACAGTTAAATTCCGTAAGCGAAAGGCTGTGATAAATATATAAAATATATAAATTGTTGTAGGTCTCCAGAATGCGAACATGTTACCAGGTTAAATATACACATGTATTCTTCAAAAATGAATGAAATGAATATACATGAGTTTTCTAAAAGTATAAAATAACAAGTGTAAACACATCTAATCAGCATCCATGTAACCCCGTCGATCAGAACATGGTCTACATAGACCCGCCTGATAACTGCATATAGAAGAAACCCTCCTCATTATCATACAATCCGGCTCCGCTTCGTAAGCATTGTCATCATCTGAAATCAAAACAAGGTCTGGTTGGTGTTTAAAACACAGTCCCGTAATGTGGGAGTGAGTGATCAACTCAATGGAACAATAAAGTAAAGGTTAACATGTTATTAATTTAGTCAAGCAGTAATAATAACGTAATACAACAATCGGGTCCTAAGTACTTTTATTAATGCAAGAATGATATGAAATAATGATGCATGCCCTCACCTACACTCCCTCAGCATTTTCATCTCATGGTGCACATGACATCCTCCCGAAAGTGCTCTTCCTCGCCAAAGCACATGCAGTGCGGCGCATGCACATGATTAGCCAGATTCTTACTTAGGTTTATTCATACAACAAGATTGGGAAGCTAAGGTACCTCCCTTATATCAATTCTCAAACAGTGATCCATTCTAGGGTCGTCAATCCTAGTAAATCTCATACGATGTTGTGGTTCTAGGTCACTACAAAGGGCTTGTCACCTGATCAGTGTAGGCCTAGTTTATACTTTATTGCTACGGAAAGACTCGTCGCCTCAACGCAGTCTTAGAGTATACTCGAGGTTACTACAAAGGGCTCATCACCTGATCAGTGTAGGCCGACAGCTAGAATACAGTGTCCCATACCACCGTATTTGGCTCACGAGTCTGGTTTGCTCACTGGTCACTACGGGTGGGCTCATTACCTAAGCGTAGGCCAACAGCTCGACCACGGTGTCCCATACCACCATGGCTAGCTCATGAGTCTTAGCGTATCGAGGTACCACGGTTAAAAGAGCTTTTCACTGATAAGTTTGGTACCTTAGGTTCAAGCAGTGGTGTCCATATACGGTGAACATACATTGGGCCAATCGATTTACTAGACGAATTCGACCAGTACGAGCGTATGTTGAATTAATCGATAACGGTACCTTATCAATTAATTCAACATACGCTCGTACTAGTACTGTTGTCGACGATCATCGTACAACTCGGATTCACCGAACGCATCAATTGTGATGAGACTAGCTCGGCCACTCAAACCAGAATTGTTACTGATTGCCTGGACTACAACGTAGTCCCAATCACAGTCAATTGTAATAGGCATTTATATGCACTAGTCAAGATAGCATGAGCATCCAATTCAGATATAAATCTCATTTAAGCATTTTAACAAACACATAGATTACATGTCAATATACATAGACATTTCATCCATATATCATGTAACAATGAGGTAGGTTACATGAAGGAAACTGTAACTACAGATAAGGCAATTGAGAATCATATCTCAACACCCTTATTAAATATATCTCAATAAGAATTTTCTCATTCAGGTATTTTATCAAACACTTAAACTACACATATCAACATATATGTAAGAAAGTCGTTATAACATATATTATGGCAAATCCTCTCACCAAGGACTTATCACACATACATCAATCATGTATTCTTACTCAGGTAATTATAGCAAGCACAAATCCTAATTCCATATTCATCCAAATATTTCAACAAACACTTATAATGCATTATATTCAACATAGTTCACAATATATGTAATAAACGGAAAACATTGCATCTACGCACATGTGACAACAATCAAGTAAGTCATAAATTATTAACTGACATTGAAAGCCTTGAAAACTGTAACCTAAACATTTACAGTCTGCACCTTTCGCCGATAAACTCGTAACGAACTCAGTTTAAACCCTAAGCCTTTGTCTATAGCACGACAGTAACCTATAACATGAAATATGTTAGCTATTTTACCATTCCTTCTATTTGAATATTTAAACCAAATTAGAGTTAGGATTTCTTATCCAATTTCAGAATCGGAATCACCGGAATAACGATGCAGAAGTAGTGGCTAAGCACGTGGAGTAACAGGGATCGAATCCCAAGAGAAAACCCCAACTCTCTCTCTCACTTTCTCTCTCTTTCCCTCTCTTTGCTCTCTTCTCTCTCCTAGGTTTCCAAATTCGTATGGAATGAGAGAGAAAGAGGGTTTAAGCCCTTTATATAGGCTCAAAAGTGATGGGAATGGCCACAAGGCTAAGGTATACTTAGGGTGCAGCCAAAAGGGGTCTGTTTCGATCCAACGGATTACTTCTGAAGGCCCTTTTGCTGAATGTGGTCGGACTAAAGCTTTTTGACATTAGATCTTGGTCAAGCTAAGTTTTTGGTCCGATCAGGTTTACAAATCGACCATGGTAGACCAGTTTCAGTTCAATGGTTACCGGTGCTCGATCAGGACCACAAGTACACTAACATGCGTTGAAATCCTGATCTGAGGGTATAATTGGGTCAAATTTTGACGGTTTGAATTCTTAAATTTGGCCCGTAAGCGAATCGACTCAATTCACTTAAGTTTCAGTTCGTTTCCTAAAGATTTCGCGTTGCTCACACACTTCACTCCAGGCTCAATTGTGCGTTTCTGGATACCTTTAGGACTTGATTTTTGAGATGGTTATCAAGTTCAGTAAGACGGCATAACCATATAGTTTCAGAGTAATCGGACTTTCAACGTGCAGTACGGGTCTGATACAAAATTTCATGGTGCTCCCGAGAGCAACTGGGTTTAGAGATTGATCCTAGGTTTCTAAGTAACATAGCATTAGCGGTTCTACTCATTTTAGGTCTTGTAGTTTATATTTAAAGTGGTTCAAGCTCATTCTACTGAGTATTTAATTTAGTACTTAACTAAATTCTGCCCTAATTATGACAGAATAAGGTCCTAGGGTAATTTTATGCCCCCTTTTGGCACTTTAGTCAGTATACTATTTTAATTATTTTTGTAATAGTTCATCACCAAGTTTACTTCGTCTACACCAAATTTTATGAGATTTTATGTTGTAAAAAAATTCTAAAAATTCCAGAAGCAGTAGTTGTCCAACGAATAATTTTCAGATAATTGTCACAATGATCTACTTTTAACTATATTAATTATTTTATTATATTTTTCACTTATTTTTATATGAAACTAAACTCATTTATCTTCAATCTAGCTTTTGAATTACCTAAATTAGAGTTATAACGAGGGAGATATGACTTTTTGAAGTTTGATAAAAAGTGCATAAAAAATGGTCGAAAATGGGCCACCTGACCCGCTGTGGCCCGCTAGGCGGCGAGGCCTCGCGGAACCAGTGAGGCCCTCACCGATCGCTCGACCCTAGGGTGATGGCTCGCCCCAAGGTTGATGTCATCCCCCCTGGGGGTGCCGGGAATGTGCGGGACCCATCTCGGGTCCCGCCGATTTGCGTCGTTTGGGCCCCTGAGTCCGTTTGATGTGGTTTCACCGATCTGATATGTAAAATGGGTGTATTTTTATAAACTGAAATGAGTTGTTCAATGTACAATATATGATTTTGGGGTAAGAGAAGCTAATCTATCCAAATAACCTATTTATATCGTGAGATTCTAAAAGGTTAATGGTCAAAAACCCAATTTATTCATGTATTTACCATTTATAGTAAGTTTTAGTTTAAGTATTGTTCTTCATCATTTAAACTTTAGGATGAGTGTCTAATATAAAAGTACTTGAAAAATTTTAAAAAATAAGGTGGTGAAAGGTGAGATTTTGAAGGAAATGGGTTGAAAGGGGATTTGAGGCTTTAGGATTGACTTCTGAGAAGTCAATTAAAGTGTTATGATCGACTTATGGCCTAAGGACGTCTAATTCTAGGTTGGCCAAAAAATCTGGGGTGTTATAAGGGGTGTTACCTTACTTGCCCGAGGGTAGGGGGCATTATTAGGCTGAGTTTGACCAGCTCGTGAATGGGTCTGCTATCGACATGTCGGATAGGTATTGGCAAACTATTGGTCAAGTGTATAGTGAGATTTCTTATGCTCACTTGGACTGTGTACCTGGGAGAGGGGTAGTGCCATTTGGAGTGTACTGAACCCTGATGATTATCCAGAATGAGAACTGTACTGATATTTAATGAGATGTATATGGATTTAGATGAGGATTGGTGTGCTTGAATTGTATATCGCATCGCATGGTCTTGATATGGCTGATAGCATTCATATCTTGCATCGCATAGCCTTGGTATGACTGCTTGCATTTATGTACTCATCAGCATGATTCCGCATTACTTTGACCTTGCATTTCGAGCACGCTCATTGTCAGGCCCGAATCCTAGACCATAGCATTTCATAGACTTTCGTTGTCCTCTCAGTCGAATTCTTGTGACCCACGATCTGTTACCGACATTTGCGTGTGATCCTTAGTCGTGTCCCATATATCAGAGTCGGTGCGACCCGAGACTTGTACCCTAGCGACTGTGTAATCACCCCGGTTCAGATACCACGTCTCAGGCGCCGAGGCTATACCTAGGCCAGGAGATGTGGGCCCGCATTCAGTTTGAGGAAAACGCCCCGTGTTGCAAAACTCAAGAGAATCTCTACATCATGTCACCTCAATCAATCAATCAATCTCATCAAGGGTCAAATACATGTCAAGTACACATCACCTCACACCCATCCCTAAGTAACCCCATAAGTCAACAAACCCTTACACAACCCATACCCTTCTTACACAAATTTCCTCAAAAGTTAATAAAGTTCTTACATGCCCATCCCTCTCTCCCATCCATCACTCCATCCCATTTCCTCTCTCTCATTTCTCCCTTCTTTTCCAAGCAACCCAAAACACCAGAATACTACATGTCCAAGCTCTCCCAAATCTCCATGAGAGAATTTTATGTGTGGCCCACTTCCTAACCCTCTTATCTCCCATCTCAACCCTTCATTCTTCATCATCTTCCATTGGAATCGAAGCTAAGGAGTAAAGGAAGCCAAGGGAGTAAGAAGATCGAATAGTGGGTGCTTCATATACCTAAATTTAATGCTTTGATGATGAGCCAAGTGAGGCCTACCGATTGATGGTATGGATCTCACTTTGGACCTTAAGTGTGGTCGATGACCCACCTTGATCCTCATGATCATTCCATGATGGGGCCATTTTTCATGGACCCCATCATAATGTTTATTTTTCTCAAATGACTATGGTCATCTAAACCTTGTAGTTTGGTGGAGAAAGGATCTCCGCCGTTGATTTTGATTCGTGGGCCCACATGTAATGGGACCTACTTAATATATGTTGTGATGTATGGAAGGGAGGGCCCATAGTGCCGGGGTCCCTCCATCACTAGGTCTTTCTCACTCTCTCTCTCTTTCATATTTTTGGTGTGGTGATGTGGCCGTGTGGCCCACTCGGATAAACACCACCTTGATGTGTGTCTTATCTACACCATCTAGCCATTTGGTGGCTCACCTATAGCATGTCTGTAGGTGGGGCCCACCTTATATATATGTGTCACCCAAACCATCCAGCGTTCAGGGATGCTGGACGTGACTAGATTGTGAAGTGTGAACTGATGGTGAGGTGTACCATCCAGCAACCAAAAACAAATATCGGCTTGATTCCAAACTTGGGGTGGGCTGCTCATGTAGGTCCCACCTTGATGTATAAATTAAATCCATACCGTCCATCCAATTTTCCAGATCATTTTAGGTGTTGAGTCTAAAAATGAAGCTAATTCGAATCCCAGGTGGGCCATACCGCAAATGTTATGGGGCTGGGTTACCCACATCATTTTCTTACTTTTTGCATGGGAGGTTTGGAGTGAGTTTTCACTCATGGGATCCATATTGATGTATTTGTTAGATCCACACCATACGTCCATTTTCTGGCACATTTTATCCGTAAAGCCCAAAAATCTACTCGATCCAACCATTAGGTGGGCCACACCACAACCGATGGTGGTAGTGGGAGCACCCATCATGTCAACCATGCGTACGTGGGATGGGGGCATCCCAACCATGGACCCACCTTGATGTATTTGTTTAATCCATGACGTCCACCACCTTCCCCATGTAGTTTTAGGCTATGAGTCGAAAAATTAGACAAATCTTAGTTCTTAGTGGGCCGCACCGAGGGAAACAAAATCTCATAATTAGAACTTTATAATACCTACTATTGTCTGTATAAGTGGTGGACCTATCCATCAACAGACTTCTTTAGTCCATAGAGAGCTGGTCGATATAATAGACGGAATGAATTATTCACTAGTGGGCCCCACATAGTAGAATAAAATAAAAATAAAGGAAGAACGAGAAGAAGAAAAAAAATAAAAGTAAGTCCCTGGACGTTATTGTCCAGTGACGGTAAGGGTGGAAGCCTTACTAGGCTACCACCACATGTGGACCCCACCATGATGAATTTGTTTAATTCACACCATCCACCATCTCCTCCTAATAATTATAGGCCATGTGCCAAATTTTAAGGTAAATATGAGTCTCGAGTGGGCCATACTAATGGTATTAATGCCCATCTGTTGAAACACTCTTGGGCCCTCTTTGGAGTCCCTTATCATCCAAACCAATCTTAGTCAGAGTCTATTTGACCTCATTCGAGGTGGCCAAGACGGTAAATGAATTAGATTATTCACTTGAGGTGTCTCACACGGTAGGAAACAGTGGTGTTGAACGTCTACCATTGAAACCCTGTTCTGGGTCTAGAAGTTTAGGATCATTATGAAATTTATTTTTCCTCTTCATCCGGGTCTGTGTGACCTTACCAACAGATTGGATGGCGAATAAACGTTATGGTGGGCTTCACGTGGGACGCACTGATGTAAGTGTTTTACCCACTCCGTCCCCACGTGTGGGAGGTGGGATGGTTGGTGGACCTCACTCTAGCTATATGACTGTTGTAGTGACGTTATCAAGGTCTATGGGGCCTACCTTGATTTATGAGGTATATATCCACACCGTTCGGCGGTTGTGGACCTCTCACGATGTATGTTCTACCCACGCCGTCCGCCATAACATGTGGGACCGACCATGATGTGTGTTTGACCCACTGTCCATCTATTTTTGCCAAATCATGGGCTGCCTTATGAGGCCCATCTTGATGTATTGGTGGCCCGTCCATTGAGGCCCACCTTGATATATATAAGGCCCATTTGATGAGGCCCGATGTAATGTATTTGGGGCCCATGGGTTAAGGCCCTTTGTGATGTATTAGGGCCCGCGGGTTGAGGCCTATTGTGATGTATTTGGGGCCCATGGGTTGAGGCCCATTGTGATGTATTTGGGGCCCATGGGTTGAGGCCCATTGTGATGTATTAGGGCCCGTGGGTTGAGGCCCAATGTGATGTATTCAAGGCCCATGGTTGAGGCCCAGTGCGATGTATGTATGACCCGTTAAGTTGTGTATGAATTCCTTGTATAGGCTACTCCTTAGGAGCAATGTTGGTTAAATGGCTACATTGTTGGCTAATGATGGTTTAATGTCCACATTGTGACCTTCCCTTAGGCCTTGTTAGGCCAATTCTCATCATTCTCTTAGTGGGTTAACCCAAATAAGTGGGCCACATTCGTCGTAGACGAATGACTCCATGCTATCGGATTTGATATGAACACGGCCGAGTGCTGATCTTTATGATATGGATTATTGAGGCTGACGCCAGTTATCGATACCGATTATGAGTATGTGACAGCATAACATCATGATACCTACACCTTAGGGCCCACCTAGGTGATGTATCTGTCGCACCGTTCAGCATGGGATGGTGGGCCTACCATGATGTAGGTGTTTCATCCCTGTTTTTCACGTGGGACGCAGGTGATGTGTGTTCCTTATATCCTGACCGTCAATCAGACATGGACCCCACATAAAGTATGTTTTATCCACACCGTTCGTGGGACGTGTGATCCACCTTGATGCGTGATTTCATCCACGCCGTCCAAGGACAGGGGACCATCGTGATATATGTTTTATCCTTGTTATCCATCAGTTTTCAGGGCCCGCTTGCTTTATGTGAAAGGCCCACTTGTGATATATATTTGAGGATCAATGTGATATATTTATGACCCATGTGTCAAGGCCCATAGTGATGTGTATTAGGCCCATGTCATGCGGCCCATTGCGATGCATATTAGGCCCATGTGATGAGGCCCAACTTAATGTATGTTAGACCTGTGTGAGCAATCCATTGTGATGTGTATTAGACCCATGTCACCCGGCCCATTGTGATGTGTATTAGGCCCAGGCATGTGGCCTGTTGTGATGTATTTGTGGCCCATTTGATAAGGCCCATTGTGATGTATTTGTGACCGTATGGCGAGACCCAATGTGGTGTATATGTGGCCCTTAAGTGAGGCCCAATGCAATGAAGGTGCAGACCGATGTAATGTGTGATTTCACTATAATATATGTAATGATATTTATGTGGGCCACTGCTTGGGAGCGATGCTGGTTGAATGACCACAATGATGGACGATGATGGTTAGATGTACACATTGTGACCTTTCCTTGGGCTCATTGTGAGTCCCATTCTTGTTATGAGTAGGTTGTCTAGGCCTATCCTTGATATGAGGAAAGTACACCATATCATATAGCATGCTTAATATAGCTTCATGACCCATGCCATGCGCATCACACCATCATCATATAGCATGCTTAGTCTAGTTTCACGACCCATGCCCATGTGCATCATATGTATGCCTGATATGAGGAATGATTAATCATAGCACATGCCATTGGGCAGATTATTATGGAACTCCCTAATAGGAGGAGTTGCCCACATGAGTGCGTGGTATGCGCAGGTTTGATGCATGACTGGATTGAATGACTCATGCATCTCACTTTTTGTGATATGATTATTGTATGCCCTAGCGACATCAGGGTCATAGCCTCCACAAACATATCATGGATGGCCAGATGAGACACTGAAAATCTATTCTACATGGGGTGTTATAGATATCCTTAGGTGAAAGTCCCAAAACCCTCTTGGTTCCAGAGGTTGCTCCAACGTCTAGACTAAGTGGATGCATGAGCGCATAAGGGTCATATACCATTAGGCTACATCTCTCATGTGTCGTGGTCGGTTGGAAGGAGGTATGGCCTTACCTGCCTGGGAGGAGGGGACAATGCTAGGCTGAGTCTAACTAGCTTGAGGCATGGGTCCGCTATCGACGAGCCAGACCCGATATTAGTAGGCGGATAGTGAGGTCCCTTCCACTCACCTTGTTGCGCGCAATGGGGCGGTAATCTGGTTTGGAGTGTAATAGACCCCGGTGATTTTCCAAAGAGTAACCGTACTGATATGTGGACTTATTGAGCAGAAATTACATATTCATTCATTCATTTATTCATTCACTATCCACTTGTGCTGGTGGTGCGTAACTATTTGTTACATGTACCTTCGCATGGCCAAGATTTTGGTTGGGCGCGCGACTAACCTGAGATTAGGAGTTTACCACATTGAGTCTGACTACCTAAATTTAGGTATGAGACTAGTTTAGATAAAAGTCCCTTTGTAGTAGACCCCGTAGCCTGTGATACTACGTACTATCATCTCAACTTCACACTCCAGCATGGTCATTTCATTCACACCGCATATTACATTGCATCCGCAGTACTTAGCATTTTGGGTTACTATGTTTCTTCACTTACTATTGCATTGTACCCTCGGCATATGATATTCGACTCTCTTTGACTTATCATTTGTATAGCTGATCTGTATTGTGTACTCTGATATTATATGACTCATAGACTTATCAGTACATTTTTGCTTACTCTTATATTGTATGATTCATGATCTGGTCAATATTTCTGCCTATTCTGATGATGTATGATTTATGAGCTTTATTGTATACTTGACACTTATCTTTTGCACACACTTTCACCACCCTCTAAGATTTTTATAAGCTTATGCTTGATAGATACGTGCAGGTGATGTTATGTTGCAGCAGTATGAAGTTTGGAGCATGTAGCTAACTTCTGGAGCTTTGATTTTGATATATATATTTTCTTTTTAGCATTGTATTCAAATGATTATATTAGTAGATATGTGATAATGATGTTACTTTTGTGATTTGGGTAAACTTGTGGTTATGCTTATTACGAGATAAAAGTACATTGAAAAATCCTTATTATAGGATCCCAGGATCGGAATCTGGCGTATGGACACTGAGAGCCGATAATAGAGTACTACGGAGGCTGTCGACACCGGATTCGGTGATCAAAAATTTTATGAGCCCATTTTTTGAGTTTGGGGCATGACACTCATATTGTGCTCACACTTACACCACCCTTTAAGCTTTCTATAAGCTTATGCATGATTGATGCGTGTAGGTGACATCAGGATGCAGTCGTAGCTTAGTCGCAATTAGAGTGTGCAGCCGAGCTTCTGGAGTTTCTGTTACTTTCATTATCTTGTATTTCTCTTTCATACGCATTGTACTCAAAGTTTTTTATCATAGTGAATTTTATGATGGTGTTCTTATGGTTATTGTTTATGGGTTATGCTTATGGTTGTGCTCATTACGAATCAAATTATGTTTGAAATCCTCCTTATACGATCCCAGGATCGGAACCTGGTATATGGGTGCCAGGAGCCGAGAATGGGGTACTGTGGAGGCTGTCAGCGCCGGATTCGACGATCGAGAATTTTGTTAACCTGGTTTATGAGTTTGGGGTGTGACAGTGAAACACATAGCTAATTAACAGATTGAATGACTAAAGATAGCATGTTATCATCAAATCATTTATGCTTGCTAAAATTTAAGAGAGATGTCTATTATTTAACACAGTAATCAATTGCGTAACATATTAGCATATTCGCATACTGAGATAATTAACTCAATCAAATAACTTAGGGAATACTAAGTGGGAGAGATTAAAGCACTAGTTACGAATTTAAGTGGGAAGCTTAAGGGGTGAGTCCTCGCCTAGACTGAACAAATTAGATGTGTGGCCCATTAGATGACACATGACTGCAACCTGAGACGGTCAAATCTTGATTGGTAGCTCAACTTAGTGATTCGACCCAGACCCACCTGGGATTTACATCACCTAACAGTTATAATGCTATAGAGTAGACTAGGCCCAAGCCCAAGTCAACCCAGTCAGTCTTGGTGATTCAATCGAGTTGACTCAACAACAACTAATGATCCAATCTTCCTCTCTCTCTCTCTCCCTCTCTCTCTCTCCCCCTGCTTTCCTTTATTCCCTATCTTTATCTCAAACCAACTAGCAAATCGGACTAGCGAGTCAGCGGGTCCGCAACTTGGGCAACAAGTCAAGTTCCTAACTCGAGCCCACTCCCTCTTCTTATCGTTCTTCTCTTCCTTATCTTTCTCCATTCTTCTCTTTCCATGCTGGAATGTCCAGCAATACCCAGACCATGCCCAACTCAAACTTAGACTCGACCCAAACTAGGCAACCGTGACCTGGCAATGAGTTGACTCGACTCTCGAACTCACTCTCTCTACTTCTTATACTTCTCTTCATGTTCTTCTTGCTGGAATTGTAACATACCAAATTTTTACGGCCAGAGTTTATACTCGTGCTTGAGAATTTCAGGTATTAATGATGTATAAATTGGATGCTTTAAAAATCGCACCACATTTTTATTTTCATTTAGATTACATCCAGTTACATTCATGAAGGTAACCATTCACGAGAATAAAATTGACTGTATTTATTATTTCATCAGAGTAAATTTAACAAATTATCAAATCCTCTCAATGGGAGCTTATTATATTATCGAGCTTGCAGTGAAAATATAAAACTAAATCATAAAACAATGTTCTTATTCATTCAGTATAATCTTTCATATGGAGATGGTCCTTTAGGTCTTCAATATATATATCACCTGCATTATATGTACGGTTGGAGAGGGTCAATGCCCTATTCATAGTGATGGTTATCCTTTAAGATTATTATTAATTTAAGTGTAACACCCCGGATTTTGGCTAATCTGGGATTTGACGTCCTTAGACAGTGGGTCAATTAAAACACCTAAAAAATCGCTTAGAACCCAATTCCATAGCCAAAGAAATCACTTAGGGTTAATTCCTTTAGAAACTAAGCATAAGTTAGCTAGCGCAACGCTGGAGTAGCTGGGAAATAGTCCCTGATCACTTTAAATACGTTCTACAAGACCCAAATCGAGTAGAACGTATGACTCCATAATACTCTATAACCTTGGATCAAACTCTAAACAGGTTTGTTCTCTGGACCACTTTAAAATTTTGTATTGGATCTAGACCGCGCGTCGAAAGTCCGATACCTCTTATCTTAGACCGTTAGAACCGCCTAGCTGGACTTGACAATCATTTCGAAAATCAAGTCAAACCGA
The DNA here is from genome assembly GCA_037074715.1 of Magnolia kwangsiensis. Lineage (NCBI taxonomy): Eukaryota > Viridiplantae > Streptophyta > Magnoliopsida > Magnoliales > Magnoliaceae > Magnolia > Magnolia kwangsiensis. The sequence goes on along the minus strand of CM073571.1, from coordinate 46,443,896 downwards.
TAATCACAGACTATTTCATTGAGCCCGGACCGAAGAGAGTGCGAATAGGAACAGAATTGGAATTTCAAATTCAAATATGGCATACGACTTGACGCGTCAGTATTAGGCGTTCTGACTGTCAGAATTCATCCAGATTACACCCTCGGATCAGGAAAAATTTCTATTTATTATTATGAGACTTCCAGCCCTGATCTACGTGCGGTGACCGCTGAACTGAAACTGGTCCGCCACGTGCGATCTGTGAATCCTGCCAGACTGAAAACTTAATGCGCGCTAGATCTGGTACGCATGAGCTTAAGTCCGATCGCATTCGACCAGGGGACCACCAGAAAGCATGTTTTGGACCGAAACAGCCCCAAATTGGATAGGCACTAAGTGAACTTTGTTCCTGAGCCTATTTTGGGCGTTTTTGGGCTTATAAAAGGGGTTGAAACCCTCTCATATCTCTCCCATCCGAATTTGGGAAAAGCCTTAGATTGAGGGAGAGAAAAGGTGAGAGATTGTGAGAGAGAGGTGGGAGAGAATTTCCTGCTGCTGGTGCTACCTGCTACACGTGTTTAAGCCACGCGATCCAAGCACTTTTCCGGCGATTCCTCCGCGTTTTCAGGTAAGGAAACACCCTAATAAGTTGCTGATTTAAGTTTTTCTTGCTTTCAAAGCATGTTAGTTGATAGATCTTGCAAAACAGGTTCACTTATCGCTGTAGACGAAGCGTATACGCTCCGTTCGAATTTCAACATCCATAAGAGACAAGGTGCGGATATTAGACGCTTTGATTAACTGTTTTCAAAGCTTTCAATGTCGTTTAATAGTAGATTCTCGACGGCATCGCCGTTTGACATGTACAACATGCTCTCTGTTTCCTGTTTCGTAAATTAACGAAGAATATGAGATTTAGGGCATTTTAGTCATTTGTAGGAAGTACGGTCTACATTCATATTTTGCTGACGTGATTGACATGGTTTGTTGTCGTATTAGAATGTTAGGAATGCGTGCATAATTAGTTTGGCGAAGAGATTCGCCTAAATGCGCATTTCGGGTCGACATACTATATGTAGACTCAAGTGTGTAGTGTAAGTGTTTGTATAAATGCTTGTATTAGTATGTATTGAATTAAATGGTGTTATGAATTAATTTGAGATTGATTTCTCAATTAATATGCTGATGTAAATGATTTCCTACATGTTAGCCGTATGTACGATTTCATTATATGTATGAAATGCATATGTTGGATGTTGCACTTAAGTGGTATGCTATAACATGTACTGATGATTTCATTATGGTTTAGTTGAGATTGAATTCTCAATTAATAGGCTAATGGAGAGGATTTCCTATATCTTGGCGATATGCATAATTTCATTATATGTGTGAAAGACATGTGTAGGATGATTTACTTAAGTTGTACGTTATAACAGGTGTTAACATGCTCACATGATTGTATTTCATTTCCATTACTCTTACATGAATGCTGACATGATTCCATGATTGTTTGGGACTATACTTAGTCCAGGCAGTCGGTAACCGAGCGAATTCGTGGTTAGTTTATCTTCGCCACGAACGACGCGTCGATGAACGCGAGCCGTGTTCTGGAGTTGGCGGCAGTGGTTAGGCCACACGAAGTGTTTTACGCACTTCATGTCGTCAACTTGAGATGCGATCGCGCTAGTCGAGCCCGTCAAGTAACCCGACTGGCCGTTGTATGTTCACCCTGCATGAGTCATAACTGCTTGAACCTAGGGTACTGAACTTACCATTGTAAACCCTGTTAACCATGGTACCTTGATCCATAAAGACTCATGAGCCGGGCATGGTGGTATGGGACACCGTGGTCGAGCTGTCGGCCTACGCTGGGGCCACAAACCTCCCCGTAGTGACCAATGAGCACCTAGACTCGTGAGCAGATTATGGTGGTATGGGACACTATATTCTAGCTGTCGGCCTACACTGATCAGGAGACGAGCCCTTTGTAGTGACCGCGAGTGTATTCTGAGTCCACGGGAGGCGACGACCCTTCCGTTGCAGTAGAGTACGGTAGGCCTGTATTGATAAGGTGATGGGGGAGCGGTGCAACGAGTGCGTGCAACAGCCCTGGCAGCCCTTGCAGCGACCTACAAAATGTACATCGTATGAGATTACTAGGAGTGACGACCCTAGACAGGATCTGTGTTGGGATTGATACAAGGGAAGTACCTTAGTTTCCCAATCCTGCTGTTTGAATGGACTAATAACAACTTGGAATTCATATCACCATAGCATTGCATGTGCCTGGAAGATGTGGAGCACTCTAGGGAGTGTGGCATGCCGCGGTCGTAAGATGTTGCCGCATGAGGGTGATCGTCGGTGAGGGCATACATCACGTCATGTCATAATTGCATTAACAACAGTATTAGGAATGTTTGAATTACTGCTTTACTATTATCGCATGATTGATTTGATAACATGTTAATCTTTACTCTATTATTCCACTGAGTTAGCTACTCACTCCCACGTTACGGGACGGTGTTCCTGGACACCCACCAGACCCTTTTGTGATTGCAGATGACGGCGCGGCCTATGAGGCGGAGCTGGACTTGATGATGATGAGGAGGATCCCTCCTTTATGCGTGTTCTGATTAACGGGATTACAGGGAGGTTGATTAGATACTTTGACACTTGTCATTTTATATTTTTAGCGCACTCATGTATATTCGTTTTGTCTACTTTTGGAGTATACATGTATGTATATAACTTGGTAACATGTTCACACTCTGGAGACATACAACAGTTTATATATGTTATACATACTATTACAGACTTCCGCTGGTTAATTTAACTGTCTCTGGAGTATGATATACTGTTCTGGCTTAATTTCACTCATGTTTAATACATTATCACAGACAACATTCAATCATACATATCTATGTTGCATAAATAACATTTTGGAACTCGGGAGTTGGGTTTTTGCTCGACCCCCCGATTTTCGGGATGTTACATTAAGAGATTCATAAAAGTAATGTAAGGGTTCTGATATATCCCGTACTCCACAACTATAAGGGGTATTAATATGCACAAGCAACCTACATGAGATGTATGCCTAACAAAGTATATGCGGTTCATCACACTTAGCGATCACCATAATGTAGAAAATAATTTAGAGTTATCCAGCTCGCCCCGTATCCTATTATATGGAGATTCACCAGTGTGTCCCATGTTTAAAATGGATTTACGCAGTTATCCAAAGACGACATGATACATGACTTGAATGAATTATGTGACATGATTTATTCATAAAGCGCCTATTTAAGATATCCAAACCCGAAAGTGATGTAACACGCATTGCGAATTACTTGCATCGATTTGTGCACCGCTACCAAAAATTTATGGAATTATGTGTCAACCAAGGGTCCGCTACCGAAATCACATTACGTCCACGATATTCATTTGATCACTGGAAGTAAGATTTTTAACATAGTACTTGCATCAAAGAGGAAACCAATTGAATCATGGGAGCTTTGGTATTCTAAGACACATGCCCAAGCCTTAAAGGTAGATAACGTAAGGTTAACAAAGTAAATAAGAGAGTATAAATGGATAACTCAACAAAGAGGATAGTGGTAATGACCAACTCAACAAAGAGGAAGTAGCAATGGCCAACTCAACAAAGAGGAGAGTGACAATGGCCAACTCAACAAAGATGAGAGTGGCAATGGCCAACCCAATAAAGAGAAAAGTAGCAAGGGTTAACTCAATAGAATTGGTAAATGCAAGGGCAAGACTTATATCTATCACCTCACATAAAAATGAATATCACTCGTAATTAACATCATACCATAATCTCAAAGGGTAAATAATTATTGGTGGAAAATTCAACAATGGCAAGGAGAGAATTATAGTAACATGAGAACATATATAAAGGCAAGATCATATCAACTTAAATTAAAGTAAACTTAAATGAATCCCTCACCTCTAGTCGTCGGATTACTTTCTAATGTTGCTAGATGTTTTTAGACGTGCTTCAGATTCAATTTTTATCATAGATTACAAAACTTATATAGTCAAAGTTTACTCTAGAGTTTGCTTTATGATTTATGGTTTACATTAACTAGTGATTTAAAAAGGAATGTGGATGGACAACTCACCTCCTTCAATGCCTAACCTCAACCCGAAGAACGCTTCTGTGAGTTTATTTTCTAAGTCAACGTGGTTAGGTTCACTCGTTGATCAATTTACATAGTTACGAGTTCAAAATTAAATGGAACTCAACATCTAATGAAATTAGAAGGAAAATCTTAACCATGGGACTTTCCTTTTGGCGTGGTTGGCTCGAATCAATCCGAACTTGGTTCAGTCGCTGCTGGACTCAGCGGTTCAATTGAGTTAACTCGACTAGCAAAGTTGCTTTCTCCCTGCTCTTCTTCTTTTTCTTCTTCACTTTCTTTTCCTTTTCTTCTCTCCTTTCTTCTCCTTTCTTTCTTTCTCGTTCCTGTCTTTCTTCATTCCTTTTCTCTTTCTTCCTAGGAGGTTGGGCAGAGATTTTGGACAACCATAACCACAAATTGGCCGAACTTAATTGAGTTAACCCAGTCTCGCGTGCACACTCTCTCCCCTTTTCTTTTGAACAGACGTCCTCTCACTCTCCCTATTTCTCGTTTCTTTCTCTCTCTTTCTTTCTCCCTGTTTCGCTGGATATATTTTCCACCAGATGAGATGGAGTTTTATAACGTTTGACGAGTTCTAGGAGGTTCACGTGTAGATGTTATGTTGTTTACGTTATGCAGGGGCAAAATGGCGTGGATACCGTCCGAACTTATCCTGTTTGACTCTTCTGTTGTTCCCTCTCCCTTTCTTTCTCCCGAAGGTTGAGTTGGATTTGGATGGCCCATGATCTAGTCATCTCAGATCTCTTCAAGATGTAGGAGCATGAATGTTTAGCGTTCTTGTTTGGACGAGGAAGATAACCCTAGTTTTAATGGTGGATCGTCAGCCGTAGGACGTTCCTTCGGTCTGATTAATGGAGGTGATTCGGATGGGTCTCAAGGAACTTGTAGTTCCAAGAAATCAAAGGTTCCACATCTTCTGGGCAATAGTTTGCATAAAACCGTATTGCGGGTGACTTTCGCAATTCACATAGACGTCCGAACGATCCAGTTACCTCAAGTTGGGTGGACCATGCAAATAGGATGAAATTTCACCAACATTTGTTATTTTTCCAACTCTTACTAATGCCTAAGTGTAACACCCTATATTTTCGGTGGTCGATTAGTGCTCGACTTTTGAATTCCCGAGTGTCACTTATGTCTTGTGGATTGTCAAATTGCAGGTATAATATAATTAATACATGAGCAATTGAGAAATTAAATGGATCATGCGACAAAAACAACAACTAAATTACTGAATTTAAGTGCGACTAATAAAGCATATGGTTAACAAAATGAAATAGTGTGCATGATATATGGGATAATGTCCTAATAAAATATATGGTCCAAAAGAATGTGCAAACATTCCATTGCCCTAAGGTCCCATCACCAGTCCTAGGATGACCTATGGTGATTTGCCCAAAAATATGAAAATAGGAGAGCTCCTCCTCCTCGTTCACCCTTGCCCCATCCAACTCATCGAGCTCTGTAACACTTGCATCTAAGATAGGTTCTGGTTGATGTTTTAAAACACCGCCTCAGAGTGGGAGTGAGTGATAAACTTAGTGGGTTCTATTAGCAATAAGTCACACAAGTTATCAATTTCATAGGAGTAATTAATGAAAAACATATAGGCACAAAGTTCCTAACTACTATTTTTAATACATGTGCATGTTATTATGATATGATGCATGCCCTCGCCATCCAACACTCCCTCAAGCGACACCATTATATGTTCACAATACCCAACACTGCCTCAATGCGACCACCAACTTAATTAATGCGATGCGATATAAATATTTAGCTAAGTATTTAGTTACGTTCATTCATCCAACAGTTTAGAGAAATTGGGACACCTTAACGGAGTCAATACTCTATCTCGATTGCGGGGCCTAGGTGGCTGTAATGGCCTTTCGCTCATGATCCTTGATCCTTTGGAGTTCATCACTTCCATATAACACATACAAAGGCAGATTATAAGTTAAATCACTTGTGGTCACTACAGGGAGGCTCGTCACCCCAGCATAGGATGACAACTCGAGCATAATATCTCATTCCACCATGCCCGACTCACGAGGTGATTTTATACCCTAGATTACTCGTGGTCACCACGGAGAGGCTCGTCACCCCAGCGTAAGCCAACAACTTGAGCATAATGTCTCATTCCACCATGCCCAGCTCACGAGACTTGTGGATCACATCATAATTGTTATTAGTGGGCGTTATATGGGCGTAGGGTGTCTCAGGTTCAACAGGCATGATCATGCATGGTTAACAAATATGGTTGGTTAGTTAGTGGGCTAATTTGTCTGATTCAAGCGAATTAAGGGAATCCAGCATTGGGTGCGAGCAATCCACGTAATCCAACCAGTTAGATTGGTCGTTGGGTGGCCCAACCGGTGGGGCTGCCCATGTGGGTCTTAAAATTTTGCTGGCCAACCTAGAAAACGAATTAATCATCTAGCATATTATGCAAAATCATAACTACTCTTAGTATTAGACAAATTTAGGCATGTATATCCATAAGCGTAGGTATTTAACATAATTAAAGCATATTAATGACATGCGGGCACATTTCTCCCAAATTGTCGTTGATTTGGGGATCAATCAAAAATTAATTTCATATAATTAGAATTTGAAGTGAGGAAGGGCAATAATTCAATATATTAGCCTAATCTAGCATGAAATCGAGCAATCTATTATTATGGACATAGATAGGCAGATTTAAAGAGAAATAACTATTAATGAATTTCTCACTAATCAATATGTAAAGTAAATTTCACACCCACAATCATTAACTTCACCCTAGGTTTGATAATTGGTCACCTAAGACTAATGGCCTGCACATAAAAATGGTTTGACGGTTCAGAATGCCGCTCATACGGTTCCAGTCCAGCGGATTGACATATCGAGGCCCTGCAAAAACAAAATTAGCTTGTAAGGGTGCATGCATAAGGTTCTATGATGTTAAAATTCGGAGAGGGCTGAAGGGTTACCTTTCTATCATTGGTGGGCCACTTCTATGACAGTAGAGTTGTGAGCTCCGACATGGGATTGTGGTGGGAGAGAAAAATTCTCCAAATTTCACCTCCTTAGATATTCCTCTCTCTACTCTCTCCTCTCTCTCTCTCTCCTTCTTGCAACAAAATTCGTATGAGAGTGAAGGAGAGAGATTTTGAGACTTATATAGTCTAGAAATTTGTCTAAATGGTCATGAAAACTTTTATTTTAACATATATACCCCTAGTGTGCAGATTTCTAGTCCCTAGGGCCATCCTAGTGGCCCCCTGGCCTATCAACGTTATGGAATAAGTGTCACATAGTCAGATGAGGGGTTGTCCCAAATTTGGTGGTAAACGGATGAGTCAATCGATCGAAGGGGCTCGATTTTGTGATCTATAGTCGCTGATGTTCGATGAGGGCTTCGATTATACAGATATGAGCAAGAAAATATCCTTAACTCATTCCTCGAGTTTGGTTGTGATCTAACGGTCAGAAAGTCACAACTTTACGAAAGAGCGGAATGCCTATTTCACTTAAGTTTTCAGATTTCAGCATAGGGGATTTACACGTTTCAAGCACTTGACTTCTGGCCCAGGTTGAGCAGTTTTTGGCACTTTATTGGTTCACCACCCGTGATGAACGTCAAGCCCACTGAGACGGACATTATTCTATAATTTTAGAATTAGTGGGCCACTAACGAGCGGTCTGAAGCTCATTTGGGTAATCGAGGCATTTTTTAAATGAATTAGGTAGGGAGATTTCTTAGGTGCAGTTGTTAGGGTTTGAATTAACTAAGCTCACAGTGTGGCCTATACGAAAGTAGTAAAAATGACGATTTGGTCATGATCACTGTAAATCATTAGTTCTTAGGCTAAAATGAGTAAATAGGTTGACTTGGTCCATTAGTTAAGATCTGGGCCATAGCTGGCTCAGCTTTGAGTAGATCTTTAATTTAGTTACAATTGTCTTGAATAGTTAGTGATGGGTCGGTTAGATTTGGGCCCTATATGAACAGTTCACGTGTCTAGACTTGAGGTTTAAGTGACTAGGCGGATTTATTGGCTCCATACACTTGGTTAATCGAATTTGTGTGGTTCTTTACTTGTATAACCTACATATAGGCTCACCTCGAGTGTTAAGGGTTAATAAGTGATGGCGTAGGCTATATATATATATATGTGAGAATTTTTTACAATCCAAAGTAGCAAAAATCCAATATGTTGCACTAAATTTGGGCCTTGATCACTTATGGACGACCAATATGTCAATTCAATGGGCTATACTACTATGGGGTTTTATTGCGACATTTATATATGTCTAATCGCAGTATTATCCGATAGTTTGGACTTGTGTTCTAAGATCTTCGAACTGAGTGGTTTCTTCAATGTTTAGATGGTCCGTTTGGCGGATCCTAATACGATGGATGGTTAGATGACATGCTAAAAATATGAAGACTTAATAGTTGGTACTCTAACAGTGTATATAGTTATATGTACGATCATTTTTGTAAACAGAATAACTCAAGGTGGATTTTTTGGGTGATTAGAGGGTGAGACATGTGAAGATATTTGGGTATATGATGATCCTATCTTAAAATCAACGGTCAGATTGTTGGATCTATGAATGAAGATTATTCCCAACGGCCAGATTCGTGTTGGAGAATGGATGTAAGGTTAGGATAGTTATATTGGTATGTACACATATACGTAATAAGTTAGATTTCATGGTAACACTCGACAACTTTCAATACTCAGGTATTAAAAAGTTTAGGGCATTACAGGAACATCCAACAGTGGGTCTAGACTCATACAGAGTTTGACAGGACAACAATGGGGTAGTAACTCAGCCTAAGTCACTCCCACTTGACATGACAACCACCAAAGGAAGGGACCAACGTCCCTTCTCATCTCTTTTTTATGCTCCCTCCTTCTTCTTCATCCCCTTCTTGTTTAGGCGCTCAAGAGGCCTACACCAAACCAAACTCGGATAGACCGAGTCCGAGACTCGTTGCGGTAACGGGTTGGGAAGAACGACACTTGTTCTCTCTCTCTCTCTTCTCAGTTTTGGGGATGATTTACCTTGACAGACTGCCTTTTATAAGCTCTAAGAAAACCCAGGGGAGCCGGCTGCTAACCTCTAGTTTAGATGCAAAACCTCCTCCCTAACAAGTTAGAAAATCATCTTCAGTTGTTGATTATATACAAACTTGGTTGCATGGAAATAATCCACCTATATGATGTATTTCTGAGGCCCTAGCCCACCAAATGGACAACTCAGATCAACAAATGGGCCCCACTTGAAGGCGGTGGGTTTTTCGATCGTATGGAGAAAATAACACATTCGATCGTGGTAGAACTCCAACGAATGGTAATTTAATGATCTCGTGTGTATGGACGATGTGGATGGGATCAAAGAACATTGTGAGACTCTCTAGATGGATGGTGATCAGTGTTTTCACTTAATGTGTTTATGTTTTAACTCGCAGCGGCAGTGGGAAAAAACTCGAGTTATAGCTAAGGCAGCCTGAGGGCTAAGATTTGCCCAAGACGGGTGGCTAGGATTTAGAGGAGCTTTCATACACAAATCTCCAAGCTGGCAGCTAAATAACTTCTATTTTCATAATGTGCTGGTGTGTAACTCCACTTGAACTCATGCTGGCACGCATGTGAACGAGCTACCTCGTGCGCGATGACTAAGGTTTTGGTCAGATATTCAGCCCCAAACATGATGGATGGTTCAAATCTTTGATTTGATTAAGGGTGGTGGCCGTAGTTCAAATATTTGTTGTTGGCGAGAATCCTAAAAGGGATGAAGGACCTTCCTTCTTCAAGTATAGTCAGGTTAAACCCAGTTTGACCGGGTTCCCTGGTCCAGTGCACAGCGAGTGTGCACCTTCTATGCACATGCACCACGCAAAAGTGGGGTCCATCTTGATGACTTCGATGAATCCACTCTGCCCATCTTTTTATCAGCTTGAATCAGGACCCAGCCTAAATAATGAGGTAGATCCAAGGTTTAGGTGGGCCACACCTTTAAATCTTTGTCTATAATTGAGAGTTTTTACTGATATGAGGGTCCAATTCTTTCCAAATCTGATCATCGACGTATTCAATGGTTCATAATCCTAATTAGGATAAATCAAATAGTCATTTATATAGTTAGTTACCCCTGCATCTCAATAAAACGAGTGATCATGAGTTTGAGCGGTTGATTTATTTTAGGATAGCTCATTAATGGTCCAAAAGTCCTTTTGATGAATCCAATAACAAAATTTGATGATCAGGTCCATCACCGTAAGATATGAGGTATAAGCCCAATGATCGTTGTTAAATCACGTAGTTGATCTTCCGTCTCAATGCTTGAATCTTCTAATCCATCAATGCAATTGATTCAGACTCCTTCCTCAATAATTATAGATGTCCTAAAGACAATATAAGTGGAGATATAACCACTAATCCCATGCTTAAAGGGTTAGATGGCCTGATCTATGGATGTAAGTTACTCCTAATGGTCAGGTTTAGGCTAGAGTGCGTGAATGTTTATTTTGTGTTCATACTAAATTAGGTACTCATGGTAGCATCCAAATACCGAAAAGTACGGGGTGTTACAGATATGGAGAATGAAAATTCAATACATGATTGAGATTGTTGTTGATGTCTTAAATTTGTAAACGACAGGGGTCTGTTGATGCCATCGACAGACCACTCGATGTCATCAGAAAAATCCATGTTTTATCGCTGGAATGTTTTAGTGTTTTACTCGATGACATCGAAGGTGTTCGATACCATTAGAGTTGGGCATTGAGTCAAGTCGGACCGAGTTAGGGCTAACTCGATTCGATTCGGTTTTGAAATAAGCCTGACTTGAACTCGATCTAACTCGATACCGAGTCCAGCATGGCTGACTCAATCTGAGTCCAGTCTGACATGGATTGATCCGGACCAAGTCCTATCCAGACAGAAGTACCGAATCAGGTTGAGTTGGCACTGAGTCTGATTGAAAGATGAGGGGGAGAGAGAGACCGAGAGAGTGGAGAGGAGAGAGAGGATGAGGAGGAGGGTGATGGTGGTGGGTGGTTGCCAGGCTTGGAAGATGATGAGAATGAGGGAGGGAGGGAGAGAGAGAGTCTGGCTTGGAAGATGATAAGGATGAGGGAGGGAGGGAGAGATTCTAGGATCGGGTCGGGATAGGGTGTGATGGGTAGGGTTAGATAGTCAAGTTTCGGATTGAGTCGGGTCTAACCGGTTTGAGTCAGGTCAAGTTACTAGGTAACTTGAATTCGACTCAGTTTGAGATCAGATTGGGCGAAGCTAACTCAGTTCGGACCGACTCACCCATTCGGTTCGGGTTGAGTCAGACAAGTCGAGTTAGCTGGATCGAGTCATCCGATGCCCATCTCTGAATGCCATTGACAGATTGTTGATGCCATCGAAGTCCCATTAAAGGTACCATCGAGCGTGCGCTAAGAATTGTGTAAGTGTGGATTTGTTTCCTATTCTGAATTGTGATGTTACATTATGCTATATATAGTGGGTGTTATTGAGTTTTGAAAAAAAATATAAGCGGAGTTTTAAGGTTTATAATTCATTCATAAGGGTTTTAAAGGCATAGCTTGAGTTTGTGGAGAATATTTGCAGCTTGTTCGGATTGATAATCTCTGGCTCTTATAATTTTTGCTTTCATAGTGCATACTTGTCGCTTTATGCTATATTTTTTTTTGAAAGGATTTTTTCATGTAAAATTCATACTGTTTGTGTGTTAGACTTGGTTGTGTGATTGGTAGTACTTAATTTGTCCATGTGTGCTTTCGGGATTCCTCAACACCAACCTCTGCCAATCAACGTGGCTTTGATACCATTAAAAATACGTCACACTTTTAGACAATCTAATTTGTTGATTAATGTCATTAAGGAAGGGGAAAATGTCATGAGATTGACGACGCTTATAGGCTGCTCATCCAACTTTTTTTCATGATTTTTTCAATAATTTAATTTTCTCAATCTTCTTATATGTCTTTACAAATGAGGTGGATACCCCTCGATATAGCCTCCGATCCAACAATCAAAACGGCCGGATCTTCAACGCTCCTAAGAAAAATGGTCCCTCATCCGGTGATAAAGTTAATCACCATTCATATTGAAATCTAATGGTAAAAAAATGGATAAGAAAAGTATTATTATTTTAAAAATATAATTAATTGTTAAAAATGAATATAAGAATTAATTGAATTACCAACTAATAAAAGAGCTATGGGATGCAAATTGGTACTAAGAAAGAAAATAAAACTATAGTGAACAATAGATAAATATAAAACAAGATTAGTAACTAAATGTTACACCTAACAAGATGAAATAGACTCCCCCATAATTAGATTTGTATCCATTAAAATATTAATGACTATAATTGTCCATTCAACTTATAACAATATTAAACGGATGTTAAGACAACATTTATTAATGGATGACTAAAATATGTGTGTATATATGATACAGTCTAAGGTATATATAATAAAAGGAAAAGAAGAAAATGTATGTCGATTAAAAAGTATGGTTGTATGTCCTTAAATAAACATATATATAGTGGTTTATAACTTTTCACAACGTTGTCACCAAATATAATTTTATTCTTAATATATATAACACTTATGTATACTCGTTGGATAGTGGGAATTTATCTGTTGTCTTATCATCATACGTTGATGATATTTTATTAACATATAATATCTTAGATAAATTTTCAAAAGTAAAACTAACTTAAAACTCAGTTTGAAATGAAAAATATGGATAAAGACTCGTGTATTTTAGAAAATTAAATAAGTGGAAACTAAAAAATGATAAATTGAACTGATCTCAACAATTATATCCTCAAAATGTCTTAAAAAGGTTCAAGGTAAGTACTTATAATATATCCTTCCATATATAAAAGGATGAAAATGTCAAAAGACGTAGACTTTGCCAGTGTCAAATAAATAATTAAAATAAAAGATAAACTTTTGTGCATGAGCTGTATGTTTACACCTGTCCAGCGCAGTTAAATAAGATGTTACTACATATCAGTAGTGTGTATGAAAGTTAGACGAAATCTTATTTATGTCCCAAATATATCTTACGATGCTATAACATTGGGCAACATGTTGCCTGCAAAAATGAAAATAGCTCTGAGAAGTGTGCATGTCTATGGTTAAGAAAAGTGAGACATTGTAAGAAGGCATGTGATCGTCCTATGAGTGACATGTATGACTAAGCAATGTGCTCAATAAACTGTATAAAGTCCCGCCTATGCTGGATCTTTCACAATCTATATTTGCACGACAAAGGTTGTGCCACGCAATCACATCAGAAACGGAAATTTCTTAGAGATAATCGGCGCTTTCATGACGACTATGAAATATTAAGAAATATAATATTTTATAATTAAAATAAGACTTAAGGGATGCAATGATGAATCTGAGCTTGATTGAGATATGATCCCATAACCTTCAAGGATAAAACATGGACCAGCAAGAAAACCTCAATGTGGCAACCGCCACTCACAATTTATATAAGCAGTTTCCAATGAAGAGCTTGAGACACTAATCGAGACAACACACAATCTTTCTCACAATGCAACATTATCTATCTTAGTTTTATCTTGAGGTGCTAAACTTCTACCTAACCCCGTTGCGACAAGTTCAAAGTTTAGCATCACTTAATTCCATTACCGTCCAATGTTATCACTGCAGTACACTTAGGAGTGTAAATATCTATGACCACCGTCATCGGATCCCTGATTAACTAAGTCCATACTTTGAAGATCACACCAATCATGTCCTATAGACTGTACATCGTGGTTGTCTTGTTCATGCAGAAAATCGTGGGTAATTTTCTTTATTTTCACTGCTTATTTTAATTTTCTTTATTATTATATTGATCATACTTCTAAATCAATAAAATCAACAAATAACCTTTCTATTTGAAATTCTAATAGCTAATTACTGCATTATTATGAAACTTGAGAACCACGGTCATTGTTAAAAGAAAAGTCTCAGTCTCAATGCAAAAATTATCATATTAAATGACTAACCTTCTCCTTCTAGATTGTTTGATTGCATCAAATTGGTGGTTGTATGGTCAAGTCAGCTTTTATAGGTCTGACACTACAATTGATTTAACGCACGGGGTGCAAACATTCAATCAATTCAAGTCAAGTATAACTCTAACACGCCTGACACTATTCTAATCGTATACATTTCACCAAATACGAGCTGTTTATTGTATGGTCTTATCTTATTGAATAACAACACCATAGAAAGTATAATGTAGACAATTTTGTGTATTGGACCATACTCGATCTTCATAATAGGTTTTAATAGATATTAGAGCAATTTAGAAATTGTTCATTAGTTCACAACCAGACACACTATCCAATATATTTAGGAAATATAGCATTATAATTTGTATTATGAGGATGATCACTTGTCCCTCAGAGGTTATGTTAGTGTTGATTTTACTCAACTTATTGATTATACAAAATTTATTACATAACACATGTTCACTTTTTAGAGGTTGGGCAATAAATTAGTATAGTAAAAAGTGGAGTTGTATAGCTAGATATGTGACATATGTGGAGTAAATTATTTGTAATATGACAATGAATAAAGCTACACGAATTGATGAATTCGTAATTAACTCAAGATAAAGAATTCATTAAATAATTAATATATATTTACTGCGATGTTAAGCCACAATAACTAAAAAAGATGAAAAATGAATTACATACTTAAAAAGTAAAATATGTTGAAATACAATATTATTACGTATATGATGTCTTAAAAAATAATAAGATAATCAAAATTTTTTACCAGATAAATAAATATAAAATTCACTGATAAAAGCTATAATTAATGTTTTTTTTTAAATAATTAATGTATTTCTTATGAATTTGTAAACTAAATTACAATGGGCTAAGTCATATAAAATAATCAGTATAACCATAGACGATAAAAAAGATCATTATACGACATGATAAATCACATTAAGCCATGAATAATTAAAAAACAAATCTCATTTTGTGGATATAAGAGAAATGCGATGCTCAATGATGCAATATAAAATTAGCAAAAATATTATAATCTTAATAGTTAACTAATAAATCAAACCACTTGTTGGTGGAAGAATGTTTAATAAAGTCATCTCACCCATGATGCTTGAATAGGAGATGTTAATACATACATGTAGGTACACATGTGTGTAGTCAAATGACCCTATTTTATTTCCCTGATTGTTGTAAATGTCTTCCATAACAATAAGGATATACACGATCATACATTATAATGATTGAAAGAGGATAGCTCCCATATCTGTCAATGAAAAAAAAATACAAATGACTAAAATCCCATAAGTCCATATAAACAGGTATGACATGGTGATTGAATATATATATATATATATGTGTGTGTGTGTGTGTGTGTGTGTGTGCGCGCGCATGTGCGTGTGTGTGTGCATGTGTGTGCGTGCGCGTGTGTGTGCGTGTGTGTGCGTGCATATATACACATATACATTTACATGTGTATATATATGTATACATATATAAAGGCGTGCTCACTCGTTCACATGCACACCTTTGCACATGTGTCATGGGTAGGGCTGAAAGTCGGGCGGGTTGGTGCTCAACCCTAACCTAACCCAAGGTTCCTATACCTTAACCCTAACCCAACCCAACCCAACCTCAGGTTGGGAATTCTCAACCCAAGCCCAACCCAAGCGGGCTCGGTCGGGTTGATTGGGTTGGTCGGGTGTATAGGTGCTAATATTTTTATTTCAATATATGACTTATTTTTCGTATCTATGATTTTATTAATTATATATGTGATTATTGATCGTAAATAATTTCATTTTTTCTTTAAAAAACAAGCTAAAATATAGGACAATTACTCATTTAAAAGTCACGTAGCATAATATACAATCTATTTGGGAGAGATAAATCCGACATATCTTGTTAGCTCAAGTCATTGGAAATGACGTGGACAAATGAGACCCGACATCACTAGTGTGCGTTTGACACAAACGATCCACACTCAATTATAATTTATAAGTAACTTATATATTGATTGGGTTCGGGTTGGGTCGGGCTACTCGAGACCTCAACCCGAACCCGACCCAAGTTTGATCGGGTTAGTGTTTGTACAACCCAAGCTTGAGATCGGACTCGATACATCCTGCCCAAGCCCAACCCAATGTCGGATCGGTCACGGGTCGGTCAGGTTGAACCCGCCCAACTTTCAAACCTAGTCATGGGTGTATAATTCAAACGGTCCAAATGATGCGGAATCCCATGAAACCACATGGGACAAATATTTCATCTTGACTTAAAATTTTGGTGGGCCATAAAAAAGAGAAATGCAAATTAAGGGAGGAAGCTATTTTATTTTTCATATTCCCACCAAAATTTTGGATCAAAGTAAAAATTGCGCGGGATTCAATGAAGTACTGCTTTACATTGACCATTCAAATTTTAGAGTCACATCTCATATAATAAGTTCTCAAAAAAGTTCGTACTACCATTATTGTTTTCTGTTGCGTGATCCATTTGAAATTTGGATGTATGTTATTTTCGGAGTCATGCTTTAAAATGATCCAAAAAAAAAAAAAAAAAGACAGGGAGAGTAGATAAAACATATATTATGTTAGGCCTACAATGCACCATCCAGCTGCTATTTTCTACGGATAGCCGCCGCCTCGTTTTTGGACACCGCCCCATGTTGCTACCCGTAGCAAGGTCGTTACTGGTGGTGTTACGTGGCCCCACGATAACGTATCTGTTTTATCAATGCCATCCATCAATTTTTCAATACTATTTTATGGTGTAAGGCAAAAACATGAGGTAGCTCTGGATCTCGAGTAGACCACACCACAGACAAAAAGGGGTGGATGTAATGTTTATTTGCCATCCAACCGGTTGATCAGCTGACGCATAACTGGATGAAGGGAAAGCACAAATATCAGCTCCATCCAAAACTTTTATGGCCTCCGTAATTTATTTTTTAGGAGTGAGGTTCAATTACCACTGTGTACTGTGGTGTGATCCAAATAAGAATTGGATCTTCCTTTTTTGCTTTGCCCCAAAATAATACGAAAAATTGGATGGACGGCGTGGATCAAGTACATACATCACGGTGGCCCCAAAGAAAACCGTCCAGTAGCTACTGGCTATACGAAATCCGTATTTAACATAAGACGACTGTCGAGATGGATGGACGACCGCGAAGAAGAAAAAGGGTAGCGGATTGCCACTGAGAAACTTAGTACGCTTAGCGTACCGAGTAAACTTTGCGGGGTCCACTGTGATTTCTATATTTTATCTACTCCGTTCATACATTTTAATAGGTAATTTTAGTCTTTGATCCAAAAAATGAAATATATCTAAAGCTCAAGTGGACCTCACCATGGGAAACAGTGTAAATTGAAATTCTACCATTGATTTTTTTTTGGGTGCGTAAAAGTTCTGGATCAAGATGTTATTTTGTTTTTTCCCCTAAATCTATGTCTGTGTGATCTCATGAACAGGTTGGATGACAAATAAACATTACTTTGAGCCCTAGAAAGATTTCAACGGTGGAAGTCATTATTCCCACTGTTTCCTGTGGTGTGGTCCACTTGAGCTTTGGATCTTCTTCAAATTTGGGATCAACCAGTAAAATGACCTGGAAAAATATATGGACGGCGTAGATACTACATACATTCACAGTCGGCTTAACTGAGTTTACTCAGTAGGATAAAAGCTCACTGAGTAATCCAGTACACAATCCGATTTTATAAAAAACATACATCACATCACGTTGGCCCACATCGACACACCACCGCTGGGGTGATGTGTTGGCAACACCACCTGATCCGCGTCCGACGTTGGAGAGTGCAGAGATACGTCGTGCTGTAATAACCTCAATCGCAGAATCACCGAATAATTCAGCCCACCTGATGGAAAGATCTGATCTCCCACACGTGTCCATGCAAGTACGCGTGCCTGTGTATGGAATGGTTGGAAATAATATCGACGGAAGGGAGTGAGAAGAAAGTTTCAGGCGGGAAAAATCTCGCTTTTAGGTCCCTCTCTCTCACACTCTGAAACTTCTCAGCTTCCCATCTTCTCTCCTTTTGCTCTTTCTCACCCTCGAAAATCTTCCCACATCTCTCCTCTTTTCTTTAAATTCTCGTCACTTCTTTCAAGGCGATTTTCCCGCACTTCTCACCATGTCCGGGGAACAAAGGCGCGAGAGAGGGATGGCGAGGACGACGGTTTCCAACACCGGCGCGGAGGAAGGTAGCTCGGCTGTAGATCCTGTCAGTGGAGATCTGACAACGGTCTCGATGCCTCCTACGTCCGAGGATCAGCTCGCACGGCTTCGGCTTCGGGAGCGCTGGGAGCTGGCTTCCGTTCTCCATTTCTTACATGTAAGTTTCTCCACTTCTAGAAACTCTCTTTTGTCGATTTTATTGGATTTTCATCCCTTCGATCCTTTTCCCCCATTTATTCAGGTTTTTCAGCCGATTATTTGGATCGATTCGGAGATTTCAGCGGAGGAGATCGAAACGGCTCTCATTACGCCGAACAATACGCTGGCTGAGCTTCACATTGCCCTTTTGAAGGTTTTTTTTTTTATATAAAATAATTCTATAAAAATCTTTTTTCCTGCGTTTGATGCTGTTGATGATATTCACTGAACTTGACTGAATCTTGTCGTGGAAAGACTCTTAAACTTGCATTTTCGTTAGAGAAATGTAAGGGTTTGTGAGGAGAGACCGAAGATGTGATTTGTGGCACATGTGTGCATGATTTGGGCCGTTCATCGGCCAGGCACACCGTGAATATGCTCTGGCCTGGAAATTGCGCTTCTCTCTGGTCACGTATGCACGTAGACTATAGACTGCTGGTCATAGTTATTTTTTCAGCCCGCTTCTTGTAATTTCTCAACATTTTTTGGCATTTTGCATTCTCTGTCCTGGCAAGGTTTATAAATACTTCGATTTCTTTTGTTTCACACATGCTCCCATGGGTTTACCCTAATTCATGTACTTGTGAATTGCAAGTGGCATTTGAGATGCTAGCATGGTTCCCCGTTGCACGTGTGGCAATCGAGACTGTTGATATGGTTGGTGGATGGACAGTAAGCAAACACCCAAGTGCTTGGTATCTGATTATCATGGGCTTTTCCCATTGAATGTGGATTGTTGCTTATTTTGCACTCAGCTTTGAATTAACTGTCCATTTGCAGCTAGTGATTGGATGATGGTTATCATAGTCCAATATATTGAAGGGTGTGGTGAAGTCTGATTAACTCCTTCCCTAGCTAACAATTCTACCTCAGAATTAGCGCCGTGCCACCATGCAAAAGATAATCTTAACCTTGCTTCACTAGGATATCTACGATGGTCTGAGGAAAGTTTATGGAGGATGCCCATTGGATAACTGGAATGGTCCAGAAGATCACTTTTATTTTTTGGGTCATGGCCCATCTACATGATGGAATGGGAAAAAAGACCCTATCTTCATCACCATGCAAAATTGCCGTGGTCATGGTAAAGATGCTTTTTGCGCACTTCATGAAAATTCATGAAGCATGGATCGCAGGTGTATACATTAGAGCATCTTCTTAGTCCTTACCATGGCAATTATGGTATTTCTTTTAATGTGTCCCATACTTTTGAGGATCTTCGCCTACTAAGAGGCTGATTTGAACTGATGTCTATTGGCAATCTTTCACTTTCTTAGTCTGTGGGTGTTCTCATGGCCTTTAGAATGCATAAAATGATGTAACGATGTCATTAGACTCACCACTAGAAATTGTTTGGGTCATACTTGTTTGTCAAGTCTATTTGATTTCTTTCATTCTCAGATGAATAGATATTCTCTCTCTTTCTCACTACCTTCCAAAAAAAAAGAAAAAAAAAAAATTCTCGTTTTCCTTTCTTTATGCATGGACACAGTGTTCAAAAATATTGAAAAATTGCATAACATGTTTGGATGTTTTATTGCACTAAAAATTATCAGGACTTCTAATTTTCACCCTATATCACTATTTTGTAACCCTTAAGGCCTGTTTGCATTCATGGATTTTATTTTATTTTATTTTTTTATATTATTATTATTATTATTATTATTATTATTATTATTATTTGTGTGTGTGTGTGTGTGTGTGTGTGTGTGTGGAAAATGGTCTTTTTTTTTTTTTGGAAATACCATTTCCAAGAAAACAATGATAAATAAAAAGCCATTTCCCTTGCTTGTTTTTCAACAAGATTTACTTGAATATTATTTCTTAATTTCCAAATTTGTTGTTTTGGACCAAAAAAGAGGAACTTTTTATGAAAATTTTACTTGAACATGGAAGGTGACACCTATTTGTTGAAGATGAATTGTGGCATGTGTGTCACATTGTCACACGTGACATTCACATATTTGAGACATTGATACACGTGGGATGCTTGAAGATGGATGGTGGCACGTGGAGTACTAAAAGATGGATTACGGCACATGTGTCACAATAACACGAGGCACATTTGCACACATTGGCGCATGTGGGGCACTTGAAAGTCGTTGGTGGCACACGTCACATATGTGTGTTGTTGGTAGCACACGTCACATATGTCACACATTGGCACATGTCAAGCTTGTGAAATGCTTAAAGATGGATGATGGCCATGTGGCACGTGTGGCTCAATAGCCTAGGTAGGGCATTTGAAGATGAGGGTGACACATGTTGTACATGGCACATTAGGTGTGTAGCTCATTGAAACATGTCATTAAATGATGGGCGACATATGTGGCACAATGGCACTTGTGTGGCACTTTAAGATGGATGGTGATACATGCTGCATATGTGGGGCACTCGAAGTTGGACAATTGCACATGTGGGGGGTTTAAAAGATGGGCGGTGGCACATGTGATTACCTTGCGGGGCACTTGTAAAAACATGGGTCATTTTTCTTTCATTCCCTTAATTTTTTTGAAATGACATTTCTTAAGTTTGGGCTAGGAAATGAAAAAGGGGAAGTTTTTAGGAAATGAGAGGGAAATGGAAATAGTATTTCCAAGAAATTTACAAAAAGAAATAATGAAAATACTTTTTTCATGGAAATGATGTTTCCTTAATCTATATTTCAACAAATCCAAACATGCCTTTAAATCATATGAAGTGCGAGGTTTTATATTTTATTGAAGGAAATAATTGTATTATACACGTTAGACTAACCTCAATTGTGATTTCTTTTCAGTTTTTTTCCCCCCAAAGTAATGAAATCTTGATGAATGTATCATACTAAGTATTGATTGCAACAATAGTATCAGTCAATATATTGGCTTACCTAGTGGGTTGATATGAAATGCAAGACTGAAAAATACTTCATTACATTCAAATGGTCATGGATTCTAGTTCTTGAAACTAATTCTCCCTACTCTGCCCTTCTGATATGAGTTATAGCTACTTTTGTTTGTCCTTTCGGTACCAATATATTGACAGAGATGGAATGAATGTTTGCCAGGGGATACCACCTGTCAGCAAAAACTTGACAGGCTCTGATGCATGGGTGACAGTAGTCTGCAAGAAAATTGCGACTTGGTGGCGCTGGGTACGTCACTCTGATGAACTTTTCACTGCTATAAAAATAACTAATTGTTTTATTGGCTGTTGCTCATATAAACCCTTCTTTGCTCAGGTGGCTGAAGGGGAGGTTCCGCTCACTGTGGCTCGTGGGTATGTGTGGAGAACTTCTGAAATTGAGACATGTCATTGACTATTTTTCTTCTCTGCAACTTGAGAGTACAATTGGAGGCCTAAAGGTTTTCCGTCTTCCTTGCTTGTGCAGTGAGGAGATATTGAGATACAAGGAACTTGATCCGACAATTCGGCTGCTGATCCTAAAAGCACTTTGTGAAATCCGTGCAGAAGTATATCGACCAGTCTTTTCTTTGTCCGCATCTGTTCTATTGTTGATGAATGTTGCCTATGTTTCAAAGTAGATGAAGTATGAAGTCACTAATTTTCCATTTCTATTTCTTTCCTGCAACCTTGAGAATAACCCCTTTCTTACTCACAGCAATATGATATATTGAGGTATATTGATGATGCACTGAAATGTGGAACCCAGCTGTCTACCTTTCGTAAGGATAGGATAGGTGGAGATGGAAATGGAACTGCATACTGGTATTTTTCCTGGGTGTGAAACAGTAGTTCTATTTGATGTGTTGTTTCAATGTTTTCAAATGTGATTGACTCGGTGTGTGCCCCATGCTAATACCTTCCCTGCTTTTTTATTTTAAAAGGTATGATGGAGATTCAATTATTGGTCATCGGTTATACCGGGAAATAAAAAATGTTGAATTCAAGCAGAGATTAAAAGGGAGGGGTAGCCTAGTACAACCAACGACCAGTTTTCAGTGGGAAACCCTTGCGACTAACCTTGAGGAATTTCGGGAAATATCAGTAAGGTTCTATCCTTTCTGCTCTTTATGCCTCCTAAGCTACCTTCATTCACCTTTTTTCTTCTGATTCTGGTAGGATGAACTTTCATCTAGCAAAGTTAAGTTCGAATCTGCAGTCGGGGAAGTCATTAAAAATGACATCATGCCGACTATTGAGAAATTTCAAAAGGTGAATTTACAATATTCCCCTTCTTTAGTCTATAGAGAGGCCCTGATAGTTCCATTTAGAATCTTAAGCTGATGCTAATTTTCTTCCCATTGGCATGCAATGCCTAGATGTAATGTGATTGACAGATTACATCTTACAATGTTATATTTTCCACACTATCAGTTGTTTGTTTAAGATTATGCCTCTTGTACCATGACAGAAGAAAGAAAGGGCACTGAAACGACAACAAAGGCAAGCAATGCAGTTGGACGATTTTCTTTATCCTCATGGACTTGGAAACAAGCGTACCTGTCGGGATCGCAGACCTGTTAGTTACACATTTGGTATGATCCATAATCTCCTTGCCTATGATTAAGCATTCCATTGGTTATGTATCTATGTTTCAACAAAAAATGCTTGTATGCACAAAAAATCTCAAGTTCGGCGGGGTAAATGCGTTAAAAGGGACACAATTTTAGCGGACGGTGTGGCTACAGTTGGTGGTGAACTTGCTTTGGGGAAAAAAAAAACCGTATTAGTTACAAAAAAAACCTCCAAATATTTGATATCTTTTTGTTTGAATGAGATCTCAATTCCAGCTACGGTTTCATTAGATATCTTACAGCTAGAATCCCTCTTTTTTCCAATCTGGTTCCTCCACCACCATGAACCCCAGTTAGAGTCAAGCATGATGGAATGTCTAAAGTTTTTTTTTTTTTTTTTTCACCTGGAGAACTAATCAGATTGTTGCAAGCGGAACGAACAAGGTGTGCTTTGGAAGAAGCGATCTTATTATATGATGTCATAGTGTCAAAATAAGAAAGTTGGAGTTATTTTCATTTCATTTTATTTTATACTGTGGCCAACCCTTGGTCCATTTCCACTCTTCCAGCAAACCTATGTGTAGTAATACTCATTTGTGCAAGACCTTGACTCAAAAAGAAAAGATTTACTTTAGGTGTCTACATAGTGATATGCAAAATCTTAAAATAAAAAAAAGCTAGGGAATGTTTGTTTTTTGTTTTTTTTTGTTTTTTTGTTTTTGTGGGGGGGGGGGGGGGGGGGGGGGGGGTTGCTAGCATGGCAGCCCTCTCCGTTGCTCTTTCCATTGTTTTGCCTTTTATCATTAATTATTACTACTATCATCATGATCATCGTCTCATTGATGTAATGTTTTAGAAGATGTTTGTAGGCCATGTGATAAAGGGGGAGCTGGTCTTAGGAATTTGGAGGTAATGGACTTCGAATTGTTAGGCTAATGGGTTTGGAGATTTGGGCGTGGAAGATGGTTGTTTGTGGAGACTAGAGAGGTGGTGGGTAGGAAATATGGGGTGGAAGAAGGGGGTAGATGGATCCGGTCATCTTCGTTGTACATGGCTTCATTTCTTTGGAAGTCGGTGGGAGTGTTAAAAAATAGAGTATGGGAAGGGGTTGTTTTTTCTTAAAGTAATGGAAAGAATAGGTTTTGGGAGGATATCTGGGTGGGGAGCAAAAGTTGGGGGCAGTTTTTCCTCGTCTAGTGAGGATTTCATTAGAGGGGAATTTAAAGGTGGAGAGGTGTTTTAGTGCTCAAGGGGGAGACGTTATTTGGGCTCTGTCTTGTAGGAGGAATTTAGATGATGAGGAGTTCGAGTAGATGGTTAACTTATTGGTTTTACTTTTCAAGATTTGGCCCGCGTTATCGGAAGATGACTCAATGGTTTGGTTAAAAGAAAAGTTTGGAAAATTCTCGGTGAAGTCCTTTTTCTCCATCATTAGTAGTGGCGTTGTAGGGAAGGAGTTTGTCAATTGGCATATGTGTGGTGCTATGGCGCTTCTCCAAAGGTTGTTGCACTAGGTTCGTAGGGTGTAAGAAGGTGCTAATGGTGGGCAACCTTCATGAAAGAAAGATGATTCTTCTGAATATTTGCTTAATGTGTTACCACGATGAGGAATAGGTGGATCACCTCTTTATTCACTGCTTGTTTGCTAGCATGTTGTGGAATTACTTTTTCAACTTGTTCGGATCA
The DNA here is from genome assembly GCA_037074715.1 of Magnolia kwangsiensis. NCBI lineage: Eukaryota > Viridiplantae > Streptophyta > Magnoliopsida > Magnoliales > Magnoliaceae > Magnolia > Magnolia kwangsiensis. The sequence goes on along the minus strand of CM073571.1, from coordinate 46,419,165 downwards.
GTTTGGGTCATGATGAAGTTGTGGTGGAATTAGAAGGTTTGGAAAAAAGTTTGGCATCTTTCTTTAGTAGTGGGGATATGGTTCATTTGGCTAGAAAGGAACAATCAATACTTTAGGGGTAGGGCAGGACGAGTATCAGAGGTCTTCAGTAGGGCTAAGATACATGTAATGGAGTGGGCAATTTTGGCAAAGTTTATTGTTCAGTTTCCAGATAGTTGGCTAGATCTGTAATTTTGTCTTTTTCCTTTCTTTTCACATCGTATTCTTTTGGCTTCGGCCTTTCGTTAGCAAAATTGTCAATGTTTAAAAAAAGCAATGTTTTAGCAACTGCTTGAGATGGACAAAATATTGATCCCGTGGTATAGTGGACCACCCAAGGAATTCTGTTTTAATTATGTATGGCAACATGTAACATTGTGGTCCTCGTGAGAGATCAACGACCACTAGATGAGTGGGATTGCTTGATTTTTAGGCCAGATCATCTGAAGAATGGGTTCCACCTATGAATGACCCCATATTTTATACAAATGCAATATTGGCAATGGGCCAGGTGTCCTAGCTCGGCCTTGTAGGGCCAACCAGGCCCCTAAACTTGGCCTGAGGGCTGGGCCTGGGCTTGAAATCCAGGCTGGGTCAGGCCTGAGCCAATGATGAATAGCTTGACCTGGCCTGTTAGCCCTACCGTTAGTTTATTATTTTGGTGGGAAGTTATTTGATATTCTAGCAGCGTATGACGGCTGATATGCATGCACTTGGATGCTATACATGTAGAATACATCAATTCAAATTCATCGCCTAAATTGTGGAAACTACTGTCATTGACTTATTATCATAATACCAGATTGGTTGAACAATCCTAACCTTCGATTCCTTGACACTAGTTTATTGAAATATGACCATTGGATTTTTTTTTTTAAATAACATTTTTAACCGTTCATTAGGTAGTGGACCCCATGAGCATGCCATATCTCAAAAATCATGTTGGTAGACTCATTAAGTGAGCCACGCATATAGGTTGAATTTGGACTGTTGGACTTCTTCTAACTGCCCATTTTTCTCATGCAATTTTCACTTGCCTAAGAAGTGAACAAACCTGATTTTTGGACTTATGATCTTGCAGTGTGATCCATCTCATGAAATGCTTAAATTTTCTAAAACCGTTCCATATTGACATGGTTAATGATGAGCATGTTTATACAAAGTGTGTGGGCAACCTCTTGTAACAAAATCCTCTTTCACGGCTAATGACATACAAGGGAGAACAAAAACTTTGATAATCTGGCAGTGTGCGATGGATGATTCACAGGCACAAAAATTGAAAGAGTTGGAAATTTCTACTCAAGTCTAACCATCAAGATAGCGGACCCATGTGAGATTAGTTAACATCTAATGGACGACTGCCAACATTGAAATCCAATGGTTTGTTCTAGAAGAAAAAAATTCAAATATTTGGGACAAATGATACAAATAATTATATTTTATTTTTATAGCCCATTAAAGTAGCCTCTCTATGATTTTGATGGCTAAAATTGAATTAGATGTTTGCCAATTGTACAATTTCTAAGTGCCTACAAATCATCCAGTACCCTTTGTCAGAGTATCAAAGAATTCCTCCACTCTTCATCTTTTAAAAAAAACTGCTGTGTCCTTGGCCTGGCCTTGTAGGGCCAGGCCCAAGGCCAAGGCTCAGTGGATTAGGGCTGGGCTATGGCCAACCCTCACTCAGCCTTAGCCCAGTCCATTGCACACTTAAAGCGCAATGCATGAATGTGGGTGTAAAATGCTCCTTTCATCAAACATGAATGCATGATATTGGCATTCCTCTTCCATGCAAGAATGGCTGTGATTGGATCATTGGTCACGAGGCATATTTGATGGGGGCCACTGGTTTGATGGCTTGGATCTTGCGCAAAGTTTCAATACATGTGATATCTTTCAGCATGTACACCCACATTGTGCAGTTCTCTGCTAGCCTTTATTGATGAGAACTACTGTTCAAAAGTTCAACATGTGTTCAAAACCGGATTGAATCAATTAAAATGTTGGTTCGGGAACCAGCAGCTCAAAGCTAGACTTCTGCTGGTTTCTTGGGGCTTTAGCTGAATTTCATCAATGATCCTGATTTCAACAAAATGTATCTGATAAGACTATTCTCAGCTCATAGTTCAGAAAGCTTTCTACAATTAGCCAGGGTTATTGATGTTCTCACAAGCTTTATCTAGATCTAGGTCTTATCAATCCCTCTACTATTCATAAATAGTCTGTATGCCTACTCCAGGTGCATTAAATATTTGATCTAACCTCATAGCCTGACTACAATTGGTTGCATGGTTTGGTGCTTAGCTACTATAATAGCCTTAAAGGTTTTTCACTAGTCTCTCTTCTATAAGATTGACAGGGAGCAAAGGAACTAGAAAATCCTTGAGTGGGCATAGCATATGATTTTAGCAATTTGATAGTGCCATGGCTTTGGCTTCACATCATGCTGAAATGATAAAATTGTGAATATCAGTGTAGGGTTTGCATTTTGCAAATTACTACCACGTACCCAGGTGCAAGATGGTTATGTCATGGGCACCGCACAAGAGTCACAGCTAGAGTTGAACTAGACATGGGTATGATTATTATTATTTGGGTGGACATCATTAATGAAAGTATCTAGGATAATGTGGGAACATTGTTATCATGGCTGTGCCTTGGGATAGTTTTTTTTTTTTTTTTATTCCACTCTATAGGCAATAAGTATTAATTAAGTGCTGTGTTCTTGGTGGCAAATTTTTAAATGGATACATGGGCAAAGAGTCCAGTCCCTCTATAGGAGGGAAGATTTACACAGAGATGTTGGACCTGTTAGAGCATTTTCAGTGCCATGGGTGGGGGTATTATTCTTCACAGACAATTGGGCTCATTGCCAAATTCAGGCATGGGAGTTCTTATACTCTCCTTATTGGAGTCACTCTTGAATCCCAACTCCCTGCTTGCTTCTATTAGAGCATTACCCATGTCTATCTCGCACTCAAATATGATATAGTTTGACTGGTTAGCTCTAGAAGTAAAACAGTTTCAATTCCATAATAGCGTGCTTCATGTAATAGAACAATGGCCCTTGCAGCTACTCTGTGGCTTCCTTGTGTAAAAATAACAGCTGGATTGGGTAACTTTGGAAGGAAAACTAATTCAATTTCCAAAGACTGAGCTTTAACAATTTTGTAAGAGAACAATCCTCGGAGTCATGCTGCAATCAAATGGTGAGGTTTGGTCCTGTTTGTAAATTCATGCCCTGTCAGCTAAATGATGAATGGAGCAGCAATGAGCTTGTGTGTCCATGCTGCTAACTAGGATGTCCAAATGAAAGAGCTATTGGATTGGATTAGTGCATTATCACCTTCAATCTTGGTCATCCATTCCTCCATTTCTTCCACAAGCTTGACTTGTTTCATTGAGGCCTTCAACCATAAATTTCGATCTCATTGTAAAGCTTAACTACTACATGCAAGTCTTGATTACGCTCTTGGCGAAATATATAAATTCTTTCCTCAACAAAATATAGCTGCACACAAATTGGCAAGAACTTTCCCATTGGGAAACAGGTGCGTTCAATGGTTCAACTGTACTTCTCAGAAGCTCCTGAGTAGCCTCTCTATTGATTGACCCTGCTATCTACATTTTCCTTTTTCTTTTATCTGTAAATTTCTTCATTTTGCCTTTTTCTCGAGAATGTTTCTATTAATTTTTGGACTTCATTTACAGATGAATTCGACCGCTCTATTGAAGAGGCTATACAGATGAACAAGTAAGTTCTGTACTAATGTGGTGTGTGCAGCTCTCCATTCATATATTCATTTTATTTTAAAAGTTTGCTTTACTGTTTTTTTTTTTTACACGCACACACACCACCACCGCACATGCCATGGTGGGATTTCACCACCTATGGGTACTCGAACACTCAACCAGGTGTTGAAACTCCTAAGAGTCTACCACTAGAGTCTACCACCTATGGGTACTTGAATCCTCAATTTACTGTTTAGCCAGATAAATTTCTCCTCGATGAAACTTCTCACACATAAACATCTCCAGAAAGTTCTAGAAGAAACTAAATATTTCAAGAAGGTTGAATGGAGATTGTTGGAATGCCTCCAGGCTTACCCAAATTTCCTCTCCATTTTTTCCCCCTTCTTTAGATCAATGGTACTATGGTTTGTCCTAGAGCTGCCTCTTTACTTGTATAAGGCGTGTGATCAACTTTTAGTTAGATTGAGGTAACAAAATTAATTCTAGTTATTTGATGGCAGAGCTTCCTATTGCTCATGCAAGTCGCGTGCTCCATTTCCAACCCTTTGCTAGCAGAGCTTGAAATGGCCAAGCGACCTTGATTATTTTAGAACAACCTGAGTGGTCTTATTTTTCCAGAAAGCAACGAAGTCCTATTTTTATTTTTCCAGAAATGAAAAATCGCCTTTCATCTAGAGATGCTTGAAGTTCCACATGAATATAATAAATAATATCAAAATTCTAAATGACTGATAACATGATAGAAATACTTATTCCTTTCTCCTTAATTTTTTGATGGCCAGAAGATGCTACTCTATTCATGGATTTTATTGGAGGGATTAACACTGTTTTCCATTTCTCAGAGAGTTAGAAATATCTTTGCCTCGGCACTGTATATAACACGAGTAGCTTTACATTCTTGTCCTGGTAATTAATCATGAGGAGGGAAATATCCTTTTTTCCCCCCTTTGTTCCGTCGCCCTTCAACCCAAGGGTAATTTTTGTCCTTTCAACCCCTTGAGAGTAGCCTGCACCCACTTCTCTTCTCTGTGTGTAGCCCACATGGGAAGCACAACATTAGGGAGCCTGCATGAAAAGGCTTTGTGGTGTCCACTGTGATAAATATGTAACATCCACACCGTTCATGCATCAGTTGTGCTGGATCATGTTAAGATGTTGGCCTAAAAATGAGGCTGATCTAAGGATTGAGTGGGTCATAGCAGCTAAAAAAGTGGGTATGGGTTGCCAACATTTGAAACCCTCTCTCTCTCTACGTGTAGCCCGAATGCGTGTAACTGCATCATTTCCCTCAAGTGTTTCGTTTCTCTCCTTACTCTCTCCACGTAGTTGCATGTCATAGCTCATAGTTAAAAATACTGAAAATAATTCTTCATCATCATAGCCGTGTCCCTGACATTTGAGGCCTGCTTCATGTCCTATTTTGCCAATCAACTCTCTCTGTTCTGAGTGGACATTCAAAACATGTGCTGGTACTTGCGATAGGCAGGCTTAGAAGCAACTTCCTTTCAAGTGTGCTGTATCAATATTCTAATCTTAAGTCAATACGTCAAACCTGATTTGTGTCTAAACCATGAACCAGTAAATCGATGACCGGAGAGCAAACTGATGAAGATGAAGAAGGGGAGGATGCCGCAGATGGGAAGGACATTGCATCTAATGGGAATCTGCTGGAGATTGACAACAACATTAAGTACAGAGATGGCGACGATGGTGACGACGACGACGATGACGATTACGATGACCAAAGTGATGCTGAAGAAGAAGATGATAATGATGTTGAGGATGATAGCGGCTCAGGTAGTTCTGAGAAGGAAAACAACGATCGTGACCAGAGGAATGCTCAGAAACAGAAGGATCTTCAGCCTAAAACGGTTGTAGCATTGCGCCACAGTTTGAGAACTTCGGCGAGAACTAGAAACCAGATCAATGTGTCTGGTGCTGATGGTAGAATTCAAGCAGATACAAAGAAAAGACTGAGGCAAAGGCCCAACCATAACACAAACTATGATAACCCTCTTGTTGTTCCCGACTCTGATGATGGCGGTGGCTCCTCAGAAGAAGCAGATGGTGATCGTCCCTCAAACAACCTCAAGAAAGAGGTTTCAGATAACAGACTCTTCTGATGCTGATGATGATCATAAATAGGTGGTGAAGATGTGTAGGAACATTTTGGATAGAAGTGATGCCAGATGAGATATCAACAGGTATGACATTACATGGTTTCCTTGTATTTTGTTTTTTACAAGTAAAATCATGCTTGTAGTAAAATAGATGTAGCAGTAAACTGGCTTCATCGTGTAAGAGTGTAATTAGGTAGAATTGTTTTGTATTTCGATATCCTCAATCGCAATTTTGCTTCATGTTGAATTGAGGTTACTCGAGAGGAAAATATTTAGATTTTCAATGCTTGAAAAGGGGCACCTAGATGGTTTTGGGCAGTAGTTTTTTTTTTTTTTTTTTTTTTTTAAAAAAAAAAAGAAAAAGAAATGCTTAGTTGTTTAGTCCCAAAGAGAGCTGTTCATGTTAGAGAAATTATAGAGCAGGTATCATATAGATATTAGAGCACATCTGGACTGTGGATGGGGCGCACATATTCATTAGCTGTGACTCCCAACTGTTCTGCATGTACTTTTGCCCGTTGGATGTGAATTTGTATCTCCTTTTAACACCTCGATGCAAGGTGCGGATCAGATGATTGGGTCATTAGGATTGGTGAGGATTTTGGGCATGGGCCTTTAACATTGGGGGCAAAAGCTTTGAAGGATTGGATTGATATACGATTAACTGAATGTACATAATACTTGGGCAAAGATGCTAGTCTCTAGTAGGGCTGAAAGTTGGGTGGGTTGGGTTGGGTTGGGTTGATGCTCAACCCTATCCTAACCCAAGGTTCCTGTACCTCAACCCTAACCCAACCCAACCCAACCTCACCTCGGGTTGGGAATTCTCAACCCAAGCCCAACCCAAGCAGGCTTGGTTGGGTTGGCCGGGTTGGTTGGGTAGATATATGCTAATATTTTCATTATTACATTAGTATACCATATTTTTAATACAGATCTTATTTTTGTACCTATAATTTTATTGATTATAAATGTAGTTATTTATCGTAAAAAAGTTCATTTTTTCTAAACAAACAAGCTAATATATAGGATAATTACTCCTTTAAAAGTCATATTGTATCAAGCAATCTATTTGGGAGAGATAAATCTGGCATATCTTGGTAGTTTGAGTAATCAAAAATGATGTAGACCAATGAAACCCAACGGCATTGGAATTTCATGTGCAATCAATACGGATGATTCACACTCAATTATAATTAATTTATAAGGAACTTATATATTGATTGGGTTCAGGGTGGGTTGGGCAACCCGAGACCTCAACCCGAGCCCAACCCAAGTTTTATCGGGTTGGTGTTTGTATGGCCAAAGCCCGAGACCAAACCCGATACATTTTGTCCAAGCCCAACCCAATGTTGGGTCGGTCGGGTTGAACCCGCCCAACTTTCAGCCCTAGTCTCTAGAGAAGTGCTTATATATATATATATATATATATATATATATATATATAGTTTAAAAAGAGTGCAATCATATTATCATTGACACAAGTATTTGCATGGTAACTCTCGATGTGGTGCGGTCTTGGGATGCTTTGCACGGAGGAATTGTAGGAGGCTTCCCTTCAGTTCCAGTTCTTGCAAGTGGCTTTTGTGCTTCGGTGATCCAGGCCATTGACCTGTTGCATTCCATCGTGACGGAACTTGCCTAAAAAAATTCCCCTCGATATGACAATCCTAATATTTTGACTTGTGACCTGAAAATAGATTGTTTAAATCACAGGAGATTTTTGGGCATGGTCTACCGACGGTAGGATGCAGGAGATCAGTTGTCTAGAATGCTGAACCATGGACCCCTCTTTTTGTTTGGTCTGATTGAGTAACCCCACTATACTGTGTGCTGGATAGGCCCACTTTGGTTACATTGGGCGTCGGTGTAGGCTTGAAATTCAAGCCCATTTATGATCAGGCCTAGCTTTGGTTTGTCTAAAAGCCTTCTGGGCAGCCCATTTATGGGTTGGTAATGGGTAACCGTTAACATAAGTGCCATATGTATCTAACCTGAGAAACAAGTACGATATGGATATTGTAATGTTCAACCCGCTACAATCAGATGGCTTAGGAGATGCCATGCGGTAGCTTCATCTCAACCATCATAGGACATTGTCGATTAGCTGTGGTCATAGGACATGATTCAAGCCGATGAGCAATAACTAACATGTAAATGTGTTGAGATATGAGAAGCCATGATCACTTGGTAATCTAATCATTTTAGTAACCACTCGTAATTAAGGAGGTGGAGTGGTCATATAATTACTCGTAATTGAGAAGGTAGTACAACAGTTACATACTCATCTCATATAATCCATAAATAAAGCAAACAATGGAGTTCTTTGGAGAGGTCTAAAATCAATAAAACTTGGCGCAACGCTACTTATTTACAAGGCTGTTATGCAGCTATGTGGCTACACTGCTATGCTGTGACTACGTGGCTATTTTGCTATGTTACTATGCTGCTACATGGCTATGCTACCACGCTGCTACAGGAAATTCTACATGATTACATTCCCGCACTGCTATACTGGGTTGTCATTCTATGCCAGATGATTGTCGGCCTCCCGAATGACCATCTTGCTATGAAGCCTAGTTTCAACAACAATGAATGATTTTTTGTTCTTAACAATTGATTGCAAGTATGCTAATTGTAAATCATCAATAAAATTATTTTCAACTTTCAATCAATTCTCTTTTTTCTTTGCCGTTCCATTGTTGAATTACGTCCACAATCATGCGAATATTTACGTCCCTTCAATTAAATGGCTAAATAGGTAACTGATCCACGAGGTCATTGGTCTCTGATCACTGCATCCGCCTCTAGCACACCTGCACATCACATCAACTACGGAATTTTGGGCCAAACATGTATTTAGTCGTATGTCTCTCACACATGCACTGACGTATTTCCTTAGCTTGTAAATATACAGCTCGAAACTGTTTATGACATCTGTTTTGGGCAAGATTACATGCATAGTGGGGTACACCCTATCAATAGCTAGGACCTTGCAAAGTGGGTGAATGCGCTGGGCTCTGGCTCAAGCTGGGTATGATCATCTTGGGGCTTACCTGTTTTGGTCTGTCATGGGCCCTTGCCAGGCTTGGGTTTATGTTTTTACATGAGGTGATGGGCCTGGACGGAACTACCCCCTTTCAGCCCTACTTGCTTGAACGTCTCCTATTTTGCATGGAGATGCCACCTGCGTGAGATTAATGAGTAAGCACGTTCTGCACAGGAATGCATGGAGGGACATTGCATGGTATTCTCATGTGCCAACTACCTATAATGGGGGCCATGATTACGTGAAAATAGCCACCATTGATGGGGGGTGCCTCTGAAATTCCAGATCGTAAGATCCCAAGCCTTCGATTAATGGCCAAAAGATTGATGGTTGGGGAAATGTAACAGCAACGGTCTGGGAAAAAAGGCCTAGTATTGGATGATAGGATCTAGTCGATCTTCAAGCCAACCTCATCAATGGCAGAGTCATCAGAAGTATGATTCAGATGAAAAAGAAACTGGACCACAATAATATGATTTCTCTTTGAATGCAAGTTGTGTAATATGTCTTGGATTCTACTTCGACTGGATTCATTTTTGGTTCTACTGAAAATTGGGTGGATTTTCATGTTGCACATGGTGAAGATTTGTACGTTTTTAGTTCAACCGAAACATGTTACACAGATTAGCACAAATCAAGGTATTTAAGTCTGATTGTGATTATGGCTTGTTAATATAAGGTGTTTTCTTTCCAAGGGAAATGGTTTTGCGAGGTGAGAGGATTCTAAACACTTATAAGAGCTTGTGAATGGATTTTCTCAAAGGGCTACGGTTTTCCTAAGTGCGCATCTGACACAGGGATGAACGTGATGAGGTCGATCACCGCCTTCCTCAAGGATAACTACTCTAAATACACGGAGTGGTGCTTCTCTGGACTCCTTAGAGAGACTTCTCAAATCCATGAGGACAAAAGAAGCAAAATAGAAATACATTCTATAAAATTCGTAATTTGATTGATTGATCAAATAAATGAGTTATAGGGATACAAAGCAATGGGAGAAATTTCAGAATCAAACTATAACTAAAACTCCTATAATTCGCAACTTACTATAAATAGTAAATTTTCTATTTATAGTAAGTGTCCTATGACATTATTCTCATAATTTTTCTAAACACTTTTCATGTTGGACACAACTCCTAAAGCCCAACGGATGAAGAATTATAATCAAACTAAAACTTACAAAAAATAGTTAAAATGGAAATAAACATGTAATTCGACTCTCGATATGATGAAATCTCGCAAATTTGGCGTGGGCAACCTGGCTATGCCAAGTTGGTTGGCTAAAGTAGCTCGTCCTACCCCAAAATCATACACGGTACGTCGAGTAACTCATTCCGGTTTGCGAGATATGCCTGTTTTAAGGTTCTGACGGTCTTGATGACTTCCGCCTCTGATCGGGTCTTCTCAAGTTCATCTTGGACATGAAAGTGTCCACGACCCACTCTACATCAGTCCCCTCCACTTCAAAAGAACTCGTCCTTGAGTTCTCATGCTGCTTCGGTTCTTGATACTCGGTCTGGTGCATCGTAACGATACCCGGATCAAAAGTTATGATCAATTTACGGTCCACCTTCTTTTGGTCCAACCATGCTATGAATGTATTTGTGACACTTTCCACATCAGCATTGCAAGGTGAGATTCGGGTTTCATCTGTAATTGAAGAAGGTAGGTGGTATAATCTCTAAGGCTTTGATTATAGCAGATTTTTATCGTTTTGTGCCGTGGATTTTTCTCACAAGGATTTTTTCACATAAAATATCTTGTGTTTTGTGGTTGATTGGTCTATTGCTTGGTTATTCTACTTTATTCGATTATTCTATCTTTGTTGAACATGCTTGCACAAATTGCACAGATTAACAATGGTATTAGATCCGAATTTCTAATACCTAGCTTTAAGTTAAGTTTGTTGAGGGCTTTGAATCTCCAAAAAAGTGGTATCAGAGCGTCAGGTCTAAGGATGTTCGGGAATTCAATGAAGCTGTCAAGGTCGAAATTCGATGAGAAGAAGAATTTCAGTTTGTGGCAACAAAAAGTAAAGGATATTCCAGTATCACAAGGGTTGCATAAGGCGTTGTTGGACACTAAATTGGAGAAGATATCAGATGATGAATGGAGTGAACTCGAGGAGATGGCTATGAGCACGATCTATGTCGATCAGATGAAGTCATGTACAACATTTTGGATGAGGAATCTCTTCGAGAGATGTGGAAAAAACTAGAAGATCTATACATGACGATGTCCCTCGCAAATAAGTTGTGAAGAAACAACTATTCAGGCGGCAGATGAAGGAAGGATCCGATCAACTGGAGTACATGAACACGTTTACAAAAGTGTGTAGCGAGTTGTTAAGGCTCAGAGTGATGATCGAGGAAGAAGACAAAATAGATCTCGTTACTACTATGTTGTATGAGAAGAATACAGTGAAGCTGGAAGAGATCACCGCAACTCTCATTTCTAACGAGATGAAGACTTTCATGCCGAATGGTTAGTCACGAAAGGGGATCATGGACGTGGGAGATCCGTTGAGCAATCTCAGTTTGATAGGAAGAAAAATTCTAGATCGAAATTGAATGCAAATGATGGATGCTTCTATTGTGGCATAAAGGAGCACTTCAGGACAGATTGTCAGAAACGAAAGGATGACCTAGAAAATAAAGGAAAAATGGAACACAAGTGAAGTAGCTAGTGTAGCTGAATAGAGCTCGGAAGGAGACCTCTCAGTCTCTTTAGGTACGAGCCATCTCTCAGATACACGGATACTCGATTTGGGATGTTCGTATCACATATACCCAAATACAACTTGATTTGATTCCTACAAGTCCTATGATAGTGGAAGTTTTCTGATGGCGAATGATGCAGCAAGCAAGGATGTTTGATGTAATACGAACTCTAGGTGATGTCAGGCATGTCTCAGATCTGGGAAAAAAAATATCCTTAGGAGTTTTAGATACGAACGGGTGCACTTTCACTGCATTTGGCAGTGTAATCAAGGCTACCAGAGGTGTAATTGTGTTAATGAAGGAACATAAGATGGAAAATTTGTACAAGTTGATTGGGAACACGGTTATAGGTGAGTCTGTTACCACTTGACATAAATGACATTAATCTGTGGCATATGCGGCTAGGGCATATGAGCGAGAGGCGCACGATGGAACTCCATAAACAAAAACTGTTGAAGGGAGTTAAGGTGTGCAAGGTGAATTTTTGTGAGCATTGCATCTATGGAAAGCGATGCAGTGTAAGGTTCAAGACTACTACACATACTAGCAGTGGGATGCTCGATTACATACATTCCGATGTCTGAGGGCCAGTGACAGTACCGTCTAAGGGAGGAGCACGATACTTCGTGAGCTTTATAGACGATTATTTGAAGAATGTTTGGATCTACTTATTAAAGCACAAATACGAGGTGTTTATCAAGTTCAATGAATGAAATGTGGAAGTAGAAAAGCAAACCGGGAGACAAGTGTCTCGGGTCAGATAATGGTACAAAGTACAAAGAAGCAGAATTCATGAAATTCCACAAGGAACAGGGTATCACAAGGTACTTCTCAACTCCATGGACCCCACAACAGAACGGGGTGACTGAGAGGATAAACAAAACTCTATTGGAGAGTGCGAGAAGTATACAATTACATGTGGAGTTGCCTAAAAGCACCTGAAGGATTCAATGAGCTTGGTAAGGAAATCATTTACATGGGGTATCCTGATTAGCAGTTAATTTACATGGAATTGGAGCAGCTCATGCGGGGTTGCCTAAAAGCACCTTACATGCAGTCTTGCAGGACATAAAATTAGCAGAAGATACAGAAATGACAACTCCCGTAGAAGAAGATTTCAACTCCAAATGTTTCCTGTCTCTAAAGAGACCACAAAATTAACTGACATGGCTCATCACAGGCCCACATATCAGGGATTTTAGGATATAAAATCACATTTTCCCTCAGTTTCCAAACACAACCTTTGCTATTGGTGTGCCATGATTTTATTTCAGATGCACTGATGAAGCTGTTTACAAAGGTTCTAGATGACAACTAAAAAATCTAATGCTGCCAAAGAATGTATGAGCCCAAGGCCATGAATAATCACAAAGAATATATCAATCTCTAACATGGGTGTCTTTATTTTTTAGAAAAAGATGTATGTATGTATGTATACGTTGTACATGTGCGTTGGACCTTTGTGTATTATTCAACGGTTTGGATGGCTTACTAGATTCCGCCTTGGAGACATTTCCCTGTTGATGCACAAAGTTGAGAATTGGTCTGAGAAGAAGCTGGTGGTGCAGAAAGAGGCCGAAAATTGGTGTTGTGGACGAACCAGGATAGCAACCATTTCAGATCACAGAGCATGTACTTGAGAGCCTTTGTCCAATGCTCCAGCTTATTGAAGCTTAATGCAATTTTGTAGCTCTTCACCTTGTCATTTTCAATCCTACAAAAGATTCACAGGAAAAAAGAAAACGACAGCTTGTAAACAGATATGCCTACTGAAAATGTTTCGAAAAAATTTAAGGGCCTTAAAGATTTCTTAAATGTTTCGAATTGTTAGGCATGAACATGAAAGGAAACCGCTAGTGAGGGAAGTTTGGCAAATTTAAGAACAACCGGCTACTATGAATTTCGGGTGCCCAACGCAGCCAATGTAGAGAGCATCACAGGTGCTCAGCACAAACAATGCAGAGAAAGCATCGCTGCCCTTTGCTTTTCAGCATTCAATTGTATCGGGCACCTAAAGATTTGAATGGAAAAGGAAGAAAAAACTGCAACAAGGCACCTGTGTGCTCCCATAGAAATGACAAACCATAGTAGGTGAGGACCACACTTGTCGTGGACTACAAATCATTTTCTGAAATAAATTAAGCAATTCTGTGTTCGCAGGATACAGAAACTCTCCAAAAAAACAAAACAAAAAAAATCAAAATCACCAATCATGGACAAAATGGTATAACTGATTGCCAAACCAGCTACTACTGCAAAAAAATTTCATAGAACTTGGTCTCATATGCAGATAAACCTTTTATACAATACGGAGGACTAAAGATGAAACATTAAGAACATATGAAAAATCAACAAGATGTATAAAGAGAATGATTGACTGTGTAAGAAATGGATGTTTACTTCCATTATAAACTTGTTTGGGTTATGCGGTCAAATAACCAGCGTATTTGAAAAATAATGTACTCACTCCAATTCCTTCTGACATAGTTTTCTATCAAAACAACAGTAATTAGGATTATTCCCTTGTTTCAGATTGTAACAGCTAAACCTAGTCAGAGTTCAGACAGCCCTATTCCACTGTATTCTTCACTAAAATACAGTAAAGGGCTCTATCTAGCTGTATCTTGCATCGGGGCTGCAATTTGGGTTTGGGTGCCAACCTGAACCTGACTAACCCGACCTGACTTTGGGTCAGGTTTGTTAAGGTCCTCTGGTTGGGTTCAGGTTGGAAAACACTAACCCAATTTGAAATCGGGTTGGATTTGGGATTAGCAAAATTGGGCCGGGTTAGTTTGGGAACAATTGGATGTATTTGGGTTGGGTCAAGTATAGAGGAATTCGGGTCATGTCAGGTTGCAGGTTGGGTCCTCTTGGGGTTGGGCAGGGCTCGAGTTGACCCTCAACCCAACCCAACCTGTCCATGTTGCACTGCTACTTGCATCAGTTAGCAGTACCATATTATATGAGCACAAATACTGCAGCGCAATACAAATATCTGGGCATCATACTTAACACACACACACACATATACACACACATATGCATACACATCTAAAGCAGCAGGACTGTGATGATACTATAAGATACTGTGTATTTTATGCTAGCCAGATATGGCACATGCAATGCACGTGGAGAGATGAGAAGTGGTTCTCAAGATGTGGGAGATGGGTGGAGAGGCGGATATAAAAGGAGAGTTGTTAGATACTTTGGCAGTGTGAAGCTTGATACCAGGGCACTTTGAAATCATACATGTTGAAGATGTTAACTCAATTAAACTGTCCAGGTCATATGACCCACTTTAAAGCTCATCATAAAAGATTCAGGTTGGTTAACTATCCTGCCTAGGAATTTTGAACATTTGTTTACTCTCAACTGCTTTCATTTCGACTGTCCATCCGGTATCCATCAGTCGGCCAGTTAAGAAATTAAATAAATGCAATTTTCTGTTTAAGAGACATCCAATTAGGGCCGATGATAACGTTTATTTTGAATTCATTATAAAGAAGCTAATACAAATTAATGCCTATGTATCAACATCATACTCCACCAGAGTATCAAAGTTTTTCTCATTGTGAAGGGAAAGGGAGCATCGTCCAACGGCCGCATGGCCATAGGGGTTCTCCAAATTACTTCATGCTCATCCTTTTAGTTATTCAGAAAACTAATTGCATGTAAGCTTTTGCCCCTCGCACTTGTGTTATATATATAGCAGTGACGAAGTTTGATGAAAAGAAAAAAATGGCAGGGCTGAAGTGAAATCAAACGCTAGCAGCACAATGAAGATGTAGATGACCCTCCTGGGTGCTTAATTGAGCAGTAAAACTTTCCAAACTATAATTTGATTGTTAGATACTATTGAGAATGATTGTCAATGATGAGAAAAACTCACTCATGAGGGAGCTTGAAAATATCATTTGGCCGTTTGTTGTTTTCTCGATCCTTGGAAGTTGCAAACTTAGCAAACTCCTTGAGGCATGTCAAGAACAGGGTCATTGCTTTGTCATAGCGAGTGCTCCAGAATAAATTCACGGGACCAAACCTGAAAAACCAACCAGTTCTTATGCCTTACATTCATATAAAACATCACACACGTGCATGCACAGACAAACATATGCACACACATGCACACGTGCGCGCACACACACAAGCTTGAGGAATGTATGACAGTATTCAAAAATTGCACTGATGAAAGGTCAATGGTAATTGGACATGATGAAATCAAATTGTTCAGCGAGAGAGGGGGATGGAAAATGAAATTTGGGTTACTTGACACAGTATCCTACTGTCACCGGAACTGACTGATGAGCATACCATGGCAAAAGTAAAACAATCTGGAATGAAAATTCCATAATGGATGGTGCAAATACAAAGAAGAAAAATGCTTGTAAAACAAACATTATTATACTTTTTGATGTATGAGAATGTAAGGAAAAAAACGAGGGTGCTCACAGCTCATATGTGTCGTTACCATCCACAATTCGTGGGTAACTTCCCTTTGGAAGAATCTTTATACGATATCTGAATTAAAGATGTTTAGGAATTTCCAATAACCAGTTCATGCTGAAAATTGGTCTGCAGAAACTATTAACAAATATCATATACAGAAATACATAAATAGAAACATGTAAATGGATTATCCTAATATCAGCGTTCCTGAGAGAAATAGTTGATGAAATGTTGTGGAAAAACTAACCTTTCAAGTTAAATTTAGATGATTGCTTTGCTAATGGCATTGTTTCCATTGGACCAAAAAAATCTTAGCAAATGATTCTGAATATTTAGGTTTTCCAACGTTTTGCGTAAAAAAAATATTTGTTTATAGAAGAGCACTAACTAGAAAACCAGCTACTGTTCACAGGGGTTTTGATGCAATCTATATCAGTCGTTGCAGAGACACACATGGCCATCATCAAATGGCATCAAAGAAGAGTCACACCCAGCATGACTGATCACGATACTTGTGTCCATTTGGTCATCACTGCCATCTTCACCACCACCATCTCCACCATTGTCATTATCTGTCACCATTCAATTCATCTAAGCTGATCATCTATCCTGAATGGAGCAAACTTCAATCTAGAAGATGTAACTGATGTGTGATATTGGGATCTGGACCTCACTAAAGGCCCAATTCTCAACCAGAAACTCTCAACCAGAAACCTGAAGAGATCGGCCTGATCATCATTGATCACTTCTACAACGACATCATCAGTGTCAAGGTCCACCATCACTTTATTGCTGTCAACACTTCGATCCACCATTATCACCATTGCATCCTTTGCCTCCACCATCCGCTAGTAGGTTGGTCCGGTTTGGAATTGGAAAGAAGAAGAAATGAGAAGAAGAATAGAGAGAAGAGTTTTAGGAAAGAGGGACAATCAAGTGTAGGGTTGAAAGCCCTAACACCTTTGTGTATTATTAGAAAGGAGTTGTACTACATACTCTTGAGGAGCACAAAGAAGAGTGTACTCACTAATAAAATAAATTACATTACACTTCCTATACTCCCCCTCAAGTCGGAGCATAGATGTTAATCATGCCCAACTTGCCAGTAAGATGAATAAGAGCATCGCGAGTAAGAGACTTGGTGAGGACATCAGGTAGTTGTTCTCCAGAGTGAATGAAGGGAGTAACAATCTCTTTATTAGCCACCTTCTCCTGAATAAAGTGACAATCAATTTCAATGTGTTTTGTGCGCTCATGAAATACTAGGTTGCTGGTAATGTGGATGGCGGCTTGATTATCACAATGCAAAGGAATGGGGTTGGAAGGACTGTAGCCAAATTCCTGCAAGAGGGTGCGAAGCCAAACAAGTTCACATGTGGCATGAGCCATCGCACTATACTCAGCTTTGGCAGATGATCGTGCAACTACTAATTGCTTATTGCTCTTCTAAGTGACAAGATTGCCACCTACAAATGTACAATACCCAGAAATGGACCGTCAATCATCTAAATTGCTAGCACAATCAACATCAGAGTGACTCGAAAGATGAAGATAATCATGCTGCTGAAAAAGTAGACCTTTCCCGGGAGCAAATTTGAGATACCGAAGAATTCGATACACGACTGTCAGATGCATTGTACGAGGGGGTATGCATGAATTGACCAACAACCCCCACAACATAAGATAGATTCAGCCGAGTAATAGTAAGATAAATAAGCCGACCAACCAATCGATGGTACATCCTAGGATCAGAGAGAGAAGCACAATCGTCAGGCAAAAATTTCATAGTATCATCCATAGACGTTGCAGAAGGTTTGCAGCCTAGCATCCTAGTATCTGAGAGCAAATTAAGAGCATATTTTCTTTGAGAGAGCATTACTCTCGATTTCGATCAAGCAACTTAAATCCCCAAGAAGCACTAAAGGGTCCCTAGGTCCTTGATCTTGAAGTGGTTTAGAGAAGATTTAACAACCACCATTCCTTCAGTGTCATCTCTAGACAATACAATATCATCCATGTAGACAATTAGGACCATAACTCCCGTGGGTCAACAACAAATGAGAAGGAATTGATCAACCTAGCTGCGAATAAATCCAAAGTCCAAAAGAGCATGACTGAACTTATCAAACGAGGCACGGGAAGACTGTTTGAGACCGTAAATAGACTTTTGTAGTCAACATACAAGGGAGAATCGTGAGGACCATGAGGCATGGAAAAACTAGGTGTTTGGTCCATATAGACCTCCTTATCAAGATCACCATGTAAGAACGCATTCTTCACATCTACTTGGAATAAGGGCCATGATAGATTCATTGCTACAGAGATAAGCACACGAATAGAGTTAAGCTTCGCCACTGGAGAGAACATCTCAAAGTAGTCCACACTATATGTTTGAGGAAAGCCCTTTGCAACAAGACGTGCCTTATACCGTTCAATAGAACTATGAGGGAGAAAGTTGGTGGTGTATACCCATCGGCATCCAACAGTTCTTTTGCCCTCAGGTAAGCGAACCAGCTCCCAAGTTTTGTTCTTTTCAAGTGCTTGCATCTCTTCCATCATAGCCTTAGTCCAGTCAGGGCTACACAAGGTGTCCTTGAGATTACGCAGGACGGTAGATGAAGATATGAAAGCTGTAAAAGATTGGAGGAAAGGTGAAAGATGATGGTAGGAAACAAAATTACTAATGGTATGCTTTGTGCATGAGCGAGAAGGTTTACATAAAGCAATCGGAAGGTTGTCATGAAGTTGAGATCAAGTCATTATACCTGAACCACCAGGAGCAGTGGATGAAGTGGTGGGTTGATGATCCGTAGAAGGTTTAGCTCCCCAATGATACATAAGTATATGCTTTGGAGGAAGCGAGGGAAGAACTACATCATTATCGAGACAGATAGCCAGGAGAGGAGTGGAGTTTGAATTAGAGTGTAAAAGCTCCCCCTGACTATGAGGCGGATGATGCATAGATCTCCCTTCAGTAGAAAAGTATGGAATTTCTTAAAAAAAGATGACATCCATGGACATAAACCTCTTACAGGTCAAAGGATCATAACACTTCTACCCGTTCTGAGACTTGGAATAGTCTAAGAAAACACACTTTATGGCCTAAGGACTCGACTTGTCATTACTCCCATCCAGGAGCTGAACAAAACATGTGCACCCAGATACTTTAGGGGGTAAGGGAAAAGGTTTGTCCCGTGGGTACAGAAGTTCAAATGAAGACTTGTGAGATATACTTGAGACGAAATACGATTAATCAAGAAGGCAATAATATGTAAGGCTCATCCCATAACCGTTTTGGAAGATTCATACCCAAAATGAGAGCCCGAGTGACTTGACGATTCTTCTGCTCAGCCACCCCATTTTGTTGAGGGGTTTGAGGACATGATGTGCGGGATAAGATACCATGCTCCTACAAGAAAGACAAAAAGGCATTCGACATATATTCACCCCCATTATTAGAATGCAAAGTTTTGATGGGGCATTGAAATTGGTTAGTCACTTCATTGTAAAAAAGTTTGAACATATCAAAAACTTCATTCTTGGATTTTCAAAAATAAACCCAAGTCATCCTTGTGCAATCATTAATAAATGTAACAAAGTATTAATATCCAAAAAGAGAGGTGATAGGAGCAGGTCTCCAAACATCCGAGTGAACCAACTTGAAGGGGATGAGTTTCCACTTAGATACACTAGGAGGAAACACAACCCGGTATTGCTTGGAGAACTCACAAGTTTCACATGCTAAAGATTTTGATACATATATGGAGAGGAACAAAAGTTTGAGCCGAGATAATGATGGATGCTCTAAACGGCAACGCCATCAGGACATAGATTCCTTATCTAAGGACAAAGCACTGGAAGCTATAACACGTGCATCATCGAGGAAATAAATTCCTCCATATTCATGACCCCCACCAATCGTCCGCTTCGTCTAGGAGTCCTGAAACACAATACCACGTAAAGAAGTCATTGAGCAATTCAAAATTTTCATAAGAGAGCTTAAGGATAATAGATTTAAGGGGAAGCTAGGAACATGCAAGATTGAGGATAAGTGCATAGTAGGAGAGATGGTGATGGGACCCGATCCAGATACAAATGTTTGGTTTCCATTAACAAGTGTAACAAAATGTAACTGAGTAGAGGGAAAATAGGAGCCAAATAAATGAGTCTTACTGGTCATGTGGAAGGTGGCTCTGGAGTCCATGACCCATGAGGAAGAAGGAGAGGCTACATGAAGTGTGGTACCTGATTGGGCTATGGAGGCTATGGAAGTGTCAGGAACTTCACATACATGCAGTCACATCAAGGCGTCATAGGCCTCACAAGATAGGACAACAGAATCACGTGCAAGAGGTTTCTTTATTGTTGTCGGCGTTGAAGTTTTTTCATAACTGGTGTAGACTACTAGCTAATAGGGGTTTACACGAACTGAGCTAACTCGGTTAGTTCACTCGACTTGACTAAAATTCGACTCGGTTCGAAGTTGAGTTCGAGCTGATTTTTTGAGCTCAAAAATGAGTTCAAGCTGGCCCCAGCTCAACTCGACTTAGATCCAATCCAGCTTGAATCGAACTCAGATCAAACTAGTTCGGTGACTCAGTTACTTTGCTATTGATGTTGCTCACCAAGTGTTTGATGAAATGACTCAAAGAAGTGTGGCTGGTGGTAAGGAAGGTATGTACATGAAAGAAATACCCTTTTTTTTCTTGGTTTTTATGTTGCTTAGAAGGTGTTTAATAAAATACCTGTAAAACCATTGCTTCTGGTTTACAAAGACTAGGATTTTGAAGGTGCAGTCCAGGTGTTTGTGGAAATGCTACAATGGCGAACTCAGCTCGATCTTGGCTCGAACTGGCCCGTGCTACTGACTACACCAAGCCGAGCTGGCCAGTCAGGCTCAAGGACCGAGCTGAGCCGAGTTCGAGATGAGGTCAGCTAGTGGCCGAGCCGAGTCGAGTCGAGGCTAGCTCAACTTGGTTCAACTCGATGTACACCCCTGCCGGCTAAAGACACACTCGCCCAAGATGGGCAACCAAGAAGTTCCCAACAACGATCAATGGAATGGTTGGTGCCCCCACAATGAATGCAATAACGAGATTCATCACGATTGTGTCCACGTCAACCACGATTAGCATCACGGCCTTTTCCCCTGGTGCTCGATCCAGAATCTCGTCCATGTCCTTGAGTGCTCCATGCAGGAACTCGAGAATCATAGCTAAATGAAGACTGGTCCCCAGCAACATATGTAGATCAATCTGGTGAGACAATGGGAGAAGAAAAAGATGTAGTAATCCTTTGGCACATGGCATAAATCGTTGTCAAGGACGGAAGAGGAGTCATGATGACTATTTGTCTCCGAACCCCATGATATTTAGGGTTGAGACTAGTAAGAAATTGCATAATCGTTCTCTTCACGTTGCTTCCATACATATTCATGGTCAATGGTACAATAAGAGGGAGGGGATGATAAAGATCCAACTCATCCCACACCTCAGAGAGCAAAGAAATACTACTTCAGAGATCTTGAGTCTTGTTGAAACCTACCAATGGCTAAGATCGATGTAAACTTTCGTGATGTATTTTGTGCTTCTGAGTATAAATCATGAAGGGTGTCCCATATCTTCTTAGCTGAGGTTAAATAATGCAGGGACATTTTCACACCGGGCTCGAGTGGGGTGGCCTATGGGATGCAGGGGCACACTCGGGGTGGGCGGCCCGTGTGAGGCGGGTGGCTCCTGTGAAGCAGTATCCATGTGAAGTGGGGCCCACGAGGGGGGTTCGGCCGAGCTCCTAATCCATGGGATGTGGGGCCTGGGCTATGAGATAAATGGATTGAATTGCCATGCTATATCAGTTCAAGCTTTTAGAGCAAGTGGTTAATTGTCCTGCATCAAAGTGGTATTAAAGTGAGAGGTTTCATGTTTGAGACTCTTCACTGGGGTGATTAATGCAGGGGCATTTTCACACTGGGCTCGAGTGCGGTGGCCTGTGGGTGACCCATGTGAGGCAGGCCCCATCCGTGCGAGGCAGGTGGCTCGTGTGAAGCGGAATCCATGTGAAGTGGGGCTCACGAGGGGGGTTCGGCCGAGCTCCTTATCCATGGGATCAGAGGTCTGGGCTATGAGATAAAGGGATTGATTCACCATGCTCTATCAGTTCGAGCTTTTAGAGCAAGTGGTTAATTATCCTGCATCATTAAAAATATAACTGAATTATTTATAGTCGGTTCCATACCGTTGAGTAGCCAAGCTGTGACTTGGTAGTTTTCCTTTGTCCAAGACTTGAAATTTGCATCTGTAGAATCCAGGGCTTCGTCCAATATATACAATAATCTGTCTCTTCCTCCTAAAAACAATTTTACAGACTGTGCCCACTGCAAGTAGTTGTTACCGTCCAACTTTACTGCTGTAATCAACAAGGGATGCAAATCCGAAGGCCCCATACCAGATCCTGAAGACATCTTGTCCTCCATGGGAATCCACACACAAGAACCTAAGAGAAAAGTAGCTCAATAAGAAGGCCACAAGGTAGGGACAATCATTAGATTGAAGAAAAGCATTACCAGATGGGGGGCCAAGGGCCCAGAAGCAAGAAAGAGGAAACTATTCAATAACCAAAACTTAGTCCAAATATCACCTCATGCATGAAGTTCAACAACTAGCACGCACAGAGATCTAATGTATAGCCAGGCCCTCAAAGACTTAAAAATGGCATAATCGACATCCCCAAATCCCTTCCTTTCTCAGAAATACCTCCATTAGGAGTTAAACATAGCCAATACAAACCAACATGTGAAGGGAATCCAAGAAAACAACTTCCGGCTTAGGAAAAATTGAAAAAAAATCAAAATTTCGGGCTTTTCTGCTGGAGAAGAAAAACAAGTAAAACATACCCTAAACGCGCTCTAAAAACCCCTCACAAAAATCACCATAATTCCTCTAAATTCAAGATCTATCAAACCATCTTCTCCCCGATCATAAAGAACCCGTACATATCATAAAACAGCTGACGTCAGCCGTATGGTTGTTGACGCCAACAAAATCCTGTAACGCCGATCAACGTGGACTTTCGAGGCTCTGATACTGAGTAGGTTGGTGTGGTTTGGAAGAGGAAAGAAGAAGAAATGAGGAGGAAAGAAGAAAGAAAGAAGGGAGAAGAGAGAAGAGTTTTAGGAAAGAGGGACGATCATGTGTAGGGTTGAAAGCCCTAACACACCCTTTTTATATTATTAGAAAAGAGTTCTACTACATACTCCTGAGGAGTACAAAGAAGAGTGCACACTCACTACTTAAATACTTTACATTACACTTCCTATACCACTTGGCACCCCAAATGCATCATCAATGTCATTGGCGAAGAGAACAAGCAGTGTTCGTATATGTTCCATTTGATTCACATAAATTATGAATCACGTATAGGGTTAGGGTTCCCGTGGATAAGGAACTCAAGGATGAATTTTTTCCAACCCGAGGAGTTTGATGCAAGCTTCATCGAGGCCACACTAATCTCCACCATTGATCGCTAGGTACCTCACGATTTCAATGGTCTAGATCATGTGTTGGTTGTAGGCTTCAACCTAGGCAGACAACTTCGCCACTTATAGCAGACTCCACGACCTCACTTCCATGATGGACCACCATAACCCATCTGTCTATCTGAACATAATTCTAGTGGGTTGCTTCCAAGCGGGCCTTGCATATCCGTTCCAGACCCTGAAGACAGGGCCCATGTTGCTACATGTGTAGAAATTTTTGGGCCCCATTTCGAGTGCTCATGTATCCTTCCCTTGACATCGATTTGCTTCGGATTTGCACTATCCTACAGATGGCATAATCACCCATCAACCCTCATAGGTACTCAGAGCAGTGTAGGCCTGGATATAGTTTGAAGCATTCCTTAAACGAAAGAAACCCGAGTTATGGAAATACACGTAACTATGTTAGTGTGTGTGTGTATGTTTTATACTCTTGTGGAGCATTGTAAAGTTTCTTTCAAGTTTATATATATATATATATATATATATATATATATATATTATCGGACTTGCACCATCGCACAAATGGCATAATCACCCATCAACCATCATAAGCACTCAGAGCAATGTAGGCCTGGATACGATTTGAAGCATTCCTTAAATGAAAGAAACCCGAGTTGTGGAAATACATGTAACTGTGTTTGTGTGTATGTATGTTTTGTACTCTTGTGGCGCATTGTAATGTTTCTTTCAAGTTAATATATGTGTGTGTGTGTGTGTGCGCATGCGTGTGTGTTTGTGTGTGTGTGTGTGTGTGTGTGTATTTGTGTGTTAGTCATTAAACTAATATACACAACACACCCTAGCCCCTCTTTGCACTTCCGCTTATAGGTTTCTTCAATCAACTTCCACCTAGTATCAGAGGTGTTTGTGGATCTGATCGCAGCTTACGACAATGGGGCCCACTGCTGACGTCATCCGTACATACGGATGACAATAGCAGGGTACAGATAGGTAGTCATTTGAAGCTGAAAATTATGATATCTGAGAGATAATTTTTTAGAAGAATATTGATGATTTTTCTGCATTTTTTGGAGAAGTTTTTTGTGGAGTTTCATAAAAAATAGGGGGAAAAAAAAGGTTCAGATTTCAATTTTCTTGTTGTGCTATTTTTTTGTAGTTTTTTTAGTAGATTTTCCACATGGAGCAGTGCGACAAATCATGTGCAATCACCAGAAACAAGAATCATGAAGTTTTATCGATATTTGGGTGTCCTATGACATTTTTTTTTGTTGTTGTGAGAAATGGGTGTCATTGGCCCTTTTTTGAGTTTTTATTGGAATTTCTTTATTCCTTCATGTTCTATTGTTATGGGGATGTGAAATTCGATGTAGAATCATGTTGATGGTGATTGTGTAGTTGATGTTCTCGTTTTGTTCTTAAAGGTACTGCCCACACAAGCTATTTAAGTAATACTTGACTCAACTTGACAAGGGGGATTTTTACTAGTGGAGCTTTCCTTTTCCGTTCATCATCTCTTAGGCCCTTGTTGTTAGTTGTGAGTATAATTCACTCAGATAGTGTTGCAAACGTCTTCATTACTTAGAAAAAGTGAGCCACCAGTTCAAGTACAAGATACTATCATTATCGCTTAGACAATTAGACATCCAACCCATAATCACAATGACCTAATTGCAAGAGCGGAGCTCTACCAACTGAGCTATATCCCCCCGAGCCAAGTGGAGCATGCATGAAGGAGTCAGATGCTTCTTCAATTCTTTTCCCTGGCACAGCTAGGCCATCCTGGACTTGAACCAGAGACCTCACCCGTGAAGTAAATCATCACACCTACGATCCAACCAATTGGGAGAGAGTCAATAGATTCTTTAACCGGAAAGAATTCAGTTCAAATGTAGGATACCTATCCAGAAGTTTTCACATGTCTTCACATGCTATTGTGTGTATATTCTCTCAGGTGTTGTGAGCGTAGTTCACTCATTTATTGTGCAATCTTGCACCTGTTTGTGAGAGAATTTTGCATGTGGATGATGAGTTGGTAACTTAATGATTGTCGAGTTTGGTTATGGCCTCCTACTTGAAGAGAAGATTCAACGAACGAAGAAAGTCTAAACTACATTATATAGACAACCAACAATCAAAGATCTTATATCATGATATGTTATGTTTGAGGGAGAGAAACGGCCCGTGTTGACCATCATTATCTTCTTTGTATGCATTCCAAGCTGGACATGATCGATATCCATGCTCCATCTTAAGGGGGAGTGTGGAAATACATGTTAATGCAGGGGCAGTTTCACACTGGGCTCATGTGGGGTCGCCTGTTAGATGCAGGAGCACACTCGGGGTGGGTGACCCATGCGATTTGGGGCCCACGGGGGAGGTCTCGTGTTCGAGACTCCTTATCAGGGGTGATTAATGTGCATTTCACAACGGGCTCAAGTGGGGTAGCCCGTAGGTTGCGGGGACACACTCGAGGTGGGCAGCCCATGTGATTTGAGGCCCACGAAGGGGGTTCGGCCGAGGTCTTAACTGATGAGATATGGGGCCTGGGCTATGAGAGGGATTAATTTGTCATACACTAACAGTTTGAGCTTTTAAAGCAAGTGGTTAATTGTCTTGCATCAAATTGGTATCAGAGTGGGAGGTTTCGTGTTCGAGATTCCTCACCAGGACTGATTAATGCAGGGGCATTTTCACACTGGGCTCAAGTGGGATCACCTGTTGGATGCAGGTGCACACTCGGGGTGGATGACCCATGCTATTTGGGGCCCACGGGGGAGGTCTCGTGTTGGAGACTCCTTATCAAGGGTGATTAATGCGCATTTCACACCAGGCTCGAGTGAGGTAGCCCGTAAGATGCAGGGACACACTTAGGGTGGGCGGCCTATGTGATTTGGGAGACATGAAAAGGGTTCGGCCGAGGTCTTAACCCATGAGATGTGGGGCCTGGGCTATGAGAGGGATTAATTTGCAATACTCTAACAGTTAGAGTTTTTAGAGCAAGTGGTTAATTGTCCTGCATCAAATAGTTGATGAGGACATCATGCACACGCATGCTTGCACGCCGTCCACATGTGCACGCACACCACCCCCCTACGCACGTATGTACGAAGGAGGGCCCCACCGTCGATCTGGCTCGATGACGACATCCAGGGAGGGCCTCCTAGCTAGAAGACGAAGTTTTGGTTCAAAAGGGTGGGCCCGATGGTCGAGAAAATCCCATCATGAGATCTCATGATCGTGGCCCACTTGTCGGATTAATTTCATATTTTAGGTTTTGCTTATTGTTATTATTTAGAACATCGTGAACGTTTTAGATTTCTTTATTACCAAGTAATAGGTTGTGCACATGGTGCAAGTTTTTGGGGTGTAGGGTTTTCCCTATAAATAAGCACTCCTTGTAGTTCTTTTGATTCAATGAAGCTTAATAAAAATTCCTGCTTTATTTTTCTACTCTCTTAGTGAGTTGTGGAAGAATTCAAAAGTGGGTGCGAAGCCCTCCCTTTTCGAAGGGGTAATTATGTGGTGGGAAGCCACATCTATCCCTATCTGTCCCTACTCTCTCTCATCCATATATCTCATCTTCTACCACCATTATTGCTTTGAATTTTCTAGTCTTTTACAGCTATTCATCCCCCTACAACCAGCTTCTAAAATCTAGACCTGTAAGAGGGCTGAGACTTCAGTGGAGCACTACGCCTCGACCTTACGTTGGATCGTCATCAAACTTGGAGGGATTGGAAGTCTCCCCTAGCTGACCAAGGCCTAGGTGTCACTTTGGGAAGGCGGGCTTCCATCACACGTGCGGGCAGCCCACCCGCGCACGTGCGTCAACCCCGGGTCACCATCCGCATGCAGGAGCTTTCTCCGGGTCGGGATTTTCTCTGTTTTCCTCTTTTCATTCCTATTTCCTAAACCTTAGCCTTAGTTTGCATAAGCCTTAATTTATTTGCCCCTTTCTTTCACCCTAGGGTTCCTTCAATTGAGATTGGGGAATCCCTTGGATTAGGGACTGTTTGCTATGCATGTGTAGTTAATTTCTATTTCCCTTTGAGCATCATTCGGTCCATAATTTTTATTAATCCAGCCCTAATATGTGTAGGCTTGGACCCATGCGGATTCCCCTTTACTTGAATGTTTGAACTTTTGTATGGGATGTGAAATTATTATGTGATCGTTCTGCATTAGTCTGATCTAAGCCTGAATTCTTGCATATCATATTTAAATTTCATGTCCTGCATCAAATTTGGTATCAAAGCTTAGGGTTCTTATAGGGGAATACATTACATATTAGGGTTTGTTTGAATCCTTCATGCATCTAGTTTATCACATGTAGCTTTTAGGAGTCCATAGTCCCTTACTTTGTCACCTATGTTGTTGGATTTTAATAAACATTGCATAGTTCCCTCATATAGAGTTTCATAGGATCATTTAGTCCTATTTAGTTACATATAGTCACCCTAGAAAGTCCTTAGTTGGAGTTAGTAAGTGTATGCGCACATGTACGGGTCGCGGTTTTGGTTTGCACCCTATACTAAATATGGAGCAACTGCAAGAATCATTGAACAAGTTAACCCAGCAGGTTGATTCTTTTAGTAAGCGCTTAGAGCAACGCATAGATCAACGCCTTGACCAATTTGAGGATCGCATTACCCAAATAGAGGCTTCCCTTGGGGCAAACCCCACCATCGAGGAAGATGTGCAATCTCAGACAGGTGGTTGGGAGGTTAGACCAAGGAATGGAGGCTGCCAAGGAGTTGGTCATGGGCGCGCACCTGTGCACCCACCCCGCGAGGGACACCATTTCCAATATGACTCAGATGCGCAACTTGTCAAGGGAGTTAGAGTAGATGCCCCTACGTTTGATGGCCACTTAGACCCAAAAGTCTTTTTAGATTGGTTGGCAGATATGGACCACTATTTTGAGTGATATGACATGTCGGATGCTCAACGAGTCCGATTTACCAAGATGAAGCTTGTGGGCCAAGCAAAGAGGTTTTGGGCGACGGTTGAACAAAAGAAAGAAAGAGCAAGGGAACTCCCAAGAGTCCATTGGGGAGAAATGAAAGAAACGCTGAAAGACAAGTACCTCCCTTTCTCTTATTGCCTGTGGTTGATTGAGGAGTGACAGTCTCTTCAACAGGGTTCCATGAGTGTTGCTGACTATATTGAGAAATTCGAAGAGTGCTTGACCCACTGTGAGGTTGATGAGGACCCCATACTCACCCTTGCTCGTTTTAAAACGGGCCTCCGTCCTGACATTAGGAGAGAATTGCTCGCCAAAGACATAGACACTATCGAACAGTTGTATCAAGTAGTGTTGGACGTCGAGCAATATCTCAAAGCATCTATGGGAAGGCGGTTTGATTTTCACGATTCTAGTACTAAAGCCAATCCCTCTGGGGCTAAACCTAACACTGGATATCAAAACAAACCTTCCAACAATTTGCAGCCTTGGTCCAAGGATGATAAGGGTAAAGAAATTGCTGGGTCTAGTTCACGGGGAAGTGGAGTCACTAGGTGTTTTAGGTGTCAGGGGTTTGGTCATTTTGCTCACCAGTGCAGCACGAGAGAGGGCACCAAAGTATTCTTTACTGATGGGCAGGTAGAAGTAGTGACCTCGGAGAGTGACGGCGTAGAGGAAGAATATGAGCCCGTGTGACGTGCCCGCCCTTCTTACACCTAAGAAGGATGACACATGGATGATGTGTGTTAATAGTAGGGTCATCAACAAAATCACAGTTAAGTATCGGTTTCCCATACTATCTTCTCAAAAATTGACCTCAAGAGTGGTTATCACCAAATCCATGTACGCCCTAGTGATGAGTGGAAGACAGCGTTCAAGACAAAAGATGGCCTATACAAGTGGCTAGTTATGCCTTTTGGGTTAACTAATGCCCCAAGCACTTTCATGCGTATGATGACCCAAGTGTTGAGGCCCTTCATGGAGAAATTTCTAGTCGTATACTTTGATGATATATTATTGATTTATAGCATGACCAATGAGCAACACCTCAACCATTTGAGGCAAGTTTGTGGGATCCTTCGAGCTGAGAGTTGTACGCCAACCTAAAGAAGTGTGTGTTTTTGTCTAGTAGTGTGATCTTCTTAGGTTTTATTGTGTCAGCTGAGGGCGTATCGGCAGATCCCGAGAAGGTCAAGGCCATCGTCAATTGGCTTGAACCCCGCAATATCATGAGGTGCGTAGCTTTCACGGCTTAGTCACCTTCTATAGGCGGTTCATTCGAGGTTTCAGTTCCATTATGGCTCCCATCACAAATTACATTAAAAAAAAAAAAAGTTTCAATAAACAAAGGCCGCCTCGAAGGCCTTCAATGAGATAAAGGTCAAGATGACCGAAGCTCCAGTTAAGCGAGTTCCAAATTTTTCAAAAGCTTTTAAAGTTGTTTGTGACGCGTCAGGCGTCAACATAGGAGTGCTTAGTCAGGAAGGGCACCCTATCGCCTTTTTTAATGAGAAACTGAATGAGGCGAAATAAAGATATTCCACCTGTGACAAGGAATTCTATGCGGTAGTGCAATCTCTGCGCCATTGGCGTCATTACCTATTGCCGCAAGAATTCGTCTTATTCTCAGATCATGAGGCCTTGAGATATCTGAACTCTCAAAAGAAATTAAACCATAGGCATGCCAAGTGGGTTCAATTCCTTCAAGAGCACACTTTTGTGCTTAAGCACAAGGCCGGTGTAGAGAATAAGCCCGCCGACGCGTTGAGTCGTCGAGTCGCATTACTCAACACCATGAGTGTTGAAGTTACGGGCCTTGAGCGCATCAAAGAAGAGTATTCCGAGTGTCCAGATTTCAGAGTTGTGTACGCGTTGTTTTTAGAGATTCCGTCAAGAGCTAGTAGTGAGTATTTGATTTTAGACGGATATTTGTTTAGGAGTGACTGCTTGTGCATACCATGCACCTCCCTCCGCGATTTTCTTGTCTGGAAGTTACATTCAAGAGGGGTTGCGGGTCATTTCGGTCGAGATAAGACCATTGCTCTAGTGGAGGATAGGTTTTATTGGCCAAGCCTCAAGTGAGACATGGCCGAAATTATAAGATAATGTCTACTTGTCAACTGGCAAAGCAAAAGAAACAGAATACAGGATTATACACACCCTTGCTAATCTCATTCATCCCTTGACAGGACATCAGTATGGACTTCCCAAGACTATTCGGAAACATGATTCCATATTTGTTGTCATGGACCGTTCTCTAAAATGGCCCACTTCATTCCTTGTTCTAAGACCTCCGACGCATCTCACGTTGCCAAGCTATTATTTAGTGAGGTTGTCAAACTACATGGGTTACCAAAAACCATAGTGTCTGACCGTGACGTGCGATTCATGAGTTACTTTTGGAAGACACCATGGCACATGATGAATACTAGGCTCCAATTTTCTTCTGTCTGCCACCCTTAAACCGACTGAGGTGGTTAATAGGAGCCTAAGGAGTTTACTACGATGTTTAGTGGGGGAGCAAACCAGGACATGGGACACCGTACTACCCATAGTCGAGTTTGCATTCAATAGTTCTGTTAATAGGTCCACAGGTCTAAGTCCTTTTGAAGTTGTTACTGGTTACAAGCCTAGGAAGCCTATTGACCTTATCCCTATGCCATTGTTCCATAGGCCATCAGAGTCTGCAGAGTCTTTTGTGCATCACATACATTCATTGCATTAAGAAATCAGGCGTAAGATCACTACTAGTAATGAAATTACAAATTTTCTGTAGACCAACATAGACGTTTCAAAGAATTCAATATTGGGGACTCTTTGATGATTTGTATCAGGCTCGAGTGGTATCCTGCGGGAGCCATTCGCAAGTTACACGCGCGTAGCGTTAGACCCTTCAAAATTATAAAATGAAACAGTCTCAATGTGTATGAGGTAGATCATCCACCTTCCATGGGAATTAGTTACACATACAATGTGGAGAATCCAGTTGCTTTTCAGGGACCCACCGATACATTGTCCGGCCATTTGCCCACCCATCCTGATTCCTTATATTTGCTCATTGCTCCATGGCCTCTCTCCGCCTTTCTTCCAAGCCTTTACCTCCCATACCTAGCCTTCACACGCCCAGAGAGGAAATTGAGGTTATCTTGGACGATGCGATAGTTTCCACGTCGGATGGCAGTTTTCAGAAATACCTGGTTAAATGGAAGTCACGCCCAGCTTCAGACAGCATGTGGCTCACTAAGGAAAAGCTTCAGAGACTTGATCTTGACATCTTGGAGCGGTTCAGGAGTTTTATTTCGCCAATGGCAAAATCTTCACAGCCCGAGAGAGTTGATGAGGACATCGTGCACACGCATGCCCGCATGCCGTCCACACGTGCATGCACACCACCTCCTCTATGCACGTATGTACGAAGGAGGGCCCCACCGTCGATCTGACTCGATGACGACATCAAAGGAGGGCATCATAACTAGAAGACGAAGTTTTGGTTCAAAAGGATGGGCTCGAAGTCAAGAAAAGTTCATCATGAGATCTCATGATCGTGGCCCACTTGTCGGATTGATTTTATGTTTTAGGTTTTGCTTATTATTATTATTTAGAACATTGTGAACGCTTTAGATTTCTTTATTTGGTTTTTATTTTAGTTTACTTTATCGCCAAGAAATAAGTTTCGCACATGGTGCGAGTTTTTGGGGTATAAGATTTTTCGTATAAATAGGCACCCCTTGTAGTTCTTTTGATTCATTGAAGCTTAATAAAAATTCCTGCTTTATTTTTTTGCTCTCTTAGTGAGTTGTGGAAGAATTAAAAAGTGGGTGTGAAGCCCTCCCTTTTCGAAGGGCTAACTATGAGGTATGAAGCCACATCTATCCCCATCCATCTCTACCCTCTTCCATCCATATATTTCATCTTCTACAATCATTATTGTTTTGAATTTCCCAGCTTTTTACAGTTATTCATCCCCCTACAACCAGCTTCCAGAATCTAAACCTGTAGGAGGGCTAAGACTTCGGCGGAACACTACGCCTCGACCTTACGTCGGATCATCGTCAGACTTGGAGGGATTGGAGGTCTCCTGTGTTCGACCAAGGCCTAGATGTCACTTTGGGGAGGTGGGCTTCTATCACACGTGCGGCCAGCCCACCCGCGCACGTGCGTCAGCCTCGAGTCACCATCTACACACATGAGCTTTCTCCGGGTTAGGTTTTCCACTAGTTTCTCTCTTTTCATTCCTATTTCCTAAACCCTAGCATTAGTTTGCATTAGCCTTAATTTATTTACCCCTTTTTTCACCCTAGTGTTCCTTGAATTGAGATTGGGGAATCCCTTAGATTATGAACTATTTGCTATGCATGTGTGGTTGATTTCTATTTCCCTTTGAGCATTGTTTGGTCCATAATTTTTATTGATCCAACCCTAACATGTGTAGGCCTGGACCCGTGCAAATTCCCCTTTACTTGAATGTTTGAACTTTTGTGTGGGATGTGAAATTATTATGTGATCGCTCTGCATTAGTCTGATCTAAGCCTGAATTCTTGCACTATTCAGAGGAGCGCATTTGGGTCATATTGGTCATGGTGTCCCTTGCAGGGTGGGTGCACAAGTGCGCGCCCATGACCAACTCCTTGGCCACCTCTATTCATTGGTCTAACCTCCCGACCACCTGCCTGAGATTGAACATCTTCCCTGATAGTGAGGTTTGCCCCAAGGGAAACCTCTATTTGGGTAACGCGATCCTCAAATTGGTCAAGGCATTGATCTATGCGTTGCTCTAAGTACTTACTCAAAGAATCAACCTGTTGGGTTAACTTGTTCAATGATTCTTGCAATTGCTCCATGTTTAGTATAGGGTGCAAACCAAAACCGCAACCCATACATGTGGGCATACACTTGCTAACTCTAGCTAAGGACTTTCTAGGGCGACTATATGTAATTAAATGGGACTAAATGATCCTATGAGACTCTATATGAGGGAACTATGCAGTGTTTATAAAAATCAAGCAATATATGTGACAAAGTAAGGGACTATGGACTCCTAAAAGCTACATGTGATAAATTGGATGCATGAAGGACTTAAACGAAGTAACCCTAATATGTAATGTATTCCCCTATAAGAACCCTAAGCTTCGATACCAAATTTGATGCAGGACATGAAATTTAAATATGATATGCAAGAATTCAAGTTTAAATCAGACTAATGCAAAACAATCACATAATCATTTCACATCCCACACAAAAATTCAAACATTCAAGTAAAGGGGAATCTACACGGGTCCAGGCCTACACATGTTAGGGCTGAATCAATAAAAATTATGGACCAAACGATGCTCAAAGGGAAATAGAAATCAACCACATATGCATAGCAAACATTCCCTAATTCAAAGGATTCCCCAATCTCAATTCAAGGAACCCTAGGGTGAAAAAAAGGGACAAATAAATTAAGATTAATGCAAACTAAGGCTAGAGTTTAGGAAATAAGAATGAAAAAAGGAAAACTGGAGAAATCCTGAGCCGGAAAAAGCTCCTGCGTGCAGATGGTGACCCGGGGCTGACGCACGTGTGCGGGTGGGTTGGCCGCAGTGTGATGGAAGCCCGCCTCCCCAAAGTGATACCTAGGCCTTGGTCAGCCAGGGGAGACCACCAATCCCTCCAAGTTTGACAACAATCCGACGTAAGGTCGATGCGTCGTGTGCCGCCGAAGTCTCAGCCCTCCTACAGGTCCAGATTCTGGAAGTTGGTTGTAGGCGATAAATAGCTGCAAAAAGCTGAGAAATTTAAAGCAATAATGATGGTAGAAGATGAGATATATGGATGGGAGATGGTAGGGACGAATGAGGATAGATGTGGCTTCACACCACGTAGTTAGCCCTTTGAAAAGGGAGGGCTTCGCATCCACTTTTGAATTCTTCCACAACTCACTAAGAGATCAGAAAAATAAAGTAAGAATTTTTATTAAGCTTCAATGAATCAAAAAAAATACAATGGGTGCCTATTTACAGGGAAAACCCTATACCCCATGTGCGCAACCTATTAATTGGCGATGAAGTAAACTAAAGTAAAAAAACCAAACAAAGAAATCTAAAGTGTTCACGATGTTCTAAATAATAACGATAAGCAAAACCTAAAATATAAAATCAATTCGATTAGTGTGCCACGATCATGAGATCCTATGATGGACTTTTCTTTAATATCGGGCCCACCCTTTTGAACCAAAACTTCGTCTTCTAGCTAAGAGGCCCTCCCTGGATGTCGTCATCGAGCCAAATCGACGGTAGGGCCCTCCTTTGTACATACATGCATAGGGGGGGTGGTGTGCGTGCACATGTGGATGGCATGTGGGCATGCGTGTGCACGATGTCCTCATCAACTCTCCTCGGCTGTGAAGATTTAGCCACTGACGAAATAAAACTCCTGAACCGCTCCAAGATGTCAGGACCAAGTCTCTGAAGCTCTTCCTCAGTGAGCCACGTACTGTCTGAAGCTGGGCGTGATTTCCTTTTAACCAGGTACTTCTGAAAACCGCCATCCGACATGGAAACTATCTCATGATCCAGGATATCCTCTCTTTCCTCTCTGAGTGTGTGAAGGCTAGGTATTGGAGGTATATGTTGGGATTGAAAGGTCGGGGAGAGACCATGGAGTAAGAGGCAAATTTCGGGAATCAGGATGGGTGGGTGAATGGCCGGACAATGTATCAGTGGGTCCCTGAAAAACAACTAAATCATCCACATTTAATGTGGAACTAATTCCCATGGAAGGTGGAAGATCTACCTCATACGCATTGAGACCATTTCATTTTATAATTTTAAAGGGTCCAGCGCTACGCGCGTGTAACTTGCGAACGGCTCCCGCATGATACCGCTCGGGCCTGATGCGGACCATAACAAGGTCCTCAATTTTGAATTCTTTGAAACGTCTATGTTGATCTACAGAAAATTTGTAATGTTCATTACTAGCAGTGATCTTACACCTGATTTCTTTATGCAATGAATGTATGTGATGCGCAAAAGACTCTGCAGACTCTGATGGCCTATGAGACAATGACATAGGGACAAGGTCAATAGGCTTCCTAGGCTTGTAACCAGTAACAACTTCAAAAAGACTTACACCTGTGGACCCATTGACAGAACTATTGAATGCAAACTCGGCTATGGGTAGTACGGTGTCCCATGTCCTGGTATGCTCCCCCACTAAACATCGTAGTAAACTCCCTAGGCTCTTATTAACCACCTCAGTCAGGCCATCGGTTTAAGAGTGGTAGGCAGAAGAAAATTGGAGTCTAGTATTCATCATGTGCTATAGTGTCTTCCAAAAGTTAACTCATGAATCGCACGTCACAGTCAGACACTATGGTTTTTGGTAACCCATGTAGTTTAACGACCTCACTAAAGAATAGCTTGGCAACGTGAGATGCGTCGGAGCTCTTAGAACAAGGAATGAAGTGGGCCATTTTAGAGAAACGGTTCACGACAACATATATGGAATCATATTTCCGAATAGTCTTGGGAAGTCTAAGCACGAAGTCCATACTGATGTCCTGCCAATGGATGAATGAGACTGGCAAAGGTGTGTATAATCCTGTATTTTGTTTATTTTGCTTTGCCAGTTGACAAGTACGACATTACCCTATAATTTTGACCACATCTCGCTTGAGGCTTGGCTAATAAAACCTATCCTCCACTAGGACAATGGTCTTGTCTCGACCGAAATGACCCGTAACCCCTCTTGAATGTAACTCCCAGACAAGAAAATCGCGGAGGGAGGTGCATAGTATGCATAAGCGGTCACTCCTAAACAAATATCCGTCTAAAATCAAATACTCACTGCTAGCTCCTGAAAGACTCTAACAACGATGCGTAACAACTCCGAAATCTGGACACTCGGAATACTCTTATTTAATACGCTCAACGCCCGTAACTTCAACACTCATGGTGTTGAGTAATGCGACTCGACGACTCAACGCGTCGGTGGGCTTGTTCTCTACACCGGCCTTGTGCTTAGCACAAAAGTGTACTTTTGAAGGAATTGAACCCACTTGGCATGCCTAGGGTTTAATTTCTTCTGAGAGTTCAGATATCTCAAGGCCTTATGATCTGAGAATAAGACAAATTCTTGCGGCAATAAGTAATGACGTCAATGGCACAGAGATTGCACTACCGCATAGAATTCCTTGTCATAAATGGAATATCTTTATGTCACCTCATTCGGTTTCTCATTAAAAAAGGCGACAGGGTGCCCTTCCTGACTAAACACTCCTATGCCGACTCCTAACGCGTCACATGCGACTTCAAAAGCTTTTGAAAAATCTAGAAGTCGCATAACTGGAGCTTTGGTCATCTTGACCTTTATCTCATTGAAGGCCTTCGAGGCGGCCTTTGTCCATCGAAAATCCCCTTTTTTTATGCAATCTGTGATGGGAGCCATAATGGAACTGAAACCTCGAATGAACCGCTTATAAAAGGTGGCTAAGCCGTGAAAGCTGTAAACCTCATGAATATTGCGGGGTTCAGGCCAA
Source organism: Magnolia kwangsiensis (assembly GCA_037074715.1). Classification (NCBI taxonomy): domain Eukaryota; kingdom Viridiplantae; phylum Streptophyta; class Magnoliopsida; order Magnoliales; family Magnoliaceae; genus Magnolia; species Magnolia kwangsiensis. The sequence goes on along the minus strand of CM073571.1, from coordinate 46,382,059 downwards.
TTGACCGTGGCCTTAACCTTCTCGGGATCCGCCGATACGCCCTCAGCTGACACAATAAAACCTAAGAAGATCACACTACTAGACAAAAACGCACACTTCTTTATGTTGCCGTACAACTTCTCGGCCCGAAGGATCCCACAAACCTGCTTCAAATGGTTGATGTGTTGCTCCTTGGTCATGCCATAAATCAAGATATCATCAAAGTATACGACCAAAAATTTTCCCATGAAGGGGCCTCAACACTTGGGTCATCACATGCATGAAAGTGTTTGGGGCGTTAGTTAATCCAAAAGGCATAACTAGCCACTCGTATAGCCCATCCTTTGTCTTGACCGTTGTCTTCCACTCATCACCAGGGCGTACACGGATTTGGTGATAACCACTCTTGAGATCAAGTTTTGAGAAAATAGTAGCATTGGCCATCATATCCAACATGTCATCAAGACGTGGTATGGGAAACCGATACTTAACTGTAATTTTGTTGATGACCCTACTATTAACACACATCCTCCATGTGTCATCCTTCTTAGGTGTAAGGAGGGCGGGCACCGCACGCGGACTCATGCTCTCTCGAATGAAACCCTTCTCTAGGAGCTCATCAATCTGCCTCTTCAACTCAGCATGCTCCTTTGGGTTTATTCTGTAATGCAGTAGGTTTGGTAGAGTTGCCCTAGGGATTAAATCAATGGCATGATGTATAACCCTCATAGGGGGAAGCTCATCCGGTAGATCCTCAGGAAAGACATCACGAAACTCATGCACTACCTGAATGACCTCGGTGGGTAACTCTATGCTTGTCTCTGGTACACTCTTACTAGCCACAAGGGCATATACCATCGCATTTGCCTCCGTTTCTCACTCAAAGTCTTTGGCATTTAGAATATGGAGCGGTTTGGACTTGGACTTGGACTCCACTTCTTTTGAGCCGCTCACACCACTCGGTGTGGTGGACTCCTTTCCAGTCATACTCTTGGGTGGCAGAGGGTTTAACATGACCTTCTTGTCCTCAAACCAGAATGTACATACATTTGAACAACTAAATATGGTGACATCCCTGTCGTAGAGCCATGGTCTGCCCAGAATAATGTGGCCAGCGTCCATGGGAACAGCATCACACCAAAGCATGTCTTTATAAGATCCAAACTGAATAGGAACAAGACAACGGTATGATACTGGAATGGAAGTTTCTCAACCCAGGAAACTCTATAGGGTTGAGGATGAGCTTCTAGCTTCAAGCCCAAACGGCTCACAGTGCTAGTCGATGCCACGTTGGCACAACTACCACTATCTACGATTAATTTACAACTCTTTTCTCCACATTTTGCATTAGTGTAAAAGATCATATTGCAGCGTCAGTCATCAGTGTTCTTCGCTTGAGCCAAAGCGCAATGCACAATTGCGAGGGTCGCAGACTCTTGCGCTCCCTCATCTTCATCACTAGGGGTCTCTACGGGCTCATATTCTTCCTCTTCGCCGCCACTTTCTGGGGGCACTACTTCTACCTGCCCATCAATAAAGAATACTTTGGTGCCCTCTCTCGTGCTGCACTGGTGAACAAAATGACCAAAACCCTGACACCTAAAATACCTAGTGGTTCCACTTCCCCATGAACTAGACCCAGCAATTTCTTTAACCTTATCATCCTTGAACCTACGCTTCAAATTGTTGGAAGGTTTGTTTTGATATCCAGTATTAGGTTTAGCCCCAGAGGGTTGGCCTTAGTACTAGAATCGCGAAAATCAAACCACCTTCCCACAGATACTTTGAGATATTGCTCGACATCCAACACAACTTGATACAACTATTTGATAGTGTCTATGTCTTTGGCGAGCAATTCTCTCCTAATATCAAGATGGAGGCTCATTTTAAAACGAGCAAGGGTGAGTATGGGGTCCTCATCAACCTCACAATGGGTCAAGTACTCTTCGAATTTCTCAATATAGTCAGCAATACTTATGGAACCCTGTCGAAGAGACTACCACTCCCCAATCAACCGCAGACGATAAGAGAAAGAGAGGTACTTGTCTTTCAACGTTTCTTTCATTTCTCCCCAATGGACTATTGGGAGTTCCCTCGCTCTTTCTTTCTTTCGCTCAACCGTCGCCCAAAACCTCTTTGCTTGGCGCACAAGTTTCATCTTGGTAAATCGGACTCGTCGAACATCCAACATGTCATACTACTCAAAATAGTGGTCCATATTCACCAACCAATTTCAAAAGGCTTTTGGATCCAAGTGGCCATCAAACGTAGGGGCATCTACTCTAACTCCCTTGACGAGTTGTGCATCTGGGTCATATTGGTCATGTTGTCCCTTGCGGGGTGGGTGCACAGGTGCGCACCCATGACCAACTCCTCGGCCGCCTCCATTCATTGTTCTAACCTCCCGACCACCTGCCTGAGATTGCACATTTTCCCCGATGGTGGGGTTTGCCCCAAGGGAAGCCTCTATTTGGGTAACGCGATCCTCAAATTCGTCAAGGCGTTAATCTATACGTTGCTCTAAGCGCTTGCTCAAAGAATCAACCTGCTGGGTTAACTTGTTCAATGATTCTTGCAGTTGCTCCATGTTTAGTATAGGGTGCAAACTAAAACCACGACCCGTACTTGTGGGCATATACTTGCTAACTCCACCTAAGGAGTTTCTAGGGCGACTATATGAACTAAATAGGACTAAATGATCCTATGAGACTCTATATGAGAGAACTATGCAGTGTTTATTAAAATCAGCAATATAGGTGACAAAGGAACTATGGACTCCTAAAAGCTACACGTGATAAATTGGATGCATGAAGGACTCAAACAAACTAACCCTAACATGTAATGTATTTCCCTATAAGAAACCTAAGCTTTGATACCAAATTTGATGCAGGACATGAAGTTTAAATATGATATGCAAGAATTTAGGCTTAGATCAGACCAATGCAGAACGATCGCATAATAATTTCACATCCCACACAAAAGTTCAAACATTCAAGTAAAGTGGAATCTGCACGGGTCCAAGCCTACACATGTTAGGGCTGGATCAATAAAAATTATGGACCAAACGATGCTCAAAGGAAAATAGAAATCAACCACACATGCATAACAAACAGTCCCTAATCTAAGGGATTCCCCAATCTAAATTCAAGAAACCCTATGGTGAAAAAAATGGACAAATAAATTAAGGTTAATGCAAACTAAGACTAGGGTTCAGGAAATATGAATGAAAAGAGGAAAACCTAACCCAGAGAAAACTCCTGCGTGTAGATGGTGACCCAGGGCTGACACACGTACGCTGGTGGGCTGGCCGCATGTGTGATGGAAGCCCGCCTCCCCAAAGTGACACCTAGGCCTTGGTCGGCCAGGGGAGACCTCCAATCCCTTCAAGTTTGACGACGATCCGACTTAAGGTTGAGGGGTAGTTCTCCGCCGAAGTCTTAGCCTTCCTACAGGTCCAGATTCTGGAAGCTGGCTATAGAGGGATGAATAGCTACAAAAGGCTGGAAAATTTAAAGCAATAATGTTGGTAGAAGAGATATATGGATGGGAGAGGGTGGGGATAGATGGGGATAGATGTGGCTTCACACCATGTAGTTAACCCTTCGAAAAGGGAGGGTTTCACACCCACTTTTAAATTCTTCCACAACTCACTAAGAGAGCAGATAAATAAAGCATGAATTTTTATTAAGCTTCAACGAATCAAAAGAACTACAAGGGGTGCCTATTTATAGGGAAAACCCTATACCCCAAAAACTTGCACCATGTGCGCAACCTATTACTCGGCAATGAAGTAAACTAAAATAAAAATCAAACAAAGAAATCTAAAGCGTTCATGATGTTCTAAATAATAACAATAAGCAAAACTTAAAATACGAAATCAATTCGACGAATGGGCTACGATCATGAAATCCCATGATGGGCTTTTCTTGACTATCGGGCCCACCCTTTTGAACCAAAACTTCGTCTTTTAGCTAGGAGGCCCTTCTTGGATGTCATCATCGAGCCAAATCGACGGTGGGGCCTTCCTTCGTACATACGTGCGGGGGGGGTGTGCGTGCACATGTGGATTGCGTGCGGGCATGCGTGTGCACGATATCCTCATCGAGCCAAATCGACGGTGGGGCCCTCCTTCGTACATACGTGCGTGGGGGGGGGGGGGGGGGGGGGGGGGGGTGTGTGCGTGCACATGTGGATTGCATGCAGGCATGCGTGTGCACGATATCCTCATCAACTCTTGGATCATGAGATAGTTTCAATGTCGGACGACGGGTTTCAAAAGTACCTAGTTAAATGGAAGTCATGCCCAGCTTCAGACATTACGTGGCTCACTGAGGAGAAGCTTCAGAGACTTAATCCTGACATCCTGGAGTGGTTCGGGAGTTTTATTTATCCAGTGGCGAAATCTTTGCAACCAGGGAGAGTTGATGAGGACATCGTGTGCACGCACGTCAGCACGCTAACTACACACGCACGCACACCACCCCCCTACGCACGTACGTGCACAGAAGGAGGGCCCCACCATCGATCTGGCTCGATGACAACGTCTAGGGAGAGCCTCCTAGCTAAAAGACAGTTTTGGTTCAAAAGGATGGGCCTGATACTCAAGAAAAGTCTATCATGAGATCTCATGATCATAGCCCACTTGTCGGATTGATTTCATATTTTAGGTTTTGCTTATTGTTATTATTTAAAACATCGTGAACGATTTAGATTTCTTTGTTTGGCTTTTATTTTAGTTTACTTCATCGCCAAGTAATAGGTTGCGCACATGGTGCAAGTTTTTAGGGTATAGGGTTTTTCCTATAAATAAGCATCCCTTGTAGTTCTTTTCATTCATTGAAGCTTAATAAAAATTTTTGCTTTATTTTTCTGCTCTCTTAGTGAGTTGTGGAAGAATTCAAAAGTGGGTGTGAAGCCCTCCCTTTTTCGAAGGGCCAACTATGTGGTGTGAAGCCACATATATCTCCATCCGTCCCTACCCTCTCACATCCATATATCTATCTTTTATCATCATTATTACTTTGAATTTCTCAGCTTTTGCAGCTACTCATCCTCCTACGGCCAATTTTCAGAATCTAGACTTGTAGGAGGGCGGAAACTTCGGCGAAGCACTACGCCTCGACCTTACGTCGGATTGTTGTCAAACGTGAAGGGATTGGAGGTCTCCCCTGGCTAACCAAGGCCTAAGTGTCACTTTGGGAAGGCGGGCTTCCATCACATGTGCGGCCAGCCCACCCGCGCACGTGCGTCAACCCCGGGTCACCATCTGCACGCAGGGGCTTTCTCCGGGTCAGGTTTTCCTCTGGTTTTTCTCTTTTTATTCCTATTTCCTAAACCCTAGCCTTAATTTGTATTAGCCCTAATTTATTTGCCCATTTTTTTCATCCTAGGGTTCCTTGAATTATATTAGGGAATCCCTTGGATTAAGGACTGTTTGCTATACAAGTGTGGTTGATTTCTATTTCCTTTTGAGCATCATTTGGTTTATAATTTTTATTGGTCCAGTCTTGGCCTGTGTAGGCCTGGACCCGCATAGATTCCCCTTTGAATGTTTGGACTTTTTATGTGGGATATGGAATTTGTATAATTGTTTCTAAACTAAGGTGATTTTAAGCTTGAAATCTCACACATCATGTTTAATTTCATGTCCTGCATCACATATAATTGTATTTGTGTGTGTATGTTTTGTACTCCTGTGGAGCATTGTAATGTTTCTTTCAAGTTAATGTGTGTGTGTCACATTGTAATGTTTCTTTCAAGATAATATGTGTGTGTGAGTCACGGTAATGTTTCTTTCAAGTTAATATGTGTGTGTGTGTCTGTGTTAGTCATTAAACTAATATACACAACACAATTATCTTGCAAAGTACTCTTTGTGCTGCTTTTCCCATTGCATCGTCCACTCATCTCGTATCTCCATATATTCTTGCAGTCCATACCATTAACTGTTAGTGATGGTTTGTTCTGAAGATTTGGTTGGCTAGACACATGGTATGAGAAATCCAAACTTCAAAAAACTGACCCTAAGGACATGTGGAAGGCTGGGATTGGATAGGGCAGTCAGTGGGTTCCACTTGAAGCCAAAGAACTCCGAAAGTAGAAAGTTCAGAAGTTCTTTTTTCTTTCTAGCTGTCTTTGTTTTGATTGGTTTTCAACTTAGAAACATCCTCAGATCCATGGTCTGATGATAAATATGTGAAACTAACAGTTAGTCTTAGATACATATTGTCCGATGGGATCAATTGAATGGTTTTCAAGTTCATAGGATTTATTTCCTTAAATTAGTTGCTGGGGTTAGAGTAAGTCGTGGCTTATTCAATAAGCTCCTCTTCTGTATTTCCATCCCTTTTTTGGTGGCTACTTTGGGGATCAAATGATGTTAGAACTACATGAAATTGGTCCTATTAGAAAGCATATTGAGTTAGCTTTCGGATATCACCAAGATCATCCAACGCTGATATGGTTTGGGCGAGTTATGACCACTTTACCAAAGTTTGTATGATTATACAGGATTTAAGGGCGTTTTCGGTCATTTCCTATTATGATAGGGTTGTTAAAAGTGTTGTGGATTGACATGTTTTGGGGCCCCTTTGGGCTTTGGTTTGTTTATTGGGTTTAGTTTAGGCCTGAGTTTGGACCTTGGGCCCATGTGAATGTGTTTTAGTTAGTCCTTGAGAAAGGAGGCAATTTTGTAATTTCAGCTTTAACGACTGCAGCACTAATAAATTAAGATGGGAAAAGGGTGACGAGGCTAGCATGTGAGCAGCTGTTCCTCCTCTCTTCTTTTCTTCACATTTTCTTCCATTTTCTCATCTTTCTCTTTTCTTCTCTCTAATTTCTATTAAAACCATTCTTCTTTCCCTATTTCACAAGGGTTTTCTTTTAGTTGTCGAAGGTGTACTATATAAAGGCCACCGCACTTGTATAGCCTATTATTGTATTCTGAAGTTTTTACTAAAAAAAGATCTGGAGTTTTTCCTAGGCTATAGGCTATAGCATGTGTTGCCTATGGTAGAAGAGAGTGTGATTGATCGTTAGTTTTGATTAGTGGACGGTTGGGAATCCCTTCCAGTCTTAGTTTCTTCATCGGTGCTTGTTTCACAATATTTGCAAATCCAGATATAAAGGAAAATGCGAGCCAGATCAGCCTCTGTTGCATCATCCTTTTTTCTAAATATTGTCATAAACTTGCAATATCAGATGCATGGAAGCATGTAAACAGTTCAAGTGAATATAAGCCTTGAATCTCTGCTTTTCAAGGAAACTTTTTGTGTGCAAGGTTGTTTGTCGGTGTACTTTTTTTTTCTTCTGAGAATGCATATATACAGGCATGTACAAATGAGCTGAGCCAATTTAATATTCAACTGTTATGAGAGATTCATTGAGAGAGTTCCACATGCATGCCTAATGCAAATGAAGTTAGATTAGTTCAGAACTTATTTAAGGGCATTTGGCTGATCTACATGCTGTCAAGCCAATTAATATGTAAAAATGATATTTTGAGAAATCTTGAGGAAAGACATTAGAGTGAAGTAACCAAGCAGGAAACAATGCAGATAGCCATAAAGGATACGGAAACTTTGGCTGGAAATATTGGGCCATCACGTGGAGAAGAAGGCATGCCTGCCCCCAAGCAGCATTTATCTCGTCCCACTGAACCTAAAATTTCAAAACGTGATGGTCAAGCAAACATGCCAAGAACTTCATACAAAAGAAACAGCATCGTGTGGAAACATCTAGAAAATAATCCCCAAAAAGGGGGGGTGGGGGGGGGGTGCGGGGGGAGAAATGGGCATGTGTGAAACTAAATCTTTGTCACTGGATAATATATTTGACTCTCTTCACACAGCTAGTTTTGATACCGGGCTGTACCCGTATATTAGGAAGACGACCAAGCCGAAAATTGTTAATAGTTCCGAAATCTCCATCAACACAAATAGGAAAGGCATCATTCAGCATATCCGTGCACTTCAACAATTCCAGATGTGCTTGTGATACTTGAATCTTGGACAAAATTGCATCTCTCTCTTCCTGATAACAAGAAATATCTCTTTGTTATAATTTGTCATAATCATGCAGATAATGAAGCAACATGACATTGGGTGACAGCAAAGAGGCAAGCGGTGCAGCTCCAAATGTCATTTCTAAATGATTGAAATAACGCCCCATAACGAATATGTCAAAGTTTGGTGAAGAGTACAGAAGAAACTCAAAGAACTCTTTGCTTGCAACACACCTGATGTGAAGTTAGCTGAAACTGGAAACTGTTGAACTCATGCCAGTACCTGCAAGCATTAAGCACCTCAGAACTTCCAAACAACAGAAAAACATAACAAATTAAAGTATATATTGACAAATTGTTTTTAAAAAAGGAAACCTAGGGAAGGATTTGATATGCAAACTTGTAAATAGGAACAAATTACGAACAGCAGATTGTTCTGGTCTGATGCACGTAAAGAATTTTGGTGAAGCAGTTCGACTGCCTCGCTATCGTGGAGTCTGTAAAACAATTAATGCAAGTCTGCTTCATAAAGAACTACAAAGATGGAAGAACTCACCTATCCTCTAGTTCTTTGAAACGCTTTGATTCAAATTCTAATCCCTTCCGTTGAATATTTACTTCTGCCAACTGTTTGTCAGCTTCTTCAATGGCTGATTCAAGCCTTCTCTCTTCTTCTTCAACCTTAATGACATAAAGGTAAAACAAATGAAGAACTTGACATGATGCTTCAGCTCATGCTACACAATAATTTTAGAAGAATAGATGCCAATCATATTTTCATAATGTGTAGCTAAATTCTGTGTTTAATCCAATGCCGCTCACATCGATGGTAAGAAAACTATAGATCTTTTTCTTTAAGTTGTGTGTTTAGCCTCAAATTGTTTGTTGCGGATAGTGTTGAATAGTCATATAAATGGATATGCAGATCAACTGAGAAAAGCTATTGAATTGTATGATGAGGTGCCATTACCAAACATTCACACAATGCACATAAATAAAAGCAGAATATTCACAGAATAAATCTGCCTGGTAGAAATGTGCCAACTGGTCCCAAGTGTGGGAGGAGGGTTGATGTCATGTAGGCAACTGGTCGTTGAACAAAGATGACTTCTTCTTCTTCCTTTTTTTTCCCTCAAAGGGCAATGCTATTATGTGATCATGATAAAGACGGCACCTTGTCCTTTTCCTGAATGAAATCAGCTTCACTAAGAGCGTTGCATGACACCACCTCAAGGCGTTGAAGACAAGCCTCATAAGCTTTAATATCCTCTTTTACATCTTCGACCTCTTTATTGAGTATATCAGACAGCATCCACATACATTCCAAACACAGTGGTTGGTCAACCTGGAAAAAAAGGAAACATAGACGTGTGCATAAAACAAAACAAAAAACTCTAATTTTACACTTCGGAGGACGAAATTTATCTATAGACTAGAAGAAGATGCCTTCATCATTAGAGAAGGCCTTAAGAGCATGCATTTAAAACCTGGAGATTATTCATACCAGTGTTTGGGCTGTGGCAATATCAAATCTTCGGTTCAACATGGTTATGATCGATGGTTTTCTGCTGGCAAGCGGCAATACAACAAAAGACTCTTCCATTGCCTTCCTGGATTGGTCAGAATCAGGTTTTGCAGTCCCAGTGCGAGGACGAGGGGGAAATCCATGAGCCTGACTTTTTTGCTTTGGCAACACAACAAATGAATGGTCCATCCAAGTTGAATCCAATGTGCTTCCTGCGCCATGGACCAGAGAGAGATGAGTTGGGTTAGTTTAAGGAAACCATAGCCTTCAAAAATGCTAAGCACGATGGCAAAAACTTGTACTACTCTCTCATCCCATTATATCAGCATAGTAAAGCCCTAAAACTTAGACAGTTAGACCATAATTATTTCGAAAAGAGCTCCCACAGTTTATTCCCCAAAACACCCCCTAATTTATTGTAGCTGCCATATTAGTGTTGACATCCTAGTTAAACTCGGATTTTCACACTTGCATAACTATGTTACAGTTTAGAGTGATCCTTTCATCAGTTGTGTAGGCAAGGATTATCTTCTAAATAGGTTTGAATTTGGTTAGGATATACACACAACTAATGAAAGGATCACTCTTAACTGTAACAAAGCATATAGAGTAGAGAAAGCAACAAAGCATTTTATATTAAATATTTTTAATTGCTTGATCTCTCATGTCAATTCACGGATGTTAACGGTGAAGCACATTACTAGTTCATGTTGGAGATTCCATAGTGCACGACATTTGTGTAGTGTTGTTTTCAGATTTCTTCCAATCCTACTAGTGGTATTAGAGCTAGGTAAGTAAGTCATCTTTTTGTAGTCGTTCTTGACTTCTTGGTATGTAAACACATCTTAGATCTGCAGATTTGTAGATCTAGAACTTGTGGTTCAGTTTGGTGGTAGAGGGTTCCATAAAAGAGATGGTTAGAAGTGTTTCTTGTGGAAGTGTTAACGAATAACAATGTTTATTGCCATAGCGATGGAGAAATTTATATTAGCTAATTACATGTCTTGGATGACTGGAGTACATGTATATCTTGGATGTTGTGGCCTTTAGAAGTGATTGATAGAAACAAGGTCAAGATGCCAAGGAATGATTAACTAAGAATTATTTGGAAAAAGAATACCAAGAAACCACTAGTGGTTTTGAATAGACTTGAGGAATTTTCTTTGAAAAGAGGAGTTTCCCAAGCGTCCATAGATCATTCAATAAATTTTTTTGAAGCAAATGAGTTCCATGAAGATAGATTCATTGAGCATGATTTTGACGAGCCAGATGAGGCTCAAAGTGAAGGATCATATGACAAGCTTGAAAGGTGGGTTCAATGATCCTAACTTGGAAAGCTCCATGATTCTTCTTTTTAATGTGAGAACACCATGTTTTGAAGTACCAAAATACGGAGTCATCAAAACTTCAAAATGAAAACCTATCTTCAAAAATAGTCAATTCTTACAACTGGCTATGGAGATTAGGGTTGTACACGAACCGAGTTAGCTCGATTAGCTCTCTTGAACATGAAGTTAATTGATGTCAATCATGTAAATCTAAGACACTTAACACCTATGGGTGAAATGGGTTTTTCGGACTTACACCACCAGAATCATTTACTCCACACCACTTGGGTCATGCTAAACGATGATCATCTGTGTTTTTGTCACCACCCACATTCAAACCAAGCACAACTCTATGCAATCCTAATATTGTATTCCATAATCACGAGTGAAAACTATGAAATTTTCACCGATTGAGGTCGTTGTGGTGGCTAGCCATGAATTTAGACTCCAAGATTACCTATACAACCCTGCCCTCAATGAATCGTTTTAAACTAGTTTGATTTGGTCCAAGATATGACTGATGTTGACCGTCTAAAGGCTGGGAGTGGCCTTTTTTAAATTGACAGTTGGATCAATAGCTTAAAGGTCAGCAACTGAAATCAACCATGTATAATGGATAATGGCCCTATTTCGGACCAAATCAAAACTCAATAATGTGTATAATAAATTACTAGTGCCATCCAAGAGAAACCCACCAACCAAAAATTTATTTAGTCCGGTTCACTAGTACAATATGATGGCTTGAGTATAGTTAATTGTAATTAAAGAACAATATATAATGAGCAATTTAATCAAAACTCTATAATTAGGGTACCCTTAGGTTGATCTGATCCGTCAGATGTGTTCAAAAAATGTTTAGGGAACAAATTTCAGCTCAATCAGATCTAAAACGAATTAGATCTGTCCAAAACACCCTTAAAATGGTGGATAGATTCTGAATAACCTGATCAATCAATGTTGGAGATCACATCATTTTAATTATTTAGACAAATTATTACTCAAATCTAACTGTTGGATCACCAGATATGGCCCACTTAATGAGTGATCAATCTTGTCCGTCCAATATCTTCATCATCCGAAACCCCGATCAGGGCGAGCGACCACTCTATTCAAAGCTCTTGATGAGGAGAACATGATTACCGGATTAGATGTTGCAAAGGGGGCCAAAATTTGGGTTGCAAACCGCAGACCACATTAAGACCTATTAAAAGTACGGTTTTGAGGCCCCACATTCAATGGCTGTGAAACTCAACCCCAGGTAAAACATGGCTGGGCCCACATCCTAGAGTGGTTAGATGGCCCGATGGGCTAAAAAAAACTAGAATCGAACAATGGATCCAAATACCCGAAGTGGGCCCCAAAAAAATTCCAAAGAAAAATGGCATCAGTAGGCACAAGGTTTGGACTCCTAGATCCCACCATTGATATTCAGGGACGGACAACCCAAATCTGACTCTGAAAATTTGATCTTGTGGAGTCTTAAAACGAGGAGTTTCAATGGTTTTAAATAAGTAAAAGCACCTCCATCCCACCACTATTAAATACTGACCAGGTCCCCCAAACCTACATACATATTGGCAAGCAGTTCTCTCCCATCCCCTAGCTCTTTTTCTTTTCTTTTCTTTTTCTTTTTTTTTTTTAACACACACTCATGCCTTAGTGGGATTTCACCACCTATGGGTGCTCGAACCCTCGACCAGGTGTTGAAACTCCTAAGAGTCTACCACTGGAGCAAGAGCAAGGACCCAATCCCATCCCCTAGCTTCCTCTAAAGGTATAACGTGCAAAAGACCTAGTTCATCCAATTCAGTAATTTCTCCCATGGCTTCTCAAACAAGTATGCAATTACAATTTGGTTATTCCGAGTCCCATATTTGATGCATGGTACAATCTCCTATTCCGCAATTCAGATTATAAGGGCCACGTTTGCATAGTGTTATGTTTTTTTAGGGGGCATTTGACAATCTGGATTTTGCCTATTTGGAACTGGAATCAAATTCCAGTGCCAGATTCCGCATGTAATAACTGAATTTTGACGGATTTTAATTCATACATGACTTCAATTCCTGATTAAGCCATTTATAATTCTTTGCAAAAAGATGTCTTGCAAAATTCCAATCGCCAAACATGACTGAAAAAATGAAATCCCAATTCCCGGAATTGAATTCTAGGTAAATCTGAAATTCCAAGTTGCCAAACAAGTTCTTCCGATCCTACAATTCCGACTAAGAATCCAGAGATAGATGAATGGATGGATAGATAGAAGATTCAAACCGGAGTAAGGAGAGGAGACGGAGCCGTTGAAGAGCTTGTCTGTATAGGAATCAACGGTCGCGAAGCAAAGGGATTGGCGGCAGTTCCGGCAAACTCCGGGAGGAAGATTTGAATCGTCCTTCTTCATCTCTCTCTTCGCTAGGGTTTCTGTTCTCTCTATCGTCTCTACGATTTCTGTTTGCTTTGCTCTGCATTCTCGACTGTCCTTGGTTTTGGTTTCCTGGTTTTGGAGGGAAGGAGGATGGATGAATTGCATAGTACACCACCCGAGTATTCGTACGGAATACGCGACTTTTCAATTCTGACAAGTACGTCTTATTTCTTTAATCCGAACCGTTCATCTGTCGAGTCTTATCGTGGATGGTGAATACAGAAATCGTCTTAATAATGAGTCTTATCGTCTTTTCTGTGGAATGTGGATCGTTGTATTATTTCTCTTCTGAACCGTCTATCTGTGGGTTACGAATTGAAAGGTTGAGATGCTCCCATCGAGGAGACTTTTGGGGAATTGTCCATCCACGGTGAGAATGCGACGGTTTGGTTGTATGGATTACGGATCCATGGGCCCACTAATCAGATTTAAACACCCACGGTGCACAAGACTCGGAAGCGGATCAGCTAGGTGGCTTTGGCTTGGGGATTGAGGGTCCCACTTTCATGTATTTGTTTTATATCTACGCCGTACATCAGTTCGTTGATCTCATTTTAGGTAGGATTCTAAAAATGAATCAGATCAAAATCTCAGGTGTACCACACCAAAGGAAAACAGTAGTGATTGAACGCTCACCATTAAAAACTTACTGGTAGACAAAAAATTCATGTATATTTTCCCTTCATTGAGTCTGTATGCCTTATCAACAGGTTGGATTGAAAATAAACATTACGTTGGGCCCTAGGAATGGTTCAATTACTACCGCTGCTGTTTCCTGTGGTGTGGTCCACTTGATCTTCATCTATGCCTTTTTTTTTGTATCATGCCTTAAAATAAACTTAAAAAACGGATGGACGGCTTCGATACAAAACAAAAATGAAGATGGGCCCCACAGGTCACCATCCAATCCGCTCCCACCATACTCTGGTCGCGTATGGTAGAATTCCTGAAGGCGATTGTTGCTGGATTGTTGTCGTTGTTTGAAGTGTTTAACGACACGGTATTATATGATACGCAACACGCGTCTTTGAACAGTATACGCGGGTTTTTAATTCTGACAAGTGGGGCCAATGGTTCAATAATCCAGACCATTGGTATGTTAAATAATACCTCAAGTGGACCATGTAACAAATATCTACCATATATAAAGATCCATGATGCTACTCATAAGACTTTAGTGTTCTGTTTGGCTTATGAACCGTCTATCTTCACAACACAGATTGAACGGTTAAGATTGTCATATCGAGGATATTTTCTGGGAATAGTCTATTTACTTTGAGGTTCAAGGAATTCAATGGTCTGGATTACCGAACTATGGGCCTCACTTATCCAGAAACGGATTACCTTTTCTTTTTTTTTAACACACGCACACACAACCCCACACACTCAAGCTAGTGGAATTTCACCCACCTATGGATACTCGAACCAGAGTCTACCACCCGAGCAAGAGCCTCGAAGAGTGTACGGAGCTTTGCTATGCTTTCACTCGGAGTTTTTTCCTACCGTACGACCAACCGACTTATGGCCCACGCGCCTTTCCAAGCCCACTTATTCTTACTTTCCAAGAATGAGCCCCCTCTGTACGGACATCTTCACACGGCGGAAAATGCCCATACTTTTATTAGACGCACCTTCGAAAGCCGCCGGCCACATCTCCTTTTGAAATTGAGTTTTTTTCGTTTTGAAATTGAGTTTTTTCTTCTTTTCTCTCCCTGTTCTTTCATTCTAACCGAAGAATCTCGTTTTCTAATTACTTCTTCTCCTTTGTGATTGTCCACCCTAGCAGTAAAATCCTCCTTTTAATACTTTTTTTTTTCCTTTTTTAACTGTCCACCCTAAGAGTAAAAGCGTCATTTTCAGTATACCTTTATCTGGTCGTGAATACACACCCCACACATTATTTTTCACTTTCGTGAATAGAATATAGGACGAAAATGGTCCCCCCATCTAAGAAGCTTCGAACGGTGGATATATTGGAAACTCTGCTTTCTCTTTGTGGACCCCACTGTATATTATACTATATATGTGTACAATACACAATTCATTTTCTTTGTTTTTAAACATTGAATGGTATAACATGTCTCGATAAATGAGCAAATTCAATACTCAAATAGCCCACATTGAGGGTTTTTGAAATAAAGAATGAAATGAGATGTGAAACTAAACAAAGACCGAGTGAAAGAGATCGAGCACCGACCGATTAATACACCGATGACCCACTGAATTATTGATGAAGACCCACTGAGTTAAATTGACCGTGAATTGAGTTAAAATGACCGCGAATTAAGTTAAATTGACCACGAACTGAGTTAAAATGACTGTGAATTGAGTAAAATGACCCCGAACGAGTTAAAATGACCACGAATTGAGTTAAAATGACCGTGAATTGAGTTAAAATGACAATGAAGTGAATGGAATTGACTAAGGACTAAGTGAAATTCGACTCACAATTGCAATAAACATATAACTCACTTCACAGTCAATTTAGGCGATTCCCCTTCACTTCTCGGTCAATTCCATGCATTTCACGGTCAATTCCCTTCACTTAACAGTCATTTTCATTCATTTCATGGTCAATTGCCTTCACTTCACGGTTAATTCCATGCATTTCACGATCAATTCCCTTCACTTCACGGTCATTTTCATTTAGTTCACGGTCAATTCCCTTCACTTCATGGTCAATTCCATGCATTTCACAGTCAATTCCGGTGATTTTCCTTCACTTCACAGTCATTTCCATTCATTTCACAGTCAATTCCCTTCACTTCACGGTCAATTCTGGCGATTCTCCTTCACTTCACGGTCAATTCCATGCATTTCATGATCAATTCCCTTCACTTCACGGTCATTTCCACGCATTTCATGGTCAATTCCCTTCACTTCACGGTCAATTCCCTTCACTTCACGGTCACTTTCAATCCTCAGTCAACTTCACTCATAGTCAATTTCACAACATTATTGGGCCAAAATGCAGCATATAACTCAAAAAATTGACCGATAACTGAGTGAAATTGGCTGCAGACTTGTGCAATGTCACCTATGAGTCGACCGCTTTAACTTGGAATTCGTCAAAATGACAAATAACTGCTTAATATTGACCTTTTTTTTACCGACAACCTTGTATAATTTTACCCACAACTTCATGAAATTGACTGATAAATGAGTGAAACGGGCCCAAAACTTGTGAAAATTCACTTGTAAGTCTTGTACTTTCATTTGGAATTGGCAAAAAATTGACCGTCGACTCAGCAAACTCACACCATACTTTATGATTTTTCACCACAACAAGTTAACTTTCACATTATGCTTCATTAAATATTGAATGTTATCGTTGATATAATTTTCAATTCATCCTTACAAATGACAAACCTTTGCGTAAAAGATTTGGCGAGTCGGCTCCCACCCTGTTATGTAAATGTGCATTGACATGGTGGTTTGATAGCGTGAAAAGTAGTTTGGAGAAGAATAACAGTAGATTAAATATATTTAGGTAGATCTCATTCTCATTTTTATTGTACATCCCATCATTTAGGTTCATATGAGCATTTTTTTACTCACTTATTGAGAGATATAGAGGTAATCTCATATTCGAGATACATGGGAACCATGTAAAATTTTCTGAGACGGACTTTACCTTAATAACAGGGCTGAAAACTGGTGACATCTCCATACTCAATATCCATCATTCAAAGAAGTCAATAAGAGAGAAATACTTCAAGGAATATCCTATCCTAAAGAAATATGTCAGGAGGTGTTCAATAAGATAATTGATAGCAATAAGCACGAAAATGTCGTGAAGGTAACCCTAATATTATGTGTAAAGTAGTTTGTTAGGGGAATCGACATAAATATTATGTGTTGTACAGAGTATATCGACCTTGTGGACTCGTTGGAAGACTTTAATATCTACCCTCGGGGTAGTTTGGCCTTTCAGACGATGACGGAAGGGACCGAGAGTGCCTTGATGGCATCGCATAGGCTTCAATATACTGTCACCGGCTGCATATTTCCCCTACAGGTAAGGATTCTTTCCTTGTCTATTTTAATTTATAGTTTATATGAAACTATATTTATTTAAGATCATCTTGTTATTTCATTATAACATATATGGGCCCTTGAGAGAGTACCGGCTCTCCCAAAATGTATCATTTTATATATTTCCTCCCAAATTCCAAGATTTATACAATATCGGGGATTGAAGGGTTAAAGGTATAAGAAGATTCATCAAATGCTAGAGAATGAAGATGTAAATCAATTTCTTTGAAGCTAAGTGGTCACTCATTGAACTATATATATATATGTTTCTCTACATGAATATGAATGGTGTTTTCTTGCAGACTAAGATAGTTATTATCTTAGAACCCACCATTAAGGAGCTGGAGAAAGAGGCCGTTCGTTTGGTCCATGATAGATCTGAAGTAAGATGTCATAAAAGTCTTCTTTTATGTTGATATTTTATATTTACTTTGACATGTTACATATTTGATACATACATTGCTTTATTTTGTAGGGAGAGGGAGAAGAAGGGAGAGAGGAAGAGAGTGGTGATGAGGGAGAGGGAGAGGGAGCAGGATTGTAACTGACCGGAGAGTCGAGGGATGATAGGGAGGCGCTGGAGGCGAAGAGGCTTCAGTTGGAGAGAGACGGGGAAGAATTGAAGCAAAAGGAAAAACAATTTAATGAGAGGGAACACATGCTAAAAGAGAGAAGAATCGATGGAGAGGAAGAGAGAAGTAATACTCAAGGATATGAAACTAGTGCTAAAAAAGAAAAAAGCCTTGAGGTTAGACAAAGAAGAGTTGATGAGAGGGCGGTTTTAAAGATAGAGAGGGAAATGCTAATGAGGGAGAGTGAAGAACTGATGATTAAGAATGAGGTATTGAAGAAGGAGCAAAAAGAGTTGAAAGAGGGTAAGGTGGAGTTGAAGAAGCAGATGAAGGCATTTCTTATAGAGAAGTCGCAGTTTTGGAAGGAATAAGAGTTAGAGAAGGAGAAGGAAGAGTTTGAGGAGGATGAGGAATTGGAAGGTAGGGACCATGGGAATAGAGATGTGGATGTTCAACACTTGGATGCGTTAGACGTTGATATATGTAAGAAATCCCTGCGATCCACTCCAGTTTATAGGAGGAGAACTGAGAGAGTGGTGAAGCCGTCTGTCTACAAGTGTTCTTCATTCACTTTCATCTCTACCATTCAAATAACTTCAAGCAACACCACCGACTATGAGAAACTGAGAGAATTGTGTACTGCTCCGATACCCTTCCAGGCCAAGATTGATCCATTTAGGGTAACATCGGAGGACGAACTTCATGAATTAAATAGTTGGACCAACGCAACTAAAGATTCGACAAAATTTATTTGGTTCAGGACCATATGGGAAAAAGATGCATGGGTTGATAACGTGGTAAGTAATTCATACACATACATCTATGTGTATTCAACTCTTATATTAGACTAGAACTTAATTCGCCATCTTTATTGATTAGACTATTGACAAGTACATTGATTTCTTAGAGAGAATGTACAGTTCATTTCCTACTTTATATACTTAGGACTGCAAGTTCTGCCCCACATTTTTTTCTGATAACTTTGTGAATTGGATCATGATTATTATGTTATTTGATTATATGATGTATATTCTAATTTGGTATGTTATTTGTAATAGCTATGTCACGATCTGCAAATGTCAACATTGAGAATGTATCGGGACATTGGCAGTGACGAGGCGCGTTCATTATTACAAGTACAGAAACTCATCATGAACGACATTGTTAAACCTCGAGAAGGGTAGAAGCCCATGTGGCAGTATAAACAGGTAATAATGTCGTTACAAGCTCTCAACATTGGGTGTACCCATTTTTATAATTTTTATAATGATATCTTATCTTGTTATAATGATATCTTATCTTGTCAAACATGGACAGATATATATATCAATCAACCACGCCAATAGTCATTGGTACCTGATGGTCATCCACCCTCACGATCGAGAAATCGTCATACTCGACAGTTCATATTCGAGGGCACTCAGTCGATACAGGAAACATATTGAGTTGATGAATGAGGGCTTCCCTATATTATTTCATGCTGCAGAAGATATGTCTGCATTGGATGAGAAGGCTTGGACGGTCAGAGAAGAGACTTCTACACCAAAGCAGAAGAACGGATATGATTATAGCATTTCTGTCATGAAATATATCGACATTTTATGCAACGATCAAATTTTATCAAGTACAATCTTGTAGAAATTCACTCTCAATTTTAAGAACTAAATAACTTATGATTGCCTGAGTGTCTACAAAATATGATATGTTTGTCTTAGGCATGAGAGAAATTGAGAAATTTTGTGAAATGTTGTAAATTGTTGTAAATGATGTCTTATAAAACATTCAAGGTGAAATGATGTAAATGATATCTTGTATATTTTCTCATAAATTAGTAGTAAATGATGTCTTGTATATTTTCTCATAAATTACTAGTAAAAGATATCTTCTTAATAGTGATTTCATTATGAATGGTAATTTATTTGTGTATTAGATAATTTCATCTAATCTACGGTCAATTCTGTTCACTTCACGATCAATTCCATGCATTTTGCGGTCAATCCCGGCGATTCCCCTTCACTTCACAGTCAATTTCATGCATTTCATGGTCAATTCCCATCACTTCATGGTCATTTCCATTCATTTCACGGTTAATCTCCTTCACTTCATGGTTAATTCCATGCATTTCACGGTCAATCCCCTTCACTTCACGGTAAATTCCATGCATTTCATGGTCAATTCTGACGATTTTCCTTCACTTCACAGTCAATTCCCTTCACTTCACGGTCAATTCCCTTCACTTCACGGTCAATTCCATGCATTTCATGGTCAATTCCCTTCACTTCACAGTCAATTCCGGCGATTCCCCTTCATTTCACAGTCAATTCCATGCATTTCATGGATACTTGGATTTAACATTTCAAAATAAGATAGTCAAATCTTTCAAGACCTAAAAGTCTAGACCCCATATCAATGTGCAAAAATGTCAATGATGGGATTGATGAAATTGTCTATGCTCATTTGCAATTATACCAATATTTACTGGTTACTTTATCTAGATTGATCTGAACATCTGGCAAGCCTGATAAAAGACAAGAAAATTCTGTGAACTTTAGATATAGGAGCGTGAATCTGGGGAGAGGAAACTAAAAAAGCAGTGCAAATCGTAAATTGGATAAGCTCTACACCTCAAAAGTAACAAAGTAAGGATCCCAAAATCAAGAGCAGAAAGTGGCTTTAAGTAGAACAATTTAGTAGTGAAGCTTAGAACCATGGGAAAATGGAAACAACTTCAAGAGGAGAGATCTTTTGGGAAATGATATCTAGTCTACTGTCAATAAGCTAAATACAGTAATGACCTCACTGTGCATGCAAGCAAACATTTGAGAAATGTTGTGCCACAACTAAATGGGAAGGAGGCAAGGATACACATCAAAAGATTCATAGCAAATAAGATGTTGGACTTTCCAGCCAAATGAAACCCATAATGGTAAAATGTGTTACAGCCATAGATCGCAGAAAACTTATGTAATTTAGACATGAAATGTGTCGATTTAGGGCACAGACACTATGATGTTGTCAAACAATGGGGAACCTTGTAACACCTGATAAACTTAATGCATCTATACACTGTAGATAATGTTGAAAAATATTTTATTGTTAATAATGGCGTGGAATGGCATAACAAGATTAGTGTAGCCAACTCCATTAGTTGGGATAAGGCTTTGATTATGATAATGATGATGATGAAATATTAGTTCACAAAGACTTACACGAACCCTGATATGCTGAATCAATCAAATGAAGCAGTATATATGTAAAAAAATGAGAACTGTGAAGCAACCAGATATGCTGAATATGTTTGTAAACATATGATAACATTGAAAAACATATCAGCATGTGGAGCCCACCAATAACCTTATACATTATGTGTGGGGCCCACCACACCAAATAGTTAAAAAAAAAACATTCCTCGAGCCGCACTACCACACCCTTGGTGGCAATGCCGCCCAAACGTCCAGCGTACAGTGGCACTGCCGCTTAGACTCCTTAAGAATTTGGGTGGCAATGCCGCCAATCCGACGGTAGTGCTGCCGGCCGCTGCACATCCGGGCAACATTGACACCAGGGTAAATTTTTTTAAATTTTGGGTGGGGCCCATCGTGGGTCCCACATAACCTTGTATTTAAGCTCCCCCACATGGTCAAACTCTCATTCCTAACCCTTTCTTCATCTCCCTTCTTAAAACCTTATCTTTTTTCTAAACCCTCTACCATCTTTTCATCTTTCAAACAACTCTCTCTTCATCTTCCACACACCTTTCCTTTATCTTTCAAACACCTCACTCTTCATCTTCTAAACACCTCTCTTCTTATTTACACAACCATCTTCTCATATTTCAAACACCTGTCTCTTCATCTTTCAAACCTTATTTACACAAGCATCTTTCCATCTTCAAACCCATCATCCTCGTGAGAATTATTGCATTCTTTTCCTTGATATTTTTCATCCTTGTGATTATCCCTCTAATGGGGAAGAAGAGAGTGGTTCAAGCAGGTCCATCGTCTCCACAGATTGCAAGAAGGGCGAGGCGGGCCACTGAGAATGAGACGAGTCCATCATCTCCACCTGTTCAAAGAAATGTCAGGAGGGTCAATGTTGATGTAACGAGTTCTTCACCACCACGGTGTGAGAGGAGGATGAAGAGGGCTCACGGTCATAATGCTAGGCCATTGGATGTGGGTCGATATCGCAATTGGGAAGTGGTCTTCGAAGTCACGATGGGGGATCAACTATTTTCCAAAAATGACGTGCTAGATTGACTCTTGCACGGTGGTTGGGGAGATGTTTTTTAAGGTAAGTCTTGAGCTAGTGAGAATGATGTAAGGTTTTTCTACTCTCGAATTGTTAATGCAAGTCTCAACCCACTGAGATTTGACATTTCACTTGGAGACCCGGTGTGGCCCATTCGTGTACAACACATTGCGAACATACTTGGCATGTCGCTGGGAACGATACATATCCCCGTAAACACAAAGAACTTGAACACATCGCAGCATGGGAGGGAGCTAAGCGTGAGTTTGTGCGACCACCTCGTTGAGTGGAGGAGAGATGGTAGTTTCAGAAACAAAGAAATGATTCCAATTTACAGAATGTTGCATTACATCTTCACACATATTTTATATCCGAGAGCGGGAAAAAGCACGAAGGTTTCTGTCTACCATGCAGAGATAATGTACCAGATAGGGCATGGGGAGAATGTGTACCTACCCTCCATTATCCTTTACCATATAGTGAAGGCCACGAGGATAAGAAGAGGTAATCTCTCCCTCCCATTTGGCCAACTAATTTGCAAGACAACCTGATCTAATGGGTTCAGGGCATCCAGTGACCGCTTACATCTAGAAAGAGTGATAACTGAAGACACCTTAAATCACATGCAATGTGGCCCTAGACAAAAAGCAAGGCGGTTGGAGAAAATTGGAGACGAGATAGCTGAAGAAGAAGAATAAGAGGAAGAAGGTGACGAAGAGGATCAAGCTGAAGAAGAAAAGGAGGGTGATAATGCAGGTGAGGTGCCCGATGCACATCCGGGTTTAGATGAGCGTTTATGGGAGATCGAGGGTAGCATATCCGAGCTTAAGAAGGACCAATACTACCTGAAGAGTAAGATGCAGAGTATGCATCAAATGATAAAGGCGATGTTGTGTAGTGTATAAAAGGATGGAGCGCCCCCTCCATCGCCGGACTCGGTATCACTGTAGGGGTTGTGATGGATATAGACTCCCTCACTTTGTATGTCTGTATGTATTACCTAACATCCTCATGATAGTCACTTTGTACTTCTGCATATATTAGGTAACATCCTTATGCATTTCACATGTTTCTTTACAACTTATGTACTGAATGTCTTGTCGAATGAGAATGGCCTTATAAAAAATCTTCATGGGTTACATAAAATGCATGAGTATTATGTTCTTTACAACTTATGTATTGAATGTCCTTATGATGAATTTATTTAACATAATGTGGGTGCATAATATGGAGTGAAAATTAACAAGACCCATCACCTGGATTTGCACCATTGCAGGTTGGTCATGTCTCAGGAGTTTCTCTAGCTGGAAAGCCTTATCCAAATAGTTGATGGGTTTTTATAGTTCAATGCGGACCATTGGCTACTTCCCTTCATTTCAAGACAATTTCCTTCACTCCTTTATTGAAAAGTAACTGAATTGACCGCAAAGTGAATAAAATTGACCGTGAAGTGAAGGGAATTGACCGTGAAGTGAGGGGGATTGACCGTGAAATGAATGGAATTGACTGTGAAGTAAAGGGAATTGACCATGAAATTTATGGAATTAACTGTGAAGTGAAGGGGATTGACCGTGAAATGAATGGAAATGACTGTGAAGTGAAGGGAATCAACAGTGAAATGCATGAAATTGACCGTGAAATGAAGAGAATTGACTGTGAAATGCATGGAAATGATCGTGAAATGAATGGAATTGACCGTGAAATGAATGTCTTATTGACTAAAAGTGGCTTTAGTGAAGAACTTGAACTTGGGACATGGATCAGGTTATGCCGACAAGGATATCGGATAAGAGTTCCAGATTTATTATAACTGATTTTAATGCAATCCTACTCACATCACCCAAATCTACTTTTCATAACTCAGATTCTAAGCATAATAGTAGCAGGTTCCTGAATTTTCTCTAGGACATGGATTGTCAGATAGTATCTGACCAATCATTAATATTTATTCAAAGTTTAAATCATAGTAGTAAGAAATTTGTAATTTCAAAGAAAACAACAAATGTATTCAATATATAACGTTCACAGTCGTATTACAAAAAATGCATTACAAATTATATTATTCCGAAGGCATTGAAAATTTATAACTCCGGCGATTATGCCCTGTTTGTTTGCAACATCCACACTTTACTATTTTTCGTTCTTCTCCACGAGAAAGGATCTGTGCCTTCTTCAGTCTTCCAGCTGCCCTCCTCTGTAGCGGGGGCTTCATACTCGCACAATACTCATTGAATCCAGATGAAAATTCTCATTAGCTCTTGTCCCGTACTAGGTACATGGAATCTTCATACGTGATTTGGTAATTCCTCGCCATGTACAATAAGGAGCAGTACTCATAATGAGGAAGGTTATAATTTATACATGCTGAAAGAACATGAAAACAAGGGGATCCTTTTACTTCAAACTCACGACATGTACATGAAAGCTCACTAAGCTTGACGGTATCATTGTACTCTCCCACAACATAGTATTTATCTCGAGAAATTGCATGGCAATGAACACCTCATATATTCTGTATGGGATCCTTTAATTGTTTCTCAGCCCACAGTGTCAATGGTTCAACCAATGATGATGTTGATTCTCTTCTCTTACAAAACATCTCTTGATTTTTCATTCTGACCATCTTTATCAGCATAGTCACGGGATATTCTCGTTTTTGTTTGAATAAAACATTAACACACTTAACTATGTTTGTAGTGACTAAATTGAATCTTTTTCCTGATAGTTGCGAAGATGCCTACTTTTCAATCTCTATTTTCATCAGCCATGCATGTATCGGGGGGTTGGCAAGTTCGATATCATGCATTAACTTTTCGAACTCAGCCCTCCTATAAGTCTTTACAGCTTGTCAGTAGTAGATTTCTAACGACTTGTCTTTGAACGTGTCCACCAAGTTTAAGTATAGATGGTAGGCTCAGTAACCATATATTACTGCTTGGAAGACCTGGGGAACTTCTTTCATTAGACTTTTATGCCAGTTTGATATGATCACAAGACCAGGTAGATCTCCTAACGAATAGCTGAGGTAGGTAAGAAACCAGTTCCAACTGCTGCTGTTCTCTGATTCTTTGATACCAAAAGCGACTGGAAAGATATGATTGTCGTTATCCAAAGTCGTATCAACGAACAGAATACCCTTGTACTTACCTTTTAGATGCGTCCTATCAATGGCCATGACCCTTCGCAGAGATCTTTGAAAATTTTCAATACACTATCCGAGTGCAACAAAACATCTCTCGAACCTCGTCGTTTGTGGATCCATAAGCAGGGCAGTCATTGTCGCCGGGTTCTCCATCATTAACTCATGTAAGTACATCAGGAGTTCTTTGTAAGAGTCTTCATAAGACCCCATTATGCGATCGATTGTAATTTTTTTAGCGCGCCATGTCTTCTTATAGTTAATAAGAATATTATACTTCTCTTGCATTGCCAATATAATGTCCTTCGGCCTTAATCCCATCCGTCACTCAATGGTTAGCTTACTGCTTGTTTGCCAATGATCACTCTTCATCCATGACATTTCACATGTATGTATGGACATGCAAGTCTTAATCTTAAATATCACCACATCATTTACCCTAGATGCGTGTACCCTCCAATCACACTTATCTTTCATACACGTTATGGTGAATTTCTTAGATGTGGAATACAGGACCTTGTATTGAAAGTTGTTGTGAACTACAAATTGGCTCAAAACATACTTACACCGGCTCTTGTCCTTAAACATTTGGCCAACGACTATATCAATCAGGTCATCAAGTGGATATGAATATAATGATAGATCTGCATTGGTGAAACCAGCATCCTCAAAAGGCACAATGGTAAGGCCGGTAGTGAAGTCCGATGTTCGAGCTTGTTCGGGCAATGGAATGTCGCTTCCATTTACGTTTCTGACATTGGATGTTGAGGGTAAATCTACTCTCATAAATGAAGGTGATGTCGTATATTCACTTCTGAGCTTCATGTCAGCCGACGCCCCCACTTGACTTGTCATGAAGTTTGATGTCTGAGCCGGCTCGGGTACTAAAGTGCTGCTTAGAGGAACCTGTGAAGGTGATGCTATATATTCATATTTCAAGACATGTTCCTCACCCAAACTTCCTACTGCTGGGGCGCCATGTTCGAAACCACTGTAAGCCACTGAGTCTTTCAGTATTGCCTCATTAACGTGCTGCATTGTCTTGATGAATAAAGGGATGTAGTGATCTGGATGCTTAAACTGTGTTGCAAAGAACATTCTCACATCTTCGTTGTCTTCGATTACAATCGGAGGGACTGATTCATTTGTGCAAAGATACAATGCTTTCAACCTAATATCATAATATTCATGTCTAATCTTCGCAATCCTATACATTTTTGATAGAAGCTCATCATATGTAATGTCAACCCCCACAACAATAGTTTTCGAGTTTCCACCCTTGTATATGTATCGATTGTTTTCACTTAGTAATTCCCCACCATATAAGCATAGGATGATTATCGAAGTCATTTTCTGAAAACAAACATAATAATATAACTCGTTTAGTATTCACATGTATAAGATGAATTTGACCAAGTAGTAGCAAATCCATCGTTGTACTAGCTCAAATATGACCGACTTGTCGATCAAATTTTTAAAGTTCTCAATTGCAGGACTGTATGCCACTTAGTTTGAGATGATTTTCACTCACTTTGCGGTCAATTTCGCTCACTTCTAAGGCAGGTTCACTCACTTCGTGATGAATTTCACTCACTTCTCAGTCCTGAAGTAATTGAAAATGACCGCAAAATGAGTTAACTTAATCGCAAACTGATTGAAAATGATTGTGACGTGAATAAAATTGACCACGAAGTGATTGAACTTGAGCGCAAACTAATTGAAATGACAACAAAGTGAGTGAAATTGACCGCAAAGTGAGTAAACTTGACTGTGATGTGAGTACATTGACCACAAATTGAGTGAAATGACTGATAAGTTGGTCATATTTGAGTGAAAATGACGGATAAATGTGTGAAATTTACCGAGAAGTGCATGAAATTGACTAAGAAATTCATTAAATTTACCGCAAAACATCGGTAAATTGACTGTTCACTTCTTGAAGTTGACGGTAAAGTGCGTGAAATTGACCAAGTACTGCATGAAGTTGACCGATCAATTCAGTAAGTTGACCGATCAATTTAATAATTTGACCGGGAACTAAGTGAAATTTACCACGAAACTTTGTTAAATTGACTGCGAACTTCTTGAATTTTATTGGATAACCACGCCAACTATGACTTAGCAGTGCATGAAATTGACCACAAACTTCCAGGTAATTTCTTAAGAATTTAAACGTCCTTACCTCCCACAGCCGCCGTATAAGTGAAATCTGTGTTCGAGAAGAAGAATAAGAGTGCGTTGATGTGAAACATGTTCTTAAGAGAAAAGCCTGCACGATTTCATGTTTATCAATGCATTCACGTCCTCTCAGTAGAATAGAACATGAAAGATGTAATGTGATAATAGGATGGAGATTTTATAGAGATTTAATGAAGAAAATGAGTGAAAAGAAGGAATAGGGATGACAAAGATGAGTTCGGACATGTATTTGAGTGTAAGGGAGAGAATGAAGTGAAATTGATAAAGCAGAGGCATTTTCAACTTGTGAAAAGTTGTCCGTACAGCAAGGGCTTATTCTTGGAATGTAAGAATAAGTGGGCTTAGTAAGGTGAATGGGCCATAAGTGGGTTGTACAGTAGGAAAAAACTCTTTTTCCTATCACACGACTCGCTTATGAGCCACGCACCTTACTAAGCCCTCTCATACTTAACTTCTAAGAATACTCCCCTGTTGTACGAATGACTTTTCACATGTCTAAAATGCCCTTGCTTTTTCAATTTCACTCCATTCACTCTCTTACACCCAAATACACGTCCGAACTCATCTCTATTGTAAGACCCGTATCCTAGTCCATATCGTTCCGTCGACTGTCGCGATCCTTCCCGTCGAATTCTGACAATCCGCAACCTGTAATCGACGTTTGCACATGACCGTAAGTCGTATCCTATACATTCGAGTCGGCTTAATCCGAGACTTGAACCATTACGACTGCACAGTCGCCGTGGTTCCAACGCCGCGACTCACGTACCAATCCGATACCCAGACGAGGTGATGTGGACCTACGTTCAGTTCAAGGAAAAACACCGCGCGTTGTAATTCCAAGAGAATCTCTACAACATGTCAAATCAATTCCATCAATCAATCCCATCAATCACCTCTCATGTCAAGTACAAAGCACCCATGCTTTCTTTCTCCGTAAGTCAAGCAACCACCAAATCAACTCTCATGTCAACTATACCATCACTCACCCATGACTCACATCCATCACTCACCTCTCACATCTCCTTACAACCCTCTCTCTCTCCCTCATTTCCCAAGCAACAAATCCCATGTAAGAGAGAACCCACGTTCAAACTCTTCCCATGGAGAGAAAAGTACATTTGTAAGGCCTACTTCCCATCACAAATCTCTCATCCTAGCCATCCATTCTTCATCTTCCACCATCAAAGTGAAGCGTACGGAGATAGGCTATCCAACGGACCGAGAAAATCGATAGGTGGGTGCTTCCATAGCTTATTTTTTTTATATTTTTAAGATGGGCTAAGTGAGGCCTACTGATCAATGGTATGGATCTCACTTTGGACCCTAAGATGTGGCCGATGGCCCATCTTGACCATCAATATCATTCCATGATGGGGTCATTCTCCATGGACCCCATCATGATGTTTACCTTCCTAGTTTGTATATGGGTCATGTAGACCGTCTAATTTCATGGAGAAGGGATCTCCACCATTGGATTTCAGTTTTATAGGCCCACATGTAATGGGACCCACTTGTTGTATGTTGTAGATCATGGAAGGGAGGGCCCATAGAACCGGGGTCCCTCCATCACGCGTGTCCCACTCCCACTCTTTTTCTCTCTCCTTCTCTTTTTATATTTTTGTGTGATGATGATGAAGTTGTGTGGTCCACTTGAATGGACCCCACCATGATGTGAGTATTTTATCCAAGCCCTCCATGAGTGGGGCCCATCTTATATGTATTGTTCTCACATCATCCATCATGTGCTGGCCCACCTAAATAGGGCCCACCTTAAATGTGTGTGATAACCCAAAAAAAATAAAAAATGAAAACGTCCAGCGTCTGGACGTCGTTGGAAAGAAAACACAAATATGAACTTAGTTAAGCAAGCATTGGAGAAGGGCCTCTTGCATAGGACACACCTTGATGTGTGTATTCAATCCAAACCATCCATCCTTTTCCCCAACTCATTTTAGGCGTTGAGCTAAAAAATGAGGTTGATTTGAATATCTGGTGGGCCATAGTTTTAAAAACAGTATCATTACCATTGAAACCTACCCCAGATTTTTCTTATACGCTGAAAAAGGCCCGATATTGGTCTTGATAGACTCGTTATGGGCTGTGGAATTCAATGGCTAGAGTGGATTGCGGGCCCCACGCATGATGAATCGTGAAAAACCACGATTTCAAAAAACAAAAAAAAAGCAGTAGAGGCTGTTGCCTCTGGACGCTGGACGCTGGGAGAGGACGCGCAATGTCCTATGCTGTGGCGGACGCCAGGGGGTCCCACAACTGACCGTGTGGACCCCACCTTGATGTTTATTTGCCATCTGACCTGTCCATGAGGTGGCCCACCCCCTGAGGTGGGCCCTTCCCAAAAATGAGGCACATCTAAAGTTCAGGTAGCCCACACCGTAGAAAAAGGGGTGATTGAACGGCTACCATTGGAGCCCTTCTTGGGCACCACAGAAGTTTTGGAATCAATATGAAATTTGTTCTTACTCTTCATCCAGGTCTGTGGACCTTATCAACGGGTTGGATGACATATAAACATTATGGTGGGTCCCATGTGGGACCCACAATGATATGTGTTTTATTACCGCCGTCCGTACGGACGGTGGAGGCCACAGCTATGTATGTATTTCCATGCCGTCCAGCCATTTCCTTTGGCTGCTGGACGACTGGTGGGACCCACCATGATGCACGTGCTGCATCCTGTTCCCCCAACCATTTTGATAGATCATTTTAGTGCATGAGCTAAAGAATGGGGCAGATTTAAAGATCAAATGGACCCCACCACCTAAAGTAGTAGCTAATGACGTCCACCGTTTAAAATTCCAAAGGGAGCCATAGTGGCTTCTTATAAACTGATATTCACCTCCACGCCATCCAGTAGGTTGGATGGAAATAAATGTTATGGTGGGCCTTGTAAATTTTAATGGTGGAAATCATTATCCCACTTATATTTAGGGTATGGCCCATTTGAAGTGTATGTAGGGCCGCCCATTGGCATGGCCCATTTGAAGTATATGTAGGGCCCATTGGTATGGCCCATTTGATGAATGTAAGGCCCATATTATGAGGTCGTTGTGATGTATTTCAAGGCCCGTGGGTTACGGACCATTGCAATGTACATAAGGCTCATTGGTGAGGCCCATTAATGTAGCCCATTTGATGAATGTAAGGCCCATGTGATACGGCTCATTTGATGTATCTAAGGCACATGGGTCGAGGCCCAAAGGGGTGCCCTTAGAGTTCATTGCAATGTGTGATTTTTCATGGTTTATGTAATGTTATTTATGGCGGGCCGTGCCTAGGGAACAATGATGGTTTGACGTCCACATTGTAAGTACAATGTTGGTTAAATGTCCGCATTGTAACTCTCCTTAGGGCCCATTGATTGGCTCATACTCATTAATATTCATCACTTTATAACATGCTTAGTATAATCCCATGACTCATGCCCATACGCATCATATGTATGCTTGACATGAGTAGTGACTGATCATAGCATACGCCATTGGGCAGACCATTTACGGGAC
This sequence comes from Magnolia kwangsiensis, assembly GCA_037074715.1. Lineage (NCBI taxonomy): Eukaryota > Viridiplantae > Streptophyta > Magnoliopsida > Magnoliales > Magnoliaceae > Magnolia > Magnolia kwangsiensis. The sequence goes on along the minus strand of CM073571.1, from coordinate 46,351,080 downwards.
TCGTTATGAGACCGAGTGCCCCACATGATCACGCAGTATGCGCTGGATTGTTACATGATTTGACGGTGTGATTCATGCATCTCACATATGTGTGACTTGATCACTGCACGCCCTAGCGACATTAGGGTCGTGGCTCCACAGGTACATCGTGGATGACCGTATCGGATACCAAAAATACTTGGTTCTAGCATTGTGGGCACTTAGGATGTCCTTGGGTGAAAGTCTCAGAACCTTTTTGGTACCAGGAGATGCTCCAACGTCTAGACTGAGTGTATACACAAGCGCCCGAGTGCCAAATACCAGTAGGCCGCGTCTCCCACTGTGTCGTGGTCGGTTGGAAGGGGGTGTGGCCTTATCCACCTGAGTGAGGAGGCTATATAAGCTAGGTTGAGTTTGACCAGCTCACAAATGAGTCCACTTTCGATGAGCCGGGTAGGTATTAGCAGACTACTGGTCAGGTGGATAGTGAGGTCTATTCCGCTTGCTTAACTGTGCAGCTAGGGAGGTGGCAGTCACTGCGAAGTGCATTAGACCTCGGTGATATCCAGAGAGGAACTGTACCGATGTGTGTACTTGATGAGTACCGACTTGCTTGGATTGCATTTCACATATGACATTCAACTATATAGGCCTTGTATTGCATCGGTGTGGCCGATGACATTCATGTCTAGCATCGCATGACCTTGGTATGACAGATAGCATTCATGCCTTGCATTACATAGTCTTGGTATGGTTGATTGCATTCATGGACTTACCGCATTCTTCTGCATCACTCTGATATTGTACACTTGGCGTTTATCTTGTGCACATACTTACAATACCCTCTAAGCTTTTGTAAGCTTATACACGACCGTTGCGTGTAGGTGTCGTTGGACAGTAGCAGCGTTGAGGTAGGAGCACGTATCAAACCATTTTGGAGCTTTTTGATCATCTTATATTTTTCCTTCCGCATTGTACTTAAAGTTTTTGATATAGTGGATATGTGGTGTTATTGCTTTGTGACTTGGTTATGCTTGTGGTTATGCTTCATTATAAAAAAAATTTATTCTGAAAATCCTCCTTGTAAGATCTCAGGATCGGAATCTGGCATATGATTGTCAGGAGCCGAGAATGGGGCACTACGGAGGCTATCGGCACCGGATTCGGTGATTGAGATTCATGTGAATCCGATTTTTGGATTTGGGGCGTGACATCTATCATCCCTATTCTTTCTTTTCACCCATTTTCTTCATTAAATCTCCATAGAATCTCCATCCTACTATCGCATTATATCTTCCATCTTTCATCCTACTCAAAGCTACCTTCATTCTTTTTCTGAGAGAACATGGATGCATTGATAAACATAAAATCTTGAAGGCTTTTCTCTGAAGATTGTGTTTCACATCAACGCATTCTTATTCTTCTTCTCGAACACGGATTTCACTACTACAACGGTGGTAAAAATATTTAAAATCTGAAGAATTTACCTAGAACTTCGGTCAATTTCATGCACTTCTAAGTCAATTTCAAGTGGTTATCCATGAACTTTAAGAAGTTCGCGTTCAATTTGATGAAGTTTCGCTGTAAATTTCACGGAGTTCCTAGTTAATTTACTGAATTTATCGGTCAATTTATGCACTACTCGGTCAATTTCATGCCCCTTCTTTTGAAATTTTAAATGTTGGTGGCCCCGAACCTATTGGAATAATTTTGGTGTGCCCCACACCTATTAAATTGTTTGTTGCACCCCACACCGATTAAAAGTTTTGGTGGGCCCCACACGTTAAAACAAAGCCTCTCTCTCTCTCTCTCTCTCCTCTCTCTCTCTCTTCCAGGATTAGATAAAGTTGCTAAGAGCTACTTACCATTATGAAAAAAAGGGTTGTTAATAGATTTCTTTAATGGTCCCTTAATTCACAACGAAGTGAAGGAAATTCGCTGCAAATGAATTGACTGCGAAGTGAATGGATTTGACCGTGAAGTGAATGAATTGATTGCGAAGTGAAGGGAATTCGCCACGAAGTGAATGAAATTAATCGTAAAGTAAATGGAATTGACCGTGAAGTGAGTAAATGGAATTTACCGTGAAGTGAAGGGAATTGACCGCGAAGTGAAGGGAATTCACCACGAAGTGAATGAAGTGGATGAAGTTGACTGCGAAATGAATGGAATTCACCGCGTAGTGAAATAAATTGACCCCAAAGTGAATGAAATTGACTGCAAAGTGAAGGGAATTCACCGCAAAGTGAATGAAATTCACCGTGAAGTGAATGAAGTGGATGGAATTGACCGCGAAATGAATAGAATTCATAGCGAAGTGAAGGAAATTCACCGCGAAGTGAAAGAAATTAACCGCGAAGTGAATGGAATTGACCATGAAGTGAATGGAATTAAGCACGAAGTGAAAGGAATTCACCATGAAGTGAATAAAATTGACCACGAAGTGAATAAAATTCACTGCAAAGTTAATAGAATTCACCACGAAGTGAATGAAGTGGATGGAATTGACCGCGAAATGAGTGAAATTCACTGCGAAGTGAAGGACATTGACCGTAAAGTAAAGGAAATTCACTGTGAAGTAGATGAAATTAACTAATGCACGAACAAATCATCATTCATAATGAAATCAAGACATCATTTTCTACAAATTTACAACAAAGTATACAAGACATCATTTAAAACAAATTACATCATTTCACCCTGAAAGACATCATATACAACAAATTACAATATTTCACAAAATTTTCCTATTCCTCTCATACCTAAGATGAATATATCATCTTTTATAGATATTTAGGCAATCATAGGCTATTGAGTTCCTAAAGATGAGAGTGAGTTTATGCAAGTCTGTCTCTGATAAAATTCGATCACTGCACAAAATGTCAATATATTTCATGACAAATATGCCGCAATCATATTCGTTCTTCTGCTTTAGTATAGAAGTATATTCTTTGACCGTCCATGCCTTCTCATCCAACGCAGACATATCTCTTGTGGCATGAAATTTTATAGGCAAGCCCTTCTTCATCATCTTGAAATGTTCCCTGTATCGATTGACTGCCCTTGAATATTAACTGTCTAGAATAATGATCTCTCAATCTTAAGGGTGAATGACCATGAGATACCGATGACTGTTGGCGTGATTGATTGGTACATATGTCTGTCTATGTTTGACAAGATAAGATATCATTAGATAAATTATAAAAATGGGTACACCCTGTTCATGGATGTGTACCCATTTCTATCATTTTTCTAATGATATCTTATCTTCTCAAACATGGACAAGCATACATATCAGTGAACCATGCCAATAGTCATTAGTACCTTATGGTCATCCACCCTCAAGACTGAGAGATCATTATTCTTAAAAATTTCCTCACTTTGCAGTAAACTTCTTTCACTTCGCGATCAATTTCCTTCACTTCGCAATGAATTTCCTTCACTTCGCGATGAATTCCATTCAATTCATCTACTTCACGGTGAATTTTGTTTACTTTGCGGTCAATTGCATTCACTTCGCGGTGAATTTTCTTCACTTCGCAGTTAATTACATTCACTTCGCAGTGAATTTTCTTCATTTGTGGTGAATTTCACTCATTTCACGGTGAATTATATTCAATTTATCTACTTTGCAGTCAATTTCCTTCACTTCATGGTTAATTTTCTTCACTTTACGGTTAATTTCCTTCACTTCATGGTCAATTACATTCACTTTGCAGTGAGTTTCCTTCACTTTGCAGTGAATTTCACTCATTTTACAGTGAATTTCATTCAATTCATCTACTTCGCAGTGAATTTTCATCAATTCACGGTAAATTTTCTTTACTTCGCAGTCAATTTCTTATACTTTACGATGAATTTCTATCACTTCGCGGTCTATTTCCTTCACTTTGCGGTGAATTAAATTCATTTCATTCAGTTCATGGTGAATTTCTTTCACTTTGCGGTCAATTACATTCACTTTATTCAGTTCGCAGTGAAGTTCCTTCACTTCGCAGTGAATTTCACTCATTTCGCGGTGAATTCCATTTAATTCATTTACTTCACGGTCAATTTCTTACACTTCACGGTCAATTTCCTTCACTTCGCGATGAATTTCTTATAGTTCGCGATGAATTTCTTTCACTTCGCGGTGAATTACATTCATTTCATTTAATTCGTGATGAATTTTCTTCACTTTGTAGTCAATTACATTCACTTCATGCACTTTGCGATGAATTTCCTTCACTTGTACATGTTTTATGAATACTTTTACATGGTTTTAGATGGTATGGCCGACCTAACTTTCCTATACTGTTGATTTTTAGGATATCCCATAACCTAAAAGGGACCCATCAAATTCATGGTGCTGATATTTGACACATATCATGGTGGGGCCCACATAGCTCAACCTCATGGGAAGTTCCCATGGGGTGGACCTCATAGTACTATTTCCCATGTATATAATCGCCTTCATTTTATTCTTTATAAATTTTATCTCATTTCATATCTTATTTTTATTCTCCTTTGTTTTTTTTTTTTTTTTTTTTTTTTTTTTCTGATAGTAATTTTTATGATATAGATAAGATAAATAAAATGATCTAGTTGGAGTGGAACCGTGTAACCTATGGCTACGGATTATAACCGAAGGTGCCACCTAAAGCAGGGGCATTTTTGTCTGGAAAAGTGGGTAGGGGCTTAGTTTGGTAAAGTATGTTTCGATTTACAGAAAAAGTTGGGTGACTTAAAAGTGAGAAGTACAGTTGGAAAAAGCTCTTCCACTCGCCTATATTCGCGGCAACGTGCCGTATGAGAATTTCGTAGAACGGTTGTCGTAGGTTGCTTGCAACCGTTGGCCCATCACGATGTGGGTGTGAAATCTACTCCGTCCATCATGTGAACTAGATAATTTTAAGACATGAAACCAAACATCAGGCCGATCCAAAATTCAAGTGGACCACACCATATGGGAAAGTGGGATGGGGACGCCCATCATTGAAGCCATCATGGCCCTTCTTTGATGTTTAAGTGCCATCCAAACCCTTCATAAGGTGGATCCTACCAGGGTAAAGGCAAAATCTGAAAATCATGGTTTCAATGGTAGGTGCCTCATCCCCCTTTTCACTGTGGTGTGGCGTGGCGCATTTGGAGTTATGGATCGCCTTATTTTTGGATGCGGATTGTGGAGTCATAACTCATAGGCTCACCCCGGTATAGCTTGGTATGGAATCTACGTGGGCCCCACAGTGATGTAAGTGTACTATCCACGCCGTCCATCCGTTTTTCCAGCTCATTTAAGGGCAAGAGCCCAAAATTGAACCATATCTATAGCTCAAGTGAGCTACACCAAAGAAAACAGTTGGGATAATGATGTCCACCGTTGAAACCTTCCTGGGTCCCACAGTGATTTTTTTTTTTTTTTTAATCCAACCTGTTCATAAGGTCAAACAGACCTGGATGAAGGTAAAACACAAATATTGTCTTGATCCAAAACTTTTGTGGCCCACAACAAGTTTTCAACGGTAGGCATTTAATTCTCACTGTTTCCTGTGGTGAGGTCCACTTGAGCTTTGGATATGCTTCAATGTTGGTATCATGCACTAAAATGAGCTGGAAAAACGGATGTACGGAGTGGATAAAACACATACACCACGGTGGACCCCACAGAGAATCCACACCATGCTACGGCATGAGCTCGCAAATGATGGATGGAGTGGATGTCACATACACGTCTCGGTGGGCCCCACAGAGCTTTTTGTCCACGGGGCTCGGACCGGACATCTGATCCTTGCATTGGTTGGGCCCCACAGAGCTTTTTGTCCACGGAGCTCGGACTGGACATCTGATCCTTGCATTAGATGGCCTTCAGAAATCACTTGGTTATCTCATCAAATGGGCCACGTGCAAAGACAACGGATCACATTCCTTATGCTCGGCGTGGGGTCCATATTGAGTGGACCAAAATAATTTCTATCCACGGTCAAATAGACGGTGGGGCCCATTTGATTCGTGGCTGAGATGTGTAAGCCCCTTACAAAATCGGCACGTGAAGCCGTGTTTTAGGTAACCTACGGACGCCATAAAACTTGGAAGATGGTGTGGAAGGAGATATGGCCCAGTACGAATTCCTAGGCTCAAGTGAGCCCATATGATCACGATGGACCATTCAAAACCATTTCTAATCCAACCGTACATTTTTCATGCACTTAATTCATAGAATGGCATGATCATCTAACCATGGTTATTTTGGCTCACATGAATCTACGGTGGATTGTTATCATTAATCCTTAAATAAATGAATAGAACTAGGGTGGATTCCTATGTGAAAATCATATCCGCCTGCTATCCGATGAACAGATCGGTGGCTTACACACTAGAGATTCAAGATCATTTATGGAGTAGTTTCAATCAATAATATCAACCATCTATCCATTGGGCCTAATCATGGAGTGATTATGGTTTGAAAGTATGCCTTCTATTCATCCTATCCATTGCTTAAGATATCGCTGCAAGAATTCTATAAGGTGGGCTTTATTGATCAATAGTATATATTGTCCTAAGGGTTGGATAATGTAATCGGGTGCACTAATGGACCCTACTAAAGTATGATGTTTCTCGAATTTGTGTAAAGGGTGAAATGTTATAGATATAATAGACAAATAATATCATAATGAGATTGAGATTATCAAATTCGTATAGAGCCATGTTTTTATTTCACATCTTAGCCCATTAAATTTAGATGGCTAAGATAAATCGATTAGAACATTTTCATTTAAGTGATTACAACTTAAATTATGCCGATTATATAATATATATATTTTTTACTTTGTAAAATATATGTAACTTCTTTTAATTAAGTTTTTCTCGAATGATGCTGGTATCACGAAAAAAAATGTTGTGATGGAACTATGTGAGTGTGCACGCCATCCTAATTATGGTGGAACTATGTAAGCATGCGCGACATCCTACCCATCCATCAGATGGGCCACCCTATAGTAAACAATTTGAGAGGGGATGCCTACCATTGATTTGCATGGGGCTCACCATGTTGTGCATTTGAAATTCAGGCGATCCAAAGGCCTTCATTTGGCCTGTGCTGTGGGCCACGTGATTCATGAATGGGGCTGATTTTTTTTTACCCATGAGAGTTACTTGAGATGATGAATCTAGTGGACAGATTTTGATGCCTTTCATCAAAGGTGTAGGCCCCACAATAGCTCAGTACCATCGGAGAGCATCCTTATATAATTATAATTAATTAAAATGAGATGAACTCAATGTCAGGCATTTACTAAATAAGCTCTTTAGTTAGAGCTAGAACTTAGACGGGATGGGACGGGTTGGGTTGGATTTGAGGGTCAACCTGAGCCTAACCTAACCTCAAGAACACCAAACTCACAACCTGACCCAACCCAAATTCCAACCTGAGGTGATCAGCCTAAATTCCTTACACCCAACCCTAACCTGACTCAACTCAATCAATCCTGAAATTGCTCAACCCGAAATAAAAATTGTTAACTTGACCTGAGGATCTGGAGAATCCGACCGAACCCAACCTGAACATGGGTTGAGTCCAAGTCAGCCGGACTCAATTGATCCAAACCTAAGTTGCAGCCCTAGCCTTAGACTTTCATATCAAAATGATTTTTGAGAACCAACAATCAAACAATTGTAAAATTCATGGGATGGTAAATCACCAAACCATGGGTCTCACTTATAGAACATGACATTGAAGCTATGTCCTATCCATTCTCAAAACAACTCAACCAATTGCATTGCAAATTATCATACCATTATTTTTTGAAAATACCAACAACCATTTGATTGCAAGTTTACAATCTCATTGACAACCATTCCTCGAAAGCGTGCATCATAACAACATGAAAATTTTTAACTCAAAGAAGAAGCCGGTGACACCGATAAAAATTATGAAAATGTTATGGGTGTCTTTCAAAACATTAGAATGATGAAAAAAAAACAAACACACAAACACCTGGAGAGAGTGGGAATACAATACATACAAATGCTACCAAAACAAAAGCCATTATCAAACAGGGAATTGATATTTATGCGAATCGTCATTGACATGCATACACCCACTTTCAATTGTACTAATTTCAATTCCAAAAAGAGAAAATTGGTGTAAGTAAATCAAGTAAGGTAGTTGCAACTTGCAGGTACCGTCTCGATCGCATTTTCTTCCATATGATTTTCTTTTTCTTTTTTACTCGAGAGAGGGGGAATGAAATTAGAGCCAAGGCGAATTGTGGAGTGGAGTGACGACGGCCTTAGTTTGCAGATACTGCTCAAGGGCTTGTAATCCCAAGTCTCTACCAAACCCACTCATTTTGTACCCTCCATAAGGGCAGTCCCTATCGAATGCAATGTAGCAGTTGATCCAAATCATACCAGCACGGATTGATCTTGACACTGTATTGGCCAAGTTTAGGTCCTTGGTCACGATCCCTGCGGCCAGCCCATACCTTGTATTATTGGCCTTCTCAATCGCCTCTTCTACAGTCCTGTACATAACAACAGTAAAAGAACAGTAAATATATGCACATATTCAACATATATGGAATCATCAGGTGCATAAGCTGTTTTTTTTTTGTTAGCTTGTTAGTACACTCACTGTCAGATCACACTTCACTGTTAGCCACCCCCACTAGGGAATCGATGCCAAGACCTTAGTGTTGAAACGAGGTACCTTTCACTCAGTCTACCACTTGAGCTATGGATCTGGGTGTCATCAGGTGTAAGCTATATATCAATGCAAGGATATAAGAAAATGTACCATCATCATCTCAAGGTGAGGAGAAAAAGAGTGTTACACCCATCAATGGCATACAATCTACATGGCCGATTGTTCGCGCGCGCGCGCACACAGAGAGAGAGAGAGAGAGGAGGGGGGGGGGATGCTCTCTTGAGAACCGGTTCTCAAGGGAACTTGCTGAGAACTTTTCACACATGATGTGGGCACAAAATCCGGACTGTCCACTAGATGAGTCACTTCATGAAACCCCCAGGCTCAACTTTTTGGCCTAATCGAAAAACCTTGTGGGTATAGCAAAGTGAGAGGCAAATCAAGGGCCTGGGGGTTTTCACTTTTCTATGGCCCACCAGACTTTTGGATAAGGCCAAAAAGTTAGACCAGGAGGTTTCATGAGGTGACTCGTCTAGTGTACTATCCGGATTTTGTTCCCACATCGCGTGTCAAAAAGTTCTCACCAAGTTCCCATGAGAAGCTATTCCTAGGAGAGCATCTCTATCTACATGTGTGTATCTATATGTATGCATCTATCTATATATGTGTGTGTACACACACACATGTATGTATGATGCACTCGTAGGAAAAACACAAATCTTACTTGAATTTCATGAGAGACATCACGGGTCCGAAAATTTCATCCTGTACTATCTTCATATCCTCCTGATAGAAAAACAGTTCACAAACTGATCTACATTAGCTTTTGAAGTCCCGTTTGTTCTACATTCATGAATATTGGTTCATGTACATTTATACAGTGATATATGGATACATACATGTGATGAACTATGTAAAATCCTGGTGCCAAAACATGAAAACCTAACTCAGTCTGCAAGTAGGCCGAGTCAACTCGAAAACTTGACGAGTCTTCACTCTGTTTTGTTGATTTGAGATTCAAGTCATGTTGACTAGTGAGTTTCCTAGCGACTCCTGTTCGATCTTGTCGAGTCAACTCAGCCAAATATCGAGTTGAGTCACTGAGTTTTAGAATTACATGTAAAGTCATGGGTTCCATGCAGTATCTGTTTGCAGACACGAATGCATGTCTGATCATGCATGAATAGATGGACACATGCATGCAATGAATAATTACCTTAACGTCTGTAAAAATCGTGGGCTCAATGAAGTAACCTTTCTCGCCGCAGGGTTTACCGCCAGTTAAGAGAGTAGCTCCTTCACTCTTGCCATATTCAATATACTTGAGGATTTTTTCGAACTGCTTCTTATCCACCTGCCTCATAAGCTAAGAAAATTACTGTCAGGACTGAAAATTAGACAAGGAAAACAATGTCTTGGGTATATACCCCCAATCAGGAATTAAAGAAATGGAAATTCCTTAAAAAGAAAGAGGATGGTGTGGTATAATTGCATACACCATAATTTTGGTGTATGCTCTATTTATAGTGGTGAGGTATGCCTAAATCCCACCTCCATGCTTGATTTATGAGCCAGCTTAGGAGGGCTCTGCACCTCATAGCAAAGAATAGGTGGTGGGCTTCATTCTCTAATGTAAATTGCACAATTGAACACATGCCAATGTGGCACATGTGTGAGATCTGGTGACACAGGGATGGACGTGATGAGGTCGATCACCGTCTTCCTCAAGGGGATAACTACTCTAAATCCACGGAGCTTCTTTGGACTCCTCACAGAGCTACCTCGAATCCACGAGGGAAAATAAGAAAATAGAAAAAAATTCTAGAAATTCAAAATTTGATTGATAGATGATTAAAAAATGAATTTACAACCCCTTAAATAGTGATACCAAACCTTGGAAGAAGTTACAGAATCAAATTCCAACTCAAACTCCCTAAAATTCTTGACTTACTATAAATAGTAAACGTACTATTTATAGACGGTCATGATTCCTACTAGACTTCAAAGTTTTTGGCCAAAAATAGTAAGTGTGAAGAGTTGTAATCAAACTAAAACTTACTATAAATAGTAAAAATGAAATTACAAAGGATTTTCAACAGTCAATCTGATGGAATCTCGCAAATTTGGTGTGGGCAACCCGCAATAGCAGGGTTGGGTGGATAAAGTAACTTCTCCTACCCAAAATCATATATGGTATGTTGAATCACTCATTCCGGTTTGTGAGATACGCCTGTTTTAAGGTTCTGACGGTCTGGATCACTTCCACCTCCGATCGGGCCTTCTATGGCCCATCTTGGACATGAAAGTGTCTGTGACCCGCTCTACATCATCTGGGTTGTTCATCAAGTGGGGCGACATATGTTGGGTGGCCTAGAAAGCAGGTTGGTGCAGTCATTAGGTGGCCACACATGTATGGAGGAAATGTACTGCTAGAGAGTATTGGCCAATGGCCCCACCTGATGATCAGATGAGCCTGACTTCTGTGAGCCACTGCACTTACCAAGTGGGATCTGATGAATACCCAGATCATGGTTGGGCAGAACATGATTTGGATGGTTAATGTTATTAAAATGGGCTTGGGCTGCTTATCTGATGAAATGTTTCAACGGCTTATCTGTATATTTATTTCGACAAGCTTCGAATTCACATATAAGATTGAAATTACCTGAGGCCCTTGTTGAACATGGGGATCGAACGGATCTCCGACGACCCAGCTCTTCGCCTTTTCTGCTGCCTTCTTCACAAATTCATCGTAAATCCCCTCTTGAACAAAAACACGAGACCCCGCCACACAAATTTCTCCCTGAAAATTCAATCAATTGCTGACGTTTTATTCACTTGGATCCAAGAAAGTTCAATAGTATAACTTGAAAAAAAAATAAAATACCAATCGTACCTTGTTAAAGAAAATGGCGAAGAGGGCAAGATCAACCGCCGTGTCCACATCGGCATCGTTGAAGATCAAGAGAGGTGATTTTCCGCCCAATTCTAGAGAAACAGGCTTCAAATTGCTTGATGCTGATGCCCGCATTACTAGCCGGCCCACTTCCGTCGATCCCGTGAAACTAACCTGAATTAATGAATACTGGTTAGTGGTCCATGCATTGCATATATATGTGGAATGGGTATTTGTAGACAATGGCTACTAGTCAATCCATGGTGGGCAGGAAACTCCATTGAAATTCAAATGGTACTGGGTGGGAATCGAACTTTGATAGAGATTCTGACCCGCCAGGAATGGACAGTTGGGATCCATTCTTACTGTCCAATCTACCACCGGTGGGAATCCCACACAGCTGCAAAATGGGATATTTTGTGCTTTTATGGAAAAACAGAAATCTGGGTATGCTTGAGCATGAAAGATGTTATAGAGAACAAAATGTTCCCATCTAAAAATGGTGCTACTGCTGCATACTGAGAAGTGAACCTGCTTTATCCCATCTGCTGTTTAATAAGCCTTAAAGAAAGTGGGGCACACTTAACATCACCGTTCAACCTCGATCGTTTAGTAATAAGGCCCACCCATCACAAACCTTCACATGGTTGCAACTTGCAATGGGTGCTGATTTATGACTGGACCTGAATGCTCCCATTGGAGGCAATGCAATCCGTCCATGTATTGTATGGTCTTCAACTAAATGAAGGTAGTCACGCTTATATTCCGATCATTGGGAAGCCATGGGGTGACGAAAATTAGATGGGCCATCTTTCAACAGAACACATTTCCAAAGAGTTAATTCCCATTTGTCCTTCCTTGATATCTAACATACGCTCATAGAGTGAATCTTAATTGGAGCCATGCATGTTGGGTCCTGTCATTGCTAGGCCACTATGCCAAAGTTGCATTGCTTGGACCATCCAAACCATTAGCCGGGCGGATTATGGGTTAAAACAAATGAGTCCTGTTTCATACCACCCATCCATTTGTACACCACAGGTCGGGACAGTCGTAACCAACCGACCAAAGCAACTCTGCACCATGGCCATCCACATCGGCGCACTTCGGCCATAACCGTACATTGAGGCAAGCTGATTAGTCTTAGATGGGCCCACACAAGTAACACAATGTGCCAGTTTAGCTAGTGATACAATTGTACAATTAAAAAAAAAAACACACACAGAGAGGGGGGGAGAGGACTTACTTTGTCTATGTCCATATGAGAGCTAATGGCAGCACCTGCAGTGTGACCAAATCCAGTAATGACATTGAGCACTCCATCCGGGATACCGGCCTAACGACAACCCAATACAAAACCCGTTACAAAATTACATTAAACAATCAAACTCAAAATTAATCTATAGTCAATAAGAGAATACTTTGTTATTTCTTTCACATGAGGGACAATATGATGCAAGCACTTGAATCCTCAACCACTGAAAACTGGTAAGGTATGTGGTCCACAACCCGGTGAGTGGTGATCCTCACAAATGCGACCATCGGACCAACCGATCAGACAGTTATTCGAATTGCTTTCTTCGAACATCCGGCCTAAAATTTTATGTGTGTGTCCAACTATCGGTTTTTGTCGTTATAAAACTTGCTGGGTCAACTCAAAATTTGGCCGAGGGAACTCGACTCAGCCAGATTTCGGTTCTTGGAAACTCGCCCACTAGCGTAAGGTCAAGTCTCGACAAGACTCGTCAAGTCAGCTCGATACTTGGCCGACTCAGTACGATTCGACTGAGTCACTTGCCGGTTAGGGTGTCGGTTTAATAAGAAAAGTGCTAAAGGGATGTGGTTTAATGATAGTTGTGTATCTATTTGCTTTAAAATATTAAATATTATCTTGAATATCAGTTAATTAATTTATTAATTATTGAGTCGAGTCAGTCAAACAAAGACTCGGTTGGGTCTTCAGATTACCCAACTCAGCTGGATATCGAGTCAAGTCGAGTTTTTGAGTTTCTAAACTATGGTTTTTGCATACTTTATATGATATTGTAGAAACCTGAGCATTGTCTATGATTACCATCAGAGCATGAGATATTACAGAAGGGGGTGTATGCCACTGGGGTTGCCAACGGGCTCAGCTGACTGGCCTATAATTCGGGTGGACCCACCATGGATTGGGACGCAATAGAGACGACTGTTTAACCATCGGGCATTCCAGCCCATGTCCACTGTCAAGATGGGCCAAGCCCAGTTATCCACTCAGAAAAACATCTATATTAAGGTTTTACAACTCAGTGACTCAGATATTTCATCCTTTCCTGAGCCGAGTCACGACTCGGCCTGGTTGGGAGTGACTTAGCTAAGTCGAGTGAGTTGGGCTGAATCGTCATCAATCCATGGTTTGTTTTTATGAACTGTTCGTCATCAAGGTCCCAAGCTTCGCAGGTTTAAATGTTTTATGGGCGGTATTATACAGGGAGATAGAACTTACCAGCTTAGCAAGATGCGCGTAGTAGAGAGCGGACAATGGTGTTTGTTCGGCGGGCTTCACGACGATGGTGCAACCAGCTGCCAAAGCTGGGCTAACCTTAAGGAAGAACATTGTGGTGGGGAAGTTCCATGGGATGATGACTCCAACGACTCCAATGGGCTCGCGCAATGTGTACCCATGTAGCGCCCGTGACATCTTCAACGTCTCGCCGTGGATCTTATCGGCCGCACCGGCATAGTAACGGAGGGTGTTCGCACCTTCTGGGATCTCTCCATGCTTAGAGAAAGTGAATAGTTTTCCACCATTCCTGCAATCTAGTGCAGCCAATTCCTCTGCATTTTGGTCTATCAAGTCTGCAAATTTCATCATGATCTTTCCCCTCTCCTGATCACCATTCATTTAAATGAAGTTGGTTAGCTAAGATGATCAAGTAAAGAGTCCTACCATGAATCAACGGTGATGTTGAGTGGGGCCCACCTCGTGGTATTGTGTTTGGGGAGCCCATTTATTTGATAGCTTGAAATGGGACAAGAAGCCCATCTCATGACATGCATAGATGGGCTTCGACCAAGCTGGTCTTTTTTATTTTGTGGCCCTGATAATCAGGGTCCAAGCACAGAAGCAGCAGCCCAATGGGCCAGTGACGATGTGGTTCCATCTTAGAAGGTATAATCATAAGCAGGTGGTGGGCCCCACTCCATCTTATCACTAGAAAAGTATTATCCATGTGTGCAGTGATGAGAGTTTCCTGAGCCGTTCATCATGTGGCTCCCAATGTTTCTAAAAATCAGACCAGCTGAGTCCTAGGTAGGCCACGTATGTATGCTCAAACGGGGCTGTTGGTCAACCTTATACCTCTGTAACCAATTTTGGCTACTGAATTAGTGGGGGCCCACTAGATGAACGGGCAGGATCTTGCCGCAAGTTGCGGGGACAGTAGGATTTGATGGCTATGCATTTCTTAGGATTCAATAATGGTACTTGGACTGACGGAATGATGGTTTGCACAGAGCAGAGCTACATGGAAAATCAGGGTAGATCACTGATGTGGCACACGTGCACGAGATCTGGGAACTGTGGGTTTAGTCTTGGTGGGTCAAAATTTTAGATCCAGACAATTTTACTAAATAGGCGGGTTTGAGTTGAGTCCGAATCAACCTCATTAAACCCATTTAATCTACTAGAGGGAGATCCATCTGAACCCATTTATAAATGGTTCTGGTCAAAACCAGACCTCCACGCAAACCCACTAATAACCGGGTCTAACGGGTTTAATCGGGTCTAATGGGTTTGGGTTACCTTAATTTTATATCAAAATTAATAAATGCCAAATAATAATAAAAATGCCAATGGATGGACGAGGTGGATTTCTCACAAAACATCACAGTTGGCCCCATTTAACATCCCAGTGCAGGAACATCATGCAAAAGCCTTTCACATGCAATCTACATACATCCTAATTCATTAATCTCACCATCTTTCGGCACGTAGATTCTGATTCAATAGTATCTCGTATTCTCAACTGAACATGGGATGGATTTCTTGTTTTCCTATGTTTACTTGTCAAGGCATGTAAACATTTTTACTAGGTTTAAAATCGCTCTAGATGGGTCTGGGTCTGGGTCTGGATAGGTCCATTGCAACATAAACCAAACCTGCCTATAATACCAAATGGGTTCGGGTTGGGTTGGGTTAGGCTTAATATAAAGGAAACCAAATCTAAACCTGTTTAGCAACTGGGTCTGTTCTTGAACCCAGAATCATACCATTTAACAAACAAGTCAGGTTTGGGTCGAGTCCAAATGGGCCGATTCTGGGTAGCCCATCGGGTCGGCTGATCCATTTACAAACCTAAGTCTGAGTTAAATTCGTATAGGGTTGGGCCTGAACTAGAAAATGATTCACCCATATGAGTAACTTGGCTGAGTTGCAACTCGATTTAAGACTAGATGAGTCAGTCTGAATCGCCGAGTCTCTTAACCATGCTCGGATTGAACCCTACCTGACCTAAACCGCCCATATTGGTTAACAATGAGCGGGCTAGATGATCCGATCCAACTCAGCCGAGAACTCGAAAAAAGATAATAGAAAATGAGCATGTACGCACACAAATTGTATTGAGTCGGGTGGTTTAGCTCTATTCCATTCTCAAACCTGGGTGGTGCCTGGTCGTGCCAACTCTCGTGGACGAGCCGGACCTGATTACAATGA
Organism: Magnolia kwangsiensis; assembly: GCA_037074715.1. NCBI lineage: Eukaryota > Viridiplantae > Streptophyta > Magnoliopsida > Magnoliales > Magnoliaceae > Magnolia > Magnolia kwangsiensis. The sequence continues at coordinate 46,334,883 of CM073571.1, read as the reverse complement.
ATGGACTGAAGATGGCTTTGAAAGAGATGGCCCCACCATGCTGTATATATGAAATCCACTTCGTCTATAAGGTGAGATCCTCAATGCTGGGCCTTGGGGACAAAAATTCAGCCAGATCCACAACTCAGGTGGGTCACACCAATCATAGGTTCGTGTGTGGGGTCACCATGTTGTGTATCTCTCATCGGATCCGTTCATCTGGTGTCACTCACCAGGATGAAGGACATATTAAAAAATTCAGCATGACCCAAAACTCTGGTGGGCCCCAATGCGTAAATTGGTGTGGCCCACCTGAGATTTCTAAAAGGCTAATATTTTATGACGTAATGGAATTGACTTCCTAAGAGCTTGAGTGTTTTCAGGGCTGCCTAAAACAGTTGTTGTAAACGATTTCCGTCCAATGTAAGTGCAGAAAGGCGATTTCACAAGAGAAACTATGGAAAAAAAAAAAAAAAAAAAACCGTAGAGTGGGTCTGACCCGTTAAGAGCAATGGAACAAAAACAATAAATTTGGAATCTAGAAGCTCCCTATTGGTAATGAGACGTGGGGTCCACATATATGCAACCAAATGAGCTGAGATCATGCAATGGGCCCAGGGATCTGATATTCTTGTTTTATCACCACCTGTTGGGGGGGTATTGCGCATTTCCTCACTATTAATTATGGAGGGGCGACTTGCCTGCAACAGGGCCCGCCTGGATGTATGCATTGTATATTCATGCCGTTTATCTGCTTTGACAGCTAATTTTAGAGTATGATTATGTAGACACTCCAAACCGACTGAGTGTTCGCCGGTTCAAACCAAAATCGGCTGACACTCCACGGACTGAGTTATGTGCTAGACCTGTACATGATTCAGTTTGCATGAGTCTTGCTTTCTACGGTTCGGTTTGCACGAGCTTGGCTTTTCAACTGTTTGATTTCGACGAGCCTAGTTTTCAGACGAAGCTATAGCTCGAGAGAACTGAAACGTACCACTCCCCAAATGCCTATAAAAAGAGAGTCTGGTGAGAAGAGTTTGAGCAGAGAATGGCGACAAAGAAAAAAAACAGAAAGTGAGAGTTAGAGAGAGAATGCTGAGGCTCTGCCTCTTCCCCTGACCTTTACCATTTGAAAGCCAAGAAGCTTGCCTTCCTTTTATTCTCTTGACTTTTTCTGGTCTCTCAAGCTCTCCTATTCTATTTCAACTTGAAATCTAATGTTGTATTCTAGATTTATTCTTTTTCAGTCTATATATTTCAACCCCATGGCTTTGAATACATGAGATGGTAGGCTTTGCTCTGACATCACGTAAAGTATGCTTTATAGTTGCCTATCTTGAAGATCTTCTGTATCATAATAAATGACTTAAACGAGTAACGAAATATTGTGTTCTTTTCCTTTTTCATACTTCTATCAAAAAATCATTTTCCTCCCGTTTTCATTTTGTTTTCAATTTATTTTTTAGACATCTAAATCTTTGTAATTTATTGTAAATTCTTTAAATCCCATTTGAAAGCGTATAACTTGATGAAGTAGAGATCGTGTTTTACATAGGTGATAAAAGGGTGCCTAACCTTTTACTTTTCCTTAACCGAGGCCTTTACTTAGAATCAATGGTGCAATCAAACCAAGAATCATTCAAATGGGGATTTCTTTAATTTTCCTGATCTTAAGGTGATTCCACAAATTATATCCAACCGTGGATTTTGGAGCATTTCTTTGATTAGTGGTGACTTCAAAACAATGCTCGGTAGATCTATTTTATCAATCTTATGAAAGGTAGTGTACAACTTAGAATTATACTGACTTATTGCAAAACAAATATACATCCCTCAAAGTTCATCATCTAGGGATATGAGCATGTTGCATGAGGAATTACTAATGATATAAGTATAATTATTAACTTTTATTCTCAACTTCTTCACGATATTTGAATACGAAAGTCTTAACTATGTGTTTTAATGAATCTGGATCGACCTCAGATTTGGGTCTTCATACACCACTGTTCATATCAATCAAGCACCTAAAATCATTAATCTCTCGTCTTAATCCCTCCACGAAGTTCGAGTATGGAGGTCTTCGCTATAGGTTTCATTAGATCAGAGCCTACATATGCTATTGTACATGCTAAAAATACATGTGATACTTTTTAATTATACATTTATGGCTATTTTTGGGTTCATTGCCTGCCTTTGATAATCCAAAACCTATTTACTTTTAAATTATTTAAAGTAATTTGCTTAAAGTTTCAAAAGAAGAGCGCTGTTAATGTGTGAAAATGACTATTTTACCTTCAAAGACACTCGTTTCACAAGAATAATCCCCCGGTTTGGAACAACCGCATGATGTAGATTATGGGGGCCATTGTCATCCTACTAGATGATTGGAACTGTTCATCTATTTCGTATGATCGTGTAAGGCCATTAGTTATAAAAACGAGGTAAATCTGAATTGCACATGGGCTTTAGGAAGGTTTCAATGATAGATAATATTAGAACCATAAAATATATTTTCTTAATGTGGTCCACTTGAGCATTAGATCTACCTCATTCCTAGGGTCATATCCTAAAAAGATATAGAAAAATGGATGGACAGTGTTAATTTTTCACAAACAACATGGTGGGCATAACTGAACTTACCACCCAAGATGTGGAAAGGATTAGCCAACACAGTGTGGCCTAATAGTGGGGGCCACCTTGATGCAAGTATTGTATATCCATGCCGCGCAACATTTTTATAAGGTCACAAAAAATTAGGTGAAAGGAAAAATAAATAAAAATTTAATCCAAAATTTTTGTGACTCATGAGAAGACTTTAATGCTCAAACACTACCATTTCTTATGTTTTGGTACATCTAAGATTTGGATGTGCTTAATTTTTGGGTTATGCGTTAATATAGGCCCTAAAATTATATGGTAAAATGGATGGACTGAGTGGATAAAATACATAAATCATGGTGGCCCCACATAGTTTACTTGGTACAATTAGCATAATAAGTTACTCACTAAGCAATCTCGGTTCCTTACTCTTGCTCCTGGTGGTAGACTCTCAAGAGTTTCAATAGCCTGGTATAGGGTTTGAGTGCCCATAGGTGGTGAAATCCCACTACGGTGTGAGTGTGTGGGGTGTGCGTGTGTACCCAAAAAAAATTAAAATATAAAATCTGGTTGATCTTAATGGCACAGTTTCGGCGTATCCCGACCATAGATCCTTAACTGTTCTAACTTTAATGCAGTTTCCTTACACATGATTTGGCAAAACATGCAAACGGATTGGATTTCTCACAAACACCATGGTGGGCCCCCCCTAGCTTGAGATTCAAGAACATTAACCGTGACTTCCTTTGCTGCATTATGGTGTCTTAAATGAAGGACGTTTTAGCCTTTTAACAAATAAAGTTTTAAAACAGTATGCTTAAAAAAGTAAGTGGATTAGTTTAAATAATTTAAAAGTCGATGTGTTTTCATAATTTCAAAAACTGATAGGCGGGTTTTAGTAAATGACTCTACATTTATTGATAAAATCATGTGTCGTAGCCACCTCAGTTTTTGCATTAGCCTTGTTTTTGGTGTGCCCATTCATCTTGTCGGGCCCATCTTCTAAATGAATTCAACCGCTAATACAAAACAAGGTAGGCCACACACGCAATCTGGAAGGATCTTGATGGTGGACAGTCTCATCTCAACCGTTATTTACAAAGCTTTGTAGTGTATATATCCAGCCTCATGTTTTAATAATCAAGATTATCTGTAAGTCTATCTAGTATCATTCGCATTTTAAATGGTATAGGACACTCAACATTCGTGATGATGGGCCCATGCTTGCCAGGGAGATGGGGAACACACCCAAATACGTGTGGTGGCCCACCACCTAATAGCAGACAAGATAGGATCTGGAGCGTTGTCATGCATGCAGAGAGATGGAAAGAACGACTTACAAAACCAGACATGCGAGGCCATTTCCCATGGTCGAAAGCTTCTCTAGCGGCTTTTATTGCCAATTCCACGTCTTCTTTATCTCCTGCTGCGATTCTCGCTACAACCTCTCCATTACGTGGATCGATTGTTTCAAAAGTCTTTCCTATTACAACATAAAATACAAAGTTATTTAAATATCAAGGACCGTTGGATAAGTGGGGTTTATCAGGATTGATCACAACCATACAATTAATGTCATGCAAATGGACGGTATGAGTCCATTTCGCATGGGTGATTATCCAAGTGGATATGATCATTACCCGATCAATGGAATATTAATGGCATTTGCAATCTACAGTGGATTCGTGGACCCCAATTCCTATCCAATGGCCCACCCTTTTCTTGGGCTATTGTTCCTAACTTTTTTCTTTTGAGATCTCTGATCAGTGAGATCGTTCCACGTGGCACATGGCTGGATGCTTTAGATGAATGGTTTAGATCATCAGGTAGTGGGCCAGAAGGGATCAGCCCTAGCATTTGTAGTGGGTTTACTGGAAACGGATTGGCTACTCACCCTGCCACTAGCCAATGGCTAGTGGTCGGTGCTCTGTGGGCCCCATCATGATGTATGTGTTTCATCCATGCCGTCCACCCATTCTTCCGGATCATTTTATGATATGAGCCCAAAAATGAGGTTGATCCAAATGTCAAGGGCACCGCACAATGTTGATTGAACGTCCACCATCAAAAACTTCTTGGGAGTGAAAAAAGTTTTGATCAAGCTGATATATTTTTGTTCCCTTCATCAAAGTCTGTATGATATAATCAACAGGTTAGATGTCAAATAACCATTACAGTAGGTCCTAGTGGGTTTTTAATGGTGGATATTCAATCACTACTGTTTTCCCATGGTGTGGTCCGCCTGAGATTTAGATCTACCTCGGGTTTTTTCCATCAACAACTAAAATTATCTTTCAAAGTGCATGGACGGCGTGGATAAAACACATACATCATGGTGGGGTCCACAGCACCGACCACTAGCCACCTGGCTGATGGCAGCGTCACTAGCCAAACCGCGTTCGGCTTTACGAAGCCAACACTCATTGTTCACGTAACCTTCACACGCGCACTTCCGTGCCAACCTGGCACGTTATCTGGACATCTGATCTGCGTATCCGATGGGCCCCACAGCGTAGATCATCTGAACAATTTAATTCCAACTGCTAAACTTCAGCTAGGCCAACATGTACGAAAACAAAGAACAAATTGTTTGGACCGTCCATTACTTCCTCTCGGGTTTCACATGCGGTCGAACGGACTTATATTTGGAGCGGATGATCTAAAAACTGGGGTCCCATCTCATAAATGGCTCTTGTTCCTTGTACACGTGCTATCTTTTATGCGTGTTTCTTTCGGCAAATTACAGGACAGCGACTTGGGATTTGCAAAAAATAAAATAGAATCTCAGTTAATGGAGCAGATCCTTTGGATCATATCATTTCTTCGCACGTGGAATTCATGAACTACAACTAAACCGTTGATTCAGGACGTGCATTGGGTACTGTACTGCCCCATAAGGACCTAGCTAGAGACGGACGTTCCTGTTAGGGGATTTGTGGGCCCTACGATGTATATGTTTCATTCACACCAATTATCGATTTTGACAAATCGATTTAAAGCCTGAACCTAAAAAGAAGCAGATCAAAGGCTTTAAGTAGACCGCATCATTCAAAACAAGGGGGTTTGTACTCTTATATGGTGAAAACCTTCCAGAGCAAGCCTAGAGCCTCTAGTAAATAGGTTGACTCGCTACTGAAATCATGTCACCAAGTTTTGTAGGCCCCATTATGATGTATGTGTTGTATCCATATGATCTATCCATATGGAGAGAACATTTTAGGTCATGCATCAAAGAATGAGTCAGATCCAAATCTTGAATGGATCTCAACGGAGAAAACAATGGGGAGATCGACACCCACCATTAGAAACTTCCGGGGGCTACATAATTTTTTGACCAAGCTGATATTTGTGTTTTCCCTTCTTTCATATCTGTGTTAAGTTATAAACCGGTTAAATCTCCGATAAACATCATGATGGACCTTGGAAGATTTCAAGGGTGAGTATCACTCTTCTCAATGTTTTATGTAGTGGGGTCCACTCGACCTTTGAATTGACACATTCTTTAGTTGATGCCCCTAAAATGATCTCTCCAAATGGATGGACAATGTGGATACAATACACACATCATGGTGGGTCCCATAAAACTTGGTGACATCGCTTCATTAGAGAGTCTCTCTCTACTCATCCTGTCAGTAGCTAGTCCACGTCCCGAGAAAGTTAAGCCTTGAATAAATTTTCAACAGTAATGATGCAGGAAGGACGAGAGGTCGAGCACCGTCTTTCTCAAGGGGATAACTATTTTGAATCCTTCTAAATCCACGGAACTTCTTTGAACTCCTCACAAAGACTTCTCGTACACATAAGGAAAAAAAAGCAAGAAAATAGAAATAAATTCTAATAAGATAAAAATTGATGGATGAATGAAAAAAAATGAGTTCACAACCCTTTAAATAGGGATCCCAAGCAATGAGAAAGAAATCAGAATCAAATTATGACTAAAACTCTTAGAATTTATGACTTACTATAAATAGTAAACTTAGTATTTATAGATGACCATGATGTTTCTAAGCACTTTTGGCGTTGGGCGCAACTCCTAAAGCCCAATGGATAAAGAGTTATAATAAAAATAAAATTTACTATTTATAATAAAAACAGAGTTAAAATAGGAAAATGATCGTCAATCTAGTAGTATTTTAGAAATCCGACTTGGGCAACCCGTCGTAGCGGGGTTGGGTGGATAAAGTAGCTCGTTCTATGCCAAAATTATATAATTTACGTCCGATAATTCATTCTAAATTGCGAGATATGCCTAATTTAAAATCTGACAGTCCATATTACTTCCGTCATCGACTGGGCTTTTTTTGATCCATTTCATCCATGTAACTGTCCGTGACCCTTTCTACATCAAGTAAGCTTTTATTTCAATCTCAATTAGGCTTTCAATGTCAACTACTTCCATGATGTTATAGTTGAGCCTTCAACCTGTATCTTTTATGAGTTAATGCCCTAAAATGATCCCTCAAAATTAATAAAACATATACATCATCGTGGGCCCCAACAGAGCACCTAATAGGACTGTATTCACGTCCGATTAATTTTTTAAACAATCCTAACCCTTAGATTGGTGGTATGAAAAGGGATACCCTGAAAGTAATAAGGGCCCGTTTGGCCAAGTGGATTAGAAGGGATTGAATGGTATCAGGGTGGATGGCATGGATTTCTAGGTAATAATGGTGTTGCCAGTGGATTGTCTTGAGATCCATGGGATTGCCGTATTCCTGGATTGCTATATCCAATCTGTTTGGCACGCCTGACCAATCTGGGGATTATACCTTCCCATCCCCTTCAATCCCACGAACCAAACATGTCCTAGGCAAATTTGAACGAATTAGGGTGGATTGATGAGATTTAAAGGTAATGATGGTGTTGTCAATGGATTGTCTTAAGATCCATGGGATTGGGATCAAATCACCCACTCTGTTTGGCACACCCGGCTAAACTCGGGATTTAACTTCCAATACCTTCCAATCCGACCGGCTATACGGGCCCTAAGTGCATGAGGGCATGTTTGGGCAGTGGGATTAGAAGGGATTAGGTGGGATGGGATTCATATGGTCCTGTGCCAATTCCACTCAATGTTTACAAGTTGTGTAAGTCTCACCATGATGTGTGGGTTATATCCACACCGTCCACCCATTTTTCAAGATTATTTTAGAGCATGACCAAAAAATCAAGTAAAACTAAAGCTCAAGTGGACCCTACCATAGAAAGCTACGGGATTCAATACTTACTGTTGAAAACTTCTTTGGGGCCACATAAGTTTTGGATCTACCTCATTTTTGGGCCCATGCCATTAAATAAGATTACAAAACAAATGAACGGTTTAAATATAACACATGTGTGTTATTCTCAATAATTTCAAATGATGGTGGGTATATCCATTCAATGTACCACCATAGTACCAACAAATCATGGCATTAATCTTATGAGTCCGGATTCTCTATTATCAGGTGAATAGAGAATTCCTGATACCCTAATCCTCATTGGTCCACATCACCACTCATTAAAAAAATAAAAAACAGCTTTGGACGCCAAACCATTAGGGCCTGTTTGGCCAGGCAGATCCCACGACATTAGGAGGGATGAGATCGACAGTATCCTTGGATAGGCATGACGAGCCAAACAGGTCCGGTGAACTTGTCCCAGGATATAAGCCATCCCATGGATCTTAAGACAATCCACTGACATCACCATCGTTACCTTAAAATTGATCCTATTCCTACGTTGAATGGATTGGAAGGTGAAGGTAAAATCCCGCGATATGGGGGCACGCCAAACAGACCCAATGAACTTGCCCCGAGATATAAGCAATTCCATGGATCTTAAGACAGTCCATTGACACCACCATGATTACTTTAAAATTGATCTCATCCCTGCAAACACCATGGGATCTGTCCGGCTAAACAAGCCCTCAGGGTAACAGGAATTCTCTATTGCCATGATAATAGAGGATCCTGACTCTAATCTTATCCCATGGCAACTGGGGACAATCCCTGCCATGGTAATAATTATGCTTTTGGAATCCCATCCCACCAGATCCCTTCTAATCCCACCGTCCAAACACGTCCTCTGATCTTAGGTACCAATTACCAAACACGTGCTAAACGTGCCTACCCAACAGATCCGTACATCTGTTTCAAGGATCAGTGCACTCCAGTTTCTTATTTGCCCTTTGTACCCTTACGCCAGCTCTAAAGTGGGGTCGGCGGCTTCTGTTGGCCGCTAGCAAAAAGCAGAAGAACGAGTACACGTGGTCTAGTTTGAGTTACAACGATGGAGGTAATATCTGAATTACACGTGGCATATAGAGAAAAGACACGAGTAATACTATACTCAGGTTACGTGTGACGCATGATACGCAGTCACTCAAAAATTATACACTTATGGCGTGTTTGGGCGGAGGGATTAATAGGGATTAGGAGGGATGGTATTCAAAAAACAGGATTATTATCCATGGCAGGGATTGTCCCCTGTTGCCATGAATTAGCATATATGAATTCAAATATAACTGTTAAACTCACCTTTTCCAAATCACAATCCAAAATTCGTATAATTCACTTGAAGTATCTGATTCAGAACTGAGAACACGACCGTTGGGTATTTCTCATTTTCAACCATCCGATAAGGGGCTGTTTGATTTTTAATTTCCCTGGTAAACTCCGCCTGGTTGAAATACAGGCAGTAATTACCTTTTGAAATTCGGCCCATGGTAACCATGTCATTACCTATTTATATATGTGGGCCTCATCATGAATATGTAACTTATCTACACCCTCCATCCTTTTTAACAGCAGATTTTAAGGCATGAGCCCAAAAATGAAGCAAATCCAAAACTCAAGTGGACCACACCTTAGGGAACAATGATCTTAAAGACAACAACGGTCATAAGTTATTTTCTCCCTAGGGTCCACATTGATGTTTATTTATCATTTAACCTGTTCATAAGGTCACTCAGTCATGAATAAAGGGGAAACAAAAATATCAGCTTTATCTAAAACTCCTAGGGTAAGGTCCTCAAGAAGCTTTCAATGATAGGAGTTCAATTCCCATTGTTTTCTATGATGTGATCCACTTGAGCTTTGGATCTACTCCATTTTTTTTAGATCATGCCCTAAATGAGATGTCTAAAGGGATGGACGGTGTGGATAAGACACACACATCATGGAGGGCCCCTTGGTTTAATGTTTTTTTGTTTTTTTTCCTCTGGTGACGTAAAGAGGGTTATAAACGGCGGTGGCTGTCAACATCACGTTCAAATTTTAACCGAAAATACAGAAGTAAATAATGATGGTCCATTTATCTAAAATTACTGCTGTAATTAAAAAATCAAACAGCTCATAAGGGCTTGTTTGGCCAGGCAGATCCCACGGTATTAGGAGGGATGGGATCGGCGATATCCTTGGATTGGCATGACGAGCCAAACACGTCCAATGAACTTGTCCCGGGATATAAGCCATCCCATAGATCGTAAGACAATCTACTAACATCACCATCATTATCTTAAAATTGTCCCCATCCCTTGGTTGAATGGATTGGAAGGTAAAATCCCGGGATACGGGGGCGTACCTAACAGACCCAGTGAACTTGTCCGAGATATAAGCAATCCCATGGATTTTAAGACAATTCACTCACACCACCATCATGACCTTAAAATTGATCCCATCCCTCCTAATACCATGAGATCTGCCCGGCCAAACAGGCCCTAAATGTCCAACAATCCCATAGTCAATAAAAAAATAAGATTAATTTACCCTCTTTCTTCGATCTATAATAGATAACATAATTTGGACGGTTTAATTTAATTACTTATTGGACACTTGGGTATTTTCTAATTAATTTCTAAGTGCCTGCGTATCATCCAGCATACTTTGCACGAGTATAAAAGAAATTTCTACAAAAACAACGAGTTTTTGTCTTCGGGCAGAGCTGCCGGAACTGGATCCTGTCGAGCGAGGACGCGATTGCCTCCAGAGGCCGGCCCCAGGAATATTCCTGCAACCCTATTTCTTCGAGTCTCTCTGTTATATCTACACCGTCCATATGTTTCGCCGGCTCACCTTTTAGGCATGAAACCGAATACGTGGCAGATCCAAATCTCAACTGCACCACACCACAGGAAATAGTGGGAAAATAACGCCCACCGTTGAAATCTTCTGGGGACCTATCGTTATGTTTATTTTCCATCCAAAACGTTCATAAGGTGACTCGAACTTGGATGAAGGGGAAACAAAAATATCAGCTTCATCCAAAACTTATCTGGCGGCTGAATAGTTTTCAACGGTGGCCGTTCATTCCCCATTGTTCCCCATGATGTAGTCCACTTGAGCTTTGGATCTGTCTCATGTTTTACCTCATGCCTTAAACTGAGCCGAAGAAACGGATTAACGGAGTTGATATAAAAGATACATTGCAGTGGGCCCCACTTACCTGAGGCTGCAGGCAATCCGTATCTCTTGGAGCCATCTCTGGACGGCATGCGTATCAATGTGCTGTATCAATCAGGAACGTCCATCTAATTACTTCTACGTGGACGGAAAATCAATCTAAATGGACATGACGTGGACATCTGTTCGGTCGCTTTCGAAGCGACAGAAGAAAACAAATATAGTATGGTTCACAGAGAAGGAAGCGACAAAATCAACGGACTTGATATTCTACTGCGTGTGATTCGAAAAATTGATGATTTAAACAAGATGGACGGTCCAGATTTATAAATCAACCTGGCACCTTTAATGGCGAGATATGGTCCTAAGAGATTCTAGTCCTACCGACTCTATCTTATCGTCCTCCATTATTAACACGTGCAAAGCAGTAGAGCCACATGCATGAGTCAGCCATCTTACGTATGTCATAAGTGTACCTTATCCAACCGTTGAAATAACTGCCCCACTTCAGATGGGGCAGAGCTCAAGATCGTAGCCTCTGATAACTGGGCGTATGTTTCTCGAATCAAGACCCTTAAAATTTGTTACTCTATCCGTTGGATGCCCAAAAATAGGAAGGGTAGGTTGGTCATTTTCAGTGTTTTTATTAGCATATTACCCATCTGAAGTGGGGGTCACGATGTGGACGGTTTAGATAGAGATGTGCTCTTATTTATTTATTTATTTATTATTTTAATGAGAGACATGGACCATAATTCGGAGTGACTCCATCACATGAACATGAAGCGGTTAATCGCCGCAACGCGTAATGATTGGTGCACGTGTTAGAGATCTGGGCCAATCAATAGGTGGGGGTAACCCTGACACATCCAGACCCATAAATCAGGAGCCAATCAAGTTATCATACGGGCCAACGGCCTATATTAAGTACGTACTTGTGGCCCATCTAGTGATTTTGGCCCAACTGGATCTTGGGAAAGACCATGTTTACGTAAATCTCTATACAGAAGTGGGCCGGATCTCACACGCGTGGCACTTGGGCACGTGCCCACGCGTTCGTTGCTATGGTTGGTCTTTCATACCCTCAAACTATCCTCACTCTCTTCTTGGTCGACTGTTGAAAATGAAAAAACAAAAGGATGGTTCAAAATGAAGAATAGGCAACGGTCCGAATTCAATGAAGAAATGGCCCTCAATAAACAACCAGGGGTTTGCTGATCAATCTGATTTGGGGAATATGCTTCACCTAAAGTGGGATCCACGATTTGCACGGTCTAGATTAAGGCATGCCCATGACACGTGTACAGTGGTTACGTGATCGGAAAAAAAAAATTAAAAAAAAATCGTTTACTAGACTTCAACTAGGTCTCGAGATCTGAGAAGTACCCAACGGCCAACATGGTATACGCCGAATAATACGTAGACAAGAGAATGGTCCGTGCTTTTAGAGCACTATATGAGTTACAATGCTCCTAGTTGCATTGGGACGTTTAGAGAGTCCAATATATTGATCTAGACCGTTAGTTAGGTCCAATGCATATTTATACAAATATCACATATACTGAGAATGTTAAACATCTAATATATATATCGTTTGATATGAACGGTCAAGATGTTTTTATAAGAAAAGAGTCCAATCTATAATCTAACCCATTTATTTGTTAGGACCCATCGTGGATTGTGTATGATTCTAAAGAACCACTTTCATCAGGCAATATTAGCCATCCCAACCATGACTTGAAACAAGGATGTTAGAAAAATACGACCATATCAAAGAAGATTTGGATCTTTCGATCAGCGTGAATCTACCCATTAGATTAATTTTTGACTTAATGAACGGTTCAGATAGCTCGATTAAACCAATCAAGTGGCCTAATTCAACTAGGAACACTATACCTTATGCTGTTCGACGGGCACTGGAGCATTTCTCGTTTTCAAAAAAAAAAAAAAAGAAGAAGAGAAAATGGATTATAAGCAGGAAGTTGCAGTGAGGTTTGCAGAATACACGTAAACGTAGGTATAATCCAAACCGTTTATACGACTGGCCTCATCGTGGGTGGGAATATGTAAAACGACATCTCATATTAAGGAGACCGTTCATATTCGAAGAAAATGAGACAAACGTTCATCGGATTAGAATTATTCGAATCTAAGATGTTTTAATACTGATCATTTTTTTTCTATACCCTATAAAAGGTGAGACCCATCATTTAGACTGTTTGGATCATTGAAAGATGAACCCATATCCAAAAGCTAAAGTCCGGACGTATACCACAACTATACGTCGAGATTTATCTAAGAAACTCTGGTTACTAAACTCAATCGAATCCACATATATCTATAAAAATTAGAAAAAAGCAATGAGGCACGATCATGATAGTCTGCGGACCACTAAAGTGAATCGTAGCCCGCAATCCGGGCTATGATGTGTATGGACGACGGAACAGTTAAATTGGTGGGTCACAACATGAATGGGCCATTGGCAAGGTCTGAGCTGCCATCAAGAACACTAAAAAAAAAGCCACTTGAAATGGGTTTTACAATGATGAATATGGCCACCATCCAGCGTACTACGATTTTCACTTCAGTAGTCCCGAGAACTACCAAAGGAATTCAAGACGAAGCCTGAAAAAAGGAAGAACCTGAGATAGAATCGACGAATTCGCCATTGATGAAGAGCTTGGTGAACTTGATTTCTGGGAGCTTGAAATGATCTGCAGCGTTTCCGTTGCACTGACCAGCCATTTCAGCCAAATTACCAAAATACCCTCTCCCTCCCTCTTTCTATTCGTGTTTTGTGTCTTTTGCCTCTCTCAAGTCACGGGGAACGGGCGTTTTATAGAGCGGGGAAGTTATTTGATACTCTGGCTGTGTGCGCTTGATACGCAGGCACTTAGAAATGGTATACGTAGTATACCGTAACTCAAATTAAACCGACTAAATCATGTAAACCAATATAGGTAAGTTACATTCTAAAAATCAGTTGGTTGAACAATCCTACTCTCTGATTCGTGGACACTTGTTTTTTAAATAAGATCAGTGCTATTTTTCATTTTTGACCGTCCATTAACGTCCAGCAATCTTATGTTTGTATAAAGAAATAATTTTATTTTATTTTTCTTCTGTTCATGATAAATCTAAACTGGTAAGTATAATTTCAACGGTATAATTTGAATTAATTGTATGCCACGTAAGCAATTTCTTACTGCCTGCGTATCGTCGTCACAATCAGCCAAGTACCAAAGTATTTCTCTATAACGTCCGCGCGCCAGTTATTTTGGTCGGAAACGGATTGGCTACTCCCCCTGACACCAGCCATTGGCTGATGGTCGGTGCTCCGTGGAGTCCACCATGATGTATGTGTATCATCCATGCCGTCCATCTATATATATATATATATATATATATATCAGTTTATGATATGATTAAAAAAAATTAATTATATCTCAATCTTAAGTGGACATTATAGGAAACAGTGTTGAATGAATTTTGATCATTAAAAATGTTTTAGGGGCCATAAAAGTTTTGGATCAAGCTGATATTTATTTTTCCCTTCGTCTGGGTCTCTATGACCAAATCAACATATTGGATGTCAAATAAAAAGTACAATGGGCCTTAGGAGGATTTTAATTGTGAATATCCATTCATTATTTTTGTCCTGTGGTGTGGGCGACCTAAGATTTATATCCCTTTTTATTTTTTGTATGAAGCCCTAAAATAATCCGTAAAAATGTATGAACGGAATGGATGAAACAAGTACATCATGGTGGGGCCCACATAGCACCGACCATCAACCACGGGGCTGGTGTTAGGGGGAGTAGCCAATCCGTTCCCATTTTGGCCTGCACCACGTGGCACCGCCGAAGGCTTTTCGGAGTGGTATAAGCTAAAAACCAACGAATTATACGGCACTTAACCCGATGCTTTCAACTGTACATCTGGGCCTTTTATATTACTAGTGGGTCCCATATTTCGGAAATCCAGGCCGTTGAATACTCGCATCTTACAATGGATGGACTATGTACCTAAAATTTACTCTGTAGAATAATCTCAACCTCTATATTTATTGATTGAAAATAGACGGTTGAATGAAAAGAGATCCCTATTCTTGCAGACTTAGAGCGCATGTCCATCTACGGTAGGGATTCAACGGACGAATTTAATCACCAAAAAGCATGTTCCCCTCTCAGAAATGGAAACCGTGCCGAAGGGAACGGCCCCGGCATCACCCAAGGCACTGCGGCCCTTACCGTGGGGCATACCTTGATGAAGGTATCCTGTATCCACACCGTCCATCCATTTTTCGAGATTATTTTAGGATATAACCTAAGAAAATTAGGCAGATCTAACTCTCAATTGGACCGTACCATAGGAAACAGTGGTGATTGTTCATTAATGGGCCACAAATTTTTAAATCAAGTTGTTCCTTTCATACGTGACCTCATCAAGAGGTTCGATGGAAATGAACATTAATGAAACATTACAGTGGAACCTAGTAAGTTTTTAATGGTAGGGTGTTCAATATTACACTGTATAGTTCACTTGGGTTTCGTATTTGATTCATTTTTTGGCTATTGCACTCGTAGACTCGATCTAACTAATTCAATTGATTCATTTTGACTTGAACTAAATATGTAAGTTGGTTTGTATTGATTAGGCTTTGCCTAATTCGAACTTAAATCGAGTCGAGTTCGAATTACCTAGTAACTCAACATAACTCGACCCAAAGCTTGATTCGGTTAGACTCGACTCGATCTGAAATCTGAATCTCTAATCCTATCTGCCACACCCTACCTCAATCCGATTCCAAAATCTGTCCCTCATCTTATCCTCCTCATCTTCTAAGCCCAACCTCTCACGCTCCCTCCCTCATCCTCCTCATCTTTCAAGCCCAACAACCACCCACTACCTTCACCCTCCTCTCTCTCTCCTCTTCACTCTCTTGATCTCTCCCTCCCTTCATCTCTTAATCCAATTCGGTGCCAACTCAACCCAACTTGGTACTTTTGACCGAATTTTCGATTCAAAACAATTCAGGGCAGATCGGACTCGAATCGAGTCAAGCATGCTGAACTTAGTATCGCGTTTGGGTTAGGCTTATTTCAAAACCGAATCAAGTCAAGTTAGCCCTAACTCAGTCCGATTGAATTCAATGCCCAACTCTTTGCCTTAAAATGATATGAATTAACATATTGGCCGTGTTTAAAAACCAAATAGATTCAAAACTCAGGTGGCTCATACCACATAAACAATGGGTTTTGTACGTATGGAAAGATAGAAGTTTTGTATCGGGGTGATATTTGTGCCTTTAGTTTATTTAAGTGGTAATAACCCAGGGAACGATTTAAATGGTACATAAACATCAAGGTCAGTTCCAGGAAGGTTTCAACATTGGAAGTTTCCATTCCTATTTATTTTGTGTGGTGTGGCCCACATGAGTTTTGGATCCGCCCTGTTTTTAGGCTACCACCCTATTGTAGTCTTTTAAAGCAGATGAACGGAGTAGATTTTTGACAAATATCTGTGTGGACACCATCGCCCCCGCGGAAGCGGATTGGGTGGTGCACCACACATCAGCTGTATCGCTGATGTGGATAGGTGCCATGGGAAGACGAGCGTTGACGCTCCTCTCCATGTTGTACGAACGGTTAAAAGGAGATCAAAGTTGCATGGGCTCCAAAATGATATATTTATTATATCCATACCGTTCATCATTCTTCAAGTTCATTTTAGAGCATGCACACAAAAATAAATCATATCAAAAGCTCAACCGGACCCCACCACAAATAGCAGCGGGGGTAATAAATTTCACCATTCGTAGGGCCCAACATAACGTTTATTTTCCATCTAAGAGGAAAAGCAAATATCACGTTGATCTGAAACTTCTGTGACCGCAAAATAACTTCAATGGTAGACGTTCAATCCCCCCACTGCCTTTTGCAGTGTGGTCCATTTGATATTTAGATCTATCTTATTTTTCTTCTCAAGCCTTACGACGAGCTCGCCAAATGGATTGACGGTTTGGATATTAAACATACCTCATGATGGGACTCACAGAACTTGATGACGTCAACATACAGCCTGGTTTGTATTACACCAGCCAATACACTTCCCGCTCCCGCAGAAGAAGACGGGGGTGCGTGTTACACATTTCGTCAGTCACGTGCGTCTCTAAACGGGAGCGTGCAAAGCGTCTCCTCCAGCCTCTAGTCCACTTTTTTGGTTGAATGGGCAGTCGGTTTTGATTCGTGCTTTGTGCTCAAAGTGGGTTGCCAGAGGACAGGTACGAAGTTTGCCTTTTATTTTATTTATTATTATTTTTAGTTGAAATTTAGACCCCAACAAGTCAATAACCCTGCGATGTACCCAAAGCTCCAACAGTGGCACCTCCCAAGGATATTTCTTGGTTGGCCTTTTAATTATTTTGGAAGAATTAAAGGATGAAAGTGCTTTTGTCTTTGGAACATCATGTCCAAACAGAACTTCTTTTTCTTCTTTCTTTGTTACTTTTTCGATGATTTTTCTTTATTTTTAAACATGTTTTCAGGGACCCACTTTGAATGTATTTTCCAGTGTGTATTTACCGCTATCAACTTCTCTGAGGTATGAGCACCAACAACAAATCCTATAGCCCTAAAAAAGTGTTATTTTTTTGCTTCTACCGATTACATTTCTTAAGATATAAGCCATTGATATATGAAAGATATTTTTAAATGTGTGTCTATATATATATGGAAAAGGTACTATGTGCTCAACCTCACGAGTCCGTCTCATGAGGTCGAGCTGTGTGGGTCCCACTGTGATGCGTTTCGAACATCCACCTCATCAGTCAGATGCACCATTCCATCGTGGGCCTAGGTCTTAAAAATCAAGTCAATCCGTGACTTGTGTGGGCCACACCACATACAGAAGTGGAGAGGGGCCATGCACTATTAAAACATTCATAATCATTTTTTGGGCCAACCGAGATGTGGTTTGCAAATCCATCCAATCCATTATGTGTGTCCCACTTGGATGAGGGTTCAGACCAAGTTTTAGACGCATGCAAATTTCATGTGGGCCCCACCAAGTGCTTTTAACGGTGTCTTCACATGATTTTAGATGGTATGGCCCACCCGAGTTCCATATACGACTGATTTTTGGGATATCCCATAATTTAAAGGGGACCCATCAAATGCACGGTGTTGATGGTCGACACGCATCACGGTGGGGCCCACACAGCTCAACCTCACGGGAGCTTATCATGAGGTTGAGCGCATAGTACCTTTTCCCATATATATATATATATATATATATATATATATATATATATATATATATATATATATATAAAATCATTTTTTCAGAAGTGGAAACTACTTTTGGTTGTGAATAAGAGGGATAATCGTGGTTGTTGTTATCAAATTAAGAAGTGATTGTTGGAAGGGATTTGAGGTAGACAAGGATGGTTGTGGTTGTGAAAGACAGTGAAGGAGATATAATTTGGCTTTTGTTATGTATTGTCTTGGTTGAAGTGGTTGTCATGTGTCAATGGTTTGGGTTGTTTGTGTTAAGGGTAGGTCCTCATGTGTTAATGATTTGGATATCGGTTGTTATGTGTTAAGAGTCTCAGTTGTCATGTGTTAAGGGTTTAAGTTATCATGTGTTAAGGGTTTCAGTCGTGGTTGTCATTATTGGTGCTTGGTTTTCGACTCTTGGATGCGAGCGTGTAACGTCCTGGATTTTCACTGTTTTGGATTTAAAAAAACTCTTGAAAATTTTTAACAAAATTAGCCTACATTGTCACTTAGTGACCCTTGATGTTCAAGATGAGCATACATGCAGGTGGTACCAGTAAAGAACCGCACAAATTCGATTAATCAACCGTAGGAAGCTAAGGAATCCGTCAAATCACTTAAACATTGAGTTTAGCCTTATAATTTGTTTATCTAGGGTCCAAATCTATCTAACGTATGATTAACTAATCAAGATAATCACAATTAAATAAAAATTTAGTAAAATATGAGATAACTAGTGGTCAGATCTTAATTAACAAGCTAAACTGAATCGGTTATCCTTTTAGCCTAAGAACTAATGGTTTATGGTGATTATGATTGAATCATCATTATTGCTAGTTGTGAATAGACCACACTATGAACTTAGCTAATCTAATCCCTAATAATTTCACACAACAAATCTCGTTACCCAATTCATTTCAGAAATGCTCTGATTATCTGAACGAGCTCTAGACCGCTCGTTAGTGGGCCACTAAACTCGATGTTATAGAAATATGTTTGCCTTAGCGGGCTTGACATTCATCACGGGACATCGAGTCAAGATCACGTCTCAAATCGTTCAACTTGAACTCGTAGGCCAAGTGCATGAGATGTGTGAATGCCTTAAGTGAAAATCTGAAATTTAAGTGAAGTTAGCCCATTGCTCTTTCGCGAAGTTATAACTTTCGGACTGTCGGTTCATGACCAAATTCGGGGTACCGATTAAAGATATTTCTTCACACATATCTATATAGTCAAGACCTCGATTGATCATCGGTGACCATCAATCTAAGTTAGAGCCTTCCCGGTTGATTTGTATGCTCGATCATCATATATTTATGTCTAAACAAAGATTGCATTATTGGACACATATTTCATGACTTATATTGACATGTACACCTCCTAATGGGTCTCATTGATTGGAAACAACCTCCTCTAGGGTTAGTATGATGAATAAAGGACCATTGAGGCCATTTGCACTACTCCTGCTACTATATAAGGCTCTTATTTGGGCACCCCTTCCTCCTATATGAATTTCAACAAGGGAAAAAGAGAAAGGGAGAAGGGAGAGAGGAGAAAGGAGAAAGGAGAAGAGAGGGAGAGAGAGAGAGAGAGAGAGAGAGAGAGAGAGAGAGAGAGAGAGAGAGCTTGAGGTGTGAGTGATGGTACGCTTCTACTCTCTCATCTACTCTCTAGCCGGCTCGCCGTAATAAGAGTCATCGTCGAAACTTTCTCGGCGACAATTGGAAGTAAGAAATAGATTCTATTATCTAATTTAGTATTTTGAGTTAAGTTTTCTAGTCTTTACAATTTCTTGTATAATTATTTAGGCTTTGGTGAATTTTTCCTATAACTCTAATCCTTGGAGCGCTTTGAGTCGAGTGAATCATTACAAATGTGTGGATCATTATGCCTATGTTTCCATTTATTGACCCTATGGACACTGAATATTAGTGCCCACGCTAATTTAAATATTTTTAATTTTAAAGGTGGGAGTTAGTAGGCTGATTTGTGAATGTTGGAGTCGCCACTAGCCAATTAATCTCAGAATTCCGCAGTCGGCTAGAACCCGCGAAATATGTAAGGTTAGAAAAATCTGAAGACTCTCTTACCTTAGATTGACTCCTGATCTACGATATGAGATTCCGAGTAAGGGACCTCAGTTACAAAGAGGGAAGGTGTTAGGCACCTTCTTTGCTTGTACAAATGTACGGTCTCTACTTGGTGTGGTACGAAAATCTCAAGGGATGAATGATGTGGTCGAGATAAGACTAGGCACACATGGATTTCTGATGCGGCAAGATCCGAGATTTCGGCAAGCCACAGAGCATACATCCAACAATGTGTCTATAAGGCGGATGTGATGATGCTTATGTAAAAAGGTAAAGAAAAGTGGATTAGAAAGTGGACTAGATCACTAAGAATTTCTGATACGACAGGATCCGATGTACGACAAGTCACAGAGCATACGTTCACCAGAGATCTAGAGAAGCAGGGGGTTTGAGAAGGGAATAACTGTCATGATGACTGCTTCTATATAAAATAAAAAGATCTTTGGCTTGAACTTGAGTAGTATAAGACATGGGTTGCACCATGATCAATCCGGGTTAGACTTGGGATCGAGAAGGTTAGGAGGAGGCTAAGAGATGGTTAGAAAAGTCTGATCTTGGAGGCCTAGGAGCTCTCTCTCACCTTCACTCTTACTCTCTTCTTCTCTCCCTCTCTCTCTCTCTCACACTTGGAAAGTGAAAGTTGTCTTAAATGTGAAGAGGAGAGGGCTATTTATATCCTTCTCCAATGACATTGCTGTAATTACTGGGTTTAAGAGGGGTAAAAGCTGACATGACAGCTTATGATTAGTTGAGGAGAGAGGGAATGCTACATGACATGCTCTCATTGGCTCTTGGGGTTAGTAAAATGGTAAATATTGAAGACTGGATAAGTAAATCCATATGAAAGTTAACTTTCGGGCACAGAGACAACTGTTGCTCGAAGGACACATGCGTCCGGCGAGCGAAGGTAATCGGATTACCAAGTCTTTGCAATATCCAAGTACATTATTAGGAACGAGCTAGAAATTGAAAGATTTGACGGTCGAAGCGAATATCCACGTCTGAATGAGCTAGTTCTAGGCCAAATTTGATAGTTCCAGCCCGTTCGAGGATAGAGACTTAGGAGTGAGCGAGGTTTTACCGAAATTAGTGGGATGGGAGAAAAATAAGATTTCAGCCCTTAATCGGGAGGAATCTCACGAAACTAATAGGCCCATTGCGTAGATCAGCCTCTCCTACCCTAAAATCATATATGACACTTCCTGGGGAGCTTTTTCGACACTTAGGAATGCTGAAATCGTTCGGGTCCCTGATCTGGGGAGTCACCCCGCCAATTTCGGGTGGCCGCCCCTTCGTTGGTCCAGTGGGCCGCGTTGCCCCCGCCTTGCTCGGCTGGTCGCCACGCCGAACCCGGGTGGTCACCCCGCCGACCGCGTGGCCGCCCCTCCAATCGGCGTGGCCACCTCGCCGGATCACTCAGGTTGCCCCCTTTGCAAAATTCAAAAATTTGGGTGGGTCCCTCTGCCTTGTACGCTCAAGGCACTACCACTCCATCTCTCTCTCTCTCTCTCTCTCTCTCTCTCTCATCTCACTCAAAACTCCCCAAGAGAGAAGGCTTCTCCCCCTCCCATTTCTCCAAAACCCAAATCCCTATACCCACCATCTTCTTCCTCCTTCAAACCTTTCTCAAACCTCATTTCTCTCAACTCATTCCTAAATCATTTTTTAACACCCCTCTCTCAAATCCATCTTCCTTAAACTCATCCAAATCCCTTCCCAATTCCCACATCCTCAACTCATCTTCAAATCCATCCCACTCAACATTCCTCATTACCTTGAATCCTTTTCTCCAACCTAACTCTTCAAATCCATCAAAATCATTCCATTCTCATTCATCCCCAAACCCATTCCCTAACTCCATTCATCATAAACCCATCTCAATCCCTTCTTAAATCCCATATCTTCAACTCATTTTCAATTCTCCTCACTCAACATCACCTCAAACCTATTCCCAAATTTCATTTTCCAACCCACATTCCCCAAGTGGAGTCTAAACACATTCTCAAGACGCTCCCAAAACCATCCTTAGGGACTCCCCTCCAACAATCACCTACATTTCTCATAACCAATCCATCCTAACCAAGGGATATGGCGTTCTTGGCAACCGTTGCCTCTTCCTTCTCCATTCCGATGATCCTTTCCCTCAAGGGGAGGAGGTACCCCCGTCCCCCTTCGACCCAGAAGAATAATAGCTTAACTTTACGAAAATTAATAGTTGTTTTAAGTTAATTAAGACTACTACCATATATTGAAGATAGTTAAAACTCCTGCTTGATTTTTCTACTTTTTTCCTTATGTTTAGAGTATCTAGTAATACATGTAAATCCATACTATAGGATATAACTGGCCATACTAATGACATTTTGAATTAAATATGAATGTATCGATTGTCTTGAAATTTTCTTATCGTCTTGTGAATGCTTTTATGAATAATTGCCTTACTACATCCATATTAGCGTTATTACCACTCTAAACCACCAGAATACCTTAAAACTTTCAATTCTTCCTTTCCTGTTAGAAATTATGAAATCAAAGTGTGATTTACCCATAATTCACTAATCATAGGATCAATATGGTAATGTCGAGAGGAACCTTAAGTTCCTGAAAACTTTTCTAGGATAGTCGTTTGATCATAAGCACTGTGGGAGACTCACCACCCACTAAAATATTATAAATGAGAAACTTGAACTTTTAAATAAATTTTGATATCTTCCAAATGTTAAGAATAATCGGACTATGGAATTACGCAACCAAACATTTGTGAAGTATTTGCGGCTTAACCCAATTCTCAATCCTGGGCGACTACCAATGGAATCACTGATTTGACCAATCAGAAGACCAGGATCCACCAGGATGAAGAAGGGATACAATGAGCCTTCTACCCTGGTCAGGTAGATGATCGACGTATCGGGTTCAAGCCCACTACGACCGTCTCTCCGTATTGGTCTAACATTAAAAATAAATATTTTTACTTTAGATAAAGGAAAATCGTTACCATAAATCCAAACCTTTAACAATAAATAGATAATTAAATAAATTATAGTATACTATCAGGGTGAAAAAGTTTTATGGGGGTAGATTAAAATGAGCCAAACTAGTAAAGATAGTATACACCCTACCATGCATATAAACTTGAAATCAATAAAAACTTAGGCAAATGGAATAATAATACATTTACTTAATACCCTTAGGCAATTTTAGGGACGAAATTATTTTTAAAGGAGATAGATTGTAACATTCTAGATTTTCACTGTTTTGAATTTCTAAAAATTCTTAAATTTTTTTATTAATTAATTTATAATATCACTTAATGACCATCAACACTCAATGTTAGTGTATACAGGAGTGAAACCAGTAAAAAATCAGTAACATCCCGTCCAACTAGCACGGTATCTTTGGGCATCCACGTAGGATTTACCGTAGGACCGTTCGTTTAGACTACTAATGGTGAGGTACCACAAGTTAATTAACCTAAGATTAGCCCATTAGAGTAGACCAGACGGGTCATGATAGGACCCGGTGCGGGCTACCAAGCCAGATGGCCGTCTACACTTAGCATCAGCCTGTATGGGCTATACCGCGACGCAGGAAGGTCGAAAAATTATAAAAATTTAGAAAATCATATATCTCACTGGGCTTATGGTCCACCGCGGACCACGGACTCATTGGACACTCAAAAGTTAATTATTCGAGCCATTCCAACAACACTGGTCAACCCATCCAAGGGCAAAGTTGAAATCTGACACTGGTAAATAAAACTGAAACTCCGGGCTTTTCAGCCGTCGAATTTCTTCAAAATTTATGGTGAAGGTCTAATGTGCTGTCCTACACCTGTCCACCAAATCTGGGACCCGATCGTGGCACAACGACCGTTGATCGCAAATTAAACCCGTACGACCAAATTTCATATCCGATCATTTTCAAATTTTACATGGCCCTTCATCAGGCCATGAACCACCTACCCTATAAGTTTCATGGCTAGGAGACCACTAGACTTCCCCAACAACCGGTATGGTCCCCACAGGGCCATATGGAGATCGAAATCGTATGATCAAACCCCACATTCGTTGATCCGTTTGTCCCTAAACTTTGCATGACCCCTTATCAGGCCATGAGAGACCTACACACCAAATTTGGTGGCCTAGGGGGTCTTAGGGCCGCCCCTATGCCAATAGTGGGTCCTATAAGGCTATTTTAAGCATTTGAAGGAACTTGGGGCCAAAGAGCCTAAGTCTAGGAAATAAACCCTAGCTCTCTCATAACTCCTTCATTTACCACAACCACCAAGGAGTGTGAGAGAGCAAGAGGGAGTTAAGGAGAAGAAGGTAAGAGTGGTGGTGAGCTAGGTGGACCCTAGCTCGAGGTGGGGCCCAAGGAGAGCAACCCCACAACTTCCTATCTCTCCTCCAAGAAGAACCCTCATTCAAGATCACTTTTTTCACACCGTTGATCGTCTAGGTAAGATCTTTCACCTCTTTTCTTGAAATCCATATATTGAGGAAGGATTGGCATGAATCTCTCACATGCAAGGGCGTGTTTTATGGATTCCGACCGATCGACCTCAAAGCCCTCTTTCCTATGACGTTTTTTGAATATCTAACGATCCATAGGTGCGAACTATTGCTCTTAGGTGGCCTAGCACCAATTATTTTATGAGTTTAATAATTTTGATTGCTTGGATGGCATCTTTGGAGAACCTAGAGAATCCCTAGGAATTGCATGATTGTTGAAATTGTATGGAATGGTATGCTTGACTCTCATGAAGTTGTTCTTATTTCTCACATGATGTTGTGTATGGATGATTATATGCTCATGCCTTGTTGATTGTTTCCATGCATTGTTGCTTCATAGTATGTATGATTTCATAACTCTTATGCATATGATTTCTTAAGATGGAGGAAATGCTTAACTTCCTCACACACACACACACACACTCACATGCATTTAAATCTTAATGAGGTTAGCCTTACTTGCTATGAAAATCTGAATTGTATGTCGATAAGTATGAGAACATGATGATGTTTATTTTAGTGATGCATTGGTAGTCGACATGCTATGAATCACTATTCGTGCCCTTGGGTTGACTAGGAACATGAGAAGAGCGAAGGTGGTTCTGTTGGTAAGACCGCCTCAAAACTAAACCCATGGATTTGGGTAGGTGTGTTCGGGTGGCTGTAGTTCGACTGCATGGGTCCCTTATGGTAGATGTCAGTCGTCTTATCTCGCATGACTCTTGCGGTTTAGCCTACTGTCTGACCAACCTTGTTTGTTAATCTTATTTGCTCACATATTTATGGAATCTGAATCACCCTATAATCATTGTAACCCACCAATAACTCACTTGAAACTGGTCCACAGCCTCGTGAGCCAATCATAGTGGAATGAGACACTGTGTCCGAGCTGTCGGCCTACGCTGGGGTGCCGCGCTTCCCCGTAGTGATCGTGAGCGATCCCTTTCTCTCTGCATTCCTCATGTGCTTGAAGTCAGGGATAAGGACCCCGACGGGATCATATACCCCGGTGTCTCGGCCTCACGCATTGGGGGGTCTTGGCCTCATAACTTGTTTAGGGTATTGATACATGGGGTGTATCAGATTTTCTAACCTACTAGATGAATGGACTTAATTAATAACTCGGCTAACACGATCGTATTGCATCGCACTAGTTAGGGTGGTGACTCAAAAATTGAGGTCACTCTGAGGGAGTGCTGACATACGCGATCGTTAGATGGAGTCGCTCGAGGGAGCGTTGTGGCGAGGGCATGCATCATATCATTTCGTATGTATATATTTTAATTAGAATTGCTATGTGTTGATGATTGACTGCGTTTTATTAATTTCATATTATAATTGATGCCTGTTATAACTTAAGATTAATAGCACCCACTGAGTTGATCACTCACTCCCACTCTGGGACGGTATTTTAAAACACCAACCAGACCTCTTTAGTAGTTGTAGGTGACGCCGAGTATGAGGAGCCTTGCGACGTAAGCTTGGATGAGGAGGACGAGTTGTCCTATTTCCAGTTGATGGGCGGTTAGCCGCAGAGTTCGTGAGTGGACCTGGACCACTGAGCGTTGGACTCAGCTAATCATTCTTTTTGGATACATTTTTATGATTTTGTTGGGCAACGCTTGGTGCGACCCTTGTATATTTTGGACCTGTATATATGTACTTGATCTCTTTCATTTCAGTAGACATGTGTGGTGGTGCTTCATATTTCAGAAAATTTCATGCTGCGTATTTAAACCTGATTAATCATACTTTAATAAGAAAAATGCTTATAAGTGATACCTGGGAACTCGGGAGTTGAGTGTATGCACGACCTCCGATTTTCAGAGTGTTACAATGAGATTATACTTGAAAAATGAAAATGAAATGAAATTTTTTATCTCATGTATGTTTGTGTGTGCTTGTGTCTGAACTTATACCTGGATGGTGGAATCAGAATATTGAACTTAGCCCACGTCGAATCTGGTATTCTGAGTTACTTACTAGGGATCCTGGTTCCCTGAGAGTAGCGCATACTAGAATCATGCCACTTGGATTTGGGTACAGTCTGACAGAATTCTAATTCGGGACCTATCTTTTCCCTGTGTTTCTTCTCTTTACTCGTTGTCTTGGCTTCCTTTGTACCTGTACCTTTTGTTTTCTATTCATTTTTGCCCGTAGCGCTTTTTCAGGTTTTCACTATGACCGGCTTTCTCGTCATTTTTACCTATGGCGCCCTTTAAGATTTTCATCATGTCCCGAGTTTTTGTTCTTACCTGTCCCTTGTCAGTTGTGCTCTTTTTACCCTTGGTGCCTTTTTAAGTTTTCACCAAGTTCGATACATGCCCGTTGTTTTTACTCGAGGCGTCCTTTGGAGTTTTCACCTGGCCCGTTTTGTTTAGGCATGCTACTTTTCTTTTGATTTTTTTTTCTTGTATAGAGGTGGGATGCTAGACTCCGTTCATTGCCAGCCGACTGGCGAGTTGCCTGACTTTGTCTTCAATCACGACCGCAAAGCTATTGACATTGGTTTAAACTATCCTAAGGGGAAACGGGCTGGTGACTTGTGTTCTCACCATTGGGTTTGACTTCTTCTCTTTTTTTTTTCTTTAATTTTTTTTTTGGACTTCGCGCTTTATTCGTCCTTTTTTTTTGTCTTTTTTTTAACCCTTTATTTTTTTAGAATATTTATTGGAGGGAAGGATGATGATGGAATGTACCTCAGGATGGTCGCCTCTTATCATTTGACTTTAACTTTACGATTGTTGTTGTTGACATAGTCAGGTAGGATTACCCAAGATAGATATTCATGTTGTCGGCATTGATGGGCTCTGGAAGATCTTTACCCCAAATGATGGTGAGATAAAGGAAACCCCCCAGAAGAATCTTCTCAAATGATCAGTGAATCATCCCAGGATGACTTGGACTTGCCCCTTAGATATAGTAGGCACAAAGATAAAATGTGCATTATTACCATGTTGCTAACCTTTCTTTCAAACTTGTTTATTGTTGGTCCTAGCGATCGTTGTGTGCTTTATGTCTGCGAGATGTAGTTGGTTGCATTGAGTTTATCACCAATAATTTTCCTTGACTTCTTTCTTCATTTGTACCAATGATGTAGGTTGTTGTCGCCGCCCGCTTTTGTCTGACATGAGAATGCGTTCATGACCATTGGTTGCCTTTGGGTTAATTCTTTTATTGATATCCACACCTCATAATGAAGAGGGGTTAGGGTGTTGCCAGGTTATAAAGACTCGAAGCATGCACATGGATCCGTTATGCAAGCTTCAAATACTTGAAGCACTTCCTGACATGCTATAATAACTTATCTCCATCGTTCATCACAAGTTCTTCTTGGACTTGCATGTTCCTTTACAGGAAAGTTGTGGACTCCATTGTAGACTTCAGACATGATCTTGACAGCTTTGTTGGGCTTGACTTTGGGCTTTATAACAGATGGTGTATGACTAGCTCTTCATTTGATCTGGGTAAGGATTCATAAGAGAACTCAAAGTTAGATACCCCCGGGTCTTGAGAAATCTGTCATTGTTTGCTTGTATTCAGGAGGCAAGGATCTCTTGATGCGTACTATTCTAGGGAGCTTAAGTGAACCCCAATTCACAATTTCAAAATCATCCGTGATGACATTGGCCTTTGTTTTGAGCTTTTTGAGGAAATCCTTTAGCTTTAGAGTTGGATCATCATGTTTCCCATCTTGGGCTTCATTCAAACCCATGAGTTTGAAGTCTAACTCCTGATCGAAATCATATGAGTTAATTTTAAACTCAAGTGTTTTGACAGACACACCTGACACATTATTGCTTATGATTTTTTAAAAGATTTTCTATTGTTTTTGTGTTTTGAGAAAATTTTGATTTTTTTTGGCAAATATAAGATTTTTTGGCATTGTTGAAATATCTAGTGTTTTGGCTTTTGAGAATTTTTTTTTTGACAAGTATCTAAATTTTTTTAGGATTTCAAAAATATCTAATGTTTTTGGCTTTTTGTAATTTTCTAATTTTTTGAGAAAGACGGTGATGCGAACCAGAGATTGCCTAATTCGTCTCGAGATGTCAAATACTATTTTCTTTTATTGTGCCGTCTTGGGGATCGTGAACTAACTATTGCCCTGCACTCTCTCTCCTTAGGAGGCAGGGCTAAAAGGATCAGTAGGTGGGCCCTTATTATTGTGCCAAAATGTCGTGATGAGTTTGGGATTGGACTCTGATTTGGTGTTAGATGTCACTTTCCTAAGCTCATCCCCGATGCCATTGTGAGTCTTTGGATTCTTCCTGCTCAGGTGGGATCCAGACTGTGGTCCAGTCAATAGAGGTAATTCTTGCCCCTTGCCTGAGTCATTTTCAAACAGCTTAGTTAGGCTCATTCCGCTCATTTGATCCCCCTTGGTGGATCTCGACCTGCCAATCGGATAGATGATCCATTCTCTGATGGATTTGATTGATGTGTGGATGAAGGGATCGTCCTCCTCTTGTCAACTTTGCCCTCTTCGATCCATTTGTGCTTTGGTACCTCACCCATAGGAGGTTGATATCTCAGTCCTATCATACCTACATTTTCTTGATATTTGATCTGATAATAAAAATGTTGGTGCTCGACTGAAGGAAAGACATATTTTGATCTGATGGGACATGCAAGAGGCATGCAATTCACAGTCTCGAACTCTAGATTATGGTATGGGATATCCTCATCAGAGCATTGTATATCTATGATCAGGATATCTAGCTCTTGATTGTTGGCTGCTTTTATCAGAAAGGTTTGTTCGAGATCATCCAGAATGGCGAGTGCCTTGTCTCTTAACATGTACTTGTCCTTTTGGTGAAGAGTTGAAGAGAGAGTCTTAACTCTATGGATCCATGACCGATCAGGGAGGAGATGAAATAAAGCTGTGATGTCAAAGACCTGAAAAGTGATGGTTGATGTTTTAGGGCTAATCAAGATCTCAACGTTAATCACTTCCTCGACCTTTCTCCTAGATGATGGAACCACTCGCCCTAGACTCTTCTCATAAAGGATTGATGTAACACCCTGAAAATCGGGGGTCGTGTATAAACTCAACTCCCGAGTTCCAGACCGTCACTTATGCAACAAATATGGTTATGATTCAATGTTGTCTGATTTAAAGCATTCACATGAGTAAAAGTATACCAAAACTGCAATTCATACTTCAGATCCAGTGATAAAAGCAAGCGGAAGACTAAGCAATATATATATCACTGTATGGAAAAACAAAGTAATCTCGACTGTCTCCAAAGTATGACTACATCTCTGAGTCTCATATACATGTAAATAGACAAAAGAATAATGTTCAAAAAGAAAAGTCCCACTGATGTCCCCTCTATCCAGGTCGCCTACGGGAAGCCGTCATGATACTGCATAAACGAGAACTCATCCTGGTCCTCGTCATCATCTAGCTCCACCTCCTGGATCTCGTCGTCACCTGCAACTACAACAGGGTCTGGTGGGTGTTGCAAACACCATCCCGTAACGTGGGAATGAGTGATCAACTCAGTGGAATCATAGAGCAAAGATTAGCATGTTTACAATTCAATCACGCGATAATAGTAAAGCAGTAAATCAGACAATCCTAATACTGTTGTTTAATGCAAGATGATATGACATGATGTATGCCCTCACCGACGATCACCCTCATACGGCAACATCTTACGACCGCGGCATGCCACACTCCCTAGAGTGCTCCACATCTTCCAGGCACATGCAATGCTATGGTGATATGATTACCAAGTTGTTATTAGTCCATTCAAACAGCAGGATTGGGAAACTAAGGTACCTCCCTTGTATCAATCCCAACACGGATCCTATCTAGGGTCGTCACTCCTAGTAATCTCATACGATGTACATTTCGTAGGTCACTGCAAGGGCTGCCAGGGCTGTTGCTCGCACTCGTTGCACCGCTCCCCCATCACCTTATCAATACAGGCTTACTGTACTCTACTGCACGGAAGGGTCGTCGCCTCCCGTGAACTCAGAATACGCTCGCGGTCACTACAAAGGGCTCGTCGCCTGATCAGTGTAGGCCGACAGCTAGAATATAGTGTCCCATACCACCATAATCTGCTCACGAGTCAAGGTGCTCATTGGTCACTACGGGGAGGTTTGTGGCCCCAGCGTAGGCCGACAGCTCGACCACGGTGTCCCATACCACCATGCCCGGCTCATGAGTCTTCGTGGATCAAGGTACCACGGTTAATAGGGTTTACAATGGTAAGTTCAGTACCCTAGGTTCAAGCAGTTATGATACATACAAGGTGAACAAACATCGGCCAGTCGGGTTACTTGACGGGCTCGACTAGCGCGATCGCATCTCGAATTGAACGACATGAAGTGCGTAAAACACTTCGCGTGGCCTAACCACTGCCGCCAACTCTCAACACGAATCACATTCATCGACGCGTCGTTCGTGGCTATGACCAGTCAGCCACGAATTCGCTCGGTTACCGACTGCCTGGACTAAGTCAAGTCCCACACATCTATGGAATTACATTAACACTATACATCAGGGTATTGGAATTGAAACACATCATGTGAGCATGTTAGCACATGTTATAACATTCAACTAAGGCAAATCTTCAAGGCATACTTCCCATGTATATTCAACTTAAGCAAATCTTCAAGGCGTACTTTCTATGCATGTAGTGTAATCATGCATAAGGTAAGCATGTAGGAAAACATTTAGGTCAGCATATTAATCATGAAATCAATCTCAAACTACTACATATCATCATTCAATACAATACATACTATTACAAGCATTTATACAAACACATACCCTACACACTTAAGTCCACATATAGTATGTCGACCCAAAGTGCGCAACTTGGCGAATCTCTTCGCCAAACTGATTATGCAAGCATTCCTAACTCTCTAATGCGGCGACAAATCATGTCAATCATGTCAGCAAAATATGCATGGAGACCGTACTTCCTACAAATGACTAAAATGCCCTAAATCTCATATTCTTCGTTAATTTGCGAAACAGGAAACGGAGAGCATGTTGTACATGTCAAACGGCGATGC
Organism: Magnolia kwangsiensis; assembly: GCA_037074715.1. NCBI lineage: Eukaryota > Viridiplantae > Streptophyta > Magnoliopsida > Magnoliales > Magnoliaceae > Magnolia > Magnolia kwangsiensis. The sequence goes on along the minus strand of CM073571.1, from coordinate 46,303,006 downwards.
CGTCGATAATCTACTATTAAACGACATTGAAAGCGTTGTAAACCGTCAATCAAAGCGTCTAAAATCCTCACCTAATCTCTTACGGTCGCGGGAATTTGAACGGAGCGTGTACGCTTCGTCTACGACAGTGGGAGATCCTGATTTATGGAAGACGTTAGCTAACACGTTCAGAATCTATATAAACCCTAAATCAGCAAGTTGTTGGGGTTTTTCTATACCTGAAAAAGTGTAGAAATCACCAGCCAGGTGATTGGAAAGAAGCGTTGATGCAGCAACCGTTGGTGGCTCGGAAGCGGGAAAATCTCCTCTTCCTTTTCTCTCAAACTCTCTCTCTCTTTTCTAGGGTTTAGGGAAATTCGTATGCAAGGAAGGAATGAGGGTTTCAACCCCTTTTATAAGCTTGGAAACGCCCGAAATAGGCTCCGGGACGAAGTTTACTTATTGCCTATCCATTTCGGGGCTGTTTCGGTCCAAAAACTGATTTCTGGTGGTCCCCTGGTCGATTGCGATCAGACTTAAGCTCATGGGTACCAGATGTACCTCGTATTAAGTTTTCAGTCTGGCAGGGTTCGCAGATCGCACGTGGCAGACCAGTTTCAGTTCAGCGGTCACCGCACATAGATCAGGACTGAAAGTTCCGTGATAATAAATAGATATTTTTCCTGATCCGAGGGTGTAATCTGGATGAATTTTGACGGTCAGAACGCTTAATACTGACGCGTCAAGTCGTGTGCCAGATCTAAATTTGAAATTCCCAATTCGTCCCTATTCGCGGTCGCTTCAGTCCGGGTTCAACGAAATACTCTGTGATTATCGGTTTGACTTGATTTTCGAGATGATTGTCAAGTCCAGCTGGGCGGTTCTAACGGTCTAAGATAGGAGGTATCAGACCTTCGACGCGCGGTCTAAATCCAATACAAAAGTTCCATATGGTCCAGAGGACAAACCTGCTTAGAGTTGGATCCAAGGTTACAGAGTATTGTAGAGTTGTCTGTTCTACTCGATTTGGGTCTTGTAGAACGTATTTAAAGTGATCAGGGACTATTTCCCAGCTACTCTAGCGTTGCGCTAGCTAACTTACGTTTAGTTTCCATGGAAATTATTTATACGCGATTTCGGGTCAAATCGGTACTCGATTCCAAGTACGGATTTTTCACGGGCGTTACAATTGAAGACTGAGTAGAGCTAGGCAAATCTCTGAGTAGCAAAATGACCTTCCTGAAAAGTCACCGCATGATTGAAGCTGGGCCCTGATTTTGTTAGGGCATGTGGTATATTGATCGAGGAAGGGGCATTTTCTTGGAGCGTGATAGTTGGAGCAAGGGTCAGATAGGCAGATGGCGTCCCTTGCGAGACAGAGGATGTATGGATTGGATTGATTGGGGGTGGCTTTGAGGACACGGAGATTGGATCGACTGGAGATGCCATTTGCATACTTAAGGACGAATAGATTAGACTGTCTGGGTGTGCCCCTTGCATATTTGAAAGTATTGGTGTTGAGTTGGTGACGATTACATGAACGGATTGAACTGGATGGTAAGGTGGTTCTCCTTGAATGGTATCGTTAGTAGGGGTTCCTGATGAGCTGGGGCATACTTGATATGATGACAGGAAATTTTAGAGGATGTAGCTGGTGGTGGTAACAACAGGAGAGGTAACCATAATCCTTTAGTTATCAATCTTGGACCGCATGTTTTAGGGTGAAACAACGGTCTGTTGTGTGGCCTTGAGATTGGTGGTATGCACAGTACTCATTCTCATCATAATTTGGCGGCAGAGGGTTTGGTGGGGACCTAGTCAGTAGCGAAGTAAGTATTTGCCTTTGAACTAGCATGGCTAGTATCTCGCTGTAAGTGGGGCTATCGATGTAAATTGCCTAGGTTTCCAAGTCATCCTCATTTGCTAATCATGATTGGTGTACTGAGGAATCTTCCTTTGTTGTTGTTGTTGTCATTGTCCCTCTTGAGGAGCGAATTAAGCACCTTGGGTATAGGCGAGAAGATTGTCTTCTTCTATTGGATGGAGGTCAGGAACACTTCTGTTACCATTCTCGTATCCAGTAAACCTTCCTTCTACTATCCGTTGTACTGGGGAGGCCTGATGAGGCCACTAGGGGGAGATTGTCCCAGCCCTTATTCCGACAGTTTAGGAGATCTGATCCTAGTGGAGGCTTTGGATTAGTGGTAGGGAGCTTCTAGGATGGAGAAATTGAAGCTTGGAGAGGGTTTAGTTAGTGGGTTCGCTAGTGGAAGGAAAACGGTCAGTTTTTGAGTAGCGGCTACAAAAATGAAGGGTTAGCTCCCATTTCCTCGATCCTCACGCCTCATATGCTTGCCTTGATCCCTCTTAAACCATCATATCTGTAACGCCCGTGAAAAATCCGTACTTGGGCTCGAGTACCAACTCGACCCGAAATCGCATAGAAATAATTTCCATGGAAATTAAGCGTAAGTTAGCTAGCGCAACGCTAGAGTAGCTGGGAAATAGTCCCTGATCACTTTAAATACGTTCTGCAAGACCCAAATCGAGTAAAACAAACAACTCTACAATACTCTATAACCTCGGATCAAACTCTAAGCGGGTTTGTCCTCTGGACCACGTTGAACTTTTGTATTGGATTTAGACCGCGCGTCGAAGGTCCGATACCTCCTATCTTAGACCGTTAGAACCGCCCAGCTGGACTTGACAATCATCTCGAAAATCAAGTCAAACCGATAATCACAGACTATTTCGTTGAACCCGGACTGAAGCGACCGCGAATAGGGACAGAATTGGAATTTCAAATTCAAATCTGGCACACGACTTGACGCGTCAGTATTAAGCGTTCTGACCGTCAGAATTCATCCAGATTACACCCTCGGATCAGAAAAAATTTCTATTTATTATCATGAGACTTTCAGCCCTGATCTACGTGCGGTGACCGCTGAACTGAAACTGGTCCGCCACGTGCGATCTGCGAACCCTGCCAGACTGAAAACTTAATACGAGCTACATCTGGTACACATGAGCTTAAGTCCGATCGCAATCGACCAGGGGACCACCAGAAAGCAGTTTTTGAACCGAAACAGCCCCGAAATGGATAGGCACCAAGTAAACTTCGTTCCGGAGCCTATTTCCGGCGTTTTTAAGCTTATAAAAGGGGTTGAAACCCTCATTTCCCTCTCCCATCCGAAAATTGCAAACCCTAGGAGAAAAGGAGAGAGAGTTTGAGAGAGAGATTGGAAGGGATTTTTCCCGCTTCCGAGCCGCCGATTGCTGCTGCTTCAGCACTTCTTCCCAATCACCTGGCTGGTGATTTCTCCACTTTTTCAGGTATAAAATAACCCTAGAACTTGCTGATTTAGGGCTTACCTAGATTCATAGCATGTTAGCTAACGTATTCCATAAATCAGGTCCTCCTACTGCCGTAGACGAAGCGTACACGCTCCGTTCAAAATCCCGCAACCGTAAGACACTAGGTGAGGATTTTAGACGCTTTGATTGACGGTTTACAACGCTTTCAATGTCGTTTAATAGTAGATTATCGACGGCATCGCCGTTTGACATGTACAACATGCTCTCCGTTTCCTGTTTCGTAAATTAACGAAGAATATGAGATTTAGGGCATTTTAGTCATTTGTAGGAAGTACGGTCTACATGCATATTTTGCTGACGTGATTGACATGGTTTGTTGCCGCATTAGGGAGTTAGGAATGTTTGCATAATCGGTTTGGCGAAGAGATTCGCCTAGTTGCGCACTTTGGGTTGACATACTATATGCAGACTTAAGTGTGTAGTGTATGTGTTTGCATAAATGCTTGTATTAGTATGTATTGAATTAAATGATGTTATGTAGTAGTTTGAGATTGATTTCTTGATTAATATGCTGACCTAAATGATTTCCTACATGTTGACCTTATGCATGATTGCATTACATGCATGGAATGTATGTGGTTGAAGATTTGCTTAAGTTGAATATTATAACATGTGTTAACATGCTCACATGATCATATTTCAATTCCAATACCTTTGCATATGTTGCTAATGTGATTCCATAGATGTGTGGGACTTGACTTAGTCCAGGCAGTCGGTAACCGAGCGAATTCGTGGCTGACTGGTCATAGCCACGAACGACGCGTCGATGAACGTGATTCGTGTTTAGAGTTGGCGGCAGTGGTTAGGCCACGCGAAGTGTTTTACGCACTTCATGTCGTTCGACTTGAGATGTGATCGCGCTAGTCGAGCCCGTCAAGTAACCCGACTGGCCGATGTATGTTCACCTTGTATGTGTCATAACTGCTTGAACCTAGGGTACTGAACTTACCATTGTAAACCCTGTTAACCATGGTACCTTGATCCACGAAGACTCATGAGCCGGGCATGGTGGTATGGGACACCGTGGTCGAGCTGTCGGCCTACGCTGGGGCCACAAACCTCCCCGTAGTGACCAGTGAGCACCTAAACTCGTGAGCAGATTATGGTGGTATGGGACACTATATTCTAGCTGTCGGCCTACACTGATCAGGCGACGAGCCCTTTGTAGTGACTGCGAGCGTATTCTGAGTCCACGGGAGGCGACGACCCTTCCGTTGCAGTAGAGTACGGTAGGACTGTATTGATAAGGTGATGGGGGAGCGGTGCAACGAGTGCGAGCAACAGCCCTGGCAGCCCTTGCAGTGACCTACGAAATACACATCGTATGAGATTACTAGGAGTGACGACCCTAGACAGGATCTGTGTTGGGATTGATACAAGGGAAGTACCTTAGTTTCCCAATCCTGCTGTTTGAATGGACTAATAACAACTTGGAAATCATATCACCATAACATTACATGTGCCTGGAAGATGTGGAGCACTCTAGGGAGTGTGGCATGCCGCGGTCGTAAGATGTTGCCGCATGAGGGTGATCGTCGGTGAGGGCATACATCACGTCATATCATCTTGCATTAACAACAGTATTAGGATTGTCTGATTTACTGCTTTACTATTATCGCGTGATTGAATTGTGAACATGCTAATCTTTGCTCTATGATTCCACTGAGTTGATCACTCATTCCCACGTTACGGGATGGTGTTTGTAACACCCACCAGACCCTGTTGTAGATGCAGGTGAGGCCGAGATCCAGGAGGTGGAGCCAGAGATTGACGAGGACCAGGATGAGTTCTCGTATATGCAGTATCACGACGGCTTCCCGTAGGCGACCTGGATCGAGGGGACATTAGTGGGACTTTTTGAACATTATTCTTTTGTTTATGTATATGTATATGAGACTCAGAGATGTAGTCATACTTTGGAGACAGATGAGATTTACTTTGTTTTTCCATACAGTGATATATACATTGTTTAGTCTTCCGCTTGCTTTTATCACTGGATCTGAAGTATGAATTGCAGTTTTGGTATACTTTTACTCATGTGAATGCTTTAAATCAGACAACATTGAACCATAATCATTTTTGTTGCATAAGTGATGGTCTGGAACTCGGGAGTTGAGTTTATACACGACCCCCCGATTTTCAGGTTGTTACAAGATCAATAACAAGTGGCCAGGATCTCCTCTAGTTGAAACCACCTCCAAAACAGTGGGTGAAATGGGGACCGATCGTGGTTTTGAAGCCCTAAACAGCTGTTAGAATGAGCGGCTGAGATAGGCCCGAACAGAGGGCTAAGATGAGAGGTTTTCTCCTCACACGGATCGCCCTTGTGGCAATAGAAGGAGACAGTTTTTGTTTAAACTGATGTGTTTGTGTGGGCTATTTGCGTCACAAATTGTGTGCAGGCACACATGTTAGAAGGTACGGAGATAGGTGGGTTTTACTCGGGACCCACAATCATACCAAATAGACGGATCATATCACCTGGTAAACAGTTAATGGTGGGCCATCTCTTAAATAGAAATGGGCTCTATTCATTTGAAAATCCCAGCTGCGGGAAAAGAAAAAGGAAGGGAAGAACCTTCCCTCTTTGGAAATTTTTAGTCAGACCCGCCTGACCTATTCCTCCTAATCTGGTGTTTCGCTAGAGCTCCTACACTGTGCACATGTGTGCTCATGCGTGGGCTCCACAGCGGTGCCCTGTGCAATCCATACCATTGATTCACCTCGGAGGTCCCAAGAAAGGCCTCTGACAAAAAATTTAGGTGGATCTAAAACTTAGGTGGGCCATGCCAATGCACTATCGTTTATAAACGCTGGTTTCTATTACTCTAACGGTTAGATCACCATACCATAAAAAACCAACAATACAAAGGGTCAATAGGACTACTTAACTGTAATTTGGTGGCTGGATTATGGATTAAATGGCCTGATACATTAACAATCATGTTACTGTAACGCCCCGAAAAATCGGGGGTCGTGCATACGCTCGACTCTCGAGTTCCCGGGTGTCACTTATCAACAAATTTATGATTTTATGATTAATCAAATTCAAATGCGTAGTCTGAAATTACTTGGAGCATGAAACACAACCACACAAGTCTACTGAAATGAAAGATATCTCGCATATATATAGGTCCAAAAATATAAATGGGTCGCACAAGGCGTTGCCTAAGAAAAATAAACAAAAGAATACTATGACCCCAAAGAATAAAGCTAAGTCCGCAACTCAGCGATCCAAATCCCGCTTGATCAAGCTGATGGGGAGTCGTCCATCAACTGAAAGTATGACAGCTTCACCTCGTCGAGAGTAACATCACCATGTTCCCCCTGCTCCGCATCACCTGCAACTATGAGAGGGTCTGGTTGGTGTTTTAAAACACCGTCCCAGAGTGGGAGTGAGTGATCAACTCAGTGGGTGCTATTAATCTTAAGTTTTAACAGGCATCAATTGTAATATGTATTTAATGAAAAACAGATAATCAACAATACCTAGCAACTCTTATTTAAAATGCATGCATGCAGAATGATATGATGCATGCCCTCGCCACAACACTTCCTCGAGCGACTCCATTTAACGATCGCGTATGTCAGCACTCCCTCATTGCGACCTCGACTTCCGAGTCGCCACCCTAACTAATGCGATGCAATGCGATTGTGTTAGCCGAGTTATTAGTTAAGTCTATTCATCTAGCAGGTTTGAGAATCTGATGCACCCCACATATCAATGCCCTAAGCTGGTTGCGAGGCCAAGACCCCCCAATGCATGAGGCCAAGACCTCGTGGTCCGTGATCCCGTTGGGTTCCTCATCCCCGACTTTAAGTACATGAGGAGTGCCAAGAGAAAGGGATTGCTCGCGGTCACTACGGGGAGGCGCGACACCCCAGCGTAAGCCGACAGCTCGGACATAGTGTCCCATTCTACCATGCCCGGCTCATGAAGCTGTGGACCAATTTTTAGTGAGTTAATAATGGGGTGCAATGGTTGTAGGGTGATTCAGGTTCTATACAAATGTGATCATATAGGGTTAACAAATAGGGTTGGTCAGACAGTAGATTAAACCGTAAGAGTTAGGCCAGTATGTGGGGGAACGGCATCGGGTGCAAGCAACCCATGTAGTCTAACTGCTGTCGCCCACACGCACTCGTCCAAATTCATGGGTTCAGCCTCAAGGTGGTCCTACCAACGGGGCCGCCTTCGCTCTCCTCGAATTACTGACCAACCCAAGGGTTTGAGAGGTGATTCAGAACATGCCAACTATCAATGCATCATCCAACATAAACAATACCATGTTCTCATGCTTTTCAACATAAAATTCTAAATTTCTACTAACATGTAAAGTTAACAATATCATGAACAAGGTGTGTGTGTGTTGTGTGGGTGGATAAGGAAGTTAAGCACTTCCTACCTCCCTTAGAACCGAAATACACAAAAATCAATGAATCATACATGTTATAGGGCAAATCATATGAGAAAATCAAACAAGGCATGAGCATGTAATTGTTCATACACAAAGTCATGTGAGCGGCAAGAACAACATCATATGAGAGCCAAACATACAATTCTAACAAACATGCAAGTCCTAGGGTTTCTCTAGATTCTCCTAACATAGCATCCAAGCAACCAAAATCATTAAACACATACTAAAATTGGTGTTAGGCCACCTAAGAGCAATAGTCCGCACCTATGGATTGTTGAGATCTTGGAGAACGACCTATAAGCTTCGAACTCGATGTTGATCGGCCGGAATCCTAAGACAATGCACTTGCATGTTAGGATTTCATACAAATCCTAGCCCAACACAAAAGATTACAAAAAAATGAGTGCTTACCTCCCCAATCGGATGAAAATCGCTTGTATTATGGATGTGAGGTTTCTTGAGGAAAAGGAAAGAAGGGTTTCTAGATCTCACCTCCCTTGGGCCTATCTTTCTCTCCCTGCTTCCTTCTCTCCTTCTCTCTTTCTCCTCTTTTCTCCTCTTTCTTTCTTTCTTTTCTTTAGGACAAATTCGTATGGGGAGAGGGGTGCCCCAAATGAGGCCCTTTTATAGTGTCAAATTTGGTGCAAATGGCCCTAATGTCTAGGTTTTTACCATAATAGCCCTATGAGAGAGTTTTTCTAACCTCTAGGGCCGACTACGGGGCGTACATGTTGATATATACTATAGGATAGTTGGCCTTAATGATGATCTACGTATGGATATGATCGGCCCGCCATTTGGATGCGCCGATCGATAGATATGATTAGAAGTCTGTTTAACGGTCACCGATGGTCGATCGGGGCCGCGACTATAAAGATATGAGAAGGAAAATATCCTTACTCTACGTGTGAAGTTTGGTCATAAATCGACGGTCCAAAATTCTCAACTTTGTATAAGAGTGGACGACCCAGTTCACTTAAGTTCTAGCTCCTTTCTTTAGGGTATTTGCATTTCTCATGCACTCGTCCTTTGGCTCAAGTTGAGCGGTTCTAGATAGCACCCAGGTCTGACTTCTGCGATGGACGTCGAGCCCAGAGAGACGGACATTCTTCTATAGTTTTGGAACTAGTGGCCCGCCAACGAGCGGTCTAAAGCTTGTTCGGAGAATTGAGACATTTTTGGAATGAATTAGGTAGTGAGATTTCTCGTGGGCGATGATTAGGGTTTGGATTAACTATGTTCATGGTGTGGCCTATTTATAACTAGTGAAAGTCGAGATTTGGTCGTGCTTACTCTAAACCGTCAGTTTTAGGCTAAAAGAGTAACGGAGTTCCTCTGATGGGTCTCTCGTCACAAAATTTATAGGACAGGTGCTCCATGGCCTGATGAGGGGTCATGCAAAGTTTGGGATCAAATGGATGAACGAATATGGGGTTTGATCATATGGTTCCGATCTTTAAATGGCCCTGCGGGGTCTATTCCAGTGATTGGAGAGGTTCTGGTGGTTTCCTGGCCATGAAACTTATAGGATAGGTGGACCATGGCCCGATGAAGGGCCATTCAAAATTTGGGGACGATCGGATATTTGGTTTGATCGTACGGGTCCGATTTGCGATCAACGGTTACCGTGCTATGATCGGGTTCCAGATTTTGTGGACAGGCATAGGAAAATACATTAGAACTCCGTTGTAAATTTGGAAGAAATCCGACGGCTAAGAGGTCAAGAGTCTCGATTTCATTTGTAAGTGCCAGATTCCAATTATGACATTGGTGGGGTGAATTTGGCAAGTGTCAGATCCCAATTTTAGGTGTCCACTGGGTCTGTAATCCACGATGGACCACAAGCCCAGTGAGATCTATGATTTTCTAAATTTTTAGATTTTCTGACCCTCCTCAGTCGTTGGTTGGCCCACACGGGCTGTTGTTAAGTGTAAATAGGCCATCTGGCTTGGCGGCTCGCACTAGGCCCTATCATGAACTGTTCGGTCTACTCTAATGAGCTAATCCGAGGTTAATCAACTTGTGGTACCCCACCACGACCAGGAGTGGCTTAAACAAATGGTCTTGCGGCAAATCTTACGTGGACGCCCCAGGACACTGTGCTGGTTGAACGGGATGTTACAAGGGTTGATTTGGTATACTGTTAAGATCCGGGCCTCATCTGACTCGGCTTTGGTTAGATCTTTAATTTAGTTATGCTTGTCTTGATTAATTAACGACGGGTCAGTTAGATTTGGGTCCTATGTGAGTAAATTATGCGGCTACACCTGATGTTCAAGCGATCAGGCGGATTCGTTGACTTCCTACGGTTGATTAATCGGACTTGTGCGGTTCTTTACTGGTACCACCCCCTGTATAGATTAATATTGAGTGCTAATGGTCATTAAGTGATGTTATAAGTTATTTAAAAAAAAATCAATTTAAGGATTTTTGAAAATCCAAAATAGTGAAAAATTCGTGATGTTACAGTTATCACACTTTTAATGATAATATTTATTATTGTAATTATTTATTTCATCACTATTATTTTTACTCCATATGTGCACGTTTTCTTTGATCGTGTTGTGGGTCCTGCTATGTAGGATCTCCTGGTTTTATGTCATTAAATATTTAATTATTATTATTATTATACGATTTATGAAGATCCAACGGTTAGATCATTACAAAATATGATCAGTGGTGATCCCTAGGGTTCTCAGCCTAGTTTAGGTGAAAATCATCAGAGAGTATAGTACTCAAGCAGCCTAATCGAAATGACGAAGTGGTGCATATCTGTAGAAGTTTCTAAAGTTAAGTGAATGATGGATCTGTCGATCCAGACCTTAGGGCATATGATAGATGGCTTGATGTATGGATTGTGACTGTTTCCAACGGTTGGATTTAGACTAGAATGAATGTGAATGCTTGTCTAACTTAGGTTTGTATTTATACCAAGTTAGGTTACACGGTAACACCCGAGTACTCCAGGGCACAGGGCGTTACAATGCACCATGATCAATCCGAGCTAGACTTGAGATTGAGAAGGTTAGGAGGAGGCTAAGACATGTTTAGAAAAGTCTAATCTTAGAAGTCTCTCACCCTCACTCTCACTCTCTTCTTCTCTCCCCCCCTTTCTCTCTCACTTGGAAAGTGGAAGTTGTCTCAAATGTGAAGAGGAGAGGGTGTAACACCTCGATTTTTCAGGGGTCGTGTAAGAACTCAGCTCCCGAATTCCCAGGTGTCATGGGTGCCCTAATGGGCTTCGTATTTTGATTACATTTGGATGATCTCATAAACAGTAGAGGATTTAGCAAGACATAAAGCATAAGTACATCATAAAGCTGTATCAATTGCTACTAAATATAAAAACCATCCAAACCACAAATCCAAAATCATCTAAATATGAGATTAATCTCACCCATACATGACCCAAAGCGACTAGGGCCCGGATCCATACCCCGCAGTAGCCCGAACTCAAACTAAAAGGATCCGCAGAAAGTCTAGAAGCAGGGAAGCTCCTCTTCGCTATCCTTACTCACCTCGCTCGGCTCGTCGAGCTCCGCCTCACCTGCATCTAGTAAAGGGTCTAGTTGGTGTTTTAAAATATCGTCCCAGAGTGGGAGTGAGTCGCTAACTCAGTGGTTACTATTAGCTTTAAGTTACAATAAGCATTAATTATATGATGAATTTAATGAAAGACATAACATTCACAGATCTCTAACTAGTTTTATTAATGCATGTGTATATATCATGATATGATGCATGACCTTGCAACAACACTCTCTCGAGCGACTCCATCTAACGATCGCGTATGACTAACCACCCTCATTGCGACCTCAACTATAGAGTCACCGAATAGTAGCTAATGCGATGCACGAATAATGTTAGCCGAGTATTAATTAATTCCGTCTATCCAGCAGAGAAAACTAGTACACTCCACACGTATCATTGTCCTCAACTGGTTGCGAGACCAAGACCCCTCAACATGCGAGGCTAGGGCCCCGTGATCCTTGATCCCATCGGGTTCCCCATCCTCGATTTAAGCACATGGGGAGTACCGAGATGAGGGATCGCTCGCAGTCACTACGGGGAGGCTCGTCACTACAGCGTTGGCCTACAGATCGGACACAGTGTCCCATTCCACCATGCCTAGCTCTCGAGTCAGTGGATCAGTTTCAGATAGTTATCAATGGGCTTTAGTGGTTGAAGGGTGTTCCAGGTTCCATACAGGCATGAGCAGACATGGTTAACAAACATGGTTGGTCAGTAAGTGAGATAGACCTTGCGAGTTCAGACGAGTACGTGACGAACAACATCAGGTACAAGCGACCAATGTAATCCAACTACCGTTGCCCATTCGCATTCGTCCAAACTCGCTGGTTTACCCGCAGGATGGTCATACCAATGGGACCACTCTTTCTCACCTCAGTTTCCTGATCAACTAGGGGGTTCGAAGGTATTCGATACACTCCAAAAAATCATAATCCATCATTTAACACAAGTGATATCATGCGTTCTTACAACCAACCAAAAATTCAGATTTCTCTATAGATGCGATTTTTAATAATTACGAAATAAATGTACATGTGTGTCGTGTGGTTTATTAGAGAGATTAAGAGTTAGACGCCATTCATAGCACGAACATACAACGAGGATTAATGCTAGTAATAACATGCATCAAGGACTTATGCATGAAAACATGTGCAACCAGGATTAATGTATCGTATAAGATATAAGAAATCATCACACAAGAATCAAGTAATAAATGAACATGCAATCACCGAATTCATGCCCAATCATGTGAAGAACAACAAACATGCCATAATCATTCCACGTTGATTTAGAGGATCTAAAATGTAAGGTCTTGCCTAAGGTTTCTCTAGATTATCTAAATACATCATCCAACAACATAATCATTAGATTCATAGTAAAATTTGTGCTAGGCCACCTAAGAGTAATAGTCTGCACCTTGTGATGAACCGCTCGATTCATGGTGCCCATAGGGTTATGGCATTAGGAAATCATCATTGAGATGCCTAAATAAGTATACAAGCTTGTAAGAATTAGAAGGGTTTAAACGCAAGACCTAAACCTACAAACATAACTCAATACCTACCTTCAATCGTTGTCAAATCGATACTAATGAAGGATAATGTTACTATAGAGGAGATGAGAGGGTTAAGTGCACAAACCCTCTTGCTTCTAATCTCTCCCTCTCCCTTTCTCTTCTTTTCTCCTCATTTTCTTCTCCCTTTCTCTCTTTCTTTCTCCTAAGGTAAATTCGTATGGGGAGAAGGGTGCCCAAATGAAATCCTTAAATAGGGCCAAATTTAGTGTAAATGGCCCCAAGGGCTAGGTTTTTACTATACTAGCCTTATAGGAGGGTCTTTCTAACCTTTAGGGCCGATTACAGGGTGTACATATTGATATACATCGTATGATATAATGATGATTTACATATGGACATGTTCGATCCGCCATTTGGATGCAATCGAAAGATATGAATAGAAGTCTATTCAACGGTCACCGATGGTCGATCGAGGCCGCGACTATACGGATACGAGCAGGAAAATATCCTCACTCCACTGTGAAGTTTGGTCGTAAACCAATAGTCTGAAATTCTCTACTTTGCATAAGAGTGGACGACCCAATTCACTTAATTGCACTTCTCATGCACTCGTCCTTTGGCTCAAGTTGAGCGGTTCTCGACAGTACCTAGGTCTGACTCCTGTGATGGACGTTAAGCCCAGTAAGATGAACATTATTCTATAGTTTTGAAATTAGTGGCCCAACAACGAGCGGTTTAGAGCTTGTTTAGAAAATTAGGGCATTTCTGAAATGAATTTGGTATTGAGATTTCTCGTGGGTAATGATTAGGTTTGGATTAACTATGTTCATGGTGCGACCTATTTATAAGTAGTGAAAGTGGAGATTTGGTCATGTTTACTCTAAACTGTCGGTTTTAGGCTAAAAGAGTAACGGAGTTGATTTGGTCTATTAGTCAAGATCTGGGTCTTATCTGACACGGCTTCGGTTAAATCTTTAATTTAGTTATGATTGTCTTGATTAGTTAGCGATGTGTCGGTTAGATTTGGGCCCTATGTGAGTAAATCATGCGGCTAAACTTGATGTTCAAGTGATCGGACGGATTTGTTGGCTTCCTACAGTTGATTAATCAGACTTGTGTAATTGTTTACTGGTATCACCCATGTATAAACTAACACTGAGTGCCAATGGCCATTAAGTGACAATATAAGTTAATTACATTAAAAAATTTAAGGATTTTTAGAAATCTAAAACAGTGAAAATTCAAGATGTTACAGAGGACTATTTATAGCCTTCTCCAATCACATTATTGTAATTACTGGGTTTGAGAGGTGTAAAAGCTGACATGACAGCTTATGGTTGGTTGAGGAGAGAGGAATGCCACATGACACGCTCTCATTAACTTTTGGAGTTGGTAAAATGGTAAATAGTGAAGGCTGGAGGGGTAAATCTATATGAAAGTTAACTTTCGGGCACAGAGAAAGCTGTTGCTTGAAGGACACATGCATCCGGTGAGTAGAGGTAATCAGATTATCACAGGCAAAGTCCAACTACCGCCTAGGCTGGGTTTGGTCTGAAACTCGTGTGGTTAGGTCCACGCACGTTTTTTGAGAGGAAGTGACAGTTTACTTATTGACGGAGGTATTCAAACTACCGCTCGGGTACAGTTTCTCCTGAAATTTGATCGGTTGGTCCTTTTTTAAGTCATGAGAGTGGAACAAAGTCCGTTTTGGATATTTAGCTTGAAAATGACTCAAAATTGGCTCGATTGTGACTTGAAAATGGCTTGAGAAATGGGTTGATTGTGGGTGAAGGTTTGAGTATGCTTTGACTTGAATGATGGCTTGTGATGGCTCAGGTTTGGTTGAGATTTGGATCACGGTTCTCAGATTGTCCTTGCTTTCTCAAGATATTACCTTGGGTGGGTGTCTATAGACTCTTGAGGGTTTTAGTTAATGATTTCTTGTGGTGAATGATTTGTAAATAGTTAGCATGTTCATATTTCATTTTTGATTATATTGTGTCATTGCTTGTCTATCCATGCTCACATGTTTGATAAAATGCCTAAGTGATTAAATGTGTTATTCTAATGATGATCAAATGTTTGATTGAACTCTAGATTGAATGCGTTGATTTGTTGATGTTTACATGTTTGATTAAATGCTCCAATGAATATATTACTCTATTAAGGCTCACATGTTTGATGAAATACCCAAGTGTTGTTAAATTTATGATTCTTATGAAATCTCGCAATAATCGCATAATGAGCTGTTAGGTCCATAGTGATATTAGAATTGCTTATGATGTTGGGTTAGTCGGTAAATTTTTCAAAGTAAGTGGTGGCTCGAGTTAGGTTGGCCACCCTAGGATTGTTCGATCGACCCAAGTTGAACATGGACAATTGACGGTAGCTGGACTACACGAGATGCTTGCACCCAATGTCGGTTACGCTAGAGTTCTTTTAGATCAATCAAATTAGTTTACTAGCCGACTGATTATGTATGTTCAAAATGTGTGACACGACTAAATAAAATGTACGATACCTTATTCCTAATGAATGAGTCCATTCATAACTGTTAGTGCGATACAATCTCACTAAGACTTATGAGCCAGGTATGGTGGTATGAGACAACGCGTCTAAGTTGTCGGCCTATGTTGGGGTGACGAACCTCTCCGTAGTAACCAAATGAATACTGAAAAGGTAATAGATCATTGTTCGAACGACCTTCATCAAATTACCCGGCCGCTGGTTTTGTGCCATAGTATTGTTCGAATGACCTGAGCGTAAAGGGAATTAGGTGATGACCCATTTCCTTGATGTGTTTTGGTTTTGTGTGATTAGCCCGCACCTCAAAATTGAGCGATCATACTAGGTATTGGGTGATGACTTATACCAAGTTGATCCTCATACCTTTGAGTATCATGTCGTACCTTTGAAATGGTTGATTATTGAGATAAACGGGTGATACTTAAAGTTGCATCAATGAATACTAGCAAGGAGCCGCTATGTGCGATAACGAGTCACATGATTTGGATAAGGATTTATGATATAACATCGGTATCTTAGCTTCGCTAATATGTTGTATGAATGGAACTTAATAATTACTCGGCTAACTACGTATCAATCGCATTGCATTAGATAGGATGTGATAATTTGGTGTTGGAGTCGCGTGATGAGGGAGTGTTGACATTTGTGAAATATGCGTTGAAGTCGTGTGTGAGAGAGTGTTGGATTGAAAGGTGCATGCATTATTACATAATCTCATTCGTGCATTTAAAAAGAGTATCTAAGAAATATTTGTTTTCTTATTTTATCATTACCTGTGCTAATTGGGTTGATAACATGTGTAACTTAAAACTAATGAAATCAATGACTTAGCTACTCACTCTCACCAGGGACGGTGTTTCAAAACACCAACCAGGCATTGTTATTGATACAGGTTCTATCCAGGCTTCTGGCGAGTAGGCTTGCATCGGCTCGCACTTTTACCGTGTGCCTTGGGAGCGTCAGGAGAAACTGGAAGACCTTGCATCTATTTTACTTTTGTACATGTATATGTTAAAGTCCCCGATCGGGCACGCTTTATATGTAAACTTTGTTGTATGTTCATTGTGGCTTGTATAATCTCCATTTTGGATAATCACCACTATTGAAATTGTATTTTTGAGTGTTAACCGTATATTTCTAAATCTTTCGTTATCTGTACCCCGCTTTTGATTCGCTAAGTGAATTGCCTTACTCCAATTATCCATGTGTGGAATGAATATTAATCTGTATAAGGTCACATGTTCATTCTCATTGGGTTAACACCCAAGAATTCGGGATCATGGTCTCTGTACTTAAGTGCCGATTTTCGGGGCATTACAGGGCGTGCAAGAATCGAATTTGCAACTTAATTCAACCAAATAACTATGACCCCAATCACCGAGATAGGTAGATACAAAGTATATGATCAAGATCTGATGAGATCAGTCGCCTATTCAGCCAGTCACTCAATGTGTAAACATGATCGGGCGGTAGTTAGAAGGTAGGGTTCGTCCTCTGATGATGGGTTACACCTTTGCCTTCCGAATGGACTTTTCAGTATAGATAAAGAGAAATGAGAAAGGCTTTTTATAGTCAATTGCGGAGAACGGCTGCAGAACAGCTTTTTGAATGAAGAACTTAATCCAGTTTATGAGCATAGACTTAAATTACCGCTAAGATTACTACCTACTTGATTAATGTTATAGATTATATTATAGAATGTAAAATAACATGCGAAAAGTAAAGGATTACACTAAGAAATGTAATTTACTTGACAAAAAAGTAGAATGATTAAACTAAGGAATGAAATTTATTGGTAATTGAAAAATAGTGTTTGGATTTTATTGGGTTGGTGTAAGACAATTTGCTTTGCTGAATTTTTTAGTTATTTATAGTTTTAATCCGGTTATCTATATCCTTCCCACATTTTGACGGTTGCTATAACCATTCGACACTTCGTGGCCTCTTCACGATTACAACTTCACCGACTACTCAAATAATGACATGGCATTGTTTGGTGCACTCCAACTGTATTTCCAAAAAATTCTCTTTATATATCTCAGCATATCTTCAAATACACCATGTGGATCCATTCATATCACATGTAACTTGCTCTAATTGGTTCAAGGCTTAGGTCATGGTTGTCATGTGTTAAAGGACTAGGTTGTCATGTGTTACGAGTTGAGGTTAACACACAACAACCTATACCCTTAACACATGACAACCTCGACCTTGACAGGCTTGACCCTCAACATATAAAAATCTCAACCCTTAATATATGATAACCTTGACCCTAACAACCTCAACCCTTAATGCATGACGACCTCAACCTTGACCCTTAATACTACAAGGATGCTTTTGTGGGGCCCACTATCGAGTATGTGTTAAGGGTCAAGATTGTCATGTGTTTGGGGTCTAGGTTGTCATGTGTTAAAGGTTGTGGGGCCAACCATGGGATATGTGTTGAAGATTTACTTCGTCTATTGGATTTAGAATTTAAGTTAATGCTATGGGCCAAATAATAAGTTACATCCAAAAATTTTATGGCTCCCAATAAGTTTTCAATGGTAGGTTTTCTATCGTACTGGTTTCTATCGCTAAAGAATGAGTTATATGCATATATAATGTGGACCCCACCACAAGAAAATAGTTAGGAATGAAAGACCACTGACCAATATTATTAGTTCTTATGGGTCATCGTGATGTATATAATTTATTCATGTCGTGTGTGCATGTATCTTAATAGAGCAATTTAGAGCATGAGCCTCAAAAGGAGGCAGGCTAAAGGCTTAAATGGACTACACCACAAGAAATAATGGTGATTGAACTACTACCATAAAAAACTTCTTAAATGGACTACACCATAAGAAAATTTTTAAGGGCATTTGTACATTGTTTATGGAGTCCACCATCACATATGTGTGGAATCCACTCCATTCGTTTACTTCAAAATTTCGTGGATAGCTATGGTTAAAAGTATGATTAACACCCGCTAGTAACATGGACCACGTCATAAGAAAACAGTTCATATTGAATGGTCACCGTTATAAGTTATTAGATTTTGTGGGCCACACAAAGATTGTATTAGTAAGAAGTTAGTATCTTCCCATATAAATAAATGGCTACAAAGAAGCCAATAACAAATCTCATCTACATCACTTCATTATGTTGAATAGTATGTAACTTCTTATTTCCTCAAAATCGGTACAATTGCTGATTCAATGATAAGAGTAATTTGGTTTGAAAAACTTTTAAAAACATGTCAGTGGACTATCCTCAAAATATTTTAAAATTTCCTTATTTTTAAGGATTTTGACTGTAACACAAGGCCAATACAATTAAAATCCTTAAGAGATATGGAATGATAGGATGGAGCATCCAGACAAAGATTTTCTTCCTATCCTAAGAGATATGGTACCTGGCAGAGGTTACTACAACATATTGACCATATGTGGTTTAAGCCCTTGCATAACTTACAAAAAATACTTCAAATGTCTAAAAAAATAACAAAGGAAATTCTATTTCATTTTTCTATTTGATGTAATCTCAAGAGCTACAATGGTAGGAAAGGCATAATAATTTTTAGAGAAAAGCCATAAAAGCATGGATCAAAGTGAAAAATGATATGAATCCTAAACACTCACAAATAAATTTAAAGTGTTAAAAATAGTAGATACCAAAAAAAAATTGCTAATTATTTCGATGAAGTTATTTTCGTTGCAAATTAAATATATTTAGATGAAAAATATTTGATGATACAAAAGTTATAGAGAAAATTCTACAAACATAACACGCTATGTGTTCTATCAAAGAAGTGAAAGACATTCCATGTCCATTGAAGAACTTACTGGTTCATTGAAAGTCCATAAATAATGCATGAATTAGAGAATCTCGTTGATGCTTAGTATGCATGAAGAAAGCATGGGTTTGTTGAAAGTCCAGAAATATTAAATGAATTAATTAAGAAACCTCTTCAACACTTAACATGCACTTAAAACCCAATTACCAATGTGGGGCCATTCAAACTGCGGATGGGAAAGGGGCAAATATAGCCATGATCGTAGCAATAGTTATTGCAAATAATCATCTGGCAATGAAGAAATGGAAAGTTAAGTTCTAACTCATCAAGAGATCATGAAAGTGGTAATTCCAAGGCAATACTCATAAGGTATAATGAATCTAACATTTAATGTTATAACCACAGTAAATATGGGTGTTGACAATGTAAGTCAAGAGATTTAAAAAAAAAAAAAAAATCAAAAATACTAATTTTACTAAAAAAAGATAAAGATTTATTGTTCCTTCATTGTTAGTGTATAATACTACAAATGAAAGTGAAAGTGACATTTAATACTAAAAAGATATAGTAATCACTTCCATGTAAAGAAGAAGATTTTTATAAAATTGGATGAATTAGCTTGTTCCATCATCATATTTAGTGAAAATAGGAAGATGCCAGATAAAAGAAACGATAGATTCTACATCATACAAGGACCAATATAATCATCAATATATATCTTATGTGTTTTATATTTCTGAATTAAAATGCAATTTATTAAGTATCCGATACTAGTAAGAAAAGAGACATCTGCATATTAAAAACAATGTGGCCCTATATTAAAAAATAATAGTTAATTGCTAGAGGACCTAATAAAAATCACTTGTTTTCCTTAAAAAATTAAAATTACAACATATTGCATTATAAAATAATTATGTAACATCATTCTTTACTTTATTACTTTCATTTGTCACTTAAGTTTTAATGATTTAAGAATGCTAGCCGGGAGAAACCTTGTGACAGGACTACTTCTCATGAATCATCCAAATCAAATTTATAAGAACTGCATCTATGGAAAGCAACATAGAGATCCATTTGCAGCCACAAAGCCATAGAGAACCATGTAGCTGTTTCAACTTGTGCATTCAGATCAATGTAAAAATGACTAATCATTCAAATGATAATAACAAGTATTTCGTTGCATTCATTAATAACTTCATTGCTAAGATATAAACATATTAAATAAAAAACATTTAACTATCTTTCAAAAGTTCAAATTATTTTTGAAAAAACAAAGTGGCTAGTTGAAAATTATTAAAATTAATAAGGGTGGCGACCAAAAGTAAACATCAAACATTCGCGAAGACATCGAAAAGCATAGAGCAGCCATACACTGTACCTGTTAAATATACTTTCTACAGGGAAAAAAGTCTACATACCATGAAATTAGGGAAAGTAAAACACTTCTAAGTCTTATTAAAAGACCGATATTTCTAAGTCTCCATTCTCTTTATTCTATGATTTTGGTTGAATAAGCCTTTGGTTTGGTTTTATATTTGTTGGTAATTTAAAAGACCGATATTGAGTAGACGTAGGCATCGGGTCAGGAGGACCCGGTCAGGACGGGCCGTCCCTAAAAATATTCTCAGATTATGCCAGTCAATCGTAGCTTCTTTCTCACGATTGCTCACCTGGCACCTTCTTACGTTAGCACGCGTGAGCACCTTTGTACACGTCTCATGGGCATAGAATCTGAACAGTCCACGTGATACGCGACCCCTTAAAACCTCAAAAGCTCAACTTTCTGATTGATAGAAAACTATGGTGGGCCATTGAAAAAGGAAATAATTTCCTCCATTGATTTGCATTTCTCTTTGCTAAGGCCCACTAGAGTTTTGAATTAGGCTGACAGTTGGGGTTTAGAGGTTTCATGGGGTGCTATATCACGTGGACCGTTCAGATTTTATGATCATGACATGTGTGAAAAGATGCGCACAAGTGCTAACGTAAGAAAGTGCACAGATGAGCATTCCTCACTTCTTTCCTCACTTCTTTCCAGTCTCACAGATTGACGGTCAAGGTACAAACACATTAGCGGGTCCATTCAACGTGGAAGCACCCAGACTTGGCTAGACTCTTCCAGTCAGGGAGAATTTTGGGACAACGGTCCATACAGTGGCCCAGCATTTCAATGGTCAAGATCACTGAATATTGGGACCCACAAGTACAATCGAGCACCCCAACATGCTGGTCCATATGGGGAGGGAGGGGATTGGCTACTCCCCCTGCCACCATCTAATGGCTGGTGGTCGGTGCTCTGTGGGACCCACCACGATGTATATGTTTCAGCCATGCCGTCCATCTATTTTTCTAAATCATTTTAGTATATGAGGCCAAAAATGAGGTATATCTAAATCTCAAGTGGACCACAGTACAGGAAACAGTGTTGAATGAAAGTTGACCATTAAAAACTTTTTAGGCCCCATAAAAGTTTTAGATCAAGCTGATCTTGCTTTTTCCCTTCATCTACGTCTGTATGACCTAATCAACAGATTGGATTTCAAATAAACAGTACAGTGGGCCTTTAGTGGATTTTAACGGTGGATATCCAATCTCTATTGTTTTCCAATGGTGTGATCCACTTTAGATTTATATTCAACTCAATTTTTGGATCAAGCCCCAAAATGATATGTACAAATGTATAAACGGCATGGATGAAACAAAGACATCATGGTGGGGCCCACAGACCACCGACAACCGGCCACTGGGCTGGTGGCAGGGGGAGTAGGCAATCCGTTTCCGTCCATATGCTCCGGCTATATGACGTTGGACCCAAGGATATTCACTGTACTTGGTTTTTACGATATATCATATATAGAAGACGGGACTGACTACCAAGGTTCAATGACATACTCCGTTGGTGTTTTGGGCCCACTCGAAATGAGAGGTTAGGATGGCTTCTCGAGGATAGTTTCAGGGATGTTCGTTCTATAGTGGGGCCCAGTAGACAAATGGTACAGATCAGTGAACTGACATCGACGGATAACGGAGAAATATCCACGAGATCTCAGGATATGTACTAACCTAACCGGACGAGAAAAGGAGGAATTGCACGCCTGTTTGACGCCTATTGCCTGTTCCCACGGGCATAGAAAGTTCCACTAGTCGGAAGATTTGTGGGGCCCACAGAGATTCCGTGATAAATTCACTCCGTCCACCGGTTTTCAGATATATTCAAAGACTCATGCGGCCCACACCACACGAAAAAAGTGGTAACCATGACTTCTACCGTTGAAGCTTCCTGGAGCCGTCCATGATGTTTATAAGTCATCCAAACCGTTCATAGGGTTATTACCACACAGATAAACTGTATTTACAAACATCATCCTGAAACAAAACTTGTGTAGCCCCATAAATTTTCAAATGGTGGGCGTTATCCCTGCTGTTTTGTGTGGTGTGGCCCACTTAAGCTTTGAATATTCCTTATTTTTATATTCCCACCCTATTGTGTCTTGAAAATATATGGACGGAGTGGATTTGTGATGTGGATTTATGTGAGCCCCACACAGCTTCCTACTACAAGAACTTACTAAGTGGATTGGCTTGTGTACAACACACTAACTATATAGCCGCTGTATTTATGTTAGCAAATTTTGTGGGTCGCATCATAAGGTGCATGTTATATTCAAACTTTTCATCGATTTGGCGAGCTCATCCCCGTGCCGGAGACAATATATAAGGTATATGGAATGATAAGTGAACCACATTACAAAAATAAGTGTGAGATTGAGCATTTATCATTGAAATCTTTTTCTGAGTTACATAGATTTTGAATTAATATAAAATTTAATGTTTTTATTCATTCATGTCTTTATGACCTCATGAATATATTGGAAGAAAAATAAATGTTACGGTGGGCCTATATATTTCTTAACAGTGAAAATCATTATCTCCACTGCTATCTGCAGTGTGGTCAATGTTATGATTCATTTTTTTAGATAATGCCATAAAATAATGATGTCTAAAAATGGATGCATGGTTTGGATATAATAAATATATTAGTTTAGAGGCCATGTAGCTCTGATCTACTTTGAACCGTTTGCACAACTCGGACTTCGAATAGCGTGAGCGATCGTCTTCGCACGGCCCATACTGAACTTCCTCTGCCCCAGGGCGCAGTCGCGTCAATATATTGCCGTACAAAATAAGGAAATGATTCATACCGTGCGAGAGCATCAGAAGATTAATAGGCTGCCCGTGGCTCCGCATAATACGTAAGTGGGCCACGCTCGAGAATATCCGAATCAATCAACTCGAGTAATTCAATCAATCCATGCCTGCCAGTTGGAAGCAAGGTTTAAAAAATGGGGTTCTTAAGCTGCACCATCCAACGGCTGATATGAATATATAAATTGGAAAAGTGGGCCACGAAGCTTCTACACGTTATCCATGGATTATATATATATATATATATATATATATATATATATATATATATATATATATATGAGAAATGCTCACACACAACTAGTTGGACCGCGAGTTTGGTCCAACTATCTATGTATTAAATCTCAAAATTTCTATATATATACACATGCAATGCATCACATGTGAGGATATGTGACTCTTAGTATTTTGGGAATTATGTGTCATATATCCAAGCCATTTATTAAATAGAGTACGCTAATAAAATTTTATGTATCGAAAGTTACTAAATTGTTGTCACCACTAGAACCACACATGTAACTTGAACATGGACGATTAGAGTAGATTTCTAGCCGTTCACTTTTCTTATAGATGATATCATGTTATCGATAAAATATATATATATATTTTCCCATATACTTATAATGGACCCTACTCAATTAACAGACCGAATTTGCAAGATATATTGTGCATCACTCAAGTATATCATGTGTGTACAATTTTTAGTGGTCCTTTATAAACATTCACTCTCATTTAAACTTTTTTTTTTTCATATTTAATGCTCTCCATTCCCTGTATGTTTGGGAAGGAGTCATGTGCGGAGTGACATGTTGAGTTGCTACTCAAATCACGTCACTAAGTTATGTGGGTCTCACCATGATATATGTGTTGTATCCACACCACACATCTATTTGTAGAGATCATTTTAGGATGTAATTCAAAAGAATGAGGCAGATCTAAAACTGGAGGGGACCCCACCATAGAAAATAGTGGGGAGAGTGACGCCTACTGTTGAAACCTTCCTAAGGTCCACCATGATATTTATTTGAGATCCAATATGTTCATAGTATAACATAGACATTAAAGAAGGGAAAACACAAATTTCAGCTTGATCAAGAACTTTTGTGGCCCTTAGAAGTTTTTAATGGTAGGCGTCACCCTCTCCATTATTTTCTGTGGTGGGGTCCATTCCAACTTTGGATCTGACTCATTCTTTAGCTCATGCCATAAAATAATCTCTCCAAATGGATGGATGGTGTGGATACAAAACATACATCATGGTGGGACCCTAAGAACTAGGTGACATCACTTTAGTGCCGGCTGCAAATCCACGTCTAAAGCACGCTGATTCCCTGCGAAAGCGAAAGACTTTGACAGGAAGTTCCTACACTGGGAACCCAAGTGGGGCCCACTATGATATTTGTGAGAAATCCTACCCATCCATCTGTTTTTTGAGTTTAATTAAGGACAAGAAGCCAGAAATGAACCATTTCCAGGGCTCAAGTGGGCTGAAAACGTGATAGTTGAACATCCACAGTTGAAATATGTGTAGGCCATAGAAGTTTTGAGTCATGCTCATAGTTGTGATTTCAGTTCATCCTAGTAGGAATGAACTTATTAACGGTATGGATGGCTTGTAAACATCACTTCTGAACCCAGGTAGGTTTTAACAGTAGGAATTTTCCTGACCACATTTTCCTTTAGTACAGTCCACTTGAGCTTTGGATACTGTTCATTTTTGGCATCATGTCCTGAAATGAACTCAAAAAAGGGATGGAAGGGGAGGATTTCTCACAAACATCACAGTGGGCCCCACCTGGGTTCCCAATGCAGGAACTTCCTACGAAGGCCTTTCCCAGGAGATCCGCGTCCTCAAACCAATAAGCCTTCCCCGGCCCAACGAGTACATTCTTCAATGCTCTCCTACACCCAACGATTACATTCTTCCATGGAGCTTAGTCTTTCTTTCTCTCTCTCACTTCTCCACCCATATACAAACATCAACATCGCATTTGAATTTGTCTTTCCTTCTCTTGTTTGGTATAAGTCACAAAGAAATAAAAATTTAAAAAAACAAAGAGGAAGAAGGTATTACGAGGTAAGTTATTTGTTTAGTTTTTTAATTAGTAGCCAATTAAAATTTCTTTTTTCTTTTTTCCATTTATTTCAAAATTTTGAGCTTTTTGAGCAAGTTAGATTGTTTGAGCAAGAAGGTAATACAGAGCTAGTTGGACTTTTTAAGCAAGTTAAACTGTTTAATTTTGTACAAAATATTAATAAAATTTCATGATATTTGATATATGATTTAAATTTTTTTAGGTAGTGGCGTGAACTATGAAAAATTATGAGAGCTTGCATAATTAAGAAAATAGTCCAGATATAGAGTGGTCAACATCATCTTCAGAGAAAGACTTGATGAAGCGATCGGTGAAATTGAAGCATATAACCTTCGAGAATTTCTACAAGGTACATTGGTGGTAGAATTCGTAAAAACTACATGTGACATAAATTCAATATCTTCGATAAGACCTTCCAACAATGTATTAACTGAAGCTGAAATTCTTGTAATAGATTTCGTACCAATAGCTCCTGAAGGAAACAAACCCTACGTTGGGAAGCAATTCATATCACAAAATGAAGCTATAGATTTTTATAATGCATATGCAAAAATATGTGGATTTAGTATTCGAAAGAACCAAATACGAAAATATCCCAATGGTGTTATATATTTCCGAAGGTTGTCTTGCTCTCAAGAGGGAGGGCGACGAAAAAAGTTCTTAGAGAATATGGATCGTAAGAGAGCTCATAAATGATGTACTAGAGTGGGTTGTGGTGCAAAACTTGAAATCAGTATGAAAGGAGAAGCTAAATGGGTTGTTATAAAGTATGTTGAGAAACATTCTCATAAGTGTTTGACCCCTAGTAAATCTCATGTTCTTCATTCTCATCGAAAAGTGCCAAGCCGACATTTAGATTTCATATCTGATTTAAATGATGCTGGTGTTGGTCCTTCTAAATCAGTTCAATATATTGCGAATAATTTGGGGGGATATAACAATGTTGGTTACTTACCTAAGGATGCTAGAAATGCTTTAAGAAAGAGAATTAAGACATATAGAAAAGACACGTATGCCGTTTGTCAATACTTTTTTCAAGCAAAAGAAAAAGATCCTTCTTTTTACTATGAAATTCAAGTTAATACGAAAGCAAGGGTGACATCCTGTTTTTGGATTGATGGTATTTCGAAGTTAGATTATCAAGCATTTGGAGATGTGATATGCTTTGATACCACATATAAGACTAACCAATATGATATGCCATTCACTCCTTTCACAGGAGTGAACCACCATAGCCAATCAATATTATTTGGTGCTGGGCTACTATTTGGAGAAACTATAGGAGATTTCACATGGTTATTCCAAACGTGGTTGAAGGCAATGGGTGGAAAGCATCCAAATGCCATAATTACCGATCAAGATCCGGCGATTACATCTGCAGTTGCAAATGTATTTCCAAATACAGTGCATAGTTTTGTATGTGACATATATTACAAAAAGTACCTGAGAAGCTGGGGCATTTATACCGCAGTAGTTGTACATTTAATAGTGAATGAGATGCATGCATACATAAGACGGATACAATTGAAGAGTTTGAAAAAGCATGGGCAAATATTATGAATCAGTTTGGACTTCAAAATATTGATTTCCTTAATCAGACGTATAGTATTCGTCACATGTGGATTCTTGCTTTCCTTAAGACGACCTTCTTCGTTGGAATGTCGACTATGCAAAGAAGCGAAAGTATGGATGCATTATTCGATAGATATGTAAATCATCGATCGTCCCTTCTTGAATTTGTATTGGGCTACGAGAAAGCAATGAAAGATCGTCATACGATAGAAGTAAAGGAAGATGGTCGCACTTATGGAGATCCTGTACCAATAACTGCTTTTGATATGGATATTGAGTTAGGACGGATTTATACAAGAGCAATTTTTCAAAAGGTTCAAAAGGAATTATTTTGGACATCTCCACAGTGTGTGAATTTGGTTGAAAAAAGTGGACACGTCAGTACATATAATGTCTCATATAAAAATAGTATGTATATTGTCAAGTTTGATGAAGAAGCGATAACAATTACATGTGGATGTCATCTCTTTGAATTTGTAGGTATTGTTTGTCGACATTCTTTGGCAGTTTTTAATGTAAGGAATATTTAGAAAATGTCAGAAAAATACATCTTAAAAAGGCGGACACGATATGCAAAGAAAGGATATTTTATTGATGCCGACATCTTACAACCACCAATAGTTGGGGATAAGTTGGATTTCATACAAATGAACGAACTCAATCGTAGTTGGAAAAGGGTTTCATCTCTTGCAATAAAATCCGAATTGAATTATGAATATGCGAAGGGACAAATTGATAAGTTGGGTAATGAGCTCGAGCAAATGGAAGCCATAGAAAAGAATGAAGATGTTATACATATTAAAATCACAACGGATCAAGTTAACATCAATGTTGAACTTCCACTTGAAGCCATTACTGTTGGTGGAAGCTATCACACACTATTGTCAAGCCACATTGTGTTGCGTGATCCAAACATCGTTTCAACAAAAGGCCGGGGAGTAAATAAGAGAATAAAATCTGGAAAGGAACTTAACAAAGGAGTTGGTAGAGCATGCCACACTTGTTGGGGAAGTGGACATGATTCGCGTAATTGTCCATTGCGGAAAAATAGGTAAGGGTATAAAATTATTTTACTTATACATATTTTTTTAATTAATTTCATTTTTAGATTAAAACTATTTTATATTCATACACTAATTTGTATAAATTTGTAGGGATAATATTGTTTTTATGGGCATGGGCATGGGCAACGACAATGGCAAAGGTGGTGGCAATGAGGCTTACAACAAATCAAATGGTGAAACATAATGACAAATGGTATATAGATATGCATCTTATTAAGTTATTTGTGATTTCTTGAATAAGTGATTTCTATTTTTCTGATTCACATATTTGACGTGAAATTTCAAGCTTTTTTTTTTTGTACTTTCGGTCTTATTCTGCTCTCAATTATCATGGTCAGGTACTTTTTTTCCCAATTTCTTTTATTATCCCTCTTTAGTTCATTTATTTATTTATTTTTACATATTATTCTCTTAATATTATATTTCTACTCATTATTAAATATTTTTCCTTTTATTCCATGTGTATTCATCTAGGACATATTGCAGGATTACATGGATATTGACTGGGCGGTGATTGGGATCGATGTTGTGGAAAGTGTATTGCTTCTTTGTGAAAACATTAGATTGATTTTTGAAGAGTGTGGTTGAGATTTTTTTTTTTTTTTGAGACATGTGGTTATCAAATGGGTTGTTACAAGTAGAATAGTGTTGGTCCAAATTAGAAGGATCAAGCCAATAGTGACTATAATCTTTTAAATTTTGAATGGTAGAAAGAATCGGATTTAATATTATTTTCTCAATGTGGGTGAATATAATCTCTCTTCTTCATCTTCTTTTTTTTTCTTTTATATATATATATACTTCTGTTTACCTAGGATGATTATCGATTGCTTGTGATTTTATAGATTGGCTTTTGTTAGTCAATCTTATTGTGTGGATTAAATTGATTAATGAGCTCATCAATCATGTACATGACTAGTTGTCATTATTCTAACGAGGAAAACTTTAGTACTTTGGTAGTGTGATCCATGAAATGCAAGTACTTGAAATTTTCCTAGGTCATATGTATACCTCTTGGTACATGTGTATTAAGCACCATACTTTGCCAGGGTATTATATAGCGCTTAGATTTTCATAGATTCTCGTTTGAAAGAGGTGTGAAAAAATCACTTCACGAGGAATGCCGACTGAGTACTACCCTTGGTTACAAGCTTGGAATGTGTAGGGGTTATGGGTTGCCACCCTGATGTATGGGATTTATCTATAGCGTCTATCTACTTTGCCATATCATTTTAGTATATAGGCGCCTCCAGAACAGATGCAAATCCAAGACAAATGGCCCACACATCGGGGACTAAACTTTTACTGTTGAAAACTTCTTGGGGGCCACAAAGTTTTGGATTGAACTGATATTTTTGTTTTCCATTCATCCAGGTCTGTGGGACTTTATGAATACGGTGGATTGAAAATAAACATTAAAGTGAGCTCTAGGAAAGTTTCAACGGTGGGCATATTTTTACCATTGCTTGATATGGTGTCCACTCAAGCCTTTGATCTACCTAACTTTTGGTCCTATACTATAAACTGGCATGGGGAAATGAATGGACTGTGTGGATAAAATCCACACATTCAAAACTTCTATATAGCCTACAAATATTTCAACTGTGGACGTTCGATTATCACGTTTTCAGCCCATTTGAGCCCGGGAAATGGTTCATTTTTGGCTTCATGTTCTTAATTGAACTCAAAAAATGGATGAACGGGTAGGATTTCTCACAAATATCACAGTGAACCCCACCTG
Organism: Magnolia kwangsiensis; assembly: GCA_037074715.1. NCBI lineage: Eukaryota > Viridiplantae > Streptophyta > Magnoliopsida > Magnoliales > Magnoliaceae > Magnolia > Magnolia kwangsiensis. Next base: position 46,273,204 of record CM073571.1, on the reverse strand, counting down.
GGTTCCCAGCACAGGAGCTTCCTACCAAAGTCTTTCGCAAGAAATCAGGGACGCGGATTTGCAGCCGGCACTGAATGACGTCACCTAGTTCTTAGGGTCCCACCATGATGTATGTTTTGTATCCACACCGTCCATCCATTTGGAGAGATTATCTTATGGCATGAACTAAAGAATGAGTCAGATCCAAAGCTGGAATGGACCCCACCACAAAAAACAGTGGAGAGGGTGACGCCCACCATTAAAAACTTCTAAGGGCCACAAAAGCTCTCGATCGAGCTTATGTTTGTGTTTTCCCTTCTTTAATATCTATGTTATATTGTGAACAGGTTGGATCTCAAATAAATATCATAGTGGACCTTAGGAAGGTTTCAACGGTAGGCGTCACTCACCCCCTGTTTTCTGTGGTGGGGTCCACTCCAGTTTTGGATCTGCCTCATTCTTTTAAACCATGTCCTAAAATGATCTCTACAAATAGATATGTGGTATGGATACAACACATATATCATAATGGGGCCCACATAATTTAATGACGTGATTTGAGTAGCGACTCAACATGTCACTCCGCATGTGACTCCTTCCCAAACGTACAGTGAATGAAGAGCATTAAATAAGGAAAAAATAATTTAAATGAGGAGAGAGAAAAGTGTAGGGTTAATGTTTACAAAGGACCACTAAAAAATGTGTACACACATGATATACTTGGGTGATGCACAACGTATCTTGTAAATCCGGTCCGTTAATTGCGTAGGGTCCATTGTAAGCATATGGGAAAAAATATATATTTTTTTTATCGATAACATGATATCATCTATAAGAAAAGTAAACTGTTAGAAATCTACTCCAACTGTCCATATTTAAGTTACATGTGTGGTTCTAATGGTGACAACAATTTACTAACTTTCGGTGCATAAAATTTCATTAGCGTGCTCAATTTGATAAATGACATGAATCTATGAGACATAATTCCCAACATACTAATGTAAAACTCAGATTCATATATCCTCACATGTGGTGCATTACATGTGTATAAAAATAAAAATTTTAAAATTTAATGCATAGCTAGTTGGACCAAAACTTACTTTCCAACTAGTTGTGTGTGAGCATCTCTCTCACTATATATATATATATATATATATATATATATATATATATATAATTACGGTACAGCCGGAAGAAGAAAAATGATGTGTAGAGCAATCTCTCAATACTCCACAGTACACGTGGCAGTGATGTCGTCTGCCATCCGACGCGGCTCCATCTAGTGGGATCTATCATTAACCGTGTTTACTTCAAAATATATCTTTCAGACCATCCCAGCCATTAATGTTGTTCAATTTCCTGTATTGAGTGTTTTTCCACCATCTTTAGAGGTCACTAATCCAACGGATAGGATCGCGGGGTCTATGTTTATTTTGGACCATGCATTTTGCGCTATGTATCGTGTACTTTGTGAAAGATGTACCGTATTCGTGTTCTCCGGCTTTACGGTATCATTTCCCGTCTTGTCGGAGAGCGGATTGCCGGGACCCTGGGCAAACCGATATCTGTGTGCGCGGGGCTGTGTGGGGTCCACAGATTTCTTTTGCAAATCCACTCCGTCCATCTGTTTTGAAAGACCAGAATAATGTAGGATTCTGACAATCATACATATCCAAAACTCAGGTGGACCACACCAACAAAAAAGTGGGAACAATTATCATCCTGATACAATTTCCATCACAGCCAGTCGCTCAATCCCCACTGTTTCGTGTGGTATGGCAAGCTGAAGTTTTGGATTTTCCGGATTTTTAAATCTTATCTGGTCTTTCAAAACAGATGGACGGAGTGGATTTGTCACGGACATCTCTGTGGTCTCCACACAGCCCCAGGAACAGAGATATCTCCGTGCGGTCACACGCAATCCGCTCCCGTCTTTTCGTCGGACAGAAATCCCACGCAACAGCTGTGTAAGTAGCGTGTAAAGCACCCAACTCTATGGGCCACCGTGTCCTGTGTGTGACATCCAGTCCGTCCATCAGATGTGTCCCTCATCGGGGTCTAGGAAGCAGTCCAATACAAAACTGGGTGGGCCACATTTGTTAACAATGGGAAGAGATGTCCACCGCAGGTTTCTGTATGGGGCTGCTCACTATGATGTATATATTTCATCCAGCCCATTCATCATGTGGGCCTGCTAAAAATCATCTTGATCCAAATCACCGGAATGACACACCACCTGAAGTTAGTGGTTTTAGCCATTATTTTACATTATTCCACTTGGTGTGGCCCACCTTAGTTTGGAGAGGGATTTGATGATCTGATGGACGGATCGGATGTTACACGCAAAACACGATGGACCCCACGAAGCCAGGATGTTTCTACCTGCTGCGTGCAACCGCGTCGCACAGGATTCTGGCCTTCTTTTGTCCAACGTAACTCTGGGAACATGATCCGACTTCTGTTACGCGTACACGCGCATGTACAAATAATTCTTTTTACGTGTCACCAGATGTTAACCCGTGGCCCATAGGTACAAAATCCAAGTCGTCCATCATGTGGTTCTGAGCTTATTGATGTTGTAGGCGAAGAATAAATCTGACACATTAAAAAGATCGGCCACGATGTTAAAAAATTTCGACGGGTGACCTTATTCAAACCAGTTTACCCATGTTGGATGGGTGAGATTTTCTTATCCGTACTGCTGTTTGCTATACTGGCCAACAAGCGGATGGACCTGATTCGTTGGCAAGAGCATCTCCAGAATGATACGTAATGGCAAGTTGGCAATGCCCATGTCATTTGAACTTGTCTTTACGTTCATTTTTTAAAAGAAAATAGCAGCCACACATTTGATACTCCGGAAGAGTGTGAATGATGATACACAGATCGTTGAAAAGTGTACATATGGCGGTCGTTAATACAAGTTAAACGATCCAAATGAGTGGTCATCTGAACGATCCTAACCTCTGATTGTTGGTCATTTATTTGTTGATTTCAGCCGTTGAATAGTTTTCATTTCGACCGTCTATTAAATTCGAGCTGCTATTTAGTTGGAATTCAATTCGGTGTAATATTTGCTAACCATCTATGGTGGGTCCCACGATCTGCACGGTTTAGTTTAAGTTGCCTACTCGGAAAATAGGCTGTTTCTTAGTGCATGTGTATCAAGCATCACGCAGTGCGAGAGTATCAATGTTTTTTCTCTATCGAATATGACATCTGCGACTGCTCCTGTTGTCAAAACGGATCTACAGCCTCCGTTGTGATGATCTTTTCTAAGTAGGATTGGAATTTGGACGTTAACCGTTGGAAATTTCTCGATTGGCGGTAGGATTGATGAAAGTTCAGACCAGTTCGAAAATGGTGGTGACTCAATCAACTCACGTGTGGAGTGTTAGTACATCTATCCAGACCATCTGAATTGTTGGGCACATTGTGGATGCAGCACATGTCTAAAATCTTGCTGATGAATAAATCCTAGCCATCCAAATAGATGAATATGAAACGAACGGTCGAAATAAAAATAACGAATGGTACGGGATCCAAGGAAATATCAAATGGATAGCTGTTGGGCCATAGTGAGAGATTCGGACAGTCAGGATATTGATAGCTATGCGAGGTATTTTATTGGAGAGTCACCACCATTTTAAAATGATGCTGAACTATCATACGAAAGAAATCTACCGCTGAGGAAAATTATACGGTACTCGTAGAGGTATTTACAATCATACAAATACAAATTCCCACAGCGCATTTAGGGCATTTTTTCCTCAATCCAAACCGTCTAAATAGTGACTATAATAACCATTAATGGAACTACCCCAGATTTTGGAATTCGAGACCAACAAAAACCAGTCAAACATGGGTCTGGATGTAGCATGTTTATTTCAAAGGCCTAGAATTTAGGGACTGGTGTGATCAATTGGCCAAACGTGGACCCACCAGCCCTGTACTTAAAATGGGTGATTGAAGCTTGATGGTTACTAAGCGGCTCATTTTTAAATGTAGAGTCTTGTTGATAGCTAACTTTAGCAGCTCACTGCTCACAGCAAACTTTAATGAAAATGATTTATCTATTTTATATTTATCTTTACATTTGTTGATGAGAAAAACTGGTCCGCCCTTCCCTGTCCCATCACCTGCACAAGAAAAAGGTAAAGGAGATCCTAGCTAGAGCTGGGGGCCTTCTGATGCTTAAGTCAATAATAGGACCATGAGAAGGATCTTTTAGAAGGATTTCTTTACGTACTTTTAAGCTTGGAGGTCTCTTAGATTTATAGGAACGAAAGGGTACAGACGTGGTATAGGGATTCTCTCCCGCATATCTTCAGACATGATTTAGTTGCCATCTGTTCATGGATTCTGTCTGATTCCGAGATCTTCAGGGTCGGGAATTCTTTTACAAGATTTTCGGGATGGTATATGTATTTACACCATCTCTCCCTTGCTTGGCTCGGCCTTAACCAACTCTTTTAATAACTGAGTCTCGCCTGGCTGCAAGAATAAGCTTTTTACCTTCTGTCAGATGAAATAGAGTCGGCTCGTAGCCGATATTCTTTCTTAATCCGATAGCCATCCATAACCGAACTAATATGGGGCAGTTTTATAGTCAGCCTGGTGGCTTCTAGCGTTCGGACTCTGATCAGTCCCTTTAGACTTTGCTGGCTCGGTATCCGAGTCAACTTTATATGTCTCGTGTGTTTCGCCTATGGCTCATTACTCTACAAACTTCGGTCGTAATTTATTTCTTGCGATTCGAGCTAAGTATCTCCTTAGGTATTTGACTCTTTTACCTCGGTCGAGCTCATTGCTTCGGAATCACAGGTAGAGTCAATAGAGTTGTTCCATTCCATATCCGTATCTCTGGACTTATCATATTTTTCCCTAACAGTAAGCCCTCTTACTCCTTGTGTCAACCGTGTTAATGCAGAGGAGTAAAGAATTTTTTGGATCAGGTTGAATTAGAGACCGAGGTTATGATGGAGCATTTAATACTTTTTGCGTCGTCCATAACACGTGTCAGTTCCTTAATCGAGGTTGCACGAGCGGACAACTGTCAAAATATTTTTCCTACTTATGAGCGCTGGACGCGTGACAGGAGTGGTTCTTTCGTCAGTCAGCGTGCGCCATGTGTTAGGCGAGGGAGTCGAAACGTGCGTCGATACGAATCCTCTTTAAATGCCCTTGCCACTTGGCTGGGCTATTTATCTCTCAATCCCTGTTTCCTCGTCTCGATTTCCTCTGCCATTTTCGTCTCCATTTTCATTTTTGCGTCCACATTTGCGTACTCTTCGCCTCTCTGGTGAGTTTTAACTCTCTCTCTCCCCTTCGTTTTTACTTTTCTCAACAATGCAAGGTTCTTAGAGCCCCCGGGAGGGAGCCTCTAATGATGAGGGTGAAGCGAGGCATTTTTGGATTGTCTCAGAATCGCCCTCCTTGCTGGCGGAGATGGCGATTGATACTAATAAAGCTTTCCAGTTTTCTGAAAGAATCTCTGGAACTTCAGCGGAGCGTCTTGCTTTGGCAGCGGCAGATCCTTTTCATAGAGGAATGTCGCTGGTGACTGCCCCTAGGAGACCTAACCCTCCTGGGGAAGATATGGAGGAGGAGGATGAGGAAATTGAGGGAACCACTGGGTTGGTTCTCGCTAGTAGATTGACCCGGGCTACTGACTCGGCTGCTGAGGGAGGAGAGTCTGCCGAGGGGGAGAGGCTGGAGACGAGTAGAGGGGTCCAGTCCCTTCGGTCTTAACTGAGGCGGACTTGGATAGAATTCGAGTCGGGTATCATGTCCTAGACTCGGTTATTATTCATCTTTCTCTGTCGAGTGAATTACCCGACCATCCCCCTGCAGAGATGGTCGTGATTTTTCAAGTCACTTTACAGTGTGACTTGCATCTACCCCTCCAAGGCATTGCTCGGGATTTACTTTTCCGACTCTAAATTGCGGTGGGTCAGATAGTTTCGAACAGATGGAAGAACTTATTCGGATGTTCGGTGTTGTGGGCTGAGACTTGAGTAACCCCCACTGACTATCGATGAGTTTCTTCATCTGTATCAAGTACAGTCAAATACACAGCAGCCTGGCCGGTACTTTCTGTGTGCTTGGTGGAACAAGGTCGATCCTTTGATAACCGACCCTCCTTCCTCCAACAAACATTAGAGAGATAGATGGTTTTGGACATGTGGCCGCCAGGAGACTGCTGAGCCAGGACTCTTCAAACCTCACGTTCCCCGTGCATTCTCAAAAGCAGGTGACGTATCATTCCTCTATCTTTTCTTGTTGCAGTATTTTTGAGTATGACTGAATGCGACTTGTAGATATTCCCAAGAAAAGGATGAAGCTAGGAACTAACGCCCTAGAGCGAATCAAGGATCTGAGGGCGCTAAGTCTGGAGGATCAGTCTTGGAAGACACTTATTCAACCAGAGCGTCTTCTTCTTGTAGGTTTAGACTCGGCCATAACAGGTAACTTCTGAAAATTCTATTACATTTTCTTTGAACTATTTCTAACTCCTCTTAATTTTTTTGATGTAGATATGGTGGAGTCTAGGCCTATTCTTCGTCCGCCCTCCAAAATGAAGGCTCCTCCAAGGTTGGAGACTCGTCCCGAGGCTCGCCCCTAAAGAGACCGAAAATGGTCTCAAAGGCTAAGGGACAAGCCACACCGGCTGTCCCGACTAAGGTCCCGATCATTGATTTTAAGGAAGGGATGGAAGCGGCGGACGCGGTGGCGAAAATGGGAGCCTCCGCCTCTCAGGCTCAGGAGACTCTCAAGCCAGTACCTGTTGCTAAGCAGGTCCCGAAACAGAGGGAGATGCAGAGAAGGGAGTCCTCTGGAGGCGAGATGACTCAACAGGAGACATCGGTCTTTCGGTGGGCCGTGTCCAACATGGTCCCTTGGGCCATTTCTCATGGGAGGGAGAAAGAGTTCGCTTCCCTCTTCGAAGCTCCTGGGAGTCAGATTTTCTCCCATGCTGCGAGAATCCTGCTCGAGGTAAGACTTGAACTTTCTCTTTTATCTTGTTGCCTCTTCTTGTCTTAATCTAACTTTGTCTTTTTCTTCTGCAGCTTGCCCCTTGCCTGCTTAGGGCGAGCATAGATCTGGCCAAGTCCCAGGGTCGAGTGGCGGATGTTGAAGCAGCTCGGAAACGGGCAGCGGAGGTAGAAGCACTACTCGAAGTCACTATGGATAGGGTCAGCCAGCTAACTGGCGAGCTGAGGTTTTCTCGGAAGGCCGCTGAGGATGCCAAAGCCGAGTGTGCTCATGTGGCCTCGTTATTGAAAGAGGCCCAGGAAGAGAGTCGGCTGTATCACCTGGCCTGCGACTCTTCTGAAGAGAAGTAGGCTCAGCTTAAGGCTGAGACTAAAGGCGTCCTTGAGGTGGCCGAGAAAGAGGCTGAGGACAAGGCTGTAAAGGCCTTTCTTGAGTCCAAGAGTATCTAGAGGAACGGGATTGTTTGTTCCAGGACGGCTACACCAAGTGTATCGTACTGATGAAGGAAGCCTTCCCCGATCTTGATCTCTCAGGATTCGATGAATGTGCCTCGAGGTCTGAAGGTCCGGAGGCTGAGCCAATTGGGCCTACTGACATAGTGGCTGGTATCAAGGTCGAGCCTGAAGCAACTCCTGAGACGGCACAAGAGGTCGCTCCAAGCGGGGGCAGCAGTTGAATCTAAGCCACCTCCTGTGTTAGCTCCTGGTGAACCTTGGGGCTTAGTATGATGTCAAGCACTCCAAACACACTAAGCTTCAAACACTTTAAGCATATCAGGTGGGCCCGAGAGCATGTGCAACTGAGTGGGGATTCATGTATTTCGGCTGACTCTTTCTGCTTTTAACCATCGATGTAATTCCACATGAGATAATCATGTAACCCGATGTAAAAGTCATTTGATGAATGAATATACAGTCTTATTGCTTATTTGATTCAGCTTACAAACTTTTTATCATTCATTTTTTTTATAAAAGCTTCTACAACCGACCTAAAGATAATAGATCTTTAGATGCTCAGAATTTCAAAGATGGGGCAATATTTGTCCGGTTAGGTCTTCCAACCGATATGTTCTAGGTCGAATGGTGTCGAGACAACATAGGGTCCCTCACAATTGGGACCCAGTGTGCCCACACCAACTTCCTTCATGTTTAGGAATATTTTTCGGAGGACCATGTCTCCTACTCAGAAACGTCGAACCTTGAATCGGGCATTATAGAACCGAGCTACCTGGCGTTTCCAAGCCATCATCTGTTGCCAAGCTTTTTCTCTTTGTTCTTTCATTAGGTCAAGTCCAAGAGCGAGGAGTTCTTCGTTATCTTCTTCATTAAACGAATTGACTCGAGTTGAAAGGGACCCGATCTCGACCGGGGTAATGGCCCCCGAGTCATATGCGAGGGAGAAGTGAGTTTCACCTGTGGTTATTCAAACGGTAGTTCAGTATGCCCATAGAATCTTTGGGAGTTCTTCAGCCCATGCTCCTTTAGCTCGGTCGAGTTTAGTTCGAACATGCTGTTTAATGATCTTGTTGACTTACTCGACCTGCTCGTTTGTCTGAGGATGATGAGGAGGGGAATAAACATTTCTGATCTAGAGATTGTTACACATCTCTCGGTATCGCGTATTGTCGAATTACTTTCCATTGTCGGTAATAATAGTCCGAGGTATCCCGAATCGGCAAATAATATTTTTTTAGACAAAGTATATGATCTTCTGTTCGGTTATCTTCGTTAATGGTTTGGCTTTAGCCCACTTCGTAAAGTAGTCGACCGATACGACAGTAAATTTGGTCTGGCCTTTCCCCAAAGGGAGTGGTTTGACGATGTCGATGCCTCATTACGTAAAGGGCCAGGGACCAGTCATTGGAGTTAACTCCTCAGGGGGTTACCTCGGAATACCCGTGAATCGTTGATATTTGTCGCATCTCTGAACGAGCTTACGAGCATCATACTGGATGGTCGGTCAATAATACTCCTAATGTAGCACCTTATGTGTGAGTGACCGTCCTCCCGAGTGATTTCCATAGATACCTTCATGGATCTCTCGTAGCACGTAGTTGACTTCATCAGGATTTAGGCATCGTAACAATGGAGTGTAGAAACCTTTCTTATATAGTGTCTCGTTGAGTATAGTGTAACGGGAGACTCGAATCTTCAATCGTCGGGCCTCGGCCCGATCCTCGGGCAACTTTCCACGGTCGAGGTACTGGACAATCGGGTCAAGCCAAGTGGGTTCCAAAACGACTATGTGCACAGTCGAGCTAACCGGGTCATTGTCACTCGGCTTAACAATGTACTCGATTGGAGAGGAGCTGGGTATGTCGTCTTCATCGGCGGAGGCGAGTTTTGCTAATAGATCGGCCTTAACATTTTTCACTCGAGGGATTCGAGTAACAACACAGAGTTAAAAATCGCCGATCAATTCCTTGGCTTTCTCCATATATGCTTTCAGTTGCTCTTTTCGTGTCTGATACATGCTAGTGACTTGATTAACAACCAATTGCGAGTCGTTGAAGATATTAAGATGAGTAACACCCAAACTAGTTACGAGTCGGAGGTCGAGTAGTAAAGCTTCATATTCCACTGTATTATTCGAGGCTTGAAATTCAAGTCTTAAGGCATATTACAAGTAGGTTTGATCAGGAGTTTTCAAGATGACTCCCGCCCCTCTTGCCTTAGAGTTGGAGGAGCCATCGACAAACAGCTTCCAGGGTATTGGATCGAGCAATGACTCGGAAGAAGTAGTCATCGATTTTTCAGTTAGTTCATTGCCAAGCTTTGTAGGTAGATCGGCCTGTGGTGTTACTTCAACTAAGAAGTTGGCCACGGCCTGTCCTTTAATAGCTACTCTCGGCTTATATTGAATGTCGAATTCGCTAAGCTCGATCGTTCACTTCGTTAGTCGGCTGGATGCCCTCGGTTTCTGTAGAATCTGATGCAGTGGGAGGTTGGTTATAACGACAATAGTATAAGCCTGAAAGTATAACCGGTGTTGTCGTAATGAAACTACTAGGATTAGGGCTACCTTTTTGGGAGGCAGATATCTTATCTCTGCAGGTAACAGTGCTTTTCTGATGTAATAAACTAGCAGTTGCTTTCCTTCGTGCTTGTGTATCAAGGCTGAGATAACCACTGTGTCAGACACTGCGAGATACAACAGTAGAATCTCCCCAGTTTCGGGTTTCGACAAGAGAGGTGGAGATCTGACATAAGACTTTAATTGCTAGAATGCTGCTTCACACTCTTCCATCCAATCCACCGTTTTCCATCCATTTAATTGCTTAAAAAATGGGAGGCATTTTTCGGTAGCTCGGGAGAGAAAACGGTTGAGTGCAACTACTCGTCCGGTCAGCCTTTGTATGTCTTTAATTACTTTCGGGGACTCTATGTCGAGTAATGCTTTAATTTTTTCTAGGTTTGCCTCAATTCCTCGTTGGCTGACTAAGAATCTGAGAAACTTATCCGAGTTTACGTCAAAGGTACACTTGCTCGAATTTAACTTCATCTGATATTTCTGAAGGATGAGAAACATCTCTTCTAGGTCAGCTATATGGTCGCCCGTGTGTATGCTTTTAACAAGCGTGTCGTCAATGTATACTTCCATGGTTCGGTCGATCTGTCGAGTGAACATTTTGTTCACTAATCGTTGATAAGTTGCTCCAGCAATTTTCAAACCAAACGACATCACACGGTAACAATAAAGGCCTTTGTCTATGATAAAGGTAGTCTTAGATTTATCAGATTGATGCATTACAATTTGATTATATCCGGAATAAGCGTCCACAAAACTAAGGAATTCATGTCCTGCCGTGCTATCTACCAGCTAATGATCCTTAGAAGAGAGAAGCTATCCTTTGGACAGGCTTTGTTTAGGTCGGTATAATCAATACAGAATCGCTACTTTCCATTGGCTTTTTTCAAGAGTACGACATTAACTACCAACTCTGAGTAGTATATCTCCTCAACAAATTTCGCTTTAAGGAGCTTGCTCACCTCTTCTTCAATGATAGTATATCTCTCAGGGCCAAGCGGTCGTCGCTTCTATCGGATCGGCCGGTAAGTGTAACATCCTGGAAAAATTCGTACAAAGACCCGAGTACCTCCTCAGACAGAAATCCTTTAGAACCTAATCCTTTAGAAATTTAACAAGAGTTAACTAGCCCTAAACGAGATTACCTGTGAAATTAGTACCAACCACTTTAAATACGATCTGCAAGACCCAAAACCTATAGAATTAGTAACGCTACATTACCCTGAAATCTAGGATCAAACTCTAAACCCAGTTGCTCTCGGGAGTATTCAGAAACTTCGTATCGGACCTGAACCTCACGTCGAAAGTCCGATAGTGATGAACTTAGACAATTATGACCGCCTAGTTAGACTTGACTATCACCTCAAAAATCAAGTCCAGATGAGGTCCTGAGACCATTTCCTTGAGTCCTGAGTGAAGAGTGTGAGAACGTGAAGGTTTTTAGGAAATTAAATATGAATTTAAGTAATCTGAGTCATGTCACTTACGCGCCATTTATAAGCATTCAGACCGTTGGAATTTGACCCAAAGTCACCCTCAGATCAGGGAAAATGTCTCACACATGTCAATATACTTGTGGCCCTAATTTGGATCGGAATAAGCCTGATTTGGTTATAACCTAAGTATACCATAGCCCTGAGACTATTTTCATTAGTTCTGTGCCTATATAAGGGTCTTAAACCCTCTCTCACATAATCCATACGAATTTTCAAACCCTAACTAAGAAAGAGAGTAAAAAGAGAAAGTGAGAGAGAAGTTGGTGATTTACCTTGGGATTCTTCCCAGCTACTCTTCGTGCCTAATCGATCGCATCTGAATCGTTAATCCGGTGATTCTAATTCCATTTTTGGGTAAGACAATCAAACCCCAACCTGTTTTGGAGCTTATAATAGTATAAGTGTTGTCGTAGCTAACCTATTTCATGCCTTAGGTTGCCTATTCGCCGTTGACGAAGACTTATCGTCTAAATCATATCCGTTTTGCATTTTCTGGTTTAAGGTGCGGACTATATATGTATAGGTTATAGTTTTCAAGACTTTCAATGTCTGATAATGATTTATTATTGACGTGGTCGCTATTACACATGCTAAATGCACTATCTGTTTTATTTTACGTATATGTCTAACCTATGTTATAAATAGGGTATTTCATGTGTTTATTGAAATGTTTGTGTGCATAAGGAATTTGATGTTATGATCGCTATGATTATTTGTCATAGGTATATGATTGTTATGCATGCGACAACTCCTCGACAAAAGGATTTGCCCTAATACGTAATACGGCCGACATACGTGATGTATGTTGAGAAGTGTAGTCTAAGTGTTGTCTGAATGAGTTAGTAGTTAGTAACGTGTGATTTATGAGGGAGTTGAGATATGAAATCCCAATTACCTTGCTTGTGTGTATGATTTTCTCCATGAACTGTTTCGCTTACTTATTCATGTTAACTGTGTGTATGATTTCCTCCATGTATGGGGTATTCATGTTTAAGTTATATGTCATAACATGCTCATATGACTGTAGGATTTAACTTACATGTTTATTATTGTGATTGTACGTAGTTGGGACTGTATCACAGTCCAGGTAATCGGTAACTATTCTCAAATTGGTGATTGAGGATGTTTTCACCACGCAGGATGTGTTCAACGAACCTGAGCGTACTTGAGATGTTCGACAGTGGTTAGGCCACACGGAGTGCTTATACATTCCATGTCGATCAACTCAACGTGCGTTTGTCCTAGTTGAGCTCATCAATTAACCCGATTGACTGATGTATGTTCACCATGTTTGGACGCTACTATTTGAATTTAGGGTACCGAACTCACCAGTGAAATCCCTTTAACCTTAGTATCACCATCGTCTACGACTCATGAGCCAGACATGGTGGTATGGGACACCGTGATCATACTGTCGGCCTACACTAGGGTGACGAGCCTCCCCTTAGTGACCAGTGAGCAACCTAGTCTCATGAGCCGATTATGGTAGTATGAGACACTATATTCGAGTTGTCGGCTTACATTGATTGGTGACGAGCCATTTGCAGTGACCTCGAGTATATCCTGAAACTGCATTGTGACGACGAGCCTTATTATAGTATCTAGGATATAACTAGACCTGTATTGATTGGTAATGAGCCCTTTACAACGATCTAGAACTATAATACTGTATGAGATTGTCCAAGACTGATGACCCTAGAATGGATCATTGTTTGGGTATTGATATAAGGGAGGTACCTTGTCACGCCCCAAATTTGAAAATCAGATTCACAGGAATCCCGATCGTCGAATCTAGTGTCGACAATCTCCGTAGTACCCCATTCTCGGCTCCCAGTGCAACATACGCCAAGTTCCGATTCTGGGATCCTACAAGGAGGATTTTTCAACGTGCATTTTATCTTGTAATAAGCATAACCACAAGTTTACCCAAATCATAAAGGCAACATCATCATCACATATCCACTAATATAATCACTTGAATACAATGCTGAAAGAAAAATACATATATCAAAATCAGAGCTCCTGAAAACCGTTGCACGCTCCAAGCTCAACGCCGCTGTAACCTAACGCCACCTGCACGCATCTATCGTGCATAAGCTTACAAAAGCTTAGAGGGTGGTGTAAGTGTGTGTAAGGTAAGTGCCGAGTATACAGTAGAGTCTATAAATCATACATCATTGAGATAAGTAGAAAAAATGATAAGGTCATGAATCATACGATATCAGAGTAAACAGAAATATACTGGTAAGTCCATGAGTCACATAATATCAGAGTACACAATGTAAATCATAATGAGCCAAATATTATATACTGTAGATGCGATGCAATATGCTGATCCTGTCAAGTCCTTCTAAGCCATATAAGTACAGAAACGTAGTAATCCAAAATGTCATATGTCGTAGATGAAATGTAATATGCGATGTGAATGAAATGACCAAGGCGGAGTGAAGTCGGGATGATAGTACGTAGTATCGCAGGCTATGGGGTCCATCACAAGAGAATTCTATCCAAACCAGTCCCATACCTAAATTTGGATAGTCAAACACAATGTGGTAAACTCCTGATCTCAGGTTAGTCGCGCACCCCAACCGAAATTCTAGCCATTGCGAAGGTACAAGTAACAAATAGTTGCACACCACCAGCTCGAGTGGATAATGAATGGATGAATGAATGAGTATACAACTCCTACTCAGTAGCCTGTCAGCACAGTAGCCTGCCAACTGCTGGTAGCTCGCCCAGGCCTCAGCCCCGCCCACATCAACGTCCGCCCACATGTACAACAGTGACGGGGTGTCATAATATCATGTTAGTCCTCATATCAAGTCCACATATTAGTATGGTTCCTCTCTGAAAAATCACCGGGGTCTAATACACTCCACACCGACTGCCTCCTCCCTAGCTGCACATCCTTGCGAGTGGAAGAGACCTCACTATCCGCATATCCAGCAGTCTGCCAATACCTACCTGGCTCGTCGATAGCGGACCCATTTACGAGCTGGTCATACTCAGCCTAGCTTATAGCCCCCTCACTCGGGCGGATAAGGCCACACCACCTTCTAACCGACCACGACACAGTGGGAGACACGGCCTCATGGTATAGGCACTGACGCTCATATTTCACTCGGTCTAAACATTGGAGCATCTCTTGGTACCAAGGAGGTTCTGAGATTTTCACACAAGGACATCCTACGTGCCCATAATGCTAGAACTAAGCATTTTCGGTGTCCCATTTGGCCATCCACGATGTGCCTGTGGAGGCCACGACCCTGATGTCGCTAGGGCGTATAATGATCAAGTCACATATATACGAGATGCATGAATCACACTACCCAGTCATGTAGCAATCATGTGCGTACGACACGATAATGCAGGCACTCCATCTCATAAGGAGTCCCGTAAATAGTCTGCCCAATGGCGTATGCTATGATCAAACATTCCTCATATCAGGCATACATATGATGCGTATGGGCATGAATCATGGAGTTAAACTAAGCATTTTATATGATGATGAAATATCCTCACAACAAAGATGAGCCTTGATGGCCTACACACAACAAGTATAGCCTATCAATGAGCCTTAGAGAGAATTATAATGCGGACATTTAACCAACATTATTCTTACAATGCGGATGTCAAACCAACATTGCTCACAAGGCATGACCCGCCATAAATGTCATTACATAACCCATGGTGGAATCACACTACAATGGGCCTCAACCCATGGGTTCTAAATACATCACACTGGTCCTTAACCCGTGGGCCCTATACACATCACGGTGCGTCTCAACCCACAGGCCTTTATACATCACAATGGGTCTCAACCCATGGGCCCTAATGCATCGCAATGGGCCTTAACCCATGGGCTTAATACATCACAATGGGCCTTAACCCATGGGTTCTAAATACATCACAATGGGCCTTAACCCATGGGCCTAATACATCACAATGGGCCTCAACCCATGGCCCCAAATTCATTACAATGGGCCTCAACCCATGGGCCATCAACACACCAAAGGTGGGCCTCAACATCGGGCCTTAAACATGGCAAGTGGGTTACATCACATGGGCCATATGCGTATCAAATGGGCCACACCAATAGATAAGTAGTGGTAATGATTTCCACCATTAAAATTCCTAAGGCATCCTGTTAAACGGGCCTAAAAACCCATCCAGAGTGTAAGATTACAGGTTTGCCACCATCCAATCAGCTCGAAACTTTATATGTAACCTTGGGATCATAAATTAGCCGTACACGTCAAATTTCAGCTCTTGGATCCTTCTGAAAATGGCTAAACTGATAGATCAGCCCCTGAAATCATGATTTAGGGCCCGCCTGATATTTGGATAAGCTTCAAATTCAGTCTCAACGCTTTAAATGAGCTGACAATGTGGATGGACGGAGCAGATTTCTCACGATCATCCCCATGGACCTATATGCACATTCCATGCACATCATGTATATATATGCATGACATTTTCTCATTTACGTAAATACACTGTGCATTTAAAATTTTTTTTAGTACGGCCTACTCCACATTTAAATCATCGATCCGTACCGTCCATTGTGTTCAGAAGGAAGATTTAACCCTTGCCAAAATGACATTCTGAAACCATGTGGGCTTTTGCAACATCCTAACCGTTAAATACAAGATGGATGACGAAGTAGACAAACCCATGGATTGCACAGATTTCACTCCAAAAATAATCCTTTCCGGATGATTTTTCGTCCTAAAATCAATGGGTGGAGTGGATAAAACACATAGATATTGTGGTGGGTTCCACCTCATGATGGACGACATGAATGAAACACATACCATGGTGGGTTCCACCGTCCACAGCCGTGGACGGTGTGAATAAAACACATACACTATTTTGGGCCTCACAATACAATTCATGGTGGGACACCCCAAGTGAATAATCTAACCTGTTCACCTTCTTGGCCACCTCGAATGAGGTCAAATAGACTCTGACTAGGACCGGTTTGGATGACAAGGGACTCCAAAAATGGCCCTGGAGTGTTTCAATAGATGGGGATTAATACCCTTAGTACGGCCCACTCGAGACTCATATTTACCTCAAAATTTGGCACATGGCCTAAAATTATAAGGAGGAGATGGTGGACGGTGTGGATTAAACAAATCCACTATGGTGGGGTCCACGTGTGGTGGCAGCCCAATGAAGCTTCCACCCTCATCGTCACTGGACAACAACGTCCAGTGACTTGCTTTCTTTTTCTCCTTCCTCACTTTCTTCTTTTATTTTTAATTTATTCTACTATGTGGGGCACACTAGTGGATAATCCATTCCTTCTATTATATCAACTAGCTCTCTACAAAGCAAATGAGTTTAATGATGGATAGGTCCACTACTTATACAAACAACAGTAGGTATTAAAAAGTTCTAACAGTGGGACTTCGTTTCCCTCGGTGCGGTCCACTAAGAACTAAGATTTATCTCATTTTTCGACTCATAGCCTAAAACTACATGGGGGAGGTGGTGGACGGCATGGATTAAACAATTACATCAAGGTGGGGCCATGGTTGGGACGCCCCCACCCACGTCCCGATGGTTGATGTGAGGGAGGTGCTCTCACTACCACCATCGGTTGTGGTGTGGTCCACCTGATGGTTGGATCGAGTAGATTTTTGGTTTCCACGGTTAAAATGTCTCAAAAACATGAACGTATGGCATGGATCTAAGGAAAAAATCAACATGGGTCCCATGAGTGAAAAATCACTCCAAACCTGCCATACAAAAAAAATAAGAACTGACGTGGTTAACCCAACCACTTATCATTTGTGTTATGGCCCACCTGAGATTCGGATCAGCTTCATTTTTCGGCTCAACGCCTAAAATGATCGGGAGAATGGAATGGACAGCGTGGATTGAACCCATACATCAATGTATGGCCTACACAAGTGGTGCACCAAAAAAGTTGGAATCAAGCTAATATTTGTGTTTTTTCCATTCAACATCCAGCGTCCAGGGACGTTGGACGGTGGTGTATTTCAAGTGGGCTGCCCACGTGGGCCGCCAAATGATGGGTAGTGTGGATACAACACTTGTAAAGTGGACCCCACCTATTGGTGACTTGGATAAAATATATGCCTTATGGTGGGGTCCATCCGGGTGGGTGTTCACTCCCCAAGTGCAGGGTTGTGATGTAGTAATAACTCGGTAAGACCGAGGTCGAATCCCAAGGGACTGAAACCTGTACGTTATCTAAAACTAACCAAAACTAGAACTAGAATGAGATGAAATCTAAATTGAGTTGTAATTTGAAGAATGATTATGAAATATTAATCTAAAACTTAGGAGAAATCAGAGGTGAGAAACTAGGGATTCAGAGGATCCACTTGTAGAGATCAGAGAGATCTTATGCCTGCTTCAAGAATCATGGAATTTACTAAACTGTCGTTGATCTAATTTTCAAAGAGATGAAAGGTATATGAATTAGAATGGATTCCATCACCAAACCATGCCCAAGAGACTATGGAAAACGACAAAATTAAACTAATTACCAACCAATCACATGTATGAAGGTTAGGAAGGGTACCGTCATCCAACCATGCCTAGGAGACGATGGTGAACAACAGGGCTTCCTGATGTCATAAACATAAAAGGGATAAGAAAATATTCAAAGCATTGCAGACCCATTGTAATTTCAGTCACAACAGACCATTAAAGACCAAAAATATTTCCATTAAAATCAAACTAAAACCAACTTCAATTCAAAAATTAAAATTAAATTAAAAGCATATAATCTCTCATCTCACTATAAGCTTCACCTCCTAGCTCTAGCTAGGAGGATTTAGCCTGCCATGGATGGACTAAATCTCAGAATAAAAGAAAAAAGAACAGAAAAAAATCTCCCTGTCTTGCATTCCACGTCCCAAGCTTTCCTGCTCCCGTTCTCCTCCTAGTCGTCGATGATTTTTTTTTTTCTGCTGCTCTCTCTCTTTCTTTATATAGGAAAGGAAGGTCGGTTGCTGGCTGCGTAGCCCATATGCAACAGAAATTGGAAACATCTTCCGTAGATCCCCTGCGTAAGCCCTGTTACGCAGTCAATAAGTCAGTCCCAGAAGCACCACTTTTCCTTGCTCCTGCCCAAAAGAATACTGTCCCTTGGGACCTTTTTGAATGGCCTTCCTGATAGACGGTCGAGATCATCAAATCAACCCTGATCTGGATCATATAAACGGCCCACAGTGGCCGACATTCTCAGACGCACGAACCTGCGTGTAACACCCCGGATTTTGGCTAACCTGGGATTTGACGTCCTTAGGCAGTGGGTCAATTAAAACACCTGAAAAATCGTTCAGAACCCAATTCCATAGCCAAAGAAACCACTTAGGATAAATTTCTTTAGAAACTAAGCATAAGTTAGCTAGCGCAACGTTGGAGTGGCTGGGAAACAGTCCCTGATCACTTTAAATACGTTCTACAAGACCCAAATCGAGTAGAACCAATGACTCTAGAATACTCTATAACCTCGGATCAAACTCTAAGCGGGTTTGTCCTCTGGACCACATTGAATTTTTATATTGGATTTAGACCGCGCGTCGAAGGTCCGATACCTCCTATCTTAGACCGTTAGAACCGCCCAGCTGGACTTGACAATCATCTCGAAAATCAAGTCAAACCGATAATCACAGATTATTTCGTTGAACCCGGACTGAAGCGACCGCGAATAGGGACGGATTTGGAATTTCAAATTCAAATCTGGCACACGACTTGACGCGTCAGTATTGAGCGTTCTGACCGTCAGAATTCATCCAGATTACACCCTCGGATCAGGAAAAATTTCTATTTCATATCATGAGATTTGCAGGCCTGATCTACATGCGGTGACCGCTGAACTGAAACTGGTCCTCCACGTGCGATCTGCGAACCCTGCCGGACTGAAAACTTGATGTATGCTAGATCCAGTATTCATGAGCTTAAGTCCGACCGCATTTGGCCAGGGGACCACCAGAAAATATCTTTTGGGCCAAAACAGCCCCGAATTGGACATACCTCAAGTGTACCTTGACCTGGAGCCTGTTTTGGGCACATTTGGGCTTATAAAAGGGGTTGAAACCCTCACTTCTCTCACCCATCCGAATTTGCTAGAAACCCTAGCAAGAGTGAGAGAGAAAGTGAGAGTTTGTGAGAGAAGGTGGGAGAGCTTTTCCTGCTGCTGCTGCACGTGCTTAGGCAACGCACTCCGATCACGTTGCCGGTGATTTCTCCGCGTTTTCAGGTAAGAAAAACCCTAGAAAGTTGCTGATTTGCTGATTCCTTGGTTCCATAGAGAAATAGCTAATAGATCTTGTGTATTAGGTTGCCTAGTCGCCGTAGACGAAGCGTATACGCTCCGTTCGAATTTCAACATCCATAAGAGACAAGGTGAGGATTTTAGACGCTTTGATTGACGGTTTACAACGCTTTCAATGTCGTTTAATAGTAGATTATCGACGGCATCGCCGTTTGACATGTACAACATGCTCTCCGTTTCCTGTTTCGTAAATTAACGAAGAATATGAGATTTAGGGCATTTTAGTCATTTGTAGGAAGTACGGTCTACATGCATATTTTGCTGACGTGATTGACATGGTTTGTCGCCGCATTAGAGAGTTAGGAATGCTTGCATAATCAGTTTGGCGAAGAGATTCGCCAAGTTGCGCACTTTGGGTCGACATACTATATGTGGACTTAAGTGTGTAGTGTATGTGTTTGTGTAAATGCTTGTATCAGTATGTATTGTATTGAATAATGTTATGTAGTAGTTTGAGATTGATTTCATGATTAAAATGCTGACCTAAATGATTCCCTACATGCTTACCTTATGCATGATTGCACTACATGCATAGAAAGTATGCCTTGAAGATTTGCTTAAGTTGAATATGCATGGAAAGTATGCCTTGAAGATTTGCTTAAGTTGAATGTTATAACATGTGCTAACATGCTCACATGATGTATTCCAATTCCAATACCTTGTATATAGTGTTAATGAAATTTCATAGATGTGTGGGACTTGACTTAGTCCAGGCAGTCGGTAACCGAATGAATTCGTGGCTGACTGGTCATAGCCACGAACGACGCGTCGATGAACGTGATTCGTGTTGAGAGTTGGCGGCAGTGGTTAGGCCACGCGAAGTGTTTTACGCACTTCATGTCGTTCAACTCGAGATGCGATCGCGCTAGTCGAGCCCGTCAAGTAACCCGACTGGCCGATGTTTGTTCACCTTGTATGTATCATAACTGCTTGAACCTAGGGTACTGAACTTACCATTGTAAACCCTATTAACCATGGTACCTTGACCCACGAAGACTCATGAGCCGGGCATGGTGGTATGGGACACCGTGGTCGAGCTGTCGGCCTACGCTGGGGCCACAAACCTCCCCGTAGTGACCAGTGAGCACCTTGACTCGTGAGCAGATTATGGTGGTATGGGACACTATATTCTAGCTGTCGGCCTACACTGATCAGGCGACGAGCCCTTTGTAGTGACCGCGAGCGTATTCTGAGTCCACGGGAGGCGACGACCCTTCCGTGCAGTAGAGTACAGTAGGCCTGTATTGATAAGGTGATGGGGGAGCGGTGCAACGAGTGCGAGCAACAGCCCTGGCAGCCCTTGCAGTGACCTACGAAATATACATCGTATGAGATTACTAGGAGTGATGACCCTAGACAGGATCCGTGTTGGGATTGATACAAGGGAAGTACCTTAGTTTCCCAATCCTGTTGTTTGAATGGACTAATAACAACTTGGTAATCATATCACCATAGCATTGCATGTGCCTGGAAGATATGGAGCACTCTAGGGAGTGTGGCATGCCGCGGTCGTAAGATGTTGCCGCATGAGGGTGATCATCGGTGAGGGCATACATCACGTCATATCATCTTGCATTAACAACAGTATTAGGATTGTCTGATTTACTGCTTTACTATTATCGCGTGATTGAATTGTGAACATGCTAATCCCTGTTCTCTTATCCCACTGAGTTGATCACTCACTCCCACGTTACGGGATGGTGTTTCCGGACACCCACCAGTCCCTTTCGTGATTGCAGATGATGGCGCGGCCTGTGAGGCGGAGCTGGACTTGATGATGAGAAGGAGGATTCCTCCTTTATGCGTGTTCTGATTGACGGGATTGCAGGGAGGTTGATTAGATACTTTGACATTTGTCATTTTGACTTTTTAGCGCCCTCATGTATATTCATTTTGTTTACTTTTGAAGTATACATGTATGTGCATAACCTGGTAATATATTCACACTCTGGAGACATACAACAGTTTATGTACGTTATACATTCTATTACAGTCTTCCGCTTGCAAATTTCACTGTCTCTGGAGTATGATATGTTGTTCTGGCTTAATCTCACTCATGTTTAATACATTATCACAGACAACATTCAATCATACATATCCATGTTGCATAAATAACATTTTGGAACTCGGGAGTTGGGTTTTTGCTCGACCCCCCGATTTTCGGGATGTTACAGATGGTATCAGAGCATGATTTGGATTAAACCGGGCCTGGGTTATGGTCACGCGACGTACGCTGTCACTTCCTTTGACTTAGGTGGGTGTGAGAAGGGTCTAGAAACACTTCTAGGATCGCAGATTCGCCGATAGGCGAAGTCTATTAGGATCGATCAGAAGATCGAGTCTGTAACGCATCTCGGGTCGCGTAAGGCAACCCGAATCACTTCTAAACTGTAGGAAGTCTGGTGGAGACGTCCTATGAGCGGTTTTAAACCGCAAAAGTAAATCCTTGGGCCGTCGGATGACCACGACTCCAGTAATCAATCGCCAGGGCTTAAAAAACCCCGTTTTGCCAAAAATTCTCAAAATTCCTCCTCTAAACACTTCAACCTTCAGTTTTTTCTTATCCATTTCATGTTAGGCATCAAAACTAATGTGAAAATAACACAAATTAGTACATTCACCAAATTTTACAGTGAATAGTAAAATTTCATGAAAAATGGCCATAAGGCCATTCTAACTTCACTTTCTTTAGCAACTAAGGAGCTAGATAGGTGTACTGGATCCTTCTACCCCAAATTCATATGCTGCATCATATGATTTGGTATTCGGAATTGCGATGTGGACCTGGAAAGCCCCGAACACATGTTTGGGCTCATACAGACCAAATTATTGTGAACCAAGGGGTGGGACCTAACTTTTTGGGACTCTGGGACCATGGGGGACCAGACCCATGGGGTCCCACCGGCCAACTTGAGAGTTGGCCGGCGATGCCATCGCCGGTCGGGCGATGCATCGCCGGCCGGCGGTGTCGGTTGGTGCTGTCCTTCGGGCGCACCCCCTTAAATAGGGTCCACATCATCCCTAGGTACCTCCCACCTCACGAAAACCCCCAAATATTACCCCTCCTTCACGAACAGCCCCCTACATAGCCCTAGATTTGATTTTCAGCAACCCATTCCAAACCCCGGCGTCCCAAACCACCTCTAAAACCTTCCTTGGCCAAAACCGACCACCACCCATCATTTATTGGGTGTTGGCAGCCTCTTTCCTTGAAGATATCACCATTTGGAGCTCCAAAATCCCCCAAATATAGCTGAAATCGTGAGGTGCTCCATCCCATCTTTTTGTTTGTATTTCTCTTTGAAACTACAGCCTTGGGAAGCTTGAAGCATCCCTCTACGACGCCTAGATTTCCTTTTGTCAGATTGGGCAGCCATTTCTCCGCATTTTTGGCGTTTTCCATGGCTTTCGTGGAAGCCATTTTGGGCCTTTTGTCACTCTCATCCATCATATCTTTGATGGGTAAGAGGAAAACCGCGACAGATGAGACTAGGCCGAGCCGCCCTGCTCGATCGAGAAGACCGCGAGGTGGTGCCGCAAGTTCAAGCACCGCCGCAGGTCCAACTGTAGTCCTAGAGTGCCGTACAAAGCGGAATTTGGATCCCCATGCACACCTTGGACGAACCATTCTATCAGAGATGCCTCATGGTGAATACACTGATCGTAGAGTGTTATTTGAGGCGGACGTAGATGGGCGATTGTTCGGCGAGTATCTGTTGTTCGAACGCATTGAAGCTGCGCACTGGGGACCGATCTTTGAAGCTCGCACTCGTGCTAATGTGAGCACCGTTCGTGCCTTCTATGCTAACATCCAGAATCCTACCTTGGAGCCTTTGCAGTTCAAAATCCCTTTTGGTAGAGATCGGATGGCTACGATCGACGTCCGGTTGATTGCGCGACTTCTCAACGTGCCTCTAGGTGATGTGCATCCAAGTGAGAAGAATTTGAGGACTAGACGTGAACGAGATCGCCGCACCAGGTTTCTGTGCGGTAAGTTGGTTCCATGGCAGCCCAATAATAGCCTCAAGGTGACGTACATGTCTGAGGATTTGCGCCTGCTGCACCATATCTGCACGTTCAATGTCTATCCCAGGTCGACGAACCGCATTGAATGCACACGTCTTATGGTAGATTTCTTATTTCTGGTGGCCCAGGGAGAGAACGTATGTATGGCCACTTTCATCTTACGACAGATAGTTCTCATAGCCAGGTCGAGGAGAACATCCGAATCGCTTCCCTTTGGCCGACTCATTTGCAAGATTGCACTTGAGTTTGCCTATAGACTTGGGCCCGAATTACCGGTATCGATTCACACCATCGATGAGTCGACAATGGTCAAGATGAAGATTGGGTCGCAATACCGTGAAAATCAACTTGAAAGGGATAGTGGGGATGACTTTGATGAAGAGGAAGATCAAAGCGAAGAAGAACCTAGAGTAGAGGTTCAGGAAGAGGTTCAGGAAGAAACAGAAGAGGAGGCTCAGGATACTGATGAGAGCCCTCCTCCTTCTGCGCAGACTACTATCGACGACCGCATTGCTCGGATAGAGGAGAGTCAGACCGCTTTGCGTAGGGAAGTCCAAGAACTTCGAGCAGAAGTCGCTGATGCCAAGGCCGTTACAAAGAAGAAGTTTGGCAAGGTGACTCGCACCTTGAAGGCAATCCTGTGTTGCTTACAGGATAAGGGTGCTCCTCCTCCATCACCAGACTCCGACTAGCGATGCGATCTTTGATGTTATTATTAGTAGTTAGTCATTTCCTGTTTTAAGTTGTGTTTTGTAAGCCTGATAAGGCTGGTAGTTTACCTATGTTGCTGTAGTAGCTGACTGACATAGCTCCCATGTACTTTTTGTCATGATACTTATAGGGAGATATCCCTTGTATTATGACAATTTTGGTTTAATGAAACGCATGATGCTTTTCGACTTGTTATGTGAATGTTTGTGTTGTGGTTTGGGCTTAATGTAGCCAAAATTTGTGGAATGGAGTGCATGCCGTCTCATTTCACTGTAAGGTATTGTCCCTGGATCGGGAGTATTGTAACTCCCGGGATTCAGCCTACAAATTAGTTTTTATCCCACCCCACCCTCCTACCAAGCATGCCACTTCCGATCCCACTATGGGACTAAGAACGCGGTTCTATTTAATACAACTGAATGCTACTGGCCACATAGGCCCATGGCGTTTTAGTCCTAGAGTTAGCACTCCTAGATTTGAAGAGTCTGACGACATAAGAAATCCAATTCCATTTAGACAATCTTGACCCTAAACGATAGAACAACTCTCTGTAGTAGAAATGGTATGGAAAGCCATTTACCGATTCTTGTTGAGAGTTGGCGGCAGTGGTTAGGCCACGCGAAGTATTTTACGCACTTCATGTCGTTCAACTCGAGATGCGATCGCGCTAGTCGAGCCCATCAAGTAACCCGACTGGCCGATGTTTGTTCACCTTGTATGTATCATAACTGCTTGAACCTAGGGTACTGAACTTACCATTGTAAACCCTATTAACCATGGTACCTTGATCCACGAAGACTCATGAGCCGGGCATGGTGGTATGGGACACCGTGGTCGAGCTGTCGGCCTACGCTGGGGCCACAAACCTCCCCGTAGTGACCAGTGAGCACCTTGACTCGTGAGCAGATTATGGTGGTATGGGACACTATATTCTAGCTGTCGGCCTACACTGATCAGGCGACGAGCCCTTTGTAGTGACCGCGAGCGTATTCTGAGTCCACGGGAGGCGACGACCCTTCCGTGCAGTAGAGTACAGTAGGCCTGTATTGATAAGGTGATGGGGGAGCGGTGCAACGAGTGCGAGCAACAGCCCTGACAGCCCTTGCAGTGACCTACGAAATATACATCGTATGAGATTACTAGGAGTGACGACCCTAGACAGGATCCGTGTTGGGATTGATACAAGGGAAGTACCTTAGTTTCCCAATCCTGTTGTTTGAATGGACTAATAACAACTTGGTAATCATATCACCATAGCATTGCATGTGTCTGGAAGATGTGGAGCACTCTAGGGAGTGTGGCATGCCGCGGTCGTAAGATGTTGCCACATGAGGGTGATCGTCGGTGAGGGCATACATCACGTCATATCATCTTGCATTAACAACAGTATTAGGATTGTCTGATTTACTGCTTTACTATTATCGCGTGATTGAATTGTGAACATGCTAATCCCTGCTCTCTTATCCCACTGAGTTGATCACTCACTCCCACGTTACGGGATGGTGTTTCCGGACACCCACCAGTCCCTTTCGTGATTGCAGATGATGGCGCGGCCTGTGAGGCGGAGCTGGACTTGATGATGAGAAGGAGGATTCCTCCTTTATGCGTGTTTTGATTGACGGGATTGCAGGGAGGTTGATTAGATACTTTGACATTTGTCATTTTGACTTTTTAGCGCCCTCATGTATATTCATTTTGTTTACTTTTGAAGTATACATGTATGTGCATAACCTGGTAATATATTCACACTCTGGAGACATACAACAGTTTATGTACGTTATACATACTATTACAGTCTTCCGCTTGCAAATTTCACTGTCTCTGGAGTATGATATGCTGTTCTGGCTTAATCTCACTCATGTTTAATACATTATCACAGACAACATTCAATCATACATATCCATGTTGCATAAATAACATTTTGGAACTCGGGAGTTAGGTTTTTGCTCGACCCCCCGATTTTCGGGATGTTACACTGCGTCGTTCTGCGCTGGACTGATGGTGGGCCCCCATTCGATGTCGTTTCGAGAAATCCACTCCGTCCACCGAATTCCTCTCGGAATTTCGGTCGGAAATGTGTGCTTTTTGACTTCTGGTGATGAGGTCCACAGGATATTGCATTCTGCTGTTCATCCTCCGTTTGGACAATAAAAACCCGATATTTACTGTCAATTGAAAAAATGCCACATAGGCAGTGGTAAAAGGGGCCACACTGATCTAATGGACGGTCCAGATTGTTCATATGTACAGTGTATGGGCCCCACAACATGAATCAACGTCCTCTGTTACGAAACAGAGGCCACACGTATGCTCGCTGTGATGGTCGGTGGGCCCCAGGAAGACATTACATGGACAATCCATACCGTCCATTGAATTTCTGGTGAAAAACCGTCAGGGAATGGTGAATTTTTAGTGATTTTTGTGAGGTCCACGAGATCTTCTGTTCCGCCGTCTATCCTGCTTTCAATGGCCATGATATTCCAATAGTTTGCATGGGACCCAAAGGAAAGTTTGGCGAGGATATTTTCCCCTTTATAAACGTTATTGACGGTTCAGATCAACCAATTATATGACAGGTGTGTCCCACTACTCATTGCAGCGTCAACAGCGAACGGAGATAGATTTTTTTTTTCTTTCTTTGAGAAGAAGCTCGGGTCAGCGCACGCTGACCCGTTCTTGTATCTTGGTGCACGGCCGGTGCATGTACACTATGTACATGCACTGTGTACGTAGGGCCCATGGTGATGTCTTTTTAGAAATCTGATCCATCCACCCTTGTTATCATCTCATTTAAACCGTCGAGACCGATTTTAAAGCATATCTGAATAGCAGGTGGGCCCCACTTCATAGATCTATGGGCTAATCTGACCGTTGGGCCACTTCTAGAGAGATCTAACGGCTGAAATTTGACGTGTACGGTTAATTTATAGTCGTCAGACCATGTATGAAGTTTCGAGCCGAACGGATGATGGAAACCTTGTGATCTTGCATTCTGAGCCAATTTCGGGCCACTTGAGCTTCAGTTCTTTGATTTTTGCTGATCCCTGGCGTTGATCTTGATCCCCTGGAGTCCGTATCTTGCCTTGGTGTCATCAGGGTATTAAATCCATGCTGTAAACATCCTTTTCAGTCCCCGCTTGTAAATCCACCTTGCAGCACAAACATGATTAAACCAGGCCGTTAAACAATATCATATACGTAAAATCAGGTAATTACTAGGGTCTGATATGCAATATTTGACCCTCAACACAACCCCTAACCAGCATTTTGCTAGTCCCGAGAAAAGTATGCGAAAAATAAGTTGAGAATTATATGACGATTTCTATGAACTCGAGTGATTTTTGGAAAACCATCCAAATATTAGAATTCTGATATTCATAAATGTTGGGCATTATTTTCTCCTAGACTCAAGTGCATGGTAAACTTCATAGTCAATTTCAAAATATTAATCCATCAATCAGAAAAATTCTAAACATTGAGTTCCATGGGTGTATAGTTCAATCTCAACTTCTCATCATTAAAAATTCACTTCTCTATTTTAGGATATCATTGATAACCAATAAGAGGATTCATGACAACCAGCCTAAACCAAAACTTGCCTCACAGATCGTCTTTTCATTCCTTCAGCTTTTAATTTTTCCAGTAATGTCAAGAAGGGGAATCAAATCCTCACCTACAGGGCGCAAACCTATGGTGAAGACTATATACCCAACCCTTTTTCACATATCATTCATAGGGAATTAACTCCACACCTATAGGGAGTAAACCTATAGTGAAGATTATTCGCCCAAATCTTTTTAAGAGATCTTCTTCTTCCTCTTCTCTTCTTTTTTTTTTCATATCGATCCTGTTAGGTATATATATATATATATATTCAGGCTGGTTCCTTACGTGCTTAGTGATTACCCAGTCAATCCTTCAATATTGAACTGAAATCTTAATGTGGAAGCAAGATGTGACATGTGAAATCATGACTCAATCAATGTTTACAACCTCTAATTCTGGATTAATAACTCGATCTTAACTGTGAAATTTAACAGATACTGAATTCAAGAGTCCTAAATTATCAACATCACTTATCTTGAACTTCTAAATCCAGGATATCTATCAAAATCACTTCGAATTCATAAGAATTCCTAAAAAATTTTTAAAAAATTTCATAAAATTTTAAAAAATTTCACAATTTTTGCTCAAGACTAAGAAAACACTTAAGACTAAGAAAAGGGAGATTAGGTAACCTAATCTCCCACCCCCAACCTAAAATCTACATTGTCCTCAATGTAAAAGAAATGAGCATGCAATGCACATGGGAGAACAAAAGTAAATGAGAAGTGATGGGAGGATAGTACCTGGATAACGAATCGAGAGAGATTTTTTTAAGAGATTACTTGGAGATAGCAGGTTAGTATGAGAGAGAAAGTAAAATAAAAATAACAAAAATAAAATCCTACCTATACCACTTTCGCAAGTGCTCTCGATTGCATTTAGCGTATGCAACAAGCCTTTAAACCCCTAGGTTACCCCTAGTGGACGAGTTGTAGTCTCGTGAGGGTTTGCAGTGATGTTACCCACAAACATTGAACTAACTAACTAAAAAAAATGAAATGGAATAAAAAAGCTGGGTTGCCTCCCAGGAGCGCTAAATTTACCGTCTTCAGCCAGACAAATAAGCAACTATCCTAGACCTATGAAAGCGATAAACCTACCTATACCTCCATCAGACTAGGAGATTAGTCTTGGTAAACAGGAACAATCAGAGGCATGGACATGTCCTCTGAATCAAATGCCTCGACAAATGGCTTTAACCGATGTCCATTGACTTTAAACTACTTGCCATTGTCGGGATCTCTTATCTCGACGGCCCCATGAGGATAAGCAGTGACAACAATGTAAGGGCCGGTCCAACGAGATCGAAGCTTACCCGAAAAGAGATGTAGTCGAGAATCGTACAAAAGGACTTTCTGACCTGACGTGAATGATTTTCGGAGAATATGTTAATCATGAAACGCCTTTATCCTGTCCTTATAAATTCTCGAGTTTTCATATGCATCGTTCCAGATTTCTTCAAGTTCATTCAACTGAAGTTTGCGTACCGAGCCAACGTTGTCCAGATTGAAATTCAGATTTTTGATCGCCCAGTATGCTTTATGTTCCAATTCCACAGGCAAATGACAAGCCTTTCCGTAGACAAGTCTAAAGGGAGATGTTCCAATAGGAGTTTTAAAAGCAGTACGGTACGCTCATAAGGCATCGGTCAATCGGATTGACCAGTCCTTACGATCAGGGTTAACCTTTTTCTCTAGGATATGTTTGATCTCCCTATTGGAAATCTCATCTTGTCCACTTGTCTGTGGATGGTATGGGGTGCTCACCTTATGAGAAATACCGTATTTCTTCATTAAGCTCTCAAATGGTCTATTACAAAAGTGTGAGCCCCCGTCACTAATGATGGCTCGAGGCGTCCCGAACCGCGACAGGATATTTTCTTTTAAGAACTTAATGACGGTGCGATGGTCATTGTTGCGACACGGAATTACTTCAACCCATTTAGTGACATAATCTACGGCAAGCAAAATATATAAATTTTCAAATCATTGGGAGAATGGTCCCATGAAATCAATGCCCCAACAATCAAATGCTTCTATAATAAGGATGGGATTCAAGGGCATCATATTTCGACGGGACAATGCTCCCAATTTCTGACAATGCTCACAAGCCTTGCAAAACTCATGAGTGTCCTTGAACATGGTGGGCCAATAAAAACCACACTGTAGAATCTTGGCCGTGGTCTTTTTAGCAGAAAAGTGACCATCACAGGCCTGTGAGTGATAGAAGGAGATGACACTCTGATGCTCATCGTCTGGCACACACCTCCTTAAGATTTGGTCTGGGCAATATTTAAACAGATATGGATCGTCCCAGAAAAAGTTACGCACCTTGGTAAAGAATTTCTTCTTATCTTGCGATGTCCAATGTGTCAGTATGGAACCTATAGTAAGATAATTAGCAATATCAGCGAACCAAGGTGAATGAGAGACTCTAAACAGTTGTTCATCAGGGAACATATCATTAAGATGAGTCACCTCACGGGAATCAGATGTATTAAGGTGAGAAAGGTGATCGACCACTACGTTCTCTACTCCCTTTTTGTCTTTAATTTTCAAATCGAATTCTTGGAGTAGAAGGATCCATCGTATCAGGCGGGGCTTAGAATCATTCTTAGAAAGAAGATACTTAAGTGCCGCGTGATCTGTGTAGATGATGATCTTAGATCCGATCAGGTAGGATCTAAATTTATCCAAAGCAAACACTACGACTAAGAGTTCCTTTTCCGTAGTCGAGTAGTTCACTTGGACAGGATTTAAAGTCCTACTTGCGTAGTGAATAACGTAAGGCCGCTTATCTTTTCTCTGGCCTAGAACCGCTCCAAGAGCATAATCAGAGGCGTCGCACATAAGTTTAAAAGGAAGACTCCAGTCGGGTGGCTGCATGATAGGTGCAGTGGTTAACATGCCCTTAAGCTTAATGAAAGCTTCTTGACACTGCTCAGTCCACTCGTATGGTGTATCCTTTTGAAGAAGATTACATAAAGGACGAGAGAGGAGACTAAAGTCCTTTATGAATCATCTGTAAAAGCTTGCGTGTCCTAAGAAGGATCGCACGTCTCTGATATTCTTGGGTGGAGGTAGGTTAGAGATAAGATCAATTTTTGCCTTATCTACCTCGATTCCTTTGAACGAGATGATATGCCCAAGGTCAATTTCCTTTTGAACCATAAAATGACACTTCTCCCAGTTAAGTACCAAATTTTTTTCAAAGGAAAGTGGTCTTTCCTTGTGACGGTATTCAGCTTTCTGTAGTCAATGCACATTCTCTAACCAGTAGTAACTCTGGTTGGCACAAGTTCATTATTGGCATTGGCTACGATGGTGATCCCGGACTTCTTAGGAACCACCTGAGTTGGACTCACCCATTGACTATCGGATATGGGGTATATGATCCCCACTTCCAATAGTTTGAGAACCTCAGCCTTAACTACTTCCTTCATGTTTGGATTTAGTCTATGTTGTGATTGCCGAACAGCCTTTACATTGTCCTCAAAATATATGCGATGAGCACAAATCAATGGGTTAATTCCTTTGAGGTCCGCTATCGTCCATCCAAGAGCTCCCTTATGCTCAATGAGAGTAGATATCAGCATACTCTCCTGTTCTTTCTCTAGGTGGGCAGAGATCACCACCGGGTACGTCTCATCTTGACCTAAATAGACATATTTTAAATCAGAGGGTAAAGCTTTTAGGTCAAGCTTTGGTGGCTTGAGGTTAGACGGTAGAGGCACTACATCGGTTTGGGGTAATTCTTCAATTTGTGGCCTCCACCGGTTAACTTTAAGTACCGGTGCAGTATCCAGCATGGCACACGTATCCCTAATTATATCATCATCAAGATCATGGGAGTGGGCCAAGCACGTCTCTAGAGGATCAGAGGATAAGGTGAGAGGTGTTCTATCTTCCACAAAAGAATCAATCATGTTAATATCGTGAAAATCATCATCATCCTCTGAGTTGCTGCCGTTATTGAAAAAGATATTCGATTCCAATATCATATTTTCAAAAGACAGTCATGACACCATTCCTGCAGTTGATAATTGCATTTGAAGTGGACACGAATGGGCGACCAAGAATGATGGGAATCTGAGTGCTCGTGTCATTGATGGGTTCAGTGTCCAAGATGATAAAATCAATAGGGTAGTAGAATCTATCAACCTGGACCAACACATCCTCGATGATCCCTCTTGGTACACAAACAGAACGATCAGCAAGTTATAGTGTGGTTCGAGTGGGTTTTAATTCACCCAAACCTAACTGTTGGTATGCCGAATAGGGAATCAGATTGACGCTTGTTCCTAAGTCAAGAAGTGCGTGATCAATTCGATAGTTCCTGATTACACATGATATGGTTGGGCAACCGGGATCCTTGAATTTTTGCGGCACATCTTGTTTCAGGATGGCACTCACTTTCTCAGTTAAGGAAATTTTCTTTTGAACACTTTTTCGTCGTTTGGTCATGCATAAGTCTTTTAGGAATTTAGCATATAAAGGTATATGTTTTACAACATCAAGTAGAAGAATGTTGACTTTCACTTGTTTCAACACCTCTAGGATATCCTGAGAGTTAGAGAGACGTTTTGGTTCAACCAACCGTTGGGGAAACGGAGCAACTGGCTTTTCTAGAGGTTCCGGTTCAAATTTTTATGGGGCGTCACTAGATCCATCATTGTTGTCCTCTTTTGGTTCTTGAGGCTTTTCGGACCTAACCGGAAGGGTTTTATCAATAACCTTCCCACTCCTAAGAGTGGTGATGGATTTAGCATGCCCCATTTAATTTGAAGAGCTGAGATTACCTGTCTAGTATTGCGGTTTAGGATTGGGGATTGGTTGTGCAGGAAGCATTCCCTTTTCTATAGCCGTCATACGTGAATCTATCTTTTGTATAAAATCCTGCATTATCTGCGTCAGCTCTTGCACAGAGTTTTGAGCCGGTTCTTCTTGAGGTCTCCCCTGATTTGGATTTTGATTGAAGAAACCTTAAGAGGTAGCAGTTTGTCTGTTCCTCCAACTAAAATTCGGATGATTTTTCCAGCCAGGATTGTACGTATTAGAGGGTGGTCCATTAAAAGATCTTTGATAGTTATTTACGGCATTAGATTGTTCATTCAATACTTCTCGAAAGGCAAGTATTGAAGGACAATTTTTAGTACTATGAATGTTGCAATCACAGATGTCGCAAAGACTTTCATTAACCTTTTCCTTCTTTCCTTCCATGGCCTCAAATTTTCTGGTGAGATTGGCCACCTTAGCGTTAAGATCATCATCCTCTTTCAGGAGATATATTCCTCTTTTTTCTCTTGAATGAGTCGGCCTATACGTAGTGTTCGTCCTTGGGTAATAGTCCCATGATTGTGTTTTTTTAGCAAGACTATCGAGGTAATCCCATACCTCGTCGACATTTTTATTGATGAATTCTCCATTACACATTGTCTCGATCATTTGGCGCATGAAAGATGTTAGCCCATCATAGAAAAAATTCATAATGCGTCATATTTCAAAGCCATGTTGTGGGCATGCATTAACCAGATCCTTGAACCTTTCCCAACATTGGAAGAATGTTTCATCTTCCTTTTGGGCAAAGTTTATGATTGCTCTCCTGAGGGTAATTGTCTTATGATGTGGGAGAATTTTCTTTATAAATTCCCTCTGCATATCATTCCATATGCCAATGGATCTAAGACGCAGTGAATGTAACCACGTCTTGGCTTTTTCTTTTAAGGAAAATGGGAAGAGTTTCAGCCTAATTGTATCTTCAGATACATTAGGGAAATATAAGGTGCTTATGATTTCGTCGAACTCTTTCAGATGCAAGTATGGTTCTTCAGATTCAAGCCTATGGAACTTGGGAAGGAGTTGGATAATCTCTGGCTTAATGTCCATATGTCCCGTATTATCAGGAAAAATCATACATGAGGGCGTACTCACCCCCGCCGGTTGTAAATAATCTCGTAAAGTACTAGGCGGGGGTGCCTGATGCACCTCATTCTCATCATGTACTTCCTCAACCCTAGGTTGGAGTAGTGCTTGAGGTTGATTTTCAGCCATAACCTCCTCTAATTAAGGAGAATTCAAGTGGTGTCTAGTCCTGCGATGGACAGCCAACCCCTCAACTAATCCTCTTTCAGTCACGAGACGTCGAGTGTTGTCGCGTGCCCACTGGGGCATAAAACACACTCAGCCCTCAAATTCTAACTTAAACCTAAGAGAAAGGAAGAAGTAGAAATCTAGAAAATAAGGGGGAGAGATGGAAAGAAATTACCAAATTTGAAATCCTAGGTTAAGAGCCTGCAGAATAAACAAAACAAGTTAGTTTCTAATAATAGAAAATCCTAATTAAAAGTAAACTAATTTCTAGAGAGAAGAAGAAATTCCAAAGAAAGAAAAATTAGAAAGATCTTACTAAATTAGAAGTTTCCTACAAAACAGAAAAATCGGGTTACTTCTAAAAATCAGATAGAATGAAGAATAGCAAGTTTCTAAAGTCAGGAAAAAATTTCTAACAAGGAAAATAACTAAGCTTCTTAAACTAGAATTAGAAAATTCTAAAAAAGAAAATCTAATCTTAAACTAATCCTGAAACTAATTAATTTCAGAAAAACGTAGCCGTCAGTCCCCGGTAACGGCGCCAAAAACTTGTTCACTCACCAAGTGCAGGGTTGTGATGTAGTTATAACTCGGTAAGACCGAGGTCGAATCCTAAGGGACTGAAACCTGTACGTTATCTAAAACTAACCAGAATTAGAACTAGAATGAGATGAAATCTAAATTGAGTTGTAATTTGAAGAATGATTATGAAATATTAAACTAAAACTTAAGAGAAATCAGAGGTGAGAAACTAAGGATTCAGAGGATCCACTTGTAGAGATCAGAGAGATCTTATGCCTGCTTCAAGAATCATGGAATTTACTAAACTGTCGTTGATCTAGTTTTCAAAGAGATGAAAGGTATATGAATTAGAATGGATTCCATCATCAAACCATGCCCAAGAGACTATGGCAAACAACAGAATTAAACTAATTACCAACCAATCACATGTATGAAGGTTAGGAAGGGTACCGTCATTCGACCATACCCAGGAGACGATGGGAACAACAGGGCTTCCTGACGTCATAAACATAAAAGGGATAAGAAAATATTCAAAGTATTGTAGACCCATTGTAATTTCAGTCACAACAGACCATTAAAGACCAAAAATATTTTCATTAAAATTAAACTAAAATTAACTTCAATTCAAAAATTAAAATTAAATTAAAAGCATATAATCTCTCATCTCACTACAAGCTTCACCTCCTAGCCCTAGCTAGGAGGATTTAGCCTGCCATGGATGGACTAAATCTCAAAATAAAAGAAAAAAGAACAGAAAAAAATCTCCCTGTCTTGCACTCCACGTCCCAAGCTTTCCCGCTCCCGTTCTCCTCCCAGCCGTCGATGATTTTTTTTTCTGCTGCTCTCTCTCTTTCTTTATATAGGCAAGGAAGGTCGGTTGCTGGCTGCGTAGCGCATATGCAATAGAAATTGGAAACATCTTCCGCAGATCCCCTGCATAAGCCCTGTTACGCAGTCAATAAGTCAGTCCCAGAAGCACCACTTTTCCTTGCTCCTGCCCAAAAGAATATTGTCCCTTGGGACCTTTTTGAATGGCCTTCCTGATAGACGGTTGAGATCATCAAATCGACCCTGATCTGGATCATATAAATGGCCCACAGTGGCCGACGTTCTCAGACGCACGAACCTGCGCCGTTCTGCGCTGGACTGATGGTGGGCCCCCATTCGATGTCGTTTCGAGAAATCCACGTCCACCGAATTCCTCTCGGAATTTCGGTCGGAAATGTGTGCTTTTTGACTTCTAGTGATGAGGTCCACAGGATCTTGCATTCTGCTGTTCATCCTGGGCATGGTCGAATGGCTCTCTCTCCAGGGGACAATAAAAACTCGATATTTACTGTCAATTAAAAAAATGCCACATAGGCAGTGGTAAAAGGGGCCACACTGATCTAATGGACGGTCCAGATTGTTCATATGTACAGTGTATGGGATCCACAACATGAATCAACGTCCTCTGTTACGAAACAGAGGCCACACCTATGCTCGCTGTGATGGTCGGTGGGCCCCAGGAAGACATTACATGGACAATCCATACCGTCCATTGAATTTCTGGTGAAAAACCGTCAGGGAATGGTGAATTTTTAGTGATTTTTGTGAGGCCCACGAGATCTTCTATTCCGCCGTCCATCCTGCTTTCAATGGCCATGATATTCCAATAGTTTGCATGCGACCCAAAGGAAAGTTTGACGAGGATATTTTCCCCTTTATAAACGTAATTGACGGTTCAGATCAACCGATTATATGACAGGTGTGTCCCACTACTCATTACAGCGTCAACAGCGAACGGAGATAGATTTTTTTTTTCTTTCTTTGAGAAGAAGCTTGGGTCAACGCACGCTGACCCGTTCTTGTATCTTGGTGCACGGCCGGTGCATGTACACTATGTACATGCACTGTGTACGTAGGGCCCATGGTGATGTCTTTTTAGAAATCTGATCCATCCACCCTTGTTATCATCTCATTTAAACCGTCGAGACCGATTTTAAAGCATATCCGAATAGCAGGTGGGCCCCACTTCATAGATCTATGGGCTAATCTGACCGTTGGGCCACTTCTAGAGAGATCTAACGGCTGAAATTTGACGTGTACGGTTAATTTATGGTCGTCAGACCATGTATGAAGTTTCGAGCCGAACGGATGATGGAAACCTTGTGATCTTGCATTCTGAGCCAATTTCGGGCCACTTGAGCTTCAGTTCTTTGATTTTTGCTGATCCCCGGCGTTGATCTTGATCCCCTGGAGTCCGTATCTTGCCTTGGTGTCATTAGGGTGTTAAATCAATGCTGTAAACATCTTTTTCAGTCCCCGCTTGTAAATCCACCTTGCAGCACAAACATGATTAAACCAGGCCGTTAAACAATATCATATACGTAAAATCAGGTAATTACTAGGGTCTGATATGCAATATTTAACCCTCAACAGTGGGCCACATAGCCATTTCATCACATTAAAAGAGAGAGAGAGAAAGAGAGAGATCGAGAGACACGTGATGATGGAGGGACCCCGACACTATGGGCCCTCCTTTGAAATCAATCATACATCAAGTGGATCGCAAATACATGTGGGCTTACTAAATCCAAAATCAACGGTGGAGATCCCTTCTCCACCAAAATGGAAGGTCTAGATGACCCCTTCTTATGTAAGAAAAATAAACATCATGATGGGGTCCATGGAGATTGGCCCCATCATGGAATGATCATGAAAATCAAGGTGGGCCATCGGCCACACATAGGGTCCAAAGTGAGATCCATACCATCAATCGGTAGGTCTCACTTAGCCCTTCATCAAGACATGAAAAATCTATCCTAATAAGCATCCACCGTTCGATCTTCTCGGTCCGTTGGAACGCCAACCTTCTTGTGCTTTACTTTGATGGTGGAAGATGAGGTTTGAATGACTAGGATGGAGGTTTTGGGATGGGAAAGTGGGCCACCAAAAATTACATTTTTCTCTCACTTGGGAAAGCCATGGACGTCCACCTCTCTTTCTCTCCTTTGTTGCTTGGAAAATGATGTAGAGAAAGAGAGAGAGATGGGATGTAAGGAGAGAGAGTGATGGATGTGAGTGATGGGTGAATTGATGGATATGAGGTGAGTGATGGGTGAGTTGAGAGATGGGTTGACTTGGTAGTTGCTTAACTTGTGGAGAAAGGAAGCATAGATGTTTTGTACTTGACATGAGAGGTGATTGATGGGATTGATTGATGAGATTGATTTGACATGTTGTAGAGATTCTCTTGGGATTTATAACGCGCGGTGTTTTTTCTCGAACTGAACGCGGGTCCACATCTTCTTACCAGGGTATCGGATCAATATACAAGACACGGTGCCAGAACCGCGGCGATGGTGCGGTCGTAACGGTACAAATCTCGAATTGAACCGACTCAAATCTATGGGATACGACTTAGGGTCGAGCACAAACGTCGATTATATATCGCAGGTTGCCAAAATTCGACGGGAATGATCACGGGAGTTGACGGAACAGTACCGACTAGGATGCGAGTCTTACATACCTTAGCTTCCTAATCCTGTTATATGAAAAGGACTAATAAGAACTTGGTAATCATGCTCATAACATCGCACAGCATGTGCCGTTGGCGTTGGTGTAGAGCACAGTGGTAGTGATTCATGCCGTGATCGTTAGATGTTGTCGCAAGAGGGAGTTCGGGTGAGGGCATGCATCATTACCTCATATCATTCTTGCATTAACAAGAGTATTTAGGACATGTTTGATCGTACTGCTTTATCATTACTGCTTGATTGAATTGATAACATGTTAACCTTTGCTGTATAGTTCTACTGAGTTGATCACTCACTCCCACGTTCTGGGACGGTGCTTAAACATCAACCAGACTCTGACTTAGCTGCAGGTGATGGTGATGCCTACGAAGCGGAGCCAAAGTTTGATGATAATAAGGAGGCATTCTCGTTCATGCAGTTCTCAGGCGAGTTCATGTGAGCCATGTCCTGATTGACGGGGATTTAGGGTTATATTTTAGTGGTTTATTACATTTTGATATATGTATTTTGAGATACGTCTTGTAATTATGACCTGGCAGAGCATACATATCTTGGGGACTTCCGCTTGCGTTTATATATTTATTTCAGACTTCCGCTTGCGTATTTCAACTGTCCCTAAATTATGTTTGCTGATTTGGCTTAATCTATTTCATGTTTAATGCACTAATACAGACAACATTCATCCACCATAAAAAATGTTGCATAAGTGATGTTTTGGAACTCGGGAGCTAAATTATGCTCGACCTCCGAATTTCAGGGTGTTACAGTAGGTCAGATTGATGTAGAGTCGGTGAGTCATCACCGAGGGATCGATCCTTGACATATCTTCATGGCTCTATGCAAACACATCAGCGTATCGTAGGAGTAGTGTTATCAACCTGTCCTCCACGGGTGATTGCAAAGACGAGCCGATCTGCACCGTTTTGGACTCATCTGTCTCGGTCAAGGGTACCGAGATAAGGTCTTCTACCGGTTGTCCTCGTTTGTGAGTATCAGCTCGAGGATCCAACACTTCGATCATAGATAGTTACGTAGTAACGTCTTGCATCCTGTTTGTCTCCCTTGATGACTCCTACTCCTGACTCAGTCGAAGAATTTATGGAGAGATGGTATGTCGATACCACGGCTTAAAGAAGATTAGAGAGGGTTGGCCAAGTAAGGCATTATAGACTGATGACTGATTGACTATCATAAAGTCGATCATTACTGTTGCCTGATGTGGAGGGTTTCCAGTAGTTAACGGTAACAATATGGTTCCTTCTGGGAGCGTTTGTCCACCTGAAAATCTGATCAATGGGGTACAAACTGACCATAATGTCGATCGTTCAATGCCCATTTTGTCGAATGCTTGCGTAAACAGTACATCCTCAGATGATCCCATGTTAACGAGGATACGAAACACCTTACGGTTGACAATAGTGAGGGTGACGACTAATGCATCATCATGAGGATGGTGAATGCCCTGAGCATCTTCATCAGTGAAAGAGATGCAATACTTCTCTCTTTTCTTTTCCTTCGAAGGCCGAGCTAAGATTAGGATTTCAGACTCGGGTCGACTGATGCTCCTGACGTAATTCTTTGAAGCATTGTTTGAGTCACTCCCGCCTTAGGGACCTCTGACAATGGTTCATATTTCCTCTGTCGGTCGGTTATTTCCCGGGCGTTCTTCCGTTGTCCCGGTTCTCTCAATGTGTTCTCCAAGACGGCCTTCTCGGATGAGTCTTTTGATCTCTTCCTTTAGATGATAGCAGTCACTCGTGTTGTGTCCATGATCATGATGGTAATGACAATACTTGTTCTTGCTCCGTCGGTTGGGATTACTTCGGAGCCTATCTAGCCAGTTAATGAATCTTTCACCCTTGATCTCCATCAGAACATGCTCTTAAGGCTTATTGAGCAGGGTTTATGTTGAAAACTTTTAGTTGGGTTGCTTACCCGACTTGCGTTCATCACGCGTTCGGTCGTCTTTACACTTTTTCCCTTAGGCCGAGTCAACTTCCTTTCTGGCTGACTCTTTAGTCTGAGCTTTCAAGTTCTGGGCAGCTTTTCGCATGATCCGTGTTTCATCGGCATCCGCATATTTATCCGACCGAGCCATAAACTCAGCCAGAGTCATAGGCGGATTCTTGTCCAAGGATGCCAGAAATGGCTTATCCCTAACACCTTGCATGATTGAGTTGAGAGCTATCTCCTCCGAATGTTTCCAACTTGGAGAGATTCGAAATTAAAACGCTTAATATAATCTTTCAGTAGCTCTCCCTCCTTCTGAACTACATTGTTCAGATTCGCGGGCGGCTTCAACTTCTTCTTTCCACCAATAAAATTGGTGAGGAAAGCATCACTGAGTTCTGTGAATGAGATGATGGACTTCGATTTCAACTCCTTGAACCAAAGTCGAGCTACATCGGCTAAAGTGAGGGAAAAAGCGCGGCACATCACAACATCCAAGGCATCATGCAACTCCATATATGTTCGAAAGTACTCGATGTGCTCGGTTAGATCGATTTTACTATTGAAGGGCGTAATTTGCAGAAGACGAAACTGCTCAGGTAATCGAGCTTGCATTATTTCTTCCACGAATGGGGATGCCTTCATTTCGGGCTTGATTTGGCGTACATCCCGACTCTACTTCATGTCGGCAATTTCTTCTCGTACTTCTCTCCTAAAGTCTTCTAGGTCGACTTTTCAGGGTTTGCCGCTTTCTGTCGTTCCCTCAACTGGAGGCCTACTGCGCCTTCTCCGATCTATTTCGTGTCGAAGATCGGTGTCAGGGAGCGAGGCAGTCATAGAATGAGCGAGAGCCAACTCGAACGGATTGTGGTGCTAACCCTGTAGAGAGGCAAACTGCAGAGCAACAGGCTGAGGGTTGACATATTGCTGCGAGACGTTCGTCTGGCCGTGATGGGGTTATTGAACTTGTTGACGATGCATCTGTTCCAACATTTACTTCATGACATTTATGTCAGATATGAGTTATTGGACCTCCCTGTCCAAACGTCCATTACCCCAATTCCGCTAGGTGTTCCTAGTCGCGGCAGAGGCTGCTGGATTAGCCGTGGAACTCTGTCGATTATTAGACTGACTCTGAACCCCTTGGGCCCCGTCCCGACTTGGCAGTCTAGTGACATCGGCCTCATTTGGTTCTTTTTGAACAGTTTTTCTGGTCCTTGCCATTAAAACTCGCTTGAAGCTTCTGAGTAGAACCTGAGAAACGACTTTTTGTACCGTTTCTCACAGACGGCTCCAATTTGTTGATGCAAAAAACTGGTGCACCCTTCCCTATCCCACAACATGCACAAAAAAGAGGCAAAGGAGATCCTAGCTAGAGCCGAGGACCCTTCGATGCTTAAGTCAGTGATAGGACTATGAGAAGAGTCTTTTAGAAGGGTTTCTCTACGTACCTTTAAGCTTGGAGGTCTCTTGGATTTATAGGAACGAAAGGGTCCTGGCGTGGTGTAGGGATTCTCTCCCACATATCTTGGAGATATGATTTAGTTGCCATCTGTTCATGAATTTTGCCCGATCCCAAGATCTTCGGGGTCGGGAATCCTTTTAGAAGATTTTTGAGATGGTATTTGTATTTACACCGTCTCTCCCTTCTTGGCTCAGCCTTAACCGACTCTTTTAATAACTAAGTCTCGGTTGGCTGTAAGAATAAGTTTTTTGCCTTCTTTCGGATGAAATAGAGTCGGCCCATATCCGATATCCTTTCTTAATCCGATAGCCGTCCATAACTGACCTAATATGGGGTGGTTTTATAGTCGGCCCGGTGGCTTCCAGCGTTCGAACTCTAATCGGTCCTTTTAGACGTTGCTGGCTCGGTATCCGAGTCAACTTTACGTGTCTCGTATGTTTCGCCTATGGCTCATGACTTTACAATCTTCGGTCAGAATTTATTTCTTGCGCTCCGAGCTAAGTCTCTCTTTAGGCATTTGACTCTTTTACCTCGGTCGAGCTCATTACCTCGGAATCACGGGTAGAGTCAATAGAGTTGGTACATCCCATATATGAGCCTTTGGAATTATCATATTTTTCCCCAACAACATTTATCTTAGCCATGTATAAATTGTTACTGTCTAACGTCACTGCTATAGCAGGATAAAATTAAATTAAACATTTATAACCTTAAGATGGAAAATCTTGATCAACCAAATACTTATTATTATTATTATTTTTTTTTACATACACATACAACCACACCCAAGCTCACACTGTAGTGCAATTTCACCACCTAACCGTATACCTTGTGTTGAAATTCATGGGAATCTACCTCCGAGGCAAGGGTAAGAACCCAACAGATCATATCTTTATCTCTCCTCTTGTTTATTTATTTTTAATTAATTTAATCCTTTATCAATTGTAAAGAGCTTTATTCAAACATTAATAAAATTTGCACTATCTTAGTCTTTTTTTGAAAAAAATTGTTTGTTCATCTTTATTTATTTGAAAATTACATTCGATGCAATTAGCAACGAATGAACAAGT
Source organism: Magnolia kwangsiensis (assembly GCA_037074715.1). NCBI lineage: Eukaryota > Viridiplantae > Streptophyta > Magnoliopsida > Magnoliales > Magnoliaceae > Magnolia > Magnolia kwangsiensis. The sequence goes on along the minus strand of CM073571.1, from coordinate 46,230,432 downwards.
CCTTAAAACACAGAGTAAAAAAATGAATCTATCAAGATTGGCTCGCTTTTACCTTTTCACAAATTATCTGATAGCTGATTACAACCTGAGACTGACTTGACAGCGGGATTTATGAATGTGCGGGTTTCTACTGATCCATTAAACATTGAGTTAAGTATAAATGAGGGGGTTACTGCTGTTCAATTAAACATTGAGTTAAGTATAAATGTGCAAGTTACTAATGTTCAATTAAACATTGAGTTAAGTATAAATGCGAGGATCTTTACTCTTGCTTGGGTGGTAGACTCTCGAGAGTTTCAACACCCCGTTGAGAGTTCGAGTATCTATAGGTGGTGAAATTCCACCCGCGTGAGTGTGTGTGGTGTGTGCGCATGTGTAAATATATATATATATATATATATATATGACTTTGTCATACCTGGACATTTTAATTGACTCTAGCATACTCTAGATATTTTAACTGCACACACATAAACTAAATGCATATATATATATATATATATATATATATATATATATATATATATATATATATATATATATATATGACTTTGTCATGCCCGTACATTTTAATTGACTCTAGCATAATCTAGATATTTTAAGTGCACACACGTAAACCAAATACAAGTCCTTATCAAATATGTAGCCTACTATTTAATATAAATGAATTTCACACACTTGTCGTAATCATGAGTGCTTGCGTACCAGGCTTTTAAGCTGCGAAAGTATACAAAAAATCATTTACTGTTATACACAGCATGATTTTATTTCAGACCATTAGATGCCTCGAGTGATGCACCAGACGGCCAAATTCGTTGAATCCTGCTGTGAAGAGTTCCAAGGAGGAATGAGTTGGATGGTATATGTCATCATCCAACTACGACATAAGTCCGTATAAGTCAATCTTTTTCTATATTCAAACCATCCGAAAGGTTGGCCTGCCATGAAGAACACTGATAAAAAATAAATAATAATAATCTCGTGGATCTATTAGTCACATTCACTTGACTTTTCAAAACAAGGAACTTGCACCTGTCAAATCCATTATAAATTTGTTGCCCACGTTGAGAAAATTAATATGGCGTTCATAGCTAGTGATTTTCATGATGGGTTAAACCTTTTTGGATGGTTTGGATTTTATAAACAGAGGACAAATATTAAATATACGTTGATCAACCTTAACTTAGGCATGCTTGTTTGTTCGTTTGTTTGTTTTTGTTTTTGAAAAATTTTCAACTGTACGATCAGAATATGGCTCATTGCCGAGACGAAGACCACCCTGTTTTACTTTTCACAAATACCTCTTAAGTGTACGGATGCTTTTTCAAAGGTCGAAAATGCCCCTGCTTGTTCATTCAAGCGGATCGGCCGCTGCTCGAAGATGAGCGCTGACGCTCATCGAACTCCGGGTTATACGAACGGTTCAAAAGAGATCAACGTTACATGGGCCCTACAGTTATGTATTTATTCTATCCATAACGTTCATCCCATATTTCGAGATCATTTCAGAGTATTATTCCAAAAAAAAAAATCATATCCAAAGATCAATTGGACCACACCACAAAGAGCAGCAGAAAATTGATTTTCACTGTTGAAACTTTTGTAGGGCCCACCATAACATTTATTATCCATCCAATCTATTCATGAGGTCACAAAGACCTAGATGAATAGAAAAAAAAAATTTCGTAATGATCCAAAACTTCCATGACCCCTGAAAGGGTTTCAACGGTAGACGTACAAAGCAGAATGGTAATACCATTTGCTACGGTCAGATATACAACTACAGATTATAACCGTAGTTATAGATATCATAATTCGTAACAATAGAGTCCATCCGGGGTGGGCGCGCCGAACTGGCGGCCCCCCGCGCCACTTACTGGCCTGTCCGGCGCGACCACGCCGATCTGGCGGGGCCACGCCCATTGGGTGGTCCCTATGGCTACGGATAATAACTGTAACTAAAATCCGTAGCAACAGCTTTTTTATTTTCTTTTTGTGTTTTTTTGTGAGCTTTTTTTATTTTTATTTTTTTGTACATGGAGAACTTTATTCTACCTATAATTTTCTCTAACACATATTTATATAAATATGTATATATAAGCATATAAAAATTTTTTCTCTTTTTTTTCATTTCTTTCTTTATTCATTTAACAAGAATATCTTCTAAACTAAAATTAGTTACTTGATGTACCCTATATGATTTTGGGGTAGGAGAAGCTACTTTAACCAACCAATCTGGTTATTTTTCAAGATTTCATCAGCTCGATGATTGAAAATCTATTTCATTCATTTAGCGGTTAATTTCGTTCATTTCATTTGCATGCATTTCCTGGTCATTTTGCTTCAATTCATGATCACTTCCTTGCATTTCACGGTCATCCGAAACATTTTCGCGTTGATTCATGGTCATTTCGAGGCATTTCGCGGTCAATTCCCTTCACTTCACGGTCATTTGCAAGCATTTTGCGGTCAATTCGCTTCAAACCATGATCATTCCCATGCATTTCACGGTCATCCCAAACAATTCTCTGTTGATTCACGATCATTTCGAGGCATTTCACGGTCAATTCTCTTAACTTCACGGTCATTTGCATGCATTTCGCGGTCAATTCGCTTCAAACCATGATCATTCCCATGCATTTCACGGTCATCCCAAACAATTTCGTGTTGATTCACGGTCATTTTGAGGCATTTCGCGGTCAATTCCCTTAACTTCACGGTCATTTGCATGCATTTCGCGGTCAATTCGCTTCAAACCATGATCATTCCCATGCATTTCACGGTCATCCTCAACAATTCCGTGTTGATTCAAGGTCATTTCAAGGCATTTCACGGTCAAACTCCTTCACTTCATGGTCATATGCTTAGGTTTAGGTTTTACGTTTTACGTTTATGTTTAGGTTTGAGTTTGGATTTTGGGATTTGAGAATGGGTTTTGGTTTAGGTTATAGGTTTGGGTTTTGGTTTACGTTATAGGTTTGGGTTTTGGTTTAGGTTATAGGTTTTGGGATTTGATAAAGGGTTTGGGTTTAGGTTATAGGTTTTGGTTTCGGTTTAGGTTATAGGTTTTGGGATTTAATAATGGGTTCGGGTTTAGGTTATAGGTTTTGGTTTCAGTTTAGGTTATAGGTTTTGGGATTTGATAATGAGTTCAAGTTTAGGTTATAGGTTTTGGTTTCGATTTAAGTTATAGGTTTTGAGATTTGATAATGGGTTCGGGTTTAGGTTATAGGTTTTAGTTTTGGTTTGGGTTGTACGTTTTGATTTAGGTTATAGGTTAATGGTTTAGGTTTAGGTTATAGGTTTTTGGATTTGAGAATGGGTTCGGGTTTAGGCTATAGGTTTTGGTTTTGGTTTAGGTTATAGGTTTTGGTTTAGGTTATAGCTTTTGGGATTTGAGAATGGGTTCAAGTTTAGGTTATAAGTATAGGTTTAGGTTAGGTTGTAGGTTAAGGTTTAGGGATTTGAGTTTAGGTTTAGGCTAAGGTTTAGGTTTAGGGAATTGAGTTTAGGTTATAGGTTTAGGGAAAGGTTAGGTTTAAGTTATAGGTTTTGAGATTTGAGAATAGTTATAGGTTTAAGTCATTCCAAACAATTCTGTGTTGATTCATGGTCATTTCGAGGCATTTCATTGTCAATTCCCTTTACTTCACGGTCATTTGAATACATTTCGCGGTCAATTCGCTTCAAACCATGATCATTTCCGTGTATTTCATGGTCATCCCAAACAATTTCGTGTTGATTCATGGTCATTTTGAGGCATTTTGCGGTCAATTTTCCTCACTTCACAGTCATTTGCATGCATTTCGCGGTCAATTCACTTCAAACCATGATCATTCCCATGCATTTCACGGTCATCCCAAACAATTTCGTATTGATTCACGGTCATTTCGAGGCATTTGACGGTCAATTTCCTTCACTTCACGGTCATTTGCAAGCATTTCGCGGTCAATTCGCTTCAAACCATGATCATTCCCATGCATTTCACGGTCATCCCAAACAATTCCGTGTTGATTCACGGTCATTTCGAGGCATTTCGTGCTCAATTACCTTCACTTCACGGTCATTTGCATGCATTTCGCGATCAATTCGCTTCAAACCATGATCATTCTCATGCATTTCACGGTCATCTGAAACAATTCCGTGTTGATTCACGGTCATTTCGAGGCATTTCACGATCAATTCCCTTCACTTCACGGTCATTTGCATGCATTTCGCAGTCAATTCGCTTCAAACCATGATCATTCTCATGCATTTCACGGTCATCCGAAACAATTTCGTGTTGATTCACGGTCATTTCGAGGCATTTCGCGATCAATTCCCTTCACTTCATGGTCATTTGCATGCATTTCGCGGTCAATTCGCTTCAAACCATGATCATTTTCATGCATTTCACGGTCATCCGAAACAATTCCGTATTGATTCATGGTCATTTTGAGGCATTTCGCGGTTAATTCCCTTCACTTCACGGTCATTTGCATGCATTTTACGGTCAATTCGCTTCAAACCATGATCATTCCCATGCATTTCACGGTCATCCAAAACAATTCCGTGTTGATTCACGGTCATTTTGAGGCATTTAGCAGTCAATTCCCTTCACTTAACGGTCATTTGCATGCATTTCGCGGTCAATTCACTTCAAACCATGATCATTCCCATGCATTTCACAGTCGTCCGAAACAATTCCGTGTTGATTCACGGTCATTTCGAGGCATTTCACAGTCAAACTCCTCTTCACGGTCATAGGCTTAGGTTTAGGTTTTAGGTTTTACGTTTATGTTTAGGTTTGGGTTTGGGTTTTGGGATTTGAGAATGGGTTCGGGTTTAAGTTATAGGTTTTGGTTTAGGTTTAAGTTATAGGTTTTTGGATTTGAGAATGGGTTCGGGTTTAGGCTATAGGTTTTGGTTTTGGTTTAAGTTATAGGTTTTGGGATTTGATAATGGGTTCGGGTTTAGGTTATAGGTTTTGGTTTTCCAAAACCAAAACCTATAACCTAAACCCGAACCCATTCTCAAAACCAAAACCTATAACCTAAACCCGCACCCATTCTCAAATCTCAAAACCTATAACCTAAACCAAAACCTATAACCTAAACTAAAACCAAAACCTATATTCTAAACCAGAACCCATTCTCAAATCCAAAAACCTATAACCTAAACCTAAACCTTAACCTAAACCGTTAACCTATAACCTAAACAAAACCAAAACTTATAACCTAAACCCGAACCCATTCTCAAATCCTAAAACCTAAACCTATAACTTATAACCTAAACCAAAACCTATAACCTAAACCTGAACCCATTCTCAAATCCCAAAACCTATAACCTAAACCAAAACCTATAACCTAAACTAAAACCAAAACCTATAGCCTAAACCCAAACCCATTCTCAAAACTAAAACCTATAACCTGAACCCAAACTCATTCTCAAATCTCAAAACCTATAACCAAAACCAAAACCTATAACCTAAACTAAAACCAAAACCTATAGCCTAAACCTGAACCCATTATCAAAACCAAAACCTATACCCTAAACCCGAACCCATTCTCAAATCGCTAGGAATGACCGTGAAATGCATAGAAATGACGGTGAAGTGAAGTGAAATGACCGCGAAGTGCGTGGAAATGGCCGTGAAGTGAAGTGAATTGACCGTGAAGTGCGTCGAATTGACCGTGAATGAACACAGAATCACTAGGAATGACCGTCAAATGCATGAAAATGAAGGTGAAGTGAAGTGAAATGACCGCGAAGTGCTTGGAAATGGCCGTGAAGTGAAGTGAATTGATCGTGAAGTGTGTCGAATTGACCGTGAATGAACACGGAATCGCTGGGAATGACCGTGAAATGCATGGAAATGATGGTGCAGTGAAGTGAAATGACCGCGAAGTGCGTGGAAATGGCCGTGAAGTGCGTCGAATTGACCATGAATGAACACGAAATCCCTAGGAATGATCGTGAAATGCATGGAAATGACGGTGAAGTGAAGTGAAATGACCACGAAGTGCATGGAAATGGCCATGAAGTGAAGTGAATTGACCGTGAAGTGCGTCGAATTGACCGTGAATGAACACGGAATCACTAGGAATGACCGTGAAATGCATGAAAATGACGGTGAAGTGAAGTGAAATGACTACGAAGTGCGTGGAAATGGCCGTGAAGTGAAGTGAATTGACCGTAAAGTGCGTCGAATTGACCGTCAATGAACACAGAATTACTAGGAATGACCGTGAAATGCATGAAAATGACGGTGAAGTGAAGTGAAATGACCACGAAGTGCATGGAAATGGTTGTGAAGTGAAGTGAATTGACCATGAAGTGCGTCAAATTGACCGCGAATCAACACGGAATTGCTGGGAATGACTGTGAAATGCATGGAAATGACGGTGAAGTGAAGTGAATTGACCGCGAAGTGCGTGAAAATGGCCGTGAAGTGAAGTGAATTGACCATGAAGTGTAACCATCGACCCGATGGAATATTAGAAAATTACTATGTTATTTTGCTAAATTAGCTTCTCCTAACCCAAAATCATATATCGTATGTTATGTAACTCATTCTAATTTAAGAGATATGCTTGTTAAATAAATAGACAAAGAAATGAATTAAGAGATAGAAAAATATTTTTATATACTTATATATACATATTTACATAATTATGTATTCGAGAAAAATGTAAGGGAAAAAGAGTTCTCCCCATTAAAAAATTAAAAATATAAAAAATATATAAAAAATATATAAAAAATAGCAAAGAACCTATTGCTACGGATTTTAGCTACGATTATTATCCGTAGCCATAGGGACCACCCTATTGACGTGGCCCCGCCAGATTGGTGTGGCTGCGCCGGACAGGCCAGCAAGTGGCGCGAGGGGCCGCTAGGTCGGCGCGCTCACCCCAATAGACCCTATTGCTACGGATTAGGTATTAATGGCTACGGTTATTATCCGTAGCTATAGGTCTGACCGCAGCAAATGACATTGCCATTCTGCTTTGAATGTCTACCGTTGAAACCCTTTCAGGGGTCATGGAAGTTTTGGATCATTACGAAATTTGTTTTTCCTATTCATCCAGGTCTTTGTGACCTTATGAATAGATTGGATGGAAAATAAATGTTATGGTGGGCCCTACAAAAGTTTCAACAGTGAAAATCAATTTTCTGCTGCTCTTTGTGGTGTGGTCCAGTTCATCTTTGCATATGTTTTTTTTTTTTTGGATAATGCTCCGAAATGATCTCAAAATATGGATGAACGTTGTGGATATAATAAATACATAACTGACGGGCCCATGTAACGTTGATCTCCTTTGAACCGTTAGTACAACTGGGAGTTCGAGGAGCATCAACTCCTGAAGGAAAAAGTAGGGGAATTTTTGACCTTTTGCAAGGCGTCCGTACACCTGGGGAGTATTATTGGAAAGTAAAATGGGGTGGGCTTCGTCTCGGGAATGGGCCATATAGTGGTCGTACAGTTAGAAATTTCTCTTTGTTTTTTGTTTTTTTTTTTTTGTAACACATGCATTCACACTCCATGTACACCCGCGCACTCACACTACCATTGATTTTCACCTAATGGGTACTCGAGCCATGACCTTGTGTTGAAATACTTGTGAGTCTACGACTGAGGCATGAGTAAAGATCCCATTGATACATACGGCTTGTTTGTTAAATTAGAAGTTCAAGCCTGAATATGAATTCTGAATATGGAGTTGAAAATAAGTATTAAATCTAGACCAATTTATTTGTTAACTAGCGTTGGAATTGTTTGAAATATGTTAATTTGATACATTTACCCCTATCTTTCCCGAAACATTTACAAGAGAATAAAGATTGCAATAGTTTCAATGAACAATTTTCCCACACTTTATTGATGTAATATGTGCTGACTTATATACACAGCTAGGAAAAACTATTTACAGCAATGTACATAAATTTAGCTAAAAATATGCATCAGTTACAGATATGCAGCAGTTACAAAAATATACAAATTGAATTTGAATGATCTTGCTTGATTGTAGGCTAGATGTGCTCTGTTCAATCTTGGCCTTGATTCGTGCAATCTGTCTTTATACGCCCCCGCAAGATTGAGCTTCCATCAGCAAGCCCAATCTTGTTTCTCAAGATTTCTGTTCTTTGTCTTGACAATGGTTTTGTCAACAAGTCAGCCAATTGATCTTATGTATGAACATGTTGAACTTGGAGAGAACCATGTTAAACAAGATCACGCACAAAATGAAGATCGATCTGTATATGTTTCATGCGTGAATGTTGAACCGGATTGAAGCTTAAGTGCGTAGCACCAAGATTATCACACAGTAGTGAGGGGGCAGCTTTTAGTGGAAAACCCAGCTCATGAAGAAGAGCAAGAAGCCACATTGTCTCGGATGCCGCATTTACAAGAGCTCGGTATTTAGCTTCGGTGGTAGATCTTACAACTGCTTTTTGTTTCTTTAAGCTCTATGAAATAGGATTTGGGCCTAAGAAGCTGATATAGGCAGATGTGGAGGTACGATCATCAACATTTCCAGCCCAATCGGCATCAGAATAGGTAACTAAAGCTGGAGGTCCAGATTTTGTGAGCTGTATACCATGGAAGATGGTTTGCTTTAAGTACCGAAGGAGCCTTTTTGTTGCTGTGAAGTGAGTGGTGGTAGGCTTGTGCATGAATTGAGACAATTTATTGACTGCGAATGAAATATCTAGACATGTCAAAGAAAAATATTGCAGGCTGCCAATAATTCTTCGATATTCTATGCTGTCCACATTGGCTGTGCCATCAAGTAACTTGAGTGACTGAGTTGTGGAAAGAGGAGTGGAGACATCTTTGGCGCCACTCATGTTGGTATTGGACAATAGTTCTCGAATGTACTTGTGTTGTGAGAGAAAAAGTCGTGCCTGACTAGATACAACTTCTACACCTAGGAAGTAATGAAGTAGACCCATATCCTTAAGAGAAAAACAATCTCCCAGTTGCTTGATAAATGAAGCCACAAAATTTATGTTATTTCCTGTAATCACAAGATCATCGACATATAACAAGAAATAATAGATTATAGGGTCCTTTTTATAAATAAATAAGGACGAATCAGCTCTAAAATTTTCAAACCCAAGCTCAAGCAATGCATTTTTCAGTGTAGTGTACCAAGCCCGAGGAGCTTGTTTAAGCCCACATGTTGCTTTTTGGAGCCTGCAAACATGATTGGGTTTAGATGGATCTTTGAACCCCGGGGGTTGCATCATATATACAGTTTCAGACAATGCACCACGTAAAAAGGCATTATTAACATCCATTTGCCTTAACTCCCAACCATTCACAACAGCAATAGACAAAACTGTTCTAATTGTGGCTGGTTTAACCACTGGACTGAAGGTCTCTTTATAAACAAGCTCAGGACGTTGATTATAACCCTTTGCAACTAAACAAGCTTTGAATCGATCCACTGACCCATCAGATTTCCGCTTCACCCGGAAAACCCACTTACAGCCCACTGGATTACAATTCAGAGGGAGTGGCACTAAATCCCAAGTGTCATGTTTCATGAGAGTTGTAAGCTCATTTGACATAGCATCACGCCACTGTGGTTGAGATAAAGCCTGACTCACACAGGTTGGTTCAATGGTCTCAAGGAGTGGATGTTTAAACACGGAATTAAGTTGTTTGGGTTTAAAGATTTTGTTCATAGACCGAGTGGTTATTCGGTGAAGTCGTTGATCAGGTGGTGGAGATGGGTTTTGAGCAATCGGATTTTGGAAATTTTCAGCTTGTCCTAGTGCTTGTGGAATAAATGAGGGGTGAGGAACCAGTGAGTTTGAATCGTTCACACAAGGATTCGGACTAGAATTAGGAGATGATGAATTCAAGTTCAAGGAATTATGACCTAGATTTTTAGATGAAATTTGAAGAGAAGAAGAAGAGGAGTTGAGCAGATTACCTGAGGAGGCTGCGTCGACGGCAGCTACACCTTCCGGAGTCGTGGATGAGGGCAACAGAGCAGACGGCATTGACAAGGGCATGGACATGACTTTGGCATCAAAGAACAAAGGAGCATTTGTGGGTGTTGGTGTGTGGGTTTTCGGGTTTGTAGAAGACACAGTGGGAGTGTTTGGTTCATCGAATAGAACATGCCTAGAAATGTAAATCTTTTGTGTTTTGAGGTCAAGACATTTGTAGGCACTTTGGACTTGAGAGTATCCGAGGAACACACAAGGTGAGGATTTGGGCTGCATTTTATGGGTGTTATAGGGCCGGGTAAGTGGGTAACAAAGACATCCAAATTTTCTCAATTTGAGATAATTTGGTTTTTGACCAAAAAGAGCTTCAAAAGGAGAAATGTTTTGAAGAAGAGGAGTGGGTTGCTTATTGATTAGATAGGATGCCATTTGAAAAGCATGAGGCCAATAGGAAAAAGGTAACAGTGATCATGGAGAAGAGTGAGACCCGTTTCAACTAGATGACGGTGACGACGCTCGAAAACACCATTTTGTTGTGGGGTGTGTGGGGCGGTGGTATAATGACCAATACCATTGATCAATAAAAAAGATTTTAAAGCAATGAATTCACCACCATTATCAGAGTACAAATTTTTAATTTTGGACTGGAAGCGTGTTTCAACAAATTTTTTGAAGTGAGGAAAAATAGTAAATACCCCCGATTTGGTAGACATTGGATAGAACCACATGTATTTTGTGAAATGGTCAACCAATATAAGATAATAACGAGATCCGTCGATTCCAGTATAATGTGCGGGTCCCCAAACATCAGTGTAAATAAGTTCAAGCGGTGCATGACTTTGAAGACTATTGGAATGAAAAGGTTGTTGATGTGCTTTATTGATGGAACATGAACTACACAATTGAGAAATATTATTTGATTTGGCAATAGGAAGAGAAAATTTTTTAACAAGATGTTGGACTATTCGAAGAGATGGATGCCCAAGTCACTTGTGCCACCCATCAATTGAGGTCTGTTCATACACATAAGCAACCATTTTGGAGGGGGAAGACATCATCGATTCCGAAAAAGTGTAAACACCGTTTTCACATGCTCCTAGAAGTAGAATCGCCCCCGTGATCTTGTCCTTCACAAATAAATGAAACAGGTGAAATTCAACAAAAACATTATTTTGTTTGGTGAGATGATGAATGGAAATTAAAATTTTGGAAAGATTTAGAACACAAAGAGTATCACTTAAGATAAATGTGCGTTTAGGTGAGTGTAATTTCAAAGAACCAATGTGTGAGACAGTCAAACCTGAACCATCACCCAGAATTACTTCATCAGTACCATCATATTCAGAGTGAATGGACAAATTTGCAAGATCACCCGTTATATTGTGAGAGGCCGCCGAGTCCATGAGCCATGTTTTGTCTTTTCCATTAGAAGAAGTCACACAGTTGGTTGTGAATGCATTGGTCTGTAGCTGGGGACAGTACTTTGTAGTATGACCCATTTGCTCAAACAACTGACAACGAGGCATGTAACATTTCTGAGTGTTGTTGGTGTTGCTAGACCCATTATTAGCACGTCGTCCATCACGTTGGTGACTATTGGATTGACGGGCTGGGCTTTTGCCTTGGTTACGTTGATGCCCATTTGGTTTATAAAACTTCTTTGAGAAGTCACCTCCAGATGAAGACTTGCCCCTAGCCGTGTAATTAGCCGTCATCACCATTTGCTGAGTAGCTGTCTCCAAACACCGAAGATAAGATTCATGACCGACCAAGCGATCATGCAACTCTTCAAACACCAGGGACTTCTCTCGTGCTCGGATCAACGCAGCTATCTCCCTGAAATCTGATCCTAACCCATTCAAGACATAGAGGGTTAAATCGTCATCGGAAATGGGATGATCAATAATGGTGATTTCATCAGCCAAGGCCTTCACAGCATGGAGATAGTCTGTGATCGACCGATTGTCGCGCTGGATTAAGGTGAGCTCCTCCTTTAACTACATAGCACGAGTGCGTGATCGGCTAGCATATAATATTTTTAGTTTTTTCCAAGCTTCATGAAAGGTTTTTGTCGTAACAATGAGTAGTGTGATTGATGGAGAGGTGGAGGCTAGAATGGCACTCTAGATAAGTTTATCCTATCGGATCCAGTGGGTCTTGCGTAGCGCATCAGCGGCGATACCAGTGGAAGAGGGGTACAGAGAGGTGCCTTCGACATAGTTGAGTAAATCGTAACCAATGAGGAGTGCTTCGAATTGAGCACGCCATTGAGGAAAGGTGGAGGGAGTTAATTTTTCATTGATTTGGGCAGTGATATTGAGAGCAATGAGTTGTTTATTTGTTGCAGAAGAAGGTTGGGTGTTGAGGATAAAGGTTGGATTTTGATTAGAGGAGGAAGAAATAGTGGAGATTTGGATCGTTGACTCGTTAGAGATCAGCTCTTCTGATACTATATCAAACAACCATTTACTCCAAAAGCTTAAGTTGTCAGAGTGTGGTGTATCAATGTATATCAAAGGACTTTATCACTTTAACACCTCCCCCCCCCCCCCCACACACGTGCGGGTGAGAACTCCACACGAGAACATACTGAGAAGGGTGGAGGGACACTCACACCATAAATAAGCCGAGCTTGATTTCCCAGTCACTAGGCCGGACCTGATTTTTCCTAACCCCCTATGGGAGATTAAAATATTAGCAAGGCATATTTGCTGCTCTCGAGATTCGAAAATAGGACCTTCCTCTCTGATACCATATAAGATAATAAAGATTGCAATAGTTTCAATGAATAATTTTCCCACACTTTATTGATGTAATATGTGCTGACTTATATTCACAGCTAAGAAAAACTATTTACGGCAATGTACATAAATTTAGCTAAAAATATGCAGCAATTACAGATATGCAGCAGTTACAAAAATATACAAATTGAATTTGAATAATCTTGCTTGATTGTAGGCTAGATGTACTATGTTCAATCTTGGCCTTGATTCGTGCAATCTATCTTTATAACATTTGTAAGTGAATTCCTATCATTAAAAACATCATGGATTCCTCTGGAATGTTTATTTGCCATCCAACCTATTGATAAGATCAAAAAGACCTAGATGAAAAGTGAATTCCTATTGTTAAAAAGATCAGGGATTCCTCTGGAATGTTTATTTGTCATCCAACCTATTGATAAGATCAAAAAGACCTAGATGAAAAGACCACATAAGTATCATCTTAATCCAAAGCTCCTATGGCTTTCGGGAATTTTTTTAATAATCATTTACCATTGTTTACTGTACTATGGGCCATATGAGATTTGGATCTGCTTCGTTTTTTGTATTATGCATGAGAATGAGCTTTCAATACAGATGGACAACATGGATGTAGTCATATACATCATGGTGGGCCACATAGTTAGGGGTCTCACCCACTTTAGTGTATCCGGATTGTGTACTGACACTGTCATCAATAGCTCCTGGCTATTGGACAATGTTGTATGGCCCCATCATAATGCATGTGTTTTATCTATGTTATCCATCCATTTTTTCATATCATTTTAGTAAATGATCCAAAAAATGAGGAAGATCCAAATCTCATGTGGAGTGGTAATTGAACGGCCACCATTAAAAGCTTCTTAAGGACCGTAAAAGTTTTGGATGAAGTGAATATTTTTGTTTTCCTATTATACAGGTCTATGTGACCTAATGAACATGTTCGATGGTAAATAGCCATTACAGTGAACCCTATAAATTTTTTAATGGTGGCCATTTAATCACCGCTGTTTTCTTGTAGTGTGGTCTACTTGAGATTTGAATGTCTCGTTTTTGAGCTCATGCGATAAAATGATTTGGAAAGATAAACAGATGGGCGTTTAATAACCACTATTTTCTTATGCGTTTAAAACACACACATCATAGTGGGGCCCTATCTAATAGCGACCTCCAGGTCAGTAGGCAATCCCAGTGGGAGCCAATTAGGTGAAGTATGTTGTGTGTTGACGTCACCAAGTTCAGCAGGCCCAACCGTGATGTATGTGTTATATTCAAACTGCCTATGTATTTGGTGAGAATGTTGTAAGGCCTAAGCTCAAAAAGGAAATAGATCCAAAGCTTAAGTGGACCACACTTTAAAAAGCAATGGGGACTAAACATCTACCATTATAACCTTTTTAGGGGTCACATAGGTTTTGGACCCATCTAATATTTGGTTTTTCCCTTAATCTAGGCCGGTATGACCGTATGAACAAGTTGGATGGAAAATAAACATCATGGTAGGCTCGTCCACTTAATTTTTAATATGACTTATTTTAAGTTCATGTTGTGTAGTGATCTTGGCAAATAGATGAATGGTATGGATATAACACATACATCATGGCGGGGCCCACAGAACTTGGTGATGTCAACACAAAACAAAGATAGGTGGCATGTAGCACACCACACAAACCACTTCCCTGTAAATTTGGTCAGGTATTGGGTGTTGTATTTTGTTTTAAAAATAATATTAAAAATTTAAATTTTTAAATTTCGGTGTTTTCCCTCCACATTTAAATTTTCGTGTTTTTGAAGTGTTGGTTTTGTCTCACATCGGATTTGACAAAAGAAATTCTCTTTTTTATATGATAGGCTTTTTGCCTAGGGCTTAAGCCCCTTTCAGGGGGCATGTGAATTTGGTCCTGTGGGGGGGCTATGCCAATAGCTCTAATCAATGCCATTGACCACACGCGCGCGCGCGCGCCGAGCCGAGCCGAGCCGTGCCGAGCCAAGTCCGTGTCCGCGTGCGCGTGCGCGATGAGACGGGCTGGGCTGGGCTGGGCGCGGGTGCGGGTGTGGTGTAAGTGTACTCGCGTGGGTGTGTGTGTGTATGGGTACTCGCAGGACTGTATGTGCGAGAGTGTATTCGCACTTACGCCTTTTCATTTTAAACCAGAGAGATGCTTCCCTTCCGGTTGGTCGCCCCTGTTGGGTTTAAACCCAACGGACCTAACTTTTTGTAAAGGGTGCTTATGCACCATTTCGGAGTCTATATAAAGACTTCCGATTCCAGTTTCAATATAAGAAAATACTTTATCTTATAAAACTCTCTCTAATACGATTTTACCATTGTTACTGAGTTCATTGCTGAGTCAACTCAGCACTTTCGGATTAAACTGCAAGTGGTTCGAGCCCGTGTACAGTGAGTGCACCGCTGGGACCGGGTCATAGTCGTTGTATCCTAGAGGTCGATTGCTCTGAAAACCTGTTGCACTTGGGACGCTGTTCAAGGGGAGCAAATTCGATTTCAAGCCGAGTGACTCAGTCACGCCTCGACTCAATTCAATAAGTTTTTCTTTCTTTAAATTTATTTTTCTTTTTTAGTTCTCAATTTTTATAGTCTATTTAATTCAACATATTATCCAACAATCTTGAAATCGAATTTTATGTTGAATTACATACACTATGGCTACAGTAACAGTAAATGCTTCTTCTGAGTTAGCCAAAATCGAACCGTTCGCTGGATAATCCTTTAAACGGTGGAAACAGAAATTGATGTTCGCTCTTACCACCCTGAAAGTTTCATACATTTTATCTGAATCATTTACTATAAATCCAGTAAATCAAAATGAAGTAACAGATGAAAATAATTGTAAAAATTATATTCTAAACTCTTTATCCAACGAATTATATGATGTGTATGCTTCTTACGCTTCTGCTAAAGACATATGGTTGCTTTAGAAAAGAAATACATATTAGAAGATGCAGGCGCTAAGAAACATACAATTGCTAATTTCCTTCACTATGAAATGACAGACGATAAATCCGTCACAAATCAGATTCACGACTTTCAAGGTCTAATTCATGAACTATCGATAGAAGGAATTAAGTTGGATGAAGTGTTTCTGTCAGGAGCGTTAATAGAAAAGTTACCGCTCTCCTGAAAAGAATATAAAAATAGAATGAAACATAAGAAGAACGGTGTTTCTTTGGAAACCACTATCGTACACATACGAATAGAGGAGGCCAATAGAATCAGGGACTAAAAAGAAAATAAAAATGAGATAGATTCAAAGGAGAATCTTGTGGAATCAAGTCGGAGAAATAATAAGAAAAAGGGCAATTGTCATAACTGTGGCAAACCTAGACATTATGCAAATGAATGCAGGCTCAAAAAGAAGAATGTAACTAATCAATTCAAAAAAAAAAAGAAAATTGCTACAACTGTGGAAAGCCTTGTCATCATGTTAAAATATGCAGGCTTAAGAAAAATAAAGATAAGCCGCAGGCTAATCTTACAGAAACAGGCAATGAATCTGACATGGTAGTAGCTGTGGTCTTAGAAGTCTTCCTTGTAAACAACTTGGAGTGGGTGCTAGATACTGGTGCAACTAGGCACGTGTGTAAGGATCGTAGCATGTTTACCTCCTACCAAGTATTAGGAGATGATGAATAGGTGTTCATGGAAAATGCTAGAACGTCTCCAGTTGTAGGGAAAGGGAAAGTACTTCTGAAACTCACTTCTGAAAAGACTCTAATGTTGAATGATGTCCTACATGTGCCTGACATTAGAAGAAACTTGGTCTCTGGTTCGCTCCTCAATAAGGCTGGTGTCAAGTTAGTATTTGATTCAGATAAGCTTGTAATGACTAAAAATGGAACCTTTGTTGGTAAGGGGTACTGTAACAATGGTTTATTCATTGTAAATGTATCCAATGATAATAAAAAAACATCTAGTTCTGTTTATATCGTTGAACCTTTTTATCTATGACATAATAGATTATGTCATGTGAATGTGGCATCTTTAAAGAAAATGAAAAGATTAGGTTTATTACCTAATATATCTAATGAAGAGTTTGAAAAATGTGAAACATGTGTATAATCAAAATTCATTAGAAAACCCTTTAAACAAATAAAAAGATCATTTGTTCTATTAGAGTTGATACACAATGACTTAGGTGATTTTAGAAATCACATGATATTATATAACTTTTGTAGATGACTACTCTAGGTTCACTAGAGTATATCTATTAAGGAACAAAGATGGAGCTTTAGATGCTTTTTTTAAATACAAAATTGAAGTTGAAAATTAATTAAATATAAAAATTAAAAGACTTAGAACAAATAGAGGAGGTGAATATGAATCTTCTCAATTTAGAGAATTATATGAAAAGAATGGAATAATTCATAAAACTAAAGCTCCTTATACACCAGAACAGAATGGAATAGTAGAACGTAAGAACAGAACTCTAAAAGAAATGATGAATGCTATGTTAAATAGTTCAGGCTTACCCTCAAATATGTGGGGAGAAGCAATTTTATCTGCTTGTTATATCCTAAACAGGATTTCATCTAAATCTTCTGAACAAACACCATATGAACTTTGGAAGAATCATATTTCTAGTTATAAATATATTAAAGTGTGGGGGTGTCTTGTTAAAGTAGGATTACCTAAAACTAAGAAAAGAAAGTTGGGTCTTAAAACTACCGACTGTGTATTTATAGGGTATGCACAAAACAGTGCGGCATATAGGTTTCTAGTTTTAAAAACTAAGGATAATATTCTAGATCCTAATACAATTATAGAAGCTAGGGATGCAGAGTTCTTTGAGAACGTATTCTCTATGAAATCTAGATCTATAGAAATAGAAGAAGTTAATGAATCAGATATTACGTCTACTAGTAAAAATGCCTACAAGAAAGTAGTAGAAGATGATCCTATAACTAACCTAGGAGATGGTTTTTTCACATTCTTAGTAAAAGATGATCCTATAACTTATTTAGAAGCTATTAACTCTCCAGATGCAACCTTTTGGAAGGAAGCAATAAATGATGAGTTAGAATCTATTATATCTAATAATACTTGGGAACTTGTATACCTACCACCTAGTAACAAACCAATAGGCTGTAAATGGGTGTTTAGAAAGAAACTAAAACCAGATGAGACTATTGATAAGTTTAAGGCTAGGTTAGTAGCGAAAGGTTTTAAACAAAAGAAAGGAATAGATTACTTTGATACATATTCCCTTGTAACTAGGATTACAACTATTAGAGTCTTAATAGCGATAGCCTCCATATATAAACTAGTGGTACACTAGATGAATGTTAAGACGGCTTTCCTAAATGGAGACTTAGAAGAAGAAATATATATGGAGCAACCTGAGGGTTATAAGATATTAGGTAAAGAAAATAAAATATGCAAACTAATTAAATCACTATATGGTTTAAAACAGGCTCCTAAACAATGGCATGAAAAATTTGATGGCGTTTTAAAATCAAATGATTATCATATAAATGATGTAGATAGATGTGTATATAGTAAAATTTCTGAAAATGTTATGTTATTATATACCTTTATGTTGATGACATGCTTATTTTTAGAAATAATATTAAATTAGTTAATGCAACTAAGAAATTCTTGTCATTTAAGTTTGACATAAAAGACTTAAGAGAGGCAAGTGTAATCTTGGGTATTGAAGTAACCAGGAAAAATGGTGTTATTATATTATCACAATCTTATTACATTGAGAAGATATTGAGAAAGTTTAACCATTTTAACTGTTTACCTGTCAGTACTCCTTATGATTATAGTGTGACTCTCATGAAGAATACAGAAAATAGTGTGTCTCAATTGGAGTATTCCAGAATAATTGGTAGCCTCATGTATCTAACAAACTGTACTAGACCTGACATAGCTTTTACAGTAGGAAGGCTAAGTAGATATACACATAACCCTGGAAAAGAGCATTGGAATGTCTTGTCTAGGATTTTGCGATACCTAAAAGGCAATATGGCGTATGGTTTACATTATAATGGTTATTCTACTGTATTAGAAGGATATAGTGATGCTAACTAGATCAGTGATTCAGATGAGACAAAATCCACTAGTGGATATATCTTCACTTTGGGTGGAGGAGCAATCTCTTGGAAGTCCACCAAGAAGACATGTATTGCTCGGTCGACTATGGAATCCGAGTTTATTGCCTTAGAAAAGGTTGGATCAGAAGCTGAGTGGCTTAAAAATCTCTTAGCTGATATACCATTGTGGCCAAAGCCTGTATCGGCCGTGTCTATTCATTGTGACTGTCAAGCAGCTATAGCGAAAGCAAAAAGTAAAATATATAATGGAAAAAGCAGACATATTAAACTCAGACACAACATAGTGAAACATATGTTGCATGATGGAGTCATATCTATTGACTTTGTGAAGTCAGAAAAGAATCTATCAAATCCTCTGACCAAAGGACTATCTAAAAAGTTAGTCAATGATACATCGAAAAGAATGGGGCTGAGCCTAATATATGAGCTGTCAGTGTCGGTAACCCAACCTATACAAGTGGAAATCCCATGAGATAGGTTCAATGGATAAACAACAAGACACGAGGTAGACGATTGCACTGAGTTATATGAGCCCCTTTTATAGTGTACAGTGCGAGCAGCAACGCAGAAGGATGAGTTTTTAAAACTCTTAATGGATCCATAGCCATATATTTGGTGGTGTATACAGTTGCTGCATACACTTGATGGAATTCACTATATGGGTGTAGAGGTGGAGGCCGCTTCCTATGAGAATCTAGGCGAATTCTCTAGAGCACTCATAAAATCCAGGTAATGGTGTATGGCCGAAACGCACCGAACCACAGAATCACTTGCAGAGGAAGAGTTGTGTGAGTGGCATGTACTTGCGATCTACATTAAAAGGATTCAAGTTCAAGACTATGGTGTCACCTGATTCCTGTAGACCTGTCTTGCTTACTCTAATGTCGGTTCAAGTCTATGGTGACACCAGCACCATTGCACAACTATTTCGCTTTAATCCGAAAGCATTTTATTTTAAAACATGTGGGAGATTGTTGTATTTTGTTTTAAAAATAATATTAAAAATTTAAATTTTTAAATTTCGATATTTTTCCTCCACATTTAAATTTTGATATGTTTGAAATGTTGGTTTTGTCCCACATCGGATTTGACAAAAGAAATTATCTTATTTATATGATAGGCTTTTTGCCTAGGGCTTAAGCCCCTTTCAGAGGGCATGTGAATTTGGTCCTGTGGGGGGACAATGTCAATAGCTCTAATCTATGCCATTAACTACACGGGCGCGCGCGCGCCGAGCCGAGCCGTGCCGAGTCAAGCCGAGTCCCGTCCGGGTGCGCGTGCACGACACGACGCCACGGGCTGGGCTGGGCTGGGCGCGGGTGCGAGTGCGGGTGCGGGTGCGGGTGCGGGTGCGGTGTAAGTGTACTCGCGTGGGTGTGTGTATATGGGTACTCGCAGGACTGTATGTGTGAGAGTGTACTCACACTTGCGCCTTTTCGTTTTAAACCAGAGAGATGCTTCCCTTCCGGTTGATCGCCCCTGTTGGGTTTAAACCCAACGGACCTAACCTTTTGTAAAGGGTGCTTATGCACCATTTCGGAGTCTATATAAAGACTTCCGATTTCAGTTTCAATATACGAAAATACTGTCTTATAAAACTCTCTCTGATACGATTTTACCATTGTTACTGAGTTCTTTGCTGAGTTAACTCAGCACTTTCGGATTAAACTGCAAGTGGTTCGAACCCGTGTACAGTGAGTGCACCGCTGGGACCGGGTCATAGTCGTTGTATCCTGGAGGTCGATTGCTCTGGAAACCTGTTGCACTTGGGACGCTGTCCAAGGGGAGCAAATTCGATTTCAAGCCGAGTGACTCAGTCACGCCTCGACTCAATTCAATAAGTTTTTCTTTCTCTAAATTTATTTTCCTTTTTTGGTTCTCGATTTTTATAGTGTATTTAATTCAACATATTATCCAACATTAGGTACTACCACATCAGGATCTAGATGTTTTATCCACACCACCCATCTCTTTTTCCACATCATTTTAGAGAAAAAGATTTTTAAAAAAAAAAAAACCAACAGATCTAAGGCTCAAGTCAGCTACGACACACGAAATAGTGAGAGTTGGGTGCCTACCATTGCCAATTTCTTAGGGCCACATAAGTTGGGCTGAAAGTCAGACGGGTTCAACCCGGCAGGCTGACCCGACAATGGATTGGGCTTGGGCAGGTTGTATCAGGTTTGGTCTCGAGCTTGGGCTATATAAACAACAACCCGATAAAACTTGGGTTAGGCTTGGGTTGCCCAACACAACCCGATGGATATATAAGTAACTTATAAATTAAAATTGAGTTCGGACCGTCTGTGTTGAAGGAACTGGAAATTCCAGTGCCGTTGGGTCTCATTGGTCCACACCATTTTTTATTACTCTAGCTGACAAGATATGCTAGATTTCTCTCTCCCAAATAGATTACATGCGGGTTGCGTTAGGGTTGAGCACCAACCTGACCCAACCCGCCTGACTTTCGGCCCTACATGGAAGATGGAACTTCAAAGTGGAACATAGGAAAATTTTAATGGTAGTCATTCCATTGACACTACTTTCTGTGATGTGGTGTACTCGAGCTTTAGATGTGCTTCATTTTTTAGGAACATGCTCTGGACTGGTCCAGAAAAGTGATGAACGGTGTGGATCTAACATGCACATACACCCCAAATACGCAGTCCATAGTAGGATTTCACCATTAACGGGTACTGGAACACTTGACTAGGTGTTGAAACTCTCTTGAGTATGCCAATGGGGCAAGAGTAAGAACCCATTGTTTCCTGTCCTGTAGCCCATTTGTGTATTGGACTGCCTCATTTTTTGGTGTAGGGCAAACATGAGATGGAGAAATGGATGGACTAGGTGGATTTCTCACAAACATGACAGTGGGCCCCACCTACCTTCCAACATGCAATCCACGTCCGAGTCAGGCCACCGTCTTCACACGATTTCAATTTCAGTTTGCCTGATGAGTGGACCAAACTGATTTTTTCCAGGAGATATTTTTGATGTGGCCACCTTTTGCATGGCTTGGATGTTATACACGAGTGACAGGTTAGCCTTTTCAGATCATTTCTCGTTGTGAGATTAGTCAAATGATGTTCTTCATTAACAACTTAACGTATTGCTTTTGAGCTTTGAATTTTATATTAGCTCTTTGTCCAGTTGCATTGGGGCACATAGAAAATTCAGTAGATTGATCTAGACCATTCATTAGGTCTATCATAGCTCTCATGTGCCACGGTTAAAAAATTACACCAATCCGACAACTTTAACCCTACGATCATTAATTCACCTTTAATATGAATGGTCAATATTGTTTACTCAAAAAGTGGATCCAATTAACAATATAATCAATTTATTTGTTGTAGCTCACCATAGATATGTTAGGATCCAAGAGAGTACTTTTTTGAGTCCATCCTAACCATTCAATCCATGGCTAAAAAAAGGGACGGTCACAAAACTAAGGACAAACCAGTGATGGAATGGATCGTCCAATCAATTTGATTTTTAAATGGTAGCTAATAAAATATGTTATGGACTGAATGCACTTCGGATCAATTGATCGGACTGTCCAAGTGACCAATGCACCAAATGTAACTAGGAACACTCTAACTCGTAGTTAGGGCTGTACGTTGAACCGGTTGACTCGAAGTGGGTCAGGATTGGCTTGACTTGTCCATGCTCTTCTCAAGTTCGAACTTGGCCTCAAGTTTACCATTGGAGGTTGGCTTGTTTGCCAAACATTTCAAGATGAGCTCGAGGTGAGCTAGTGGATTGAGGCAAGGCGAGCTTACCTTGAGTCGAGTTGAGCCTAATCTCAACCTGACCCAACCTGTACCCGACTCAACCCAGCAGCTCGACCCAACTCAGACCTAATTTAACCGAGCCAATTGATCCAACCTAGCCACCTGACCCAACTCACACTTGATTTGACTGAGCCAATTGATCCAACCTAGCCACCCAACCCAACTCCCAAATTAAATATTTAATTAATAATATATAATATTAGATAAAGCTATAGAGATACCTTGTTATTGATGCAGAGAGAGAGAGAGAGAGAGTGTATGTCTGGAGCTTGGGCGCGGTGAGTTGGGTAAGGAAGAGAAATGATAAGAAAGCAGAGACGGATAGGTAAAGTGGAGTTAAGTTTTAACTTTAAAAAAAAAAAAATTAATAAAATTTAAATATTATATCCGAGCTTAGCCGAGTTCGAGTTGAGTCAAGTCAAGATGTACTATGATCAAAGTCGGCTCATTTTCAAAACGAGCTGGATTACATGAAGCTTGGCTCACCTCGAGTTGTCATTCAAGCCGAGCTACATCGAGCCAAGCCCAAGGAGCTTTTCGAGCTAGCTTACCTCATCTTCAGCCCTACTCATAGTTCCTTAGGAGTAGCAGACCATCTCTTTAAGCTCTCTCTCTTTTTATAAAAAATAAAAATAAAGTCTTTCCTTCTGTATTTTTTAATGATAGCTAACTCTATCTGTATTTTAGCAGCTGTTGACGTTAGAATTGAAAACCATCTGTCAATGGATTTTGGATGGCATTTGCATTAGAACATGTGAAAGGGGAGGAATTATAGGATCATGGTTCCCTTCATGTGGGGCCATGTTTCGGATTGATCCAGCCCAACATTGATGGGGCCATGCACTTGAAGTCTTCTAGATTGGAAGATCCAAATTCTTCAATACAGTGGCCCCTAGATATAGGGTTCAATCCAAGTTGGTGCTGAACAAATCAACCGTTTGGATGTTCAAACCATATGGCCTGCATTTGGGGATTCCGGCATGATACTCTATTGTTTAAGCAGCCTCAAATTACTCCAAGATTCACGTACCAGCTCAATCCCTATTGACTTTCACATCTTAAGGAGATCACATCAAATCCATGACGAGTTCGTTTTCATTTCAATTAGCATATTTCTCCATGGAGGCTCCAAATGCATGATGCCTAGCAACTTGTCTTTGTCAATGGCTAATCTATTATTTTAAGGCCTGTTTGGACAGCCCAAGAAAAAGAAAATTGTATGTTTGTAGGGCCAAACTTGCCATGTTGGGATATGAGACGGATTGGTGAAATTCAAAAGGTAGATTTAAAAAGAAAAATGTAATGTTTAAGGAAATATTTGGGAAAATAATCTAAGTATAAATGTTTATTTTAACTTATAATTTTCATGAAAATATAAAAACATTGGTTAAAAATGAAAATAGTCATTTTTTTAAGATAAAAAGGTGAAAATAGAAATTAATTTACATAGAATGACATAGACATTGGGGAAAATGATTTCATTTTCAAAGAAGAAAAGATGATTTTCCCAACCCAAACATGCTATTATTACCTGATGTTGACAATTGCATGGGTTTCTTCACAAAACGACACTTCTTTTAGTGAAGCTAGACAACCCATTTTAGTATCGTACTGAGCATATTGATGATATCACTTAAATTATCTTGTCTTGTTGTCAATGTCCACCAAATCATGAATGCTTCCTTTATCTTTTTATTTTTATTTTTATTTTTAACTAGAACCTACTCGCTTTGATGCGAGCTACTCAATGCATATTTTCCATGGGCTTGTTGGAAATTTCGAGCTCTCAATTTGTTCGAGTAGGTTTAAACTCAAATTTTTTTTATCTTTCTTATAAAATGCAAACTGCGTCCAGCAGGCATTGAATGGTTGGTGATGGATTTGCTTGTTGCAAGCTTGGCATAGGCTGAGGGTTCTTAGGGGCCACAATGAGGTATGGGTTTCCCATTCATTTCTTCTTTTTTTAAAAAAAAAAAAGAAGAAGGAATATTTTAGGGTATATGCCTAAAAATGAGGTAGATGCATGGCCCAAGTGTACCACATATTGGGAATTTAGTTTTTATCATTAAAAACTTCTTAAGGACCGGAGAAGTTTTGGATCAAGTTGATATATATTTTATTCCATCATCAATATCCATGTCGCCTTATGAATAGTTTTGATGTCAAATAAACATGCATCAGCATTGGCTCTAGGAAGGACATTATTATTGTTGCTTCGTGGTATGGTTCACTTGGGCCTTTAATCTGCCTAATTTTTTAACTTATATTCTAAAATGATAAATAAATGAACGGTGTCAATAGAACTCATAGATCATGTGGGCCCCTTAGAGTTGTAGCCTATACTTAGCTTGGGATAAGCAGGTAGTACACAATCTATGTTCCACCTATTATGGCATGTGACTCACAGTGAAAAGGCTAAAACAATCATTTCATGTAGCAGAATTTTTACTTTTCACTGTATGTCACACTTATTACATGCATCCGTTGCACTCTCTATTGGTGTAAGCCCTTGTGTGGCAGATGCATGGATGCTTACTCTTGCACTGGTGGTAGACTATAAGGAGTTTTAACACCCGGTCAAGGGTTCAAGTATTCTTAGGTGGTGAAATCCCACTACTGCATGAGTGTGTGGGGGTGTGTGCGTGTGCGTAAAAAAAAAAAAAAAATCAACCATTTGAATCAATCCAAAGGTTTGTGTGTGCCAAGTCTGGCACAATAATCATTTATTATTTAAGCAGCCTCAAATTATTCATAGATTCACGTACCAGCTCATTCCCTATTGACTTAATTTCACATTTTAAGGCCATTTCACCGAATCCATGGCCAAATCTTTTACATTACTACATCTAATTAGCATATTTCTCCATACAAGCTTCAAATGCTCAATGCCTAGCTACTTGTCTTTTTCAATGGCTAATCTATTATTTTAAGGTGTGTTTGGACGGCCCAAGAAAAGAGAATTATATTTATCTTTAGGTTGGTCTGCCCAAAATTGCCGGGTTAGAACATGAGACACACTGAATTGGAAGTTGTTCACTTGTTCAGATTGGTGAAATCAAAAAGTAAGTTTGAAAAGGAAAACTTAACATTTTAGGAAATGCATGCAAAAGAATCCAATTACATCGGTTAAAAGTGAGAATAACCATTTTATAAGTAAAAACATGAAAATGAAATTAACTTACATAGACAACATTAAAAAATGACAATTGCATGGATTTCTTTTCTAAATGATACATCTTCTAGTGAAAATTATACAACCCCATTTAAGTATCTCACTGAGCATTTATATTGATGACATCACTCAAATGATTTTGTCTACTTGTCCATGTCCTGATTCAAATCATGGATTCTTCCCCTTTTGTATCTACCATGTGTATGCACAATATTCTCACTCTAATTGGAGCTTCTCAATAAGATTCTTCCTTGGAGCTGCTCAATCAGATTCTTCCTTGGGTGGAGTGCTCGACCGGCCGGTGTGGGCCAGTTTTAATGACAATCATAGTATTCTTTTCATGAGATGTGGATTGCGTCCAACAGATCTTTGGATGCATAAATACGAATTAGGTACTACCTAACCTATCCCGAGCTCGGCATAGGCTAAGGTTGGAGGGGCCACCCTGATGTATGGGTTTTATCTAAGCTGTCCATTCTTTCTTTTTTTTCAAATTATTTCAGGGCATAAGTTAAAAAATGAGGCAGATTCACAAGTGAAGTAAACCACACATCGGGGGTTAAACTTTTACTATTGAAAATATCGTGTGAACTTATAAATAGTTTTGATATTAAATAAACATCACAATGGGCAGTAGAAAGTTTCAACAGTCGGAGTTATTATTGCCATTGCTTTATGTGGTGTGGTTCTCTTGAGGCTTCGATTTGTCTATTTTTTGGGCTTATGTCCTAAAATGATATGGAAAAATGGATGGACGGCGTGGATAAAACCCATACATAACAGTAGACCTGTTGTGAAGAGCACAAAAGGGAATTTTTATTTTTCACTGTATATTTCCACGGCTGCGCATCCACAATCACCGACCCTTTTTCACATCGTCCACGTTCAGCCTTAATGCATTTGCTATTGATTGTGACAGAGAGAATTTCTGACATTTGCAAATGCTACCGCTTGTTCGGAAAAATGAGTTGGAATAACAGGACGGCCCACTCAAGGGTCCATTTTTTCAGCTTATTCTAGGCCATTTAACCAAATCTGAGGTAGATTCAAATCTCAGGTGGACCACACCGTAGTGAGAAGGAGTCATAATGATGCTCGCCGTTGGAACCTTCCGACGGCCCACCTTATATTCAATTGTCATCCAACCTATGGCACTAGGTGTAACGCCCTCGAAATTTAAGGGCCGAGTGGGAAATCGGCTCCCGAATTCCCGAGTGTCACATATATTCTAATGGGACTCGTATGCGATTATATTTAACGTATCCTATAGGCAATGAAGAATTAAACAAAACATAGAGCATAAATAAATTATATGGAAACGTCAAATGCTCCTAATCATGCAAGTATCCATACTCAAGTTCAAACTAACATCCAAATAGGGAACTAATGTCATTTATACACATAACCCAAAATGACTAGGGCCCTGGTCTAATCCCACGATCGCCAAACCCGAACTAGAAAGACCTGCCAAAAGTTTGATAGTATGCTCACTCCTCCTCGTTGTCCACACCGGCATCCTCCAATGCATCCAGCTCCATCGTCCCTGGATCTATGACAGGTTTTGGTTGGTATTTTAAAACACCATCCTAAAGTGGGAGTGAGTAGCTAACTCAGTGGTACCATTAACAATAAGTTACATAAATTATCATACATAAGAGTAAATTTAGTGAAAAACATACATTCACATAATTCTAGATACTCTAGTTAATGCAATGCATGGTTTAATTATATGACGCATGCCTCTCACAACAACACTTCCTCTTACGACACCATCTAACATTTGTGAACCAATACTCCCACAAGCGACCACGACTGCCAAATCGCAAAAGTAACCAATACAGGCAATGCACATGTTAACCAAGTTTATTAGTTAAGTTTATTCATCTAGCAGGTTGGGAAAACTGAGATACCTCGACGAATCATTGCCCTAATCCGATCGCGCGATTTTAATGATTGTGGTCGTGCGACTCTCGCGATCTTTAGCCCTTTTGGGTTTGTAATTCCCATAACTCTTAAGCTCATACGAAAACTGTTAGGACATTAGAATCTTACTCGCGGTCACTACGGGGAGGTCGTCACCCCAGCATAGGCCGACAACTTGGGTATAGTGTCTCATATCATCATCCTCGGCTCATGAGTCTTTGGTGCTCACTGGTCACTACGGGGAAGCTCGTCACCCCGGCGTAGGCCGACAACTCAGGCATAGTATCCCATACTACCATCCTCAGCTCATGAGTCTTGTGGGCCCACACTGAAGGGCGCAGAAAGGATGGAGGGAGAATTGAAGCCCACACTGAAGGGTGCAGATGAAGATGGCAATCTCGCCCTCGGCAGGAGACCCTGCTTTGTCTGTGGGGGTTGGGGTTCGAATGAGGACCGAACTGGAGATCTGATAATTTTTGCGGATTTGAGTCATTTGGGACTCAACCATAATCGACCCTCCATGGACTATTGGCTTAGCTCTGCCTCCCATGGGGCCTGCTTTCGACTGCCCTGCCGGGTCTCGAAGAGCCCTCTTTGCTCCTTTGTCATGACTCTTGGCCCTCTGACTTGCGGATCCTTGGCCGGAGATGGGTTGTAGAGGGGTACGGCCTCGAGAGGGCCTTCAGACTCTCCGGATCTGGAGGCCTTGGTTTCTTGTTCAGCCTCCCCGGATCAAACTCATCTCATCAGAGTCGCTCGACATAAAAGAAAGGTGCGTTAAATGTTGGAAAACTCACAGCGTTGCAGTCGATCTCCCCCGGAAAAAGTTGTTTTACCTTCGATGTCTTCCACTGGATTAAATCTCCCCCCCAATGGTTGGGAATCCTTTGTCCGGTGATGATCTCCGACAGAAGGCGATTTTCGATAGAAGACGATGCGGGAAGAAGGAATGGGAAAATGGAATGCGAGAAGTGTGAGAGCGAGGAGAGGAGGGGTTTATATAGCCGCCTCATCGCTCAGCGCCATCATTACTAGCGATAGTACCGAGGGCTGATACGACTCAGCATCAGCGCCACAGGACACGTGGAAGAGTGCGATACGTCCGAGCCCATGCTTCAAGGTCAGAATCTTCCAAGCATTTAAAGTCATTTAAAGATGCAGATGCCTCTTCGATCCTCTAGCACACGTGGTGTCATTCCCTTCGCCCCACCGTATGCAAAATGTAACCGTCGCCACGTGTCCTCTACTGAGAGGACGGAAGCCGAAGAGATGCAGTCGTTGCACCTCATGCAAGATCTAAGATAAGCAAATCGCATTAATTACGCCCCAATCATCCCAATCGATAGCAGAGATACAAAGGTGTCATTTCATTTCCCTAGGCATTTTTCTCTCTAAGTCCAAACTCGGACTAAAAGAGTAGGGGGCTTCTGTTATGGAAAAATTCAACTCGACAAGTTAAGTCCGCTACCTACCTCGGAGCTCGGAGGAGAGACCTCGAAGGTGTATGGCAGGCGAGTGGGGCCGAGTCCACCCTCGGCCCGTTCTGAAGCTTGTCTCGGCTCCTAGCCACTATCCTTGTTTAATAACTCAACGAAAAGGTCAATCTGCACACTAGTCAAGGTCTGAGGTTCGAAGTCAGGATATGGACGTTCCGGGCGCTGAACTAAGAAACTACCTTGTGCAGATATTACTGGATATCTTGCCTACAAATACGTTCCTCTAAGACACGATGCGCTACACAATCACTGGTTTACGGACAAAATCTCCACGATCACAGTATCCCACTAATTGATTGAATCGTGCTAAGATTAATGGACGTAGACCATCTAATACGCAAGTATAAATACAAGGGGACCCCATTGCTACAGGTGCGCAACATTTCGCACCCTCTCTCTATACTCAACTTAGGCCTACATTCCCTAACCTGACTTGGGCATCGAAGGGTCCCTCGGCTTAGACAGGGTCTCTTTTGCTTCTCCTTTGTGCAGGACCAGGGTCCGTGGAAGGTTCACCGTATCGAGTGGAGGGTAGTCCAGATTTTGGCATCAACAAGTACGAGACTATTTGAGATTGGGAGTCTATCATACTGGAATTACTTTACATGTTAAGTATTGGACTAAAATGCGTTGTAGCCCTATATGTGAGACCCCTGCTGATGCATGGTACTACACACTATGACTCGATCATTCAGTATACATTTTTATTTTCTTGTATCATATCTACTGTGATAACATGCATTGTTCACGTTATTTCATAGCATATATTATATAGCCTTGGTATAACTAGTTGTATGATTGACCTCCATTATTTTTGCTTACTTCGAAATTAATATTAATCAATATATTTGTCACACGCATTGCACACTCATACACGCACTCTACCAAGCTTTATAAAAACTTAGCACATTGTTTAATGTGCAGGTTACTATAGAAGGCAGTTGTTGGCGATGCTAAAGAATGCTCATAGTTTATGTTTTGAGAAATTTTGTATTAACATTGTTACCTTGAACTATTGATTAATAGATATGTATGTTATTTGTGGAGTTCTTTGAATTATGCTCGAATTCATAATTTCTCCTAAATCCTCCTTATAAGATTCTGCTTTCGGAACTTGAGGTAAGCTAGGAGCCAAAATCAGGGTACTAAAATGATTGTTAACATTGAATTTGGTTTATGATGAACGGGCACTAAAAACTAGATTTTGGGTGTGACACACGAATTATGAATTTTGATTGAAATAGATCATTCGGCGCCAATCGACCCCGAGGGCCGCATCACTTCATTTCATGAGAAAACAACTTATTCTTATTCAAAATTGTTGTTTTTCGAAAAACTTAATATATCTAGTAAGTTCAGATTGGATGTATCTTTTCATCTTAGCATTTAAGTATGTGATGTGTTTTCTTAGGATTTGCTTATTATCATGCCGGAAATCATCTTACGTAATTGGATTAAGACTTTTTATTTTTAGTAAGTTCTATTATTTTAGAAAAGTTTCTATTTATTTGCATTAGGACTCTTAATTAGGATTGCATTTTATTATTTAAAGCCTTATAATCTTGTTTTAGATACAAACTTCAATAAAATATTTCAAATTTTCTTAATTTTTGTGGATTTAAGAGCCACCACACCTTATGGATTTAAGGTTTGTATCGCGTGGAGGAGAATTTTCTTTTCCTCCTCTCTTCCAGCCCCCTTCCCTGTGCTAGAAATGATCACATGGATTGTCTGCTAGGCCAACATATACATTTTATGGGCTCCCATGAAAAGGTCACACTAGTTAGATGATCACTCCATCCATGTATACCTTCTTTTATGGCAATTTGCTTTTTCAAGTAATGGTTTGGATGGTTAGGATGGCACCACGAAAGTGATGCTTTACAACCATAAGCAGTCCATGATGAAAAGTTTATTGTCTTACATTAATTCTTTAATTCTTGAATCTGCGAAGAGAAATCTCTGTAATAAAAATAACAAACATTGTGTTGAACAAAACGTGTTGACAACTCATCTAATGTATAACTTAAGGGAAAAAAAAAAAAAAACTTTCTAAAATCTGTGATGCTTTCCAACTCATCTACCGTGTTGCAAAAACTTAGATTGCTAATCCCACTTAAATTAAAGAACTTTATCAAAATATTAAAATTTTCATTTAGCAAACTTATTAAAAATAATAAAAAGCATCTAATGTTACCCAAACTACTAATGGCCTGTTTGGCTTTCAGAGAATTCATTCCTTGATTTTATGTTTTTTTGAGTAATGTCAGTTGATTACCTGGAGATTATTTAAATTTTGTTTGGTTAATACATTGGATTTTTTAAAAGCTTAAAAATTCAAAAAAAACAAAAAAAAAAAAACAAAAAACAAAAAACAAAAAACAATTTGATATCTTTAAAATGTTCATTTTTCATTTTTTATTTTTATAAAACATAAGAAAAGTTTTAAGAGAAAAAACTAGGGAATGAAATTCTTAAATAATATAAATTAAAAAAAAAAATTGTAAACCAAACACTTTTTAACCGAAACCAGATAATTAGTATGCTGAAAACAATGCAAAAACTAGCAACATAAAATGTCCTAAGAAATTCCAATTGAAATCTCAAAACTATAAAAATATTAAAAATATAACTTATTAAAAATAATAAATTTTGACTTCAAATTCACATTGAATCTATGAAATGATTATAATTTTATTTTTTTTTCCAAATAATTCAAAGTTAATGCATTTTATATTTAGAGAACTAATCCCGAATTATGATTGCCTGAAATTATAGTGTACATTTAGGCCATTTTTTGCCTTAAATCAAGTTTTCGAGCTTAATACTCTTAAATCAATTTGCCTATGAAGTCGTCTATTTGTCCATGAAGTCGTCCACTACCTCTTTCAAATTATAATCTCTCATTTATATCTAATGGAATAGAGCAAACTGTTACACATGAAAATGTGTCATTTATACCTAATAGACTCTCCAGTCTCACGTCCTCTCATCTATGATGTTTCATACTCATGCATTGAAGAATCAAACCAGTGTCATGAGATAAATTCAAATTAAAAAACCGTTCGTATATATCATGCTATTGTTTCACCTGAATAAAAAAGAAAAGGCAAATCTGTTTGTTATGATTGGCCAATTGGTAGACATCAAATGGACGGCTAAAATTAGAAAAAGACAATCACAGGTCAACAAAAAAAAAAATGTCCATTAATCAGGGGTTAGAAATCATCATCTCAATCTAAGCTTCAGATTAGAACCTGTTTAAAGTGGGTCCCATGATCTGGGCCATTCAATTTGAATTACAGGTGTGTCACGTGTACGATTCCAAGTGCATGTGTATGAACAATAATGTCTAAGCTATTTTAATTCTTACGACGAGACTTCATTTTTAAATTAATTATGGTTTTGTCGTTACATCAATCTCGAATATTTTACCATTTTGTCATATTGGAAATAAATATCTTCCATAAGCTTTGCTAATCATCTGCACGTAGATACACGTGCTGATATAGAATACGTGTGCCTGATCTGGTCTTTCAATCTTGTGGGTTACATTGTTTGATGTACAAGGTTAAAAAAGTTCATGCCATATCACATCTCAGGTGGGCCACAACATACAAAACAAATAGACGGCTATAAAAAACTACTCTAACTGTTACTGCTTGCTATACGTTTTAGCCCAAATGAGGAGTGCAACTGCCTGATGGATGGTCAGATCTTGCTCGATTTTCCCAAATCAATACGCGTTATTCCGTTTGGATGGATGGGACTCTACGCACGTGTGAAATCAACGATTCTATAACTTCGATCAACGTTTCAGCAATTTCACGATTTTTTTAAAATTTTTTATTTTTTAAGAATAAAAAATAAAAAATCGGTGCCTCTCACATGATCATTTTCGTCATTATAAAATTTGTCTGTCATTCTCTCACACGTTGCTCCCCTCACCATGTTTCAATTTTCTTATGTGTATACCTTTTTGTTGACTTTTTCTGACCGACCGATTTTTAAATGTACCCAATATGCATGAAATCCTAGCCGATCATCTGGCAGGCCATATCTTGGATGGGCTATATTCGAAAATTCGCACCAATTGAAGAATCTTAACCATTGAATTAGAGAAATGCTTGTGGCCCAATCTCCTCAACAGTAGTCAACTCAAATTTTAGAACGGAATATTGGTCTTAAGGTATCCATGGACTAACATGTGCCCTAATTTACTAGCCTTGTAAAAGTGATAGGCTGATCTTAGCCATTAGTTTTGATGATCATGGGTATTTTTGTATAAGTAAGATATGTTTTAACTAATATCTAGTATCACCCTAGACTTATGTGAACACAGGTCATGTGAGGATTGATTTACCTACTGTCTTCGAAGAACTTGAGATCGAACAAAGTGGTTTATTGATCAACTGAGATTTGTTGTCCATGAATCTTAGTATTCTTATATGTAATTATGGTTATGAATGCGGTTTACTGACTAACTGAGAGTTGTTGTCCATGAATCTTAGTATCATGATACGTAATGATTGTTATGAATGCTTAAGATACAGTTGTAAATATCTTTTTATAAGATATATGGACATCCAATCTTAACATTGGTAAATTTAATGACTAACATTAATGCTTAGGATATATTTGTGGACATTTTTTCATGACGTATATCGTTATTTTATGTGAGGAGATAAACTTAGGTCAGGATGGAATTATCTATGGCTTAGATTTGATTAGATCTAAGATTCATCTAGTGATTTTTTTATCATAATCAATATTTAAAAGGCTTTAATTGGCTTTACAAGGATTTCCAACGATCCCCACGATCCAAGTCTAGGTAGTTAGAATTGGGATAGGTTTGGCAGCGCATCACTTAAACTTAACGTTCTTCTCTATCTAATAAATAAAAATTTTGTTTTGAAATTGCTTGCCCTACATCCACCTCCCGAGTATATGCTTTAACAAGAATCACACAAGGGTAAATTAACACAATAAAAACATCTGGTAAAATTTCTACCCATAACTTAACATATAATATACATTACGTAGTCCATTTTAGGGATTGGCGACTTCCTCCTATTAATACCGTTAAGTACACAGGTATTGATGGTGCTCTTAAAGTATTCAAGGGGGCACGGGTAATCATGAAAGCACAACGACTCGGTAACTTGTACAAGTTGATCGTGAGCACTTCAAAAGGTGGAGCTACAGTGGATGTAGCGGATTCCACCTCTGCACATGTGTGGCATGTTGGGCATGGCCACATGAGCGGGCAGGGTAGGAAGGCTGAGACACGTGGATAGGGATACAGAGCAAGTGGAGCAGCCACCTGTGAGAAGAAATACACGGCATGATCGCGGGATATCGGCGAAGTACAGGGACGACTCCAATATCGCAGGAGTATTCATCTTCTATTCAGATGGCTCTAGGTGAGCATGGTGCTGAGAAGTGAAACGTGACTATGGGCGATGTGATGGATTCGTTGTACCAGACCGACATATGAGAGCGGGTGGAGCTTTCAGTGGGTCAAAAAGTGGTTGGATGCAGGTGGATCTTCAGGAGGATACAGCATAGATACAGAGCGAGGTTGGTGGCGATGGGTTATGCTCAGGAAGAAGGGATCGGCTTCTCAGAGATATTCGCACCGACGGTATAGCAGGTGTCTATTAGATCAGTGATTGGCGCTGGTTGGCCAATGTGATCTTGAGCTGGAAGGAAGGATGTGGAGTATACACTTCTGTAAGGGAAAGTGAAGAGCAGATCTACATGAAGCAACCAAAGCGGTTCGAAGCTAAAGGGGCTGAGAAAAGACTTTGCAGCAAATCGTGGTTCGACCTGTCGCCTAGGCAGTGGTTTGATTCCTTCATGGATGAAGGATCGGGGGCTGCAAAGATGGTTCTCAACATTGAAACTGAAGGAGGAGTAGGCTTTGGTAATCACAGGAGGAATACCTTGTGTGTAGGTATTGATCAAGGATGTGATGGGCCAGGTAAAGCCGGAGAGCGTTCCCTACGCGTCTCTCCTCAAGTTTTCCTAAGGACATGTCCCAAAACAGATGAAGAAAAGCAGGATATCTCATGAGCCTTATTCGAATGCGCTGGGCAGTGTATGTCATGGTCTAGATTAGACCAGTTATTTCACAGGCTATCACTGTTGTGAACAAGTACCCCGGCAAGCAATATTGGGTAGCGGTGAGATAGTAAGAAGACTACGTCTTTTTTTTTGGAAGACAGGAGCAAAGGTGGTTGGGCATGTGAATTTAGATCTGGCAGACATAATCAACAAGAATGTTCCTGCAAAGAAGTTCAAGTTCTATGCAACTTCTCTAGACTTGACGATGGCGTAAAAGGAAGACGAAGTGTGCAGGAGAAGCTATGATGTGATGTAGAAATAAGAGAAGAGGTTAAGAAGCTACACGGTTGAAGATTGAAGACATAGTGGAGATTGTTACAAGATATCTTAAATCTGAGTCATTTCGCAACCGAGATGCGAAAGGGTCCTTTCGCAACTGGGATGCGAAAGGAAAGTTTCTTAAACTATAAATAGGTGTTCCTAGGGCTTTTTTAGGATATGGAAAAGCTTTCTAAAGGGGTTCCTATAAAAATTAAAGGGTGTAGCAAGGGTGAGATTAGAGGTTGTTCAAATCGGGTAAGTCCTTTCTCTTTGTAATTTCTGTTTTCATAGTGGAGATCTGTCGCTTTGTGCCGTGATTTTTTTCCGCAAGGATTTTTCACGTTAAATTTGGGTGTTCTCTGTGTTCTCTTATGTGCTTAGTGTCATTGGATTGCTATCCTAAATATAGATCTGTGTGATTCCGCGGTCAAAATCCCCAACACATACTCACCTTGTTGGCTTTCCAGCTAAGAAAATCTCTTCGGTAGATGGGCAACCTCCAAATCAAGAGGATCTTCGAAAAGGTTGACACTGTTGGATTTCATATTTCCACTCATATATGTAGATACATCCCTATAAGACTAAAGCTACCCAAGAGGGCATCTAGCTTTGAGATCTATCACGGCCATTCATTTGCGTAACCTAGTTTACATCACTCAGTTTCTAACTGTATGAGTGGGAATTGGAATTTAATATAAATACGTTGCCAACGATGGGCCAAATCTATTAGGTTGAGATCTTCCATTATTTTGGTTCTATTGGGACCACGACCATCAGGCCAAATCACCCAATGGGGCATCTGGGTGATCTCTTTATTTTTTATGATCTCCTTGATAAGTGGCTTAAACCTGTTTGATATTAATCCATTGTAGAGTGGATCATATCTTTCTTCGAACCCCCTTAGTGCTCTCCTTATTTCGATTGGGGCACGACTCTGGACCCCACCAAGCTAATGTGTGTGTTTTTACAGACCCGGGTTGGGTTTGTTTCGATATCAGTCTGATTTTTGGTTCGGGATCTTCTCGAGCGCTACAACTACTCTAAACAACTCTAGGGAGATCGCTCATTTTAGAAGGACAATGAGAGACGACCTCATTAATAGGCATGATAATCATGGCCACATAGTGTGTGACTATTCATTTTCCTAAAGGCAAGCACAAGAACTCATACCTTCTCATTTACAACAGAATATGTATCACCAAAGGAAACACGAACAACATTACTCTCGAATGAGAGTATGTTTTGCACCAGTTACAGTCACATAGTATCAACACATGGCTACCTTTGATTGATCCATTTCAGGGTACCAAAAATGGGTGTAAACAAGTGTAGTACTTGATTAGTATGGTATTTTGATCCATAGTAGATGGTCCAGATCGTAGAAGGATTAAATCATGAGTACGTGTAACACCCTAACCTTTCAATATTCGGATATTGAATGTCCTTGGGTGTTACTATTAAAAAAATTATGACTAAATTATGCAATCACGTGTACACGTGTTCTAAACCCGAAACCTTAGGAATTGTAAATAAAACCTTAATGCGGGAAGCCCATAACGTGATTAAACTTTGTACATTGATAAACTAATCTGCACAATAATAATTGTGCGACCTGAATTATCAGATCTTCAATCTGTTGCATCCCTAATATTGAGTCAGATTAAACCCTCGCATGATTTCACCAAATCAAATGTTCGACTCAAGGGTTAAGTAGTAGAGTTCATCATATTAGTCCGTAGGGCCCTAAAGAGTAAAGAAATTCCATTTCTAAGAAGAGTTAGGGATCTGTTGGTTTGACCGACCAGAGATGAGAGACAATCAAACCGAGCCTGCATTTTGTCGAACTAACCAACAAAATCGTCAGTTCCTATCGGTCAAACCAATGGTCACATGTGAGAAATGCTCTTGCGAACCACCCAACTGCTTGATTTGAAGGCCACAAAAGCCATTCTATTTCACTCGTTTAAGCCCATTTCCAAACATTTTCAAGCCTTCCAAAACCCTAAGAAAGGAAGTGGGGAGAGAGAGAGAGAGAGAGAGAGAGAGAGAGAGAGAGAGAGAGAGAGAGAGAGAACTCTGAGCAGGGAGCGAGTCTCGCCGCTCTAAGACATCTTGTGTCGGTTTTCGTTGAGTATAGCCAAGTCTAGACTATGTTGGTGAGCAAAGAGAAGAAATAAGAAATATGAAATAAGTGAGAAGAAAGGGGGAAAGAATGAGAGTAGGGATCAGCTTGCATGCGAGTTAATCAACAATTGAATCATACTTAAGATATGTCGTTTTCTTAATTACTTTTATTAAGAATTTAATTAGATGATAATTTAGGTCAATTGATGCTTAAATTTTTATTGGAATGTAGGGAAATGGATTTTTAGTAATTTTTCCCAATTGCATGTGTCTGAATCGAGTCAATTCAAGTCGGCCCTTACAAATCCAAGTCAAAAGGTTAGTAATCTTTATGATTTTAGTGTAAGAATCCTAATTTGATTGAAGATCGTTGGGTTTAAATTCAATAAAAGCCCAAGCCATAGTTCCAGTGCTTTTAGATATTGTAATCAGGACCCTAATGATTATCTTAGTCGTACAATTTGTGATAAATTAGGACATGTCTTGTGTCTAAGGAACAAAATTACATCCTAGCAACTCCATATTGGAATTCGACTCAAAAAAGGCGAAGATCTACCCTTCGAGCTTTTTGCAATATTTTATTCTAGTTTTTGTTCCGTATATGCATTGTTGTGTTTCCTCAGAATTGTTTGTACCTCTCTAACCCATGCTTATAATACGAAATTCATGTATAATTTTCTTGAATATAAACGTTAGCAGGTTTTATTTTCTATAACATTGTTAGGTTGTTAACATGCTTAGAATCATGATTATGTTATTTGAATTTTCTTTTTTTTATAAATTATTTGTATGATTTTAACTACCACTTCTAAAAATTGCTTGTGGCTTTGGATTGTCATTTTTATGAACTTAGTGGAAGTAGACCTTGGATTGGTAGCCTACCCTGTTTGGTGAATTTCATCTTTAACATATTTATACCCCTTGAGGTTTTCGGGATGAACCATTTAATTATATATTTTAATTGGACTTTTCTACCTAGTGGCTTTTATCAAGTTGAGCCCTTTTTGTGCCCATAATTGAGTTTTTGATGGAAAAAATCTTTTGTCTCTATTACGTTACTATCGACTTGGAAGGGCTACTAGTTGAATGGATTTATCGTAAATGATTTGCTTATAAATTGAAATAATAATGCTTTATCATAAAGGGCTTGCTTATAAATTGGGCTAATAATGGTAGAGCTAATCATGCATACATGGCACAACAACTTTATCAGGTGAATGGTGTAAGACATGGTATTTATTGGGTCACTATGAATCATACTTTCGAGTACTTTACTGAGTGACTCTAAATTATCACCACGTATTGTCATTTACTATAGGCCATGCTTTTTACATGGACTTTACTGGGTAGCTAGTCGGCATGGGTTGTATCATATGACATTGTATCAACTGTCTAGTTTAATATATGCCATCCTTCTTTAGCTGGATATGCATCCTTAGATTGAATGCATTTCACGCATTCATGCATTTATACAAGATAAATATGTGTGATTTCTATGAGTGTTGGTGGTTCTCCATTAGTACTTACACTTGGCAAGTTGTATTATTTATAAGTTTAGAAATCTCTGCTTTGTGTTAGAACTTTACTTGACTAACATACTATGTGTATAATTAATCTTGAGAGTATTTTTTCACTATGATAGGCATTGATGTTTTTGGAGCGAATCAATTGATGCAAAAATAGCTTGAGGTGGCGATGTTGCTCCTTAGGAGTCTAGGAAATAAGGAGCCCTACGCAGGCGTGGCTGAGCTCCACCCAACTCAACCAATAGTGGATTAGTTCCTTTGTTTTGATAGACTTACATCCTGCGCATGTCGGCTTATATTGTGATGTGTATAATCTCTATCTGAGTGGACATCATTCTTTTGGATTTGTATATTTTGGATATTAGCCATAATATTCTTCGGCTTGGTTATACTTGCTAATCTTTTGATGCCACTGCCTGATGCTACTCTAATTATGGCTTATGGATGAATGTAAACTGATTATGTGTAAATGCAGGAACACACTAATGTGTGATATTTTATAATATGACCGTCGGGTTTCCATTGCGAGAGTATTACACTTGCGCCACGAAGACCAAAGCATTATAGAGCTGATATAAGAAAATTCATTCATTATTGAGTTAACACCATCAAAGTTGACGTCTGAGCCTCCGTACTTGGGTGCCAGGTTTTGCAGCATTATAGTACATGCATAGATAAAATAGTTTAACGAGTTTACTCTTAATAAAGTACAACACCTGTGTACACTCTTCAAACCCTAACCACTTATCTCAAAAGAGAGATAAACATGGAGAAAACCCCGAACCGGCCTACTCCCTTGTTTCATCATCCTTCTTCACCCTGGTATCATTTTCACATGTGACATGTGTGGTCTACTTAGTGGATGATGTATACCTCCTCTGACCTTGCTAGAGAAGGATGACAATTCTCTCACTTCCCTTATCTAAGATAGGTTTAAAAAATACATTATATATTAGAGGATTGGCATTGGCAAACCATCTTCAAAAAATCATTTTGCATTTCAATCATGTAAGGTAAGACATTCACCCTTCATCCTTAAGCTTTAGATCATAGAAAGCTAATGTATTGCAATCGATGATGATATATATGCAGAATTGCCACTTTGGATATTTGAAAATTGTTGAGTTTCCACTCAATTGAGGAATACATATGCATAAAAACATGCATCAAATGTATTTATCTATACTTTTATTATTTTATTTTCTAAGAGAATTATTATTTTAAAAAAAAATAAGCTAACCTGAGTTACTTGATTACAATGAAATGTGGTAAAATAAAGAGCTATCTTAAAATGTTGTTGTTGACATCTAAGGATTATTATTTTTTACTATTTCTATTTAATTATGCCAAAAAAAAAAAAAATCTATGATATTTTGTAAAAATCTCAAAATGTTATGGCTTGGACTTTGAGCTACCATCCACCCATTGGACACTTCCAACCCATCATATGTGTAGACATTCAACCTACCAAATAAGTGGGCCACATCAAAAGGATAACCTTGTGCAAAAAAATTGGCCACATCCACTCATCAGTTGCACCCCACAAGTATGTTGTTATCTGTAGGGTCTTGTTTTCTATGGTGTGGCCCAATTGATGAATGCTTGGAATTCATCTTTAGATATGGTAATCCTATGGTGGGATTAATTAAAAAGGCTTGGATGTCACTTATCTGATAGATTAAAAGTCATATGTTGGGTGGATGGTAATCTATAGGCACATCAATTGAACCTTAGATCCTCCACTATCCACATAGAAAAAAGTCACAGGTATTGAATTATTAATTAAATTAAGTAACTGAGAATTGGAAAAGCTCATAAGTGGAGAATATATGCTGTAGTTGACCCGGTTTAATTTTAATTTGTTTAATTATTCTGAAGTAAAGATATCCACGGCATTGGTTCGTTCAAAGAAAAAAAAATCAAGATCAAAGAAATAGAAATTTCTAATAATAATATAAAATTTAAAATCAAAGAAAGACTATCAAAATCAAAGAAATAGAAATTTCTAATAATAATTAATATAAAATTTAAAATCAAAGAAAGACAATCAAAATCAAAGAAATAGAAATTTCTAATAATAATATAAAATTTAAAAAGTTGGATCTGATTCACGATTGAATAGGGTTGAATTTGGAAATTGATTGACTTGGTTCAAATGCTGGCACCCCCTTATTATATAAACCTGAATTTTGGGAAAGAGAACGTTTGCATTTTAGGACCACTTAATAATGTGTGGATTCAGTCAGGGTGTGAACATGGGTGGCGCCCACCTTAATGCATGTGTTGTATATTTATACTGTACATCCATTTTTTCAGCTCATTTTAGAATATGTGCCCAAATTTTATTTTGCAGATGACATTCATATGTACAGATTATACAGTTGGTTAGAGAGTACGTTTAGTATGTGTTCACTGTAATTAAGTTTTTTTTTTCCGTGCACAAAAATCTGTTCGGGCGTGTCATTGCCTATTGCCTTGAGCAGTGGCTGTAGGTTGGATTTTAAGATATAGTAAATCTTTAATGCAGCCAGGAAAAACTTCATCTTCTCTTACCACCTTATAAATTTAGTTCCTCCGAATGGGTTAAGACAAATCAGATCTTAGTTCATAAGCTTAAGTAGGATATACCTTCTTTTTCTAGTAATAATGCTTTAAGATAAGCTATCATTTAAAACTTCTTATGAGTCACTGTAATGTTTATTTTCCATCCAACCTGTTTATAAGGTTAAATAGATTTGAATGAATGTAAAATACAAATATCAGCTTAGATCCAAAACATTTGTGGCCCATAAAAAGTTTTTCAAAGCCAATCACGATTATTTTCTGTGGTGTGGTCCACCTGAGATTTGGATCTGCTTCAATTTTGAGCCTATGTTCTAAAATAAGCTGTAAAAACAAATGAACGGCAGGGATATACAACACATACATCAAGGTGGGCTCCACCATTATAAACTGAACGAACTCCATCAGGTCCCGACCTGACTGAATCTGCACCCGGTTAATAGACGGTTCGAATCTCATACACCCGTCAAGGATGACATGTTTTTTCAATCATAAACATAAGTAACATATCTGTCATTCTAGCACAAAATTTCACCAAACATACTCAAATGTCGTACAGTACCATTCAAGAATGACATGTTTTCATGACAATCTTAACCGTCCAAATCGTCAGACCTGAATTGTGAATAGAGTATAAGTTTGGATTTTGTCCTTCGAATATAGAAATCTAGGCCACACAAATGGGAACAGTGCAAAAAAAAAAAAAAAAAAGCTCAGAAAAATGATAAATTCAAACTATGTGGCGTGCTTTAGTTTTGTATGCTTGGGATTTTAACCTGATTAACAGATTTGGAGAAAGACATTGGCCATGGTTGTTGCTTACCGTCTTGGTTGGCATCTCATTCTTATTGTTTCATATGGTGTGGCCCATCTGATAGGTGGATTTAGCTTATTTTTTACCTTGAAGAATAACATCAAGGATAGAACCTGATAGACGGAGTAAATTTTAAATACGTAACATGATGGATTCCACATATCAGATGCTTTGTGCCCTGAATAAAAAAAGGTGTGGTGGAGTCGTCCTTGTGTGGTGGGACACACGTGGACTGACTTCTATCTTGATTTTTACAGGGCCTTGAAATCTACTCCAATCACTTCCCCCGACTATTGTGTAAATGGTCCAAAATTATGAGTCCCTGTTCTGATTTATCATGGCCCTAATGTTGCAATTATTTGACGAAGTGACTGTTCCAACTGGCAGTTTGCCTATTGACACTACTAATTATGGTGCTCTATGGGCCTCTCAATGATGTATGTATTTTATTCATGCCGGCAATCTATTTTGGACCATTATTTTATTACATGTGATCCAAAAAATGATGCAATCCAAATCATAGGTGGACCACCCCACACGAAAACAGTGGTGATTGAATGCCCACCATTAAAAACTTCTTAGGGTCCACTGTAATGTTTATTTGCCATTTGGACTGTTGATTATGTCACAGAGTCCTTGGAAAAATATAAATATCAGTTTGATCCAAAACTTTGTGGCCCTTAATAAGTTTTTAGTGGTTGGCCACTAATTGCTACTATTTTAAGTGGTGTGGTCCACCTTAGATTTTGATCTAGTTCATATGAAATTTTGGGCTCGTGCCCTAAAATGAGTTAGTAAAATGGATGAACCGTGGGGATGAAACACATATATCATGGTGGGCCTTATTGAGCATCATCCAGCAGCTCACATCATCGTCCATATTGGATGGTTAAAAATGAAAATATCCAACGGTTCTAATTCAACTCCATGGATGGGAGTTTAGGCTTGCTCTATACGCCTATCCAAGTCCAGCTCATGAGCTTTTGATTTTGGGTTTGTTATGGGCTGAGCCTATCAGCCGTCCAC
Source organism: Magnolia kwangsiensis (assembly GCA_037074715.1). Taxonomy (NCBI): domain Eukaryota; kingdom Viridiplantae; phylum Streptophyta; class Magnoliopsida; order Magnoliales; family Magnoliaceae; genus Magnolia; species Magnolia kwangsiensis. Next base: position 46,186,823 of record CM073571.1, on the reverse strand, counting down.
TCAACCCAGTGATGGACCAGACAACTATTTGTTGCAACTTGAGATGAATGGAAACAAACGCCTAGCCAAGGAAGTCAAACCAGGTGGACCCTAGTTTTAGATTTTTGGCAAGTGTGACAAAATGGGTCGTGCGTGGATGATCTGGGCCATTCATTGTACTAGTGGGAGGCCCACTCATCTTTGATAAGTGAGGCAGCCATGGTGATGCATGCATGTGGTAAAAGTGGATGGAGATTAGCAAAAAAGAACGAAGATCACTGTATTCGATGTATCTACATGGCCCACCTGACAAGTGTGCTGGCCTGATAATTTGGGGTAGGGGATGTTGGCCATGGGGCCCACCTGAGGAATGGACCTAATCATGCACACTTAAGATATGGAATTCTCAATTTGCATATTTGGAATATGCTTAGTTTCCATTGCATTTGGACCAAAACCCAACTTAGTCCAATTGGTGAACACATGCATAAAAACATGTATCAAATGTATTTATATGTACTTATATTATTTTGTTTCTTAGGTTTATTTTTCTCTTCTTCATTTTTTTTCTTTGTTCGATTTTTTTTTTTTTTGAAATAAGCTAACCCACATTAAGAGCTAGGCATCGAGTTAGGGCTGACACAACTCAATCCAGTTTTGAAATAAGTCTACCCGAACTCGATATTGAGTTCAGCATGCCTGGCCCGATCTGAGTCATAGTCTAGCCCAAACTAATTCAAATTGAGTCCAACCCAGTCACAAGTATTGAGTCGGGTCAAGTTGACACCAAGCCTAGTTGGGTGCAATAAGTATTCATGGGTTAAAATCACAACTCAAAACCTAGATTCACTTGGTAGAATTATAGCCTCTCTATCAGCTATATGACATCTTGTATCTGAAATGTCAGATATAAGTTTTTTTTAATATATTTGTACGAATCGAGTTAGTACCAAGTTGGATTTCAGATCCAGTCGAGTTAGTACCAAGTTGAATTTCGAGTCAAGTCGAGTCAAGTTATTGGGTGACTCAAACTCGGCTCAGTTTGAGTTCGTATTGGATGAAGTCAACCAGATTCAAATCGATTCACCTATTCATTTCGGATCAAATTGGATCTGAATGTTGGGACAAGTCCAGTTTGCTTAGTCGAGTCATCCTGTGCCCAACTCTACCCACATTACTTGATTATGATGAAAAATTGTAAAATAAAGAGTTGTCTTAAAATATGATTGCTGACATTTAAAGAAATATTTTTAGTTAACTCTACCTAATTAGGCCAAAAAAATAGCATGACATTTCATAAGCATCTCAAAATGTCATGGGTTGAACCGTATGCAACCATATACCGATTGGACGCTTCCAACCTATCACATGTGTAGGCATTCAACCTATCAAATAAGTTGGCCACATCGACCTTGTGCAAAAGAATCAGCCACAACCACTCATCAGGTGGACCACACTTGTATGTTGTTATTTGTCAGGGGTGTGGCCCAATTGATGAGTGCTTGGAATTCATCTTTAGATATGGTAATCCTTCTTCGGGACTAACAAAAAAGGCTTGGATGTCACTTATCTGATTAGATTGAAAGTCATGTTGGGTGGATGGTAACCTATAGTCACATTAATTCAACCTTAGATCCTCTACTATCCCATAGAAAAATGAGCCACATGTATTCAATTATTAAATTAAACAAATTGAAATTGAAAAATCTCATATATAGAGAATGCATGTTTAAGTTGACCTGGGTTCAAAGAAATAAAATTTTCTAATAATAATATAAATTTTAAAATCAAAGAAATAAAATTTTATAATAATAATATAAAATTTAAAAGTTGGGTCCTGGGTGTGATTTACCAGCCAATGAATTAGGAAATTGATCAAATTGGTTGAAATGCTGGCACACCTTGTTCCTTTAAACCTGACTTTTCGGAAAGAGCATGTTGGCATTTTAGGACCCGCTTAATACGGGTATGGAGGTAGTCTGTTTGTGACTGTGGGTTGCGCCCACCTTGGTATATATATATTGTATATCCATGTAATCTATCTATTTTTTCAGCGGTAACAAGTGAAAGGGAACCAACTTACATAATGTTTATTTTCCATCCAACCTGTTGACAAGGTCAAACAGATTTAAATGAATGGGAAATACAAATATCAGCTTGATAGAAAAAAATTGTGGTCCACAAGAAGTTTTTAATGGTCAATTACCATTATTTCCTGTGGTGTGAACCACCTAAGATTTTGATATACTTCATTTTTGGGCTTATCTTCTACAATGAGCTGGAAAAACGAATGAACGGTGTGGATATGTAACAAATACATCAAGGTGGCCTACACAGTAATGACCTGAACGAACTCGGTCAGGTCTCGACCTGACTGAATCCGAGCCCACTTAATACACGGTTCGAATCTCAAACACGCCCATCATGTGGGCGCACATGGCTTAGGTCACCCCTCCTGTTTTCAGTTTTTTGTCATTCAAACACAAAATTTCACCAAACATGCTTGAATGGCATATAGTACCATTCAAGGATGACGATTTCACAGCAATCTAGACCGTCCAAATCGTCTGACCCGAATTGTGAAAAGATCATGACCTAGATTTTTCCCTTCGAATATGGAAAATTATATGGGCCACACAAATGGGAACAATGCAAAAAATGATAAATTCACATGATGTGGCACTCTTTATTTTTATATACACCATATTAACGGGTTTGATTAAAGATATAGGCCATGGTTGCTAAATACAGACCTGTGGTTGGCATCTTATCCCGATTGTTTCACATGGTGTGGCCCATCTAATCAGTGGATCTAGCTTTTATTTATTTATTTATTTACTTAGAGACTAGCACCAACGATGGAACTTGATATATGCAACATGCATAAAAAAAGGTGTTGTCTAGGAATCCCTTGTGTGGTGGGCCACGCGTGAGCTGTGCTGAGACATCTCTACCTTTGATTTTTACAAGGCCTACCGTGGGACTATTGTAATTATTATATGAAATCTACTCCCATCACTTGCCTATAAATGTAGTGTAAATGGTCCAAAATGCAGGCGGATTGTGTCCTGCCCTGGCATGGAGGAAAATCAGTCAAGGCAAGGGCTCTTGGGGCACAACAGGATGTATAAGTTTTATCCACACCATTTATTCATTTTTTTTAGACCATTTTAGTATATCAGTATACAAAAAGAGGTAGATCCCAGGCTCAAGTGAGCCACGCCACAGAAAGTGGCAGTGATAATGATGCCCATTGATTGAAACCTTTATAGGGGCCACCATGATGTTTATTTTGCCATCTAATCTGCTCATAAGTTAAGAAAGACATGAAAGACTGGAAGACACAAATTTCATGTTGATCGGAAACTTCCGTGACCCTTAGGAATTTTTAACCGTCGGCATTACTCAATAGTGGGTCTATTTGAGATTTGGATTGACTCATTCTTTGGCTCATGCCCTGAACTAGATACAAAACATAAATCACGGTGAAATGAGTCCTTACTCGTCCCGGCTGTTAGACTCTCACGAGTTTCAACTCCCGGTCAAGGGTTCGAGCACCCGTAAGTGGTGGTGCGTGTGCGTGTGTAAAAATAAATTTAAAAAAAAAAAACACAAACATGCATCATGGTAGGTCCACATGATTGGATGACGTCACTTCAATAACTAACGTCACTTCAATAACTAGTCTCGCTACTGAACATGTCAGTGGCTAATCCACGTCCCTGCTTGTCACAGGAGATTACATGATTGTTGCGTTGTGATTGGTACACGTGGCATTAAATGCAATAAGTGATGATGTAACCCAACAACGCAACAAGTAGGAAATCACAGCTAGGCAAGCAGAAAAAAATAGACTAGATCAGTTTTCGGGAGTTCTGTCGGTTCATAACCGTACCGAGATCGAGTAATCCAAAGGCATTTTTGTCTTTTGAAAGAATGGAAGGCGAGGAAACGAGACGTTTAAATGGCCGGTACAAGCCGCTTAAAGGCAACACATGTGAGCCATTCCATATGTTATAAACGGTACTTATATTTCAATATAGTCTGTTGTTATTGAAATTTTTTGATACACTGGGAACGTGTGATACATGATACGCAGGTACTCACGAATTGCTTGGAAGTTACATGTGAAACTTAAATTATTTAAATTGAACCATGCAAATTGCGGTTCCCATTTCAGATTTATCCTGGTCCTAAAGTTGCAATTATTTGACCAAGTGACTGTCTCAATATGCAGATTGCAACGGTATTAGATAGTGATCTGTGGTCCCCACGGTGATATAAGTATTTTATCCATGCATGCCAACCATTTTAAGTAGGCATGACCTAAATCTTAGGTGGACCACTCCACAGGAAAACAGTAGTGATTGAACGTCCTCTACTAAAAACTTTCTTGCACTGTAATGTTTATTTGTCATCTAACCTGTTGGTTATGTCACATAGACATGAAAAACATAAATATCAGCTTGATTCAAAACTTGGTGGCCCTCGGGAAGTTTTTAATGGTTGGTGTTTAATCACTACTGATTTGTGGTGTGGTCCACCTGTAGAATTTTGCAACCTAACAATTTACAATCGGTGCATCTAAGGGTGTAACTTGGGTTGGGCCAACTGGAACCTGACGAGTTTCAACACCCGATGAAGGATTCGAGCATCGTGAAATTCTACCCTAGTGTGAGTGTGTGGGGGTATGCGTGAGTGCGTAATAAAATAAAATAAAATAAATTTTAAAAAGGACTGGAACTTGAGGTTTGAGGGATTTGGATCTGCCTAATTTTGGGATTGAAGCCAAACACGTAGTGGCCCACCTGATGGATGACGTGTGGGTCTCATGAATTTAAAGGCGTTTCTCACATTATCGGTAGGCATAGGTACGGGCCTCTACCTACACGAGTTACGGCTAGCATTTTCTCTTGAAATAAAAGGAAATAATCCTCTATATGAAACAGAAATCGGAGTACCCTTTTATCCTACTGAGTAAACTCAGTTGGAACTACCGTGAATTTATTTGTCTTATCCACACCGTCCATCAGTTTTTCCAGATCATTTTAGCGGTTGATCTCAAAATTGAAGCATATACAAAGCTCAAGTGGACCATACCACAGGAAACAGTGGTAATAATGATTTCCACCATTGAAACCTTCCTAAGGCCCATAGTGATATTTATTTGTCATCCAACCTGTTTATAAGATCACAAAGAAATGGATGAATAGAAAAAACAAATATCAGCTTGATCCAAAACTTATGCCGCCTCCAAGAATTTTTCAATGGTAGATATTCAATTCATATTATTTCCTTTGGTGTGGTCCACTCGAGATTTTTATATGTTTTATTTTTTGTCTCTTGCAATAAAATTATCTGTTAAAATGGATGGACAGAGTGGATAAAATGCATAAATCACGGTGGTCCCCACATGTTTTCCTCAGTACGCGATGGGCTTGCTGCCTTCGAGTGAGTGTTTGAGATTCCAACCGTGTATTAAGCCGGCACAGATTCAGTTAGGTCGGGACATGACTGAGTTCATTCAAGTCATGACCGTGGAGCCCACCTTGATGTGTGTTGTACATCCACCCCCCTCATCCGTCCATTTTTCTGGCTCATTTTAGAACATGGTCCAATGAAGTAAAATCTTAGGTGGACTACAGCTAATGATAATTTGCCACTAAAAACTTCTTGTGAATTACAAAAGTTTTGGATCAAGCTGATATTTGTATATTCCCTTTATTTAGGTTGATTGACCTTATCAACAGATTATATGGTAAATAAAACATTACACTAGGCCCTATGAAGTTTTTAATGATATGCAATCAATCACCTCTGTTTCTTTTGGCATGGTTCGCCTAAGATTTTGGGCACATGTCCTAAAATGAGCTAAAAAAAATGGATGAACGACATGGATATACAACAATATATCCAGATGGGCCCCACCAACGGTCACCACCTAACTGAATCCACGCCCATATTAAGCGGGTCCTAAAATGTGAACATGCCCTTTCCGAAAATTCAAGTTTCTGAAATGAGGGGTGCCAGCATTTTTAAGTTTTATTATTATTATTAGACATTTCTATTTCATTGAATTTGAATTTTTTTTTTTTTCTTCTTCGGTAAATCACATCCAACTTTTTAAATTTTTTATTATTATTAGAATTTTTTATTTCTTTAATTTTGATTTTTCTTTGAAAATCACACCCAACTTCTAAATTTTATATTATTATAAGGAATTTTTATTTCTTTGATCTTGAATTATATTTTTTTCTTTGAACAAACCAGTGCCTTCATGGATGTCTTTACTTTGGAATAATTAAACAAATTAGAACTAAGCCAGGTCAATTTAAACATGTATTTTCTAATTCCAAATTTCTTAACTTAATAATTCAATATTTGTCACCCACTTTTCTGTGGATGGTGAAGAATGTAAGGTTCAATTAGTGTGATTATAGGTTACCATCCACCCAACATATGACTTTCAATCTATGATATGAGTGACATCCAAGCGTTTTTTTAAATCAGTCAGTCCTACCATGAGGATCACCTTATCCAAAGATGGATTCTCATCAACTATAAAATAACACGCTGACAAATAACAACATACAAGCGTATTCCACTTGATGAGTGAATGTGGCTGATTTTTTGCACAAAGTCATCCTTGTGCTGTGGTCGACTTATTCAACAGGTTGAATGTATGCACATGTGATAAACTGAAAGTGTCCAATATGTAGATGATAACTTTAAGGTCCCACCCATAACACTAGAGGTTTTTATGAAATGTCACTCTCTTCTCTTTCTTTTTTTGGACTAATTAGATAGAACTAGCTAAAAAAATTCCTTAGATGTCAACAGCTACATTTTTGGACATCTTTATTTTATCACTTTTTGTTGTAATCAAGTAATGTGGATGGGGTTATTTTTAAAAATGACAAAAACGCTCCTGAGAAAAATAATAATAATAGAAGTATAAATAAATACATTTGATACATGTTTTTATGCATGTGTTCACCAATTGGGTTAAGCTGAGTTTTGAGTTCAAATGCAGTGAAAACTCTAACATATTCTAAATATCTAAATTGACAATTCCATTTTCTAAACTCACCATTCGGGTCCTTACTCATGCCTAGGTGGTAGACTCACAAGAGTTTCGACATGAGGTCATGGGTTGGAGTACTTCTACTTTGTGTGGTGTGAGTGCGTGTAAAAAATTAAAAAATAAATAATTAATTAATTAAGAGAGAGAGATCACAATCCCTACCTGAGAGCCTCACTTCAATCCCCAACACTTGGATCTGGCTGTGTAGATGTCTCCTTGGCGGGAAGGACTTATTAAGTTCTTGAGATCCACCCATCCATCCATAACGTGGGCCATTCCGTGTTTCGCATCTATCCCGAAAACCAGGCCCATCCAAATCTAAGGTGGGACGCACCATACTGCTGCTACCTTGGGGCTTTTCCCTTTATCCTAGTGAGAGATGCACACGACAGTTGCCAGAGTAATATTGGGTGTCTCTATCATAACCGTTCCCTATGGCGTGGCCTAACTTTAGATGGTCCTGACTTTTGGGTTTGGGTTCGTTTGTGAACATGAGGCCGTGCAACTGATTGACGGGGTGAGTCTCATACGCGTTCCCTCCACGTGGCACCTAAACATATACATGATATACATGATAGGAACCAATTATCAGGTGGGCTCTACCGTTTTTTGGGCCATATGCCACAACTCCCAACCGACCCGGCAAATTTATAATGGTTTTGATTGGATAGGAACCAAAAAAATAAAAAAAGATGGGAAGGACCTTCAGTTGGCCCTCCTTTCATAACCATCCATCCCATCAACTAAAAACTCCCTCGAAATGAATGGTTACGATTGTCCAATCAATGTCATCATTAGGAATGGCGCAGCCAAGGTGTACCCCACACGTTTAGGTGGGATTGGATCTTTTAGAAGTGGCCATGCGGTTGCAGTAGTACGGGCTTTTGTGTGCAATACATACTGCATGGATGACTTGTAGCCAGCATGATGCCAGATGCCCAGGAAATCAGGCCTATCTAGTCATCATATGATCCACAGCCTAGAAAAGAATGTAAGATGGGGAGTGAAAAGAGTCTGGTAATATGGATGGGTGATCTTTGAGATGGGTGCACCTCTTCAAGGGGTTGGATGTGAGCCACTTTAAGTGCGCACTGGTACGAGTATACACTTCAATCGAATCAATGGGATTTATTTTTTTTAATTCATTCCTCTTTTTTTCTATGGTTTCCCTCAATGACACACATCACCATCGCATTTGTATGAAACCATAGCGCTGCTCATCATGTGGGATCGACTTGGTATATGCAGGTCTAATATGGACCACCAGTCAAAACTTCTATGCGGCCATAATCGAAGTTCAATGAGGAAAGGCCAAACACTGCATGACAGGGTCCTCTAATACAGTAAGGAGATAGTTGTAGGGCATGGTCCATCCATCTGATCACCAATCTACATGCCCCACCTGTAAAAACAGCCCAATTGACAAGAATATTCCATATTTAGCACTGGAAACAGATTCATAACACCAACAGAGTGGACAAGGCTTGGTGCTGCCCACGGCATGGCGGGATTTTATTAGACTGTATGCTGCTGTTAGAGATTGATTTGTGTGGCCCTACGTCATGACTGCAGTACAGGATGGAGGGGCAGTACCCAGTCTGGGTCATAATACACTTGGGCTTCTGGATCAAAACCAGATGATGGATACACATGCAATTCCAACTCCTTCAGGCCTGAATAAACTCCAAAGGCCGCAACAACGAGTCCCCATCTTTCTTCTCCAGGTTTCACTCACGTTGGACTACTAAAGAATGGATGGTCCAAGGCTTGCCGGGCCGTGAGACGTTTGGATGGGTCAAATCTTAACAGACCGTGTAATAAATCGGATAGAGAGGCCCTTGAGCATTCCACATGCCGGAAAACCAAATCCTGCATTAACAACAAACAGAAATACAAATACAAGATTGTAAAAGAATAACAGAGACGCAAAAAACCTATAAGACCAAAGATGCCCCCACCTCTAAAGATACGCTTCGCTTCTGGAGGGGCACGTTTGGTAGTTACACCCTCTAGAAAAAATATTGGAATGCCGTTTTCATCATGCATGCATGTTTTAAGCACTCTTTCTATGCAGGAAGTAGATTCATTTCACATGATAGTAAACACGGAAAAAGGCAAAAACCACACCTTGAGTCGGTCGAGTTTCTTGACGGCCCGGATGCTCTTCCTTGAAACTGCTCCTTCTGGCCAATTCAAGCGGACTCCTCGCCTGAAGTACTTTTCTACAGAGTGGCTACATGACCCAGAATCAGAAAGACACAAAAGGGTGATGAATTGGAAGTTACTACTCAATTATAAGTGGAAATAGGTTTCTCAAGACATCACTTCCAGATTGTAGAGGAGATATATGCCAACAACACTGGCAGTTCTTCAGCACATACGAGAAGTGGTTGTGCAGCAAAAGAATCACATGCAATAACAAGTGCCTGAAGTGTTTAGACTAGAGGGTTTATCATTTGCACGTGCCAATCACATATTAAGCTATACACAAATGCATGTAAAGACTGACCATGGGAGTGGATCCATCCATGACTGCAAGGAGGGACTACCAAGCAGGCAAGCAAAGCAGGACTGAATGTCACATCATGCCTTTCTCACAGATGAGACAATTGGACTGCTGCCCAAGTCCTTAAAATGGGCTGAGAATGAGTAGCCATATATGGATTGGGGCAGAAAAGGCAGACGCAGCAGCCTAGAAGTCTGCTGGTTCTGCATTTTTGCAGCCAGGCCAAATGGTCTCACTCCTGCATTTATTGCAGGAGCAAACAGGCCCTAACCGTCTTAAAGATTGACACAGTTTCTCTGGCTAAATTGACCACAATCCTCCCAAAATTACAGGAACAAGTGGCTTACTGGGCTTTTCGAATCATATGTTCTGGCAAGGGTCCCAAGACCCTCTCCATCATTGCCAAGTGCTCCAAATTCTCATGCGTCTGAAACAATGCTTCACCCTGAAACAAGCTTCCACAACATCAGAATTGTCAACTAGGAGACTACTCCAATCTGAGATAAGCAGAAACGAAAGTATACAAGAAATTATCAAAACAGCAGACTAACCGAACAAAGCTCGACTAGTATGCAACCAACACTCCAAATGTCACAAGGGTAAGTCCATCCCAAGCCTGTTAAAACAATGCATAATACAATGTGGATTAGAAATATCCACTGGTGATGCCTATATTGAAGACATTTTGCCCCAATGGACTAGTGTTATCCATCATCTTAGTGGTGGCAAAACCACGACAAGGATAGAACTTTCCCATGCACAGGCTCTATACAAATATTTTATTCATAGGAGGCAACACATGGCTGAACATTCTCCAGACGGAAAAAATAAAATAATAACAAACCCATGAATCTCAACCCGGGGGGGGTTTCTCAACCATTCCTTCCTAAAGCGGAAATTATAATGTGACAAAAAATAACAATTTGTTAAAAAAGGCACCATGTGTGTGTAACCCTCCTTCAAAAAACATATAAAATAACCACTGACAATTGCCATAGTTACAGCTAAGTCAGCAATTTGGATGGTCGTTTAGCTTAGTAACATGGTATGTTGTGGGGGGCACCACTTCACTTTATCCCAAAATGTCAGTTAAAAATGCTCGCGTGGCTGAAACCATTACCCATTGTTCTATATCCAGATTATGTATTCTGTGGAAGTTCATTTGGCCTTTGTATCTTTTAAGACTATAGTAAACTTGTATTGATTAAAAACATAGCCTGGCAGTAAATCATCATCATCATCTGAGTAAATGGTAGACACTTGCAAAAGTTTTAAATGGTAAGTGCATTCCAAAATGTAACAAACTATGAAACTGACGGATGCGCTCTAAAATAAAGAAAGAAATAGAGAAAAAGGTGCTTTCAAGAGAACAATTTAAATTAATTTCCTCCTGGAGAAAAATCTGAAATATGGTTGCCCAAAGCATGACGGGAAGTGGAGAAGATTCGGGTACAGAGGCGGGGAAGCGTCTATTTCAAAATGTTAGTAAGTACAAACAGCTAGGAAGCAGGACCACCCCCTGGTTACAAGGTTTCCTATAAGTACAATCTGAAACTTTTGAAACAGATTGCCCACACTGCTTTCCATGGGTGAAAAAAGTGCAACACTCCACAATGATTTTTAAGGGGTAAAAGAGTTCTTGAAGTTATTCCATTCAAATATATTTCAAGGTTACCTGGATTACAGTCAGTCCGGTACATAACTGGCACACAGTATGCTACTTCCTCCAATGCTTGGTAAACTAGGAGTAGGAACATGGAGGTGCCTCCAGTACATACACTAACTATATGAAAAATATAGTCTTATATACGAATTGATATTTTAGATTGTCTGTGGAAATGATAAGCGTTATTATATACATCCCATATGCATGGTATTATATCATACGCATGCCATTGCATAAATAGAAGTATGAATCTCTACACAAATTATAAATTTTCTTGCAACTTAATCAACACTAGAGTATATAAAAATTGCATTCTGGATCACAAATGGCCCATAATCCGGTTTGCTCGAATGGATAATGTTGATAAGTTGGCAGTTTAGATAACGTTGGTATATTATTTTCTAAAAGCAAGCCATGGTATCTCACGAGAATGCAAGTAAACAGAAAGGAATATCATTTGTTGTCCATGATAAGTTAAATAACTACATTTACCTAAAATAACCTCAGGTGCTCTGTAATGCCTTGTGGAAACAATGGAGCTATGATCTTGACTCTCGAAGGCAGTACTGCCAAAATCAATCAACTTTATGGCACTAGACTTCGGCAAGCACCTGAAGTTCATCTCATCCTGTGAACTCCTCTGTGGCATCCCAAGCACTCAATTCAACACCATCACGGTTCTAAATACTCAATACCAGAAATGACACAATTTCTAAAAAACTGCCAGACAAAATACCTTGTAGCCTGGAATCTTTACATACTCAGAAGACACAAGAAGTATGTTTTCTGGCTTGAGGTCAGTGTGAATTAGGCGTAAATCATGCATATCTGCCAGATATGATAAAGCACGAAAATTATGTTAAACAAAGAAGAAGAATTTTTAAATATTAAATAAAAAAATTTTAAAAAAAAGAAAAGAAAAGAAGAGGCTGTCAAGTTTCCCGAGAAAAAAGAAGAAGCAAGAAGCAGATCTGTGTGAATGTGTTAAGGGAAAAAAATGTAATCAAAATAAGCTAAGAATAATCCACACACATGCTACAGATTCCAAAAGCTGGCGTCCAAACTCCCGGACAAGATCCACAGGAAATGGGTAGTACTTATTTCTCCGTAGAAAATCAAATAAGCTTGGTCCAAGCTTCTCACACACCTGGTAACACCATCGAAGTCCATTGAAAGAGATGATTCAACATTTAGTTCACCACTACCATATAAATGAACCCCACAGTGAGGAAGCAATTCAAAATATTACTAAGTTGTTTCCCTATTGGTATTCCTTTACCGCGGATTTCATATTACTGGGCTCAAAGAAGCTATCTATGATTCATCTAACAGGAACAACATATAACATGCAGTACTTCTCCGGAGTGAGGATCTATGTTACCAAGGTACAACTTAGGCGGGGCATTTACACTTTAAACTCAAGTATTGAAAACATGTATAGCACCATCTCCCTACTTGGTAGGAAAGACTGGTGAAGAACATCAAGACCCATAGGCCCTAGGATCAAAATGGGTCAAAACACCACGTCCCACCACATCCTTGTCTCATTATAGAACTCATGACAGGAAATGAACAGCACCACCAGGATATGCATAGGCTACTGCATTTGATGAGCTTGGAACAATTTTTCACTGCTACAAGACAAGGAAGAAGAAGAGGAGGGAATTGTTGAAATGCTTGTGGGCTGAACAGAAATTCATTGAATGACAACTGGCTAGGAAGACTACTAGGAACAGCAAAATATTTAAGAGGCAACCATTAAAGAGATGTTCCACATTTGAAGCTATTCCTTCAGAAAGCTAGTATGTTGGGGCCAAATCAGAGAAGCTACCCCTCGCTTGAGCAAACAAACACCATTTTCCACAAAATCAGGTACAGGCCAGTAAACAATCACACTTTGTAGTAGAGCACGGTCCAAGAGGAAGCCAATCCCATACTCCTAGCTGCAAGAAAAACAAAAATCCCTAAAGCAATAGCAGGAGAAATCCATTGGACTACTTACAATACATATATGATTTCGGTAGTCAAACCAGTTCCGTATCTGCACACATCTGCACCATACAAACAAAAACAGCATGTTATAAGTGGGACAGTTCAACCACATTAGAAACTTGAAAAACTTTCACTTTTACTCTTATAAACAACAACACATACCCTGAACCACCTCTATCATTGTTAGCAAGATTATTAAGGATGTCTATCTCAATCATAGCAGCATCACGGTATTTCCGTATGCTCCGAACTATCTTGATTGCCACAAGCTCGCGTGTTTCACGATCCCAGCATTCCAAAACACGGCCAAACGTGCCTACAGTACCAGAAACTTGCTTACAAAGACGTGAGAAAAATCAACAGCTGAGATATAATGATGCAGTTGACAGATTACCTTCACCCATCTTGCTAAGTATTTTATCTGTAGGAACAAAAAGGGCCAAGAAAAAAGGATTAAAAACACATTGGAACACTAGAAAGAAATCAGAATGCATAAAATGCAGTATCAGACCCTGAAATCATCAGTATCCTTATTGCATACAAGCAGTAGTAAGCACTTATCCAAAAGTGGCAGACAAGTTTATTTACAGAACTAAGTATTTCTGTTAAGTACATGCAGTAGCTCACCACCAACAAATCGATTGCCATTATTAAAAAAACAAATAAATAAATAAATAAAAAGGGGAGGGGGCGCCCACCGCATTGTGGCCTCTTACCCTTCTGTATTATATAGAACTGTATATAGATCCTTTTCTATAATTAAGTGTTCCTTTTTTCTTTTTCTTTTTTTGAAAGATACCTAGAACTTCCATTGAAAAAAGCGCTAAGATAGCGCCTAAGCAAGAGCTACAGAAGGAAGAAAAGAAAAAACAGAAGGCAAAACAGGTTACAAGTTTCCCCAACCGGCCCTTAACTTCCGCCCAATCCGATACAAAAATCCAAGCATTGCGGGCAACCTGGTCGACTTGACAGGAGATATTACAGAAGCACCTGTTGTTCCTTTCTCCACAAATAGTCCGGAAGCTGGCTAGAATGCAAAGCCTCAAACTGCCCTTAGGCTCTTGCGAAGAGCCACCCATGCCAAGCTAAGAGAAGGTCACTTATATCAAAAGGCATAGCCCACACCATATTGAACCTAGCGATGAGAGACGTCCAAATATGACTAACAAAGCCACAATGGATGAGGAGATGGTTAACCCACTCTTCATTGGCTAAGCACAATATACAAATATTCAGAATGATCAGAGAGTTCTTCTGAAGGTTATCGACAGTTAGGATAAGGTTATCGACAGTTAGGACACATTTCTTGCCCGCAAGAAAACCAAAAGCTCTGATCTTGGGAGGAGCGCCGTGATGCCACATATAAAGAGTCTTCCCAAAACTCCCCTCTTTCTTTCTAAGCATGAAGTAGAACGACTTTAACATGAAGCGAGTAAATTTATCTACAGTCCAAATCAGGTTATCACTTTCCCCCACCGTCGGATTACTAGGCCACAACCATTCCAATAAAGCGGCGTACTCATCCGCCTCATCTTTGAGAGACTTGTGGCAGGGCTGCAGGGCAGGCACCACACAAATGAATCACCACATAACTCAAAACACTTGTCGATCGTGATGCTCCGATCGAGGGCCAGATTAGCAGCAATTGGGAAACGAACTTAAAGAGGAATATCACCCATCCACACGTTCCTAGAAGCAAATAGTCACCCCGTTCCCAATAAAGAAAGCCATGCCTTTCAAAAAAATATGCCTTGTACTGAATATCCATTTCCAAACTGAGGAAGCTCCATAAATAGAAGAGTTCTTAGTCCACCATCCGCCGGTTGTGCATCCATACTTGCTAGCAATCATCTCTCTCCAAAGGGCTCCCCTTTTTGTACGAAATCCCCACCACCATTTGCCCAAGAGAGCTTCATTCATTAACTCCAAGGACTGAATGTTGGTATGCCTCCATCGAAGGGTTTGCATAGCTAGCTCCATTTCAAAGGGTGGAAGCATTTTTTCTCCGCCAAGTCACCCCACAGGAAGTCTCACCTTAGTTGGATAAAGCCTATAATTATGTGTTACATTGACCAATTAAGGAAGAAAAGTAATTAACAGGCAAGTAGCAGACGGCGAGAAGGAACGAGAGGGAGAAATAGCAGTGGAGGAAGTGTGGAATCAACAAACAGAATGCATAAAAGAATTACTTGAAATGCATCAACTTGTCATTCCATCAGCAATGAAGTTACCTCTCAATAGACATGGTATACATGTAAAACAGAAACCAGGTTCGGTTCAGAACCCACACAAAAAAAAAAAAAAAAAAAAAAAGCAAAGCCCCCTATAAAGGCCAAGGAACTTCATGATTGGTAAATGTCATGATATACAGAGAATCTCCTTCCATCCATGGAGGGTGAGAGTCCATCATGAGAAGTACCTACGAGCTTTGTCCCTTAGCGTGGGTAGCAGTAGCTGAAGCAGCCAGCAATAATGAAGAAACGATATCCAGACTAGCATTAAAAGATTGACACAGAGATCAATTGAGAGCCATTCGAAATATCGGTATCACACAATGTATGGCACCCTTGGGACACAGATACGTATCAGTTATCGCATGGGATATATCGCTTATATCGCGTAATTTATCACACTTAGGGCGTGTTTGATTTCCAAGAGATTGAGTAAATACCAGGAAATGGGTAATTATTACCATTTCCTCCGTTTGAAAATCTAGGGAAACTTTTGCATTGGGAACCGGCTCAAATAGCTATTTAAAATTTTTGAACCACAAGATAATGTATATGATATATCAATTCCGTCCATATGTTTTACCACAATATTTTGAGGCATGAGCCAAAAAATGAGTATGATCTAACACTCAGATGGCCCACACCAAAAAAAAACAGTAGCTTCACAAAGTTTTTAATGGTAAGTATTCGATTCCTGTTTTCGAATGATGTGGTCCACTTGAGTTTTGGATGTACCTCATTTTTTTTCTCATATTATAAATTCAAAAGTCATAATGGATGAACGGTGTGGATAAGCGAAACACATCACAGTGGGACCCATATAAATTTTGTAATGTTTTCGGTTTTCGTATCAAAAAAGTAAGCAGTCAAATCAGGTGCCTTGTAAATATACAGGAAATAATTATTACTCTTTTTCTAGGTATTTACCATTCCACTGGAAAATCAAGCAGGCCCGGAAACATGGGGAAACATTGGGAAATTGGTTGAATTTTTCAATGAAACTTCAGAGTTTATCAAAAAAGACCTTAATACACACTTTGAAATCATAAGATCTCAAAAAAGAAGTGCACATAATAGGTTTCCTTTGTATAGGGTCCTAAGTTATACGTTGTCCGATTGAACTAAGCTCACTATATTCAAATATGATGCATAACATTTATAAATGTATCAAGACATGTATGAAAACACAACTAATTGATAAGGTCATACAGATTTGGATGAAAGACAAACAAATAACACCTTGATGTAAAACTTTTGTGGCCCACCCACGAAAGGTTTTCAATGGTCATCAACCATTGTTTCACTTAGTGTGGTCCACCTGACACTTTTATCATATTCATTTCTGAGACCATGGCCTAAAATAAGTTGAAAAAGCATATGAACGACATAGATATACAATTCATACATCAAAGTGATCCCTACAGTCAAGCGTCCTACCCACATCACTGGTTCCAGGGTCTCACCCAAGATGGGCTTCGCCCCTACCTAGCAAGAGATGGACGGACCTATCGAGGGCTATACGGGGCCCACTATATCATATATGTTTTATCCATGCTGTCCATACATTTTGACAGGTCATTTTAGGGAATGAAGGAGACTTAAGGCTCAAGTGGACCACACCACATTAAATAGTGGTAATTGAGTTATTCGCCATCCAATCTATTCAAAACGTTGCCGGACCCATCGTGATGCTTATTTGGCTATCCAACATGTTCATAAGGTCATGTAAACCTAAATGAAAGTAAAAAATAATTATCGGCTTGATCCAAAACTTGTCCCTACCGAAAAGTTATCGATGGTAAGCATTCAATCTCCACTACTCTTCCTGTGGTGTGGTCCACTTGAGCCTTAAAAAGGTCTCATTTTTTGGACTGATGCCCTAAAATGATCTTCCAGAATGAATGGATGGATTGGATAAAACATATACATCAAGTGCACCCCACAAAGCCCGCAACAGGACCGTTTGTCTCGAGCTAACGCGACGCAACAGGGGAAGAAGATTGGCGGGTGTACCACACACCATCGATCTGGCTAGCCTGTTGACGTCACCCAGTTCTGTGGGTCCCATCATGAGGTGTGTTATATCCAAACCGTTTGTCCATTTGGCAAGCTTGTCATAAGGCTTGAGTCGAAAAATAAGACAGATCGAAAGATCAAGTGGACCATACTGTAAAAAGCATTGGGGGATTGAACGTCTACCATTGATACCCTTTTAGGGATCACAGAAGGTTTGGATCAATATGATATTTGTTTTTCCTCTTCATCCAGGTCTATGTGACCTTATGAACAGATTGGATTGAAAATAAACGTTATGGTGGGCCCTACAAATGTTTTAACGGTGAGAGTCATTGTCCCCACTTGTATTTGTGGTGTGGTCCACTTGAGCTTTGGGTATGACTCATTTTTGGGTTGATGCTCTAAAATGATCTTGCAAAATGGATGAACAGTGTGGATATAATAAATACATCATTTTGGGGCCATTGTTACTTTGATCTCCTTTGGACTGTTCAAACAACTCGGAGCTAAGGAGCGTCAACATTCGTCTTCACACAACACATACCCACACCAGTTGAGTAGCCAGATTGGCTGTTGAAGCGATGTCACCAAGTTCTGTGGGCCCCACCATAATGTATGTGTTGTATCCACATCATCCATCATTTTGGAGAGACCATTTTAGGGCATGAGCCAAGAATGAGGCAGATCCAAAGCTAGAGTGGACCCCACCACAGAAAACAATGGGATTGAATGCCCACCATTAAAAAGTTCTTGGGGGCCACAGAAGTTTCCGATTAAGCTGATATTTATGTTTTCCCTTCATTCATGTCTGTGTTAACTTGTTAACAGGTTGGAACACAAAAAATCTCATGCTGGGCCCTAAGAAGGTTTCAACAGTGGGCATCACTGTCTCCACTGTTTTCTGTGGTAGGGTCCACTCGAGCTTTGGATCTGCCTCATTCTTTGTCTCATGCCCCAAAATGATCTCTCCAAAATGATGGACAGTGTGGATACAACGCATACGTCATGGTGGGACCCACAAAACTTGTTGATGTCACTTTAGTTGTGAATCTCGCCACTCAACCTATGAGTAGCTAATTCGCTCGCATTTTCATAACAGAAAAGGGTTCCAGAAAGACTGGAACCCTAAAATCTCTCTACGAATCCCCAAATTCCCTCAATCAAACCCAAATCTATAAGGTTTTTTGCAGATTTCTTGTCGAAATCTCGTGCACAATTTGAATCTAGCTTCTATTCGAAGAAAAAAAGTAAGGAAATCGAGATTGTGAAACTTAAGGCGCACCACTATGCATTGATCGAGTGGCCCACCAATTTCTACTTCCGATCACACAATCTCATTCTACAGGTACTGAAATCCCCTCTGAATTAAAAGCTTTTCCCGTTTTTTCTTTTTCTTATTTCAATTTTTTTTGGTAATTATGCAAGCCTAAAGGGATAAATCTGCAAATAATATATGTGATATCGCAAAAAATAGTACGATATTGTGCGATATATCGCACGATACAAAGAAATTTGTTTTATTTGTATTCTTGAGGGGTTTCCGGCAGATATCGCATCGCTGGCCAGCGATAACAATAATATCAGCCAATAGTATCAATATTGCGAACACTGCATGCCGGTATGCCACGTGTTGTGCTCTCCTGGAACACATGTACAATATGTCAATCGTACAATAGGTGGGTCCCTTCAAGTAGGTATCAATGTGCATAGAATCACACCCATTCATGGCCATAGTGATCAAAATAAATAGGCTTTCATGAGCTTGATCTTTCGTCATCCATTCGATTTTAATATTGGAGGGCACATGATGAGTGGTCTAACCCAATTTTTGGGCCCCAATACAATGGCATTCATTGGATAGACACATTTTAGCTAGTGGATGGGTTACCTTATACAAGCCTGTGGGCTTAACATTAGTCAAGTGATCAAACCATTGATCGATGATCAAGTTGTGTTAAATAAACCTTATTACCCGAAATGACTTACATTTTCGCACCGTCTATTTTTTTAAAGATGTATTTTGCATCGTCTGTTGATTTTAGGTATTCCCTTATTTTCTCCATTAGATTACTCCATAACTATCCTCGTCAAATCATCAAGTGAAATCCTCCTATTTATTTCACGATTGTTACATTAATAGCATAATTAGTTTGTGTTTCAAATGTGTTATATTTAAAGTTTCCTTTGTCTTTAATTATGCCAGCATAAATACTTATGTACTGTACAATTAATAAATATTGTGTGAATTCAAGTAACTAAATTAAAATGGATTCTAGTCGTGTGGCATTCATGGTATGTTCATGTGAATTTTATCTATATAGTTGATCCTGGTTAAGGTATTCCATATCGGTATCGGTTGGTGTAACGGTGCTCACCGATACAGATATAGATACGGAGGCGTAATGGCCCGTAACGGTACAAAAAAAAAAAAAAAAAAAATTTGCCAAAAATATATATATATATATATATATGGATTAAATCCGGAATATTCTAAGTATTCCAAATATGCATTCATATATAATTTGGAACATGTTTATAGTGGTATAACAATCCACTATTTGGTGAGAATGCTATATTGGGCTGTCTAATGGATTTATGAACCTAAAAACCTGGAATTAACTGCAAACCTTTTATGTTTAGTTCTCTCTCTCTCTCTCTCTCTCTCTCTCTCTCTCTCTCTCTCTCTCTCTCTCTCTCTCTCTCTCTATATATATATATATATATATACACACACACATACATACATATATATATATAATGAATGTAATATCAAAACATCTTATATTTTCAAGTTTTCCTTTTATTTATTGTGCTAGTGCATTGCATACTTCGTGACTCACATACATTTCAATTCAATATATAGATTTAGGGACTTTTGTATCCTATTATGTAATTCATATACCTAACAATTTGATATCATTTTCCTCAATAGATCTTTTAAAAAAAAAAAAATAAATTGGGTAAATAGTATTGTCAATTCGGAGCTGATTAGGGGACCGTTTGATACCCTAAACTAGCCTCAAATTAATGCAATCTATTGGCACTTATCCCACTAATGGATTGGTGGACATTTATTGGACAATGAAAAACATCAAATGGTCCTATTTCAAAAAACAAGTGTCTGCAAACTAATAGTGAAAATTGTTCAAACAATTTAATTTTGGGATTGTGACTTAGCAACAATGGTCTCAAAATCCCAAAATTTAATTGGTTAATTTTAAGTTGATATATACCTCATGTATAAATTTTTAGGGCCATGTACGTGGTGTTCACTCGATTATGTATTATATATACATGTCATCCATCCGTTTTGTCAACTCGTTTAAGGGTATTGGAAAAAAAAAATAGATATATCCAGATCTTAGGTGGACCACTAGTGGGCTAGGCGGGCCACCTCGATATATTTGTATATCCATGCCATTAATCCATTTTGCCAACTCATTTTAAGGCATGGTCCAAAAATTCAGGTAGATTTAAATCTTCAGTGGACCACTAGTAAGCATGCCTTTAAAAGTGGGGCCCACCTCAACGCATTTGTTGTAAGTCCATGTGGTCCATCCTTTTTGCCCATTTATTTCAGGGCATGGAGCAAAAAATGAGGCTAATCCAAATCTTAGGTGGATCACAAAATGGGCCTTAAGAAGATTTTAACGGTGGGCATTGAATCCCAATTGCGTGGTCCAATTAAAATTTTGATCCCTTCATTTCAAGGATCATGTTTTAAAATGAACTTGAAAATTTATGGATGGCATGGATTTACCATACATAAATCAAGGTGGGCCCCACCCCACGTAATAAAATAGCGAGTGTGCACTATGCAACGTGCACTGCAGATTATAAAATAAAATTTAAAAAAAAAAAAAGATAACTGTGTGGCTGTTTGACAGCCACACCATTCCTTTCATTTTTTCTGGAAAAAGAAAAGAAGAGAGAGGAAAATGAAAAGAAAAGAGGGAAAGAAGAGAGAGGGGACCGAACCGAGAGAGAGAGAGAGAGAGAGAGAGAGAGAGAGAGAGGAAGAAGAAGAAGAAGAAGGGCAACAATTGCTGCCGCCGCAGCTGTAGCAGCACCACAATCGCAACCGCAATAGCAGCAGTGTCGCGGCCCCATGATAAGAAGAAGAAGAAGAAGAAAAGGAGAAGGAAAAAAAGGTATGTTTTTTTCCTTTTTTTCTTTAGGGTTATGGACCGTAACGTTTGTTACGGTATCGTAACGGCCGTTACGAACTCAAAAAATAGAGGTGCCCCATTTCGCGGCCAAATCACGTTACCTTTATGTATCGGTTGATGTCGTTACCGTTATGTATCGGCCGTTACAGCCGAAACATAACCGATTTGGGATACCTTGATCCTGGTAGCACTGCTTCCAGATGTAGGTTTTACCCATGCCTGTCAGTATGGAAGATCATGGTGTGTTGTAAAGGCCGTTATGTAAAGGTAACGATGGCAACCGTTACACGTTACAGGGTCGTAACGGCCATAACAGCCATTATGAAAAAAAAATGACCCATAATTGCCATTAACGACACGTTACGACCCCTATAAAGGCCATAACAACCTCGTAATTATCTATTATGGGGAATATACAGATTTTTCATACTTTTTAATCAACATTACGGGACAGATACAAGTTTTTGGGATTATTTTTTTAATAAAAACAAAAGACAGACCGTAACGGCCATTTCGACCTATATCGTAAAGGTAACGGTGCCGTTACAGAACACCTTGCGGCAGATGCCTACCCAAATGGTAGATGCAGTGGATGTCTTTCCAACCTATGCAAGTAAATACATCCCCTACCCATGTTGCACACATGCACTCCATATAAATAAGATTACTGAATATACATATATACTCTGTTTACTATCTATGATTTAAAGTGGCGGAACCTTGGTGGCAATTTCTCAATGGGCCTGATTAGCTCAACCTTTACTTGTGGAAAACCAAACAAATGTAACTGAAGATGAACCACTAGAGCAAGGTCAAGAGGACACGATCGAGCCATTGGGTGACCCTCGAAATGGATGGCCCAACTTGTCAGAGGAAGAACTAGTTGCATTGGAATAATCCAATTCCCTTTTCATTTTGTTACTGAGGTTGTGAACTTGTAATAAGATCCTGAATGGGTGGGTAAATAATCGAACTCATTTAACTTTGTAAGTATTATCTTGGAACTTAGATAAATTATTTCATTATAGACTTTCGGCTACGATTATTATGATATTATTGTTTAAGTACACATTGTGTACAAGTCGCATATCAAGGTGTCAAGGAACATGAGATGATAGTGACGGGGTTGTAGAGTCCACTACCATGCAAATGGGCCTCGGAAGATGTGCACATGCATGATTCTTGAGGTGGTACCCTATTTTTGTCACCCAAGATCATAGCCCTTGGAATAGTTTAAAAAATTAGTCATTTGCAAGCATATTAACTTATAAATATGGATATTTAGAGGCTGATAAAGTTAGAAACATTCTGATAATTTTTTAGAATATACATCCTAGCAAGTGTGTGATAGATTTTTGTGCCCAAAACTTCATGTCTTCGTCTACTGTGTCTATTGATTATCATCTTCTTCTTCTCCCTACTTCACATAGGCAGTTTTCTTTTTTCTTCCAGGTGGCAACAAGCTACTCTAGCTAGAACTAGAAATGAATGCATTAAAGGGAACTTAGGAGTTGCCCAATAGGTGATAAGATGAGGAAAGTAAATTTTGATGCTTTGATAATGTGCAATGGAGACCAAAAACTGCACCAGTTAGGGGTGAGGTAGTTCAAGTTGAAGGTTCTAAAGGGGTAAGGGGAAGGCCCAAAAGGATGCAGATGGAGATGGTAACAAAAGACTTGATGATAAGGTTTAACTGAAGATATGGTCTTTGATAGAGTGGAATAGCATAAGAGGATACATGTAGTTGACCCAAATTACTTGGGATAAGGCATAGATATGATGATGAAAGAATTACTCTATCTGGGCCCAATATAGGTCGTGCTCAATCCTATAAATTGTAGTAGGCCCACATACTTGGGCCCAAGCCTAGACTTTACAGAATTTTCTACTAAGTCCTCACGAACCTAGGATGCTTATGATATCAATCAATGAGCTTTGCTTCGAATCAAAGGTCTGGTTACTAGATATATCAGACCTGAGCTGGCTCAATTAATAAACAGGTCAGACTCAGGCTGACCTGCTCCAGGACACACATGGCTTGTTGCCATCCCTACCACCTATGTCATGCATACCAACCCTTCTTCTAATTCTGATACTAGAGTCTAGAATACTACCAAAAAGTAGACTAATTTACTACTGAAATTTGGAAAAAAAAAAAAAAAGAAAGAAAAAGAAAGAAAGAAAGAAAGAAAAAAAGTGGGGGTGTATATAGCTGCTCCTTAACTCCACAACTTCAAAGGATTCTACAACCAAATCCACGATCTATTCAATATCACGGCCAACATAGACAGTGTTCCAAACAACATACATGAGGAACAGTGATGAAATAAGATTCTGTAGGGGTGGGTTCCTCGCGCCATGCTAAGATGTGGCTACAGTACTGCTACTCTACTACAGCAGCGTGCTGCAGTGATGTTACGATATGTTGTGTTAACGTCAGCATTGTTTCTCTTGAATCCTAGTATAGTTTGTGTAGTATGAGTTAATATTTTTATTTTCAAGCAATGTACTATTAATAGATGGGTATGAGTAAGAGTGTTTATGATAAGGTGTTTGCACCAATAAGGGATGGTATGAGTTTAATTTCGAAAACTATGTATTTCAGTCTATAAATAGGCCAGTAGTTCATGCATACTAAGTAGATTCAATGATTTATGAAATTAGAAATTGTTTCTTTGAATTCCCTACAATGGGATTCTTCTTCCCAATGTGTGATGCTAGAAACCGTAAATGCGACTCTGTCAGCTTCATGTGGAGAATCATCTTTATGCTTCGAATCTGGTTTGTATAATGCATATTCTGCAATTAGTTTCAATCTCTTTGATCCTATTTAGACAACCTGAATCTTTTTTATTCATGGCCGACAGAGAGATATTAAGAAAAGAAGTACAGCTACGGTCCACTTTAAACTGAAAAGTACCCAAGATGATCATTGGGATCTTCCAAGCAGAAATTTCAGCACATCGTCCACACATGGTGAGGAACAACATGCCAATGGTTTCAATCATCGAACCATGGCCCCCACTCAAACCAAAATAGAATAATATATATATATATATATATATATATATATATATATATATATATATATATATATATATATATATATATCAAAGAGAGAGAGAGAGAAAGGGCCACTCACATCTTGGAGTGAGATTCTCTCCAAGGTTGAAAACGTAATGGCCCTCGCGATCGTCGTCCCTCCACGGCGGCGATGGGACCCGCGCCAGGCCAGCATCAGACCGAGGAGCCTACACAGATCCACCGACCCACAAATTCCAACAGCGTCAAAAATCCCCAGCACATGAAAAAACCCTAACACTCACCTCACGAAAACCCTAATTTCCTCCGACAACCCCTCCCTTCGGCAGGGCCCGTCGCCGTCGCCGGAGAACCTCTGCCAGAACCCTAACCCTAAAAACCCAACTGCTCTGAGAGATTCGAACAGACAGACCTCTGGCTGCTGGGAAGTAGGCGCGGCGTCCCACGCGAGGCGAGGGCGTTTCCTCGTGCGTGGCTTCTCCTCCTTCCCTTCCTCCACGAATCCGACGGTCATCATTGATTAGGCTTCCTGCCTTCTGCAATTCCTGAGAGAGAGAGAGCTTGTACGGGATTTTGTAGGGGAAAAATGACCACTGTAGACAAAAACCTTTTACCCAGCGGTTTTTACGAGGGAATTCTAACTTGAGTTACCAACTTAGACTAGCACGTGCGGACAGCGAATTTGAGGACGAAACTACCCCTCTTTTTCGCTTCTGCGTCTTTTCCTCTCCCTCCCTTACCCCGCTCCATTTTCGAAAAACAGAAAACTCCCGCACTACATCTGCTTCCTGGATCGCACCACGCTCAAGCTGGATCCCACGCTCTAGCTTGGACGAAACTACCTGCTTGCTCATTTTTGTGAAAATGATCCCTCCGTGGAAGAAAATATACACTACAGGTATAATGTAATACATTTATCTAAATGGTGTAAATTTTGTGTGAGCCATTGAACTGCTGGACGAAGCTTGAATCTTGGTTTTCGGTTCATCTATACAAAAATCATCCTATGAACATGATGGATTATAAGTAAAACATCATTGTAGGGGCATAACAAGGTTTCTACGGTGGAACCACTGTTTCCTTCGGTGTGATCCACTTGATATTTCGACATGCCACCATTTTGGGCTGTTAGATGGAAAAACGGATGAACGCTATGGGTAGTCCACATACATTCAAGGCGACCGAACTCAGTTTTTGTAATTTTTTTATTTTTTTTTCTTTTTATTTGGTTAGCTTGTTAGTACACACCCATGTCAGTACATACACTCCATGCTAGCCACCCCCGCTAGGGATCGATACCAAGACCTCAAGTGTTGATACGAGATATCTCCACTCAGTCAGCCAATTGAGCTATGGATCTAGGTGTGCCCAACTCAATTAACACAGGACTATAAATGCGTACAGAGCAAACTATAATTCCAAATTGTGAGAGGTTTTGGTCCATTTGACCTACTTCTCGATTCACAATTGATGAAATTCTCCGAGCAATTCATAAATTTGACGGAGATATCATAAAAATATGATGGAAAACTTCCGTGGATTCATATGATGTAACAGAAAATTTTATGAACCATTCAGTCAATTTCATTAATTGCTCAGTCAAATTCATCGAAGACAATTTCATGGAAATCACAGTCAATTTCATTAACTGCTCGGTCAAATTCACTAGAGAAATTTATGACTGTGGACCCCACCTTTTATCCATCTGTTTTTATGAAACAATACAAACTTTACTTTGCAAACTAGACCTGCACATGCAAAGACCGAATTCCAGGACGAAAATACCCCTCCTTTTCAGTATTGTTTTTCCTCTCCCTTTCAATTGTTTGCTTTTCCTCTCCCTTTCCACTGCTGCTTCACTGCCGTTGCTTTCACCCCCTTTCTTCACCCGTTAGAAAGACCAAAAAAATCCTTTTTGTGGGGCCCCTTATCAACATTTCGTCTTCTTTTGAAAATAGTCGGTCCAATGAAGAAAGCACGCACTACAAGTATATTTTAAACTCAATTGGGCCCATATTGAATGGATGTAGCATAGGAAATGGATTGGCTACTCCCCCTGACACCAGCCCTGTGGCTGGTAGTCAGTGCTCTGTGGGCCCCACCATGATGTAAGTGGCTGGTGGTCGATGCTCTGTGAGCCCCACCATGATGTATGTGGCTGGTGGTCAGTGCTCTGCAGGCCTCACCATGATGTATGTGTTTCATCCATTTCGTTCATCTATTTTTAAAGTTCATTACAAGGCTTTATCCTAAAAATAAGAGGGATATAAATCTTAGATGTACCACAATATAGGAAAACAATAGTGATTGGATATCCATCATTTAAATCATCCTGAGGCCAAGTGTACTGTTTATATGAAATCCAATCTGTTTATTACGTCATAAAGTGTAACACCCGAAATTTTGCCTACCTAGAATTAGATGTCCTTAGGCAATGGGTCAACCATAACACCTTGGTAACCTTTCAGAACCCCATTCCAAAGCCAAAGAAATCATTTAGAACCAAATTCTTTAGAAATTTAATATGTATTAGCCAGCGCTACACTAGATTTTCTGCAAAATTAGCACCAATCACTTTAAATACGATCTGTAAGACACAAAACCTCTATAATTGTTACCGCTACCTTACCCTGAAATCAAGGATCAAACTCTAAACTTGTTTGTTCTCAGGAATCCTTTGAAACTTTGTATTGAATCTAGACCGCGCGTCCAAAGTCCGATATCTATAATCTTAGACAATTACGACCGCCTTATTGGACTTGACAACCATTTCGAAAATCAAGCTCAACCGATATCCTGAGACCATTTTACTGAGTTCGGAGTGAAGAGAGTGAGAAAAGGAAAATCTTTAGAAAATTAATTCAATTTAAATAAATCTGGCACATGTCGCTTGTGCGACATTTTTTAAGCGTTCTGACCATCGGAATCTGACCCAAATACACCCTCGGATCAGAAAACATTTTCCACTCAGGTCAGTGTACTTGGAATCTCTGCTCGAGTCTCGGTGACCGCTGAACTGAAACTGGACCGTCACGTGCGAACTGGGAATTCTATCGAACTGAAAACTCAATGCGATCAGGATCCAATATCCATGAGCTTAAGTTCGACCGCATTTAGTCAGGGGACCTCCAGAAATGTCCTTTTGGATCGGAAAAGACCCGATTTGGCTGTAACCCAAGTATACCTTGGTCCTAAGTCTATATAGATGAGTTTTTAGCCTATATAAGGAGCTTAAACCCTTAGCCTTCTAACTCATACGAATTTGAAAAAAACCCTAGGAGATGAGAGAAAAGAGAGAGAAAGTGAGGGAGAAGTTGGAGTTTTCTCCTGGAATTCTTCCCTACTACTCCACGTGCCAAATCCATCCACTTGCATCGCTATTCTGGCGATTCCAACTCCATACTAGGTAAGAAAACCCTAACCCTAACCTATTTTAGGGATTTTATCGATCCAAGTAGCGAAGTAGCTGACTTACCTTGTGTTGTATGTTGTCAATCAGTCGTTGACGACGACGTAGAGTTCTTATTCGATTCGTTACGCTTCTACGGCGTAAGGTGCGGATTTTAGACGCTTAGATTACCTGTTTTCAAAGCTTTCAATGCCGTTTAATGGTAGATTGCTGATAAGGATGTTGTTTGACATGTAGAACATGCTGTCTGTTTTTCATTTCGAATACGTATGAAGAATATGAGATTTATGGTATTTTAGGTATTTGTAGGAAATATTGTATACGTACATATTTTGCTAATATGATTGTCATGTGTATTTGTCGTGTACCTATGCTAGTTATGCGTGTATGATCTGTTTGACGGAGAGATTCGCCCTAATGCACATATTGACCGACATATGCTATGTAGACTAATGTGTGTAAACTAAGTGTTTGTTGAAATGCCTAAATCAATATGATTTATGCCTGCCATTTGTTTTGAATGTAAGAACATGATTGTTGTGTATTAGACATCTCCTTAATATAAGGATCTGTCATATTATATGCGGAAATCAACATACGTCAAGTACGTTGGAGCTGTGTAGTTTAAGTGTTTCTATAAATGCTTGCGTGAGTAAGCACTTAGTAAGTAGTGTTGTAGACCAGTGTTGAGATAAAATTCTCAACTACGTTGATGATGGGTATGATTTCCTCCATGTACGTTGTTGAATTGATTCCTTATGTATGAAATGCTTGTGTATGTTTAACAGCGTATGTTATACCTTATAACATGTTGCTAACATGCTTGAATTATTTGTCATTTCAATTTCATTTATCTCATATGATTATTGATTAACATTACATGTGCTTGGGGCTATACTCTAATCCAGGCAGTCGGTAATAGTTTGAAATTCGTGGTTGGATTCTATTCGCCACGAAGGATGTGTATGACGAACCCCAGTCGTCAGCAGTGGTTAAGCCACACGAAGTGCTTGTGCATTTCATGTCGGTCGATTCAACGTACGCTCGTGCTAGTCAGACTCATCAAGTAACCTGACTGACCGCTGTATGTTCACCTTGTATTCGTCATAACTGCTTGAACCTAGGGTACTGAACTTACTAGTGATAACCCTGATAACCGTGGTACCTTAATCCACTAAGACTCATGAGCCGGGCATGGTGGTATGGGACACCGTGGTCGAGCTTTCAGCCTACGCTGGGGCCACAAACCTCCCCGTAGTGACCAGTGAGCAACCTAGACTCGTGAGCAGATTATGGTGGTATGAGACACTATATTCTTGCTATCGGCCTACACTGATAAGGTGATGGGGGAGCAGTGCAACGAGTGCGAGCAACAGCCCTGTCAGCCCTTTGTAGTGACCTCGAGCGTACTCTGAGTCTACGTGAGGCGACGACCCTTCCATAGCAACAAGAGTACAACTAGGCCTGTATTGATAAGGTGATGGAGGAGCGGAGCAACGAGTGCGTGCAACAGCCCTGACAGCCCTTGCAGCGACCTAGAAATATATCATCGTATGAGATTACTAGGAGTGACGACCCTAGACAGGATCCTTGTTGGGAATGATATAAGGGAAGTACACTAGTTTTCCAATCCTGCTGTATGAAAAGGACTAATAATAACTCGGTAATTATATTCATATCACACTGCATGTGCCTGGAAGATGTGGAGCAATGAGGGAAGAAAGCATGCCACGGACGTAAGATGGTGTCGCATGAGGGAGTATGTCAGTGAGGGCATCATCATGTCATTTCATACTTGCATTAATCACAGTATTTAGGAATGTTTAATTTGCTTGCTTTATCATTATCGCTTGATTGATTTGATAACATGTTAACCTTTGCTCTATGATTTCACTAAGTTAGCTACTCACTCCTACGTTATGGGACGGTGTTGCACATACCAACCAGTCCCTATTTTAGTTTCAGGTAATGGCGTTGCTTGTGAAGCGGAGCCGGACTTGTTTGATGATGAGGAGGATTTCTCCTATATGTTGGTTCTGATCGACGGGTTTACAGGGTTACTGATTAGATGCCAATACACTTGGCGGTTTACCTTTTTTTTTACACACCCATGTATATTCTTTTCTTTCTATTTTGGAGTATACATGAAATTAGTTAACCTGGTAACATGTTCACACTCTGGAGACTTACAATCATTCATATATTTTATATATTTATCACAGTCTTCCGCTTGCTAATTTAACTGCATCTGGAGTATGATATGCTGTTTTGGTTTAGTCCCAATCTTGTTTAATGTCATTCTACAGACAACATGCATTCATCATTATCTATGTTGCATAAGTGACGTTTTGGAACTCGAGAGTTGGGTTTCTATCCGACCCCCGATTTTCGGAATGTTAAATAAAGACCCAGGTGAAGGGTAAAAACAAAAATCATCTTGATGCAATACTTTTATGGCCACTAAAAAGTTTTTAATGGTCGGTGTTCATTAAACACCGTTTCTTGTAGTGTGGTCCAATTGGGATCAGGATATACCTCATTTTTTGTATAATATCGTAAAATGATATATAAAATAGATGGACAGCATGGTTGAAACACATACATCATGATGGGGCCCACAGAGCACCGAATGGCTAGTGGCAGGGGGAGTAGTCAATCTGTTTCATGTAGTATATCCACGTTGTCCATCCGTTTTTCTATCTAATTTAAGGGGTTGAGCCCCAAATTGAAGCATATGAAAATATCAAGTGGATCATACCACAGGAAACAGTGGGCATAATGATTTTCTTATTTGCCCCACTGATTTTCTAGTTTGTCCCACTCAATTTCATATTTGTCGGAAGTGCATGGGTGGATGTATAACATACTTTGTAATTTTGATGGATGATGAGATAAACTTTATACTTTGTCCCGCTATATTTCCATTTTGTCCCGCTCAATTTCCAGTTTGGCCCGCTCAATTTCATATTTACCCCGCTGAAATTCATGTTTGCCCCGCTTAAATAGAATTTCCACCATCGACCCGATAGAATCTTGAAAAATAACTAGGTTAGTCTAATGTCGATAGTTCCAATCGACCAAATAATTCAAGATACTTTATAGGATCCATTAAAATATCAAGTGAATCTCAATCATTAATAAATTACCATATAATACATTGCATATTGAAGAATATCATGATTATCCCAAGTTAGAGAATGTTGGAATCATTGGCCATTTTCAAGCATTTCACGGTCAATTCTCTTCACTTCACGATCATTTTCACGCGTTTCACGGTCAGTTCGCTTCACTTCACGGTCATTTCCATGCATTTCACAATCATTCCCCGCCATTTCGTGTTGATTCATGGTCATTTCCAAGCATTTCACGGTCAATTTTCTTTACTTTATGGTCATTTCCACGCATTTCACGATCAATTCACTTCACTTTACGGTCATTTCGATACATTTCATGGTCAATTTGCTTCACTTCACGGTCATTACCATGCATTTCACGGTCAATTCTGGTGATTCCGTTTCATTTCACGGTCATTTCCATGCATTTCATGGTCATTTCCCTTCATGGTCATTTCCATGCATTTCACGGTTAATTCCGACGATTCCGTTTCATTTCACGGTCAATTCTCTTCACTTCACAATCATTTCCACGCATTTTTTTCTAAACAAACAAGCCAAAAATATAGGACAACTACTCCATTACAAGTCGTATTTTGTATCAAGCAATTTATTTGGGAGAGGGAAATTCGACATATCTTGTTATTGAGGGGAGGCATTGAAATTTCCTTTGCCTTCAACACAAATGATCTGCACTCAATTATAATTAATTTATAAGGAACTTATATCTTAATCAGATTTGTGTTGAGTCAAGCAACCCAAGACCTCAACCCGAGCCCAACTCAAGTTTTATCAAGTTGGTGTTTGTATGGCCCAACACCAAGACCAAACTCGATACATCCTTCCCAAGCCCAACCCAATGTCGGGTCGGTCACAGGTTGGTCGGGTTGAATCCGCCCAGCCCTAAAATCATATATGGTACGTCAAGTAACTAATTTTGGTTTAGAAGATATTCTTATTATATGAATAAAGAAAGAAATGAAAAAAAGAGATAATTTTTTTATATATGCTTATATACACATATTTATATAAATTGTGTTAGAGAAAAATATAGGTGGAATAAAATTCTCCATGTAAAAAAATAAAAAATAAAAAAGGATAGGGATATGGTTGTAGCTACAGTTATAATCTGTAGCTATAAATCGGGGGTGGAATCGCGGGAGTTGCGATTGATTGCCGAGCCATGGTTATCTAAAAAGCAGGGGCTACGGATATGGCTATGGTTATAATCCATAGCTATAGAAAAACTGTAGCCATAGGTTTTTGATTTTTTTATTATTTTATTATTATTTTTTTGTTGTTGTAATCTCCACTGTCTTTTGTGGGTCCCATCATGAGGTCTGTGTTATATCCAAACCGTCCATCTATTTGGCAAGCTCATATCAAGCGTGATATGTAAAATAAGACAGATCTAACTATCAAGTGGACCACACTGTAAAAGGCAGTGAGGAATTGAACGGCTACCATTGAAACCCTTTTAGGGGTTATAGAAGTTTTGGATCATTATGAATTTTTTTTTTCTCTTCATCTAGGGCTTTGTGACCTTATGAATAGATTGGATGGAAAATAAATGTTACGGTGGGGCCTACAAAAGTTTTAATGGTGAAAATCAGTTTTCCCGATGCTCTTTGTGATGTGGTCCGATTGATCTTTGGATATGATTTTTTTTTTTTTTTGGATAATGCTCTTAAATAATCTTAAAATATAGATGAATGTTGTGGATATAATAAATACATAGCTGTGGGCCCATGTAACTTTGATCTCTTTTGAGCCGTTCGTACAACTCTCGGTTGGAGGAGTGTCAGCGCTCGTCTTCGAATGGAAGTAAAGGTTATTTTCGTCCTCAAAGATGCTGTCCGCATGTGCTAGTGTAAGTTGGTAACTTAAGTTTGTATTCCTTCGTAAAAACTGCTGGATAAAAAGTATTGTCTACAGTGGTCATTTTCTCAAAAAAGCGCAAGCGGTTCGCGCGCGAGGAGAGAGAATGGAAAGCGAATTGTTGGTTCGTACGTGCCGGCATGTCACACGTGTGTTGCAGATCTGGCCATATACTAAGGAGCGGCAATTGCCAAAACCAGTTCTGTTTGAGCTTAGTTTGTCATAGGATGCTTTGAATCTTACTTAGGCTGTGCAC
Organism: Magnolia kwangsiensis; assembly: GCA_037074715.1. Classification (NCBI taxonomy): domain Eukaryota; kingdom Viridiplantae; phylum Streptophyta; class Magnoliopsida; order Magnoliales; family Magnoliaceae; genus Magnolia; species Magnolia kwangsiensis. Next base: position 46,153,482 of record CM073571.1, on the reverse strand, counting down.
GAACCGAGCTAGCTGAGTTAGCCCGCTCGACTTACTCAAAAAAGCCCGTTTCAACTTGGTTTGAGTTCAAGCCGAGCTAATTTTTTGAGCTCGGAAATGAGTTAGGGCGCATGCTCAAGCTCGTTTCGACTTGGATCAAATCCAACTCAAATCAAATTCGGATCTAATTTGTTCAATGACTTGGTTACTTTGTTATTGATGTTAATCACTAACTATTTGATAAAATGACTCAATAAAATGTGACAAGTGACAAAAAAGGTATGTACATTAAATAAATATATATTTTTTTTCTTTATTTTATTTTTATTTTTATATTGCTTAAAAGGTATTTGAGAAAATACCTATAAAACTATTGTCTCTATTTGTAAAACAGTGAAATTTTGAAATTGCAGTTCAAGTATTTATGAAAATGCCTCATTGATGAACTTGGCTCAAGCTATCCTAAGTTGCTGACCGAACCGAGCCGAGCTACCTAGTCAGGCTCGAGAACCGAGCCGAGTTGAGTTCAAGTGGAGGTCAGCTAGTGGCTGAGCCAATTCAAGATGAGGCCAGCACAACTCAGTTCAACTCGATGTACACCCCTAGATCTTAGCCATTGGATTGGAATCCTTTTGAGACCAAAATTGCTTATACAATCAGTTTCATCAAGGATGGTAGAAATTTAAAATAATAATAACAAAAAACCCAGGTCAAATTATTTCAATCATCATTCAAAGTTTATGGACCAAACTGTACACGAAATAGTAAACGAAACGTTCAAAAGGTTTTGGCCATCCACCATCCAAAGTGCACCCATGATACACATGGACGGTCAAATGACCATATAGCTAGATGTTAAAGTCATACATATTATAATTAATGCAATGCAAGGTGTGCTTTTTTTACCACGCACCGTTCTTACCTCCAAGGAATTAGAAGGACAAGAAAAGGATGGCTCCGATGGTAAGTTACTTATATCTTAGGTAACTAATTTCAATTTCTACTTAATCAGCACAAAAGCTTGTTTGATAAATAATATATTTATGAGTTTAATTTTTTTTTTTTAAATAATAAATGTCTGGTTTACAACATCGGAAGAATGCTCACTTGCACACCTTCTTATGTGAGCACCTATGTGTACCTTTGCACACGTGTCATGGGCACATAATCTAAACGCTCTATGTGATGCGACACTCTTGAAACCTCATTAGTCCAATTTTCAGCCCGGTCCAAAACTCTGGTAGGATATAGCAAAGAGAAATACAAATCAATGGAGAAAATTATTTCTTTTTTTCATGGCCCACTAGAGTTTTGTATCGGGCTAAAAGTTAGGCTTGTTAGATTTCAAGGAGTGCCGCATCACGCGAGCCATGCAAATTATGTGCCCATAACACATGTGCAAAGGTGCACACATATGTTCACGGGTGCACAAGTGAGCGTTTCTCTCCAACATCATATGAATACTCATCCCTTCATTTTATTTGGCCTATCCTTAATATCCATCATCCCTTATATGGGGCTAACTTTGGATGTGGACCATTCATTATATTAAGCCTACCTTAGCCCTGTGTTTAACGTGAACCATCCATCATGTGAGGCCTTCTTTCAATGTAGTCATCCACCTTACGAGGCCCACCTTCGTTGTGGACCATCTATCATGCAGGGCCCACCTTAGATGTGGGCCATCTATCATATCAGACATTGGACTTGAGTCGTCCACCATGCTAGGCCCACCTTTAACATGATTGTCCATCATTTAGGGCCCAATTTCGAAGTGAGTCGTCTATTATGCGAGGCCCACCTTAGATGTGGATCATTCATCACCAAGGGTTAACCTTTGATGTGAGTTGTCCTCATGTGGACCCTACATTCAAGATTCACCATCCATAAATGGATCCACCTTTGATGTGAATTGTCCTCATGTGGGCCCTACATTCAAGATTCACCACCCACCTTTGATGTGAATTGTCCTCATATGGGCCCTACATTCAAGATTCACCACCCACCTTTGATGTGGACCATCCATCATAAAGGGCCCACCTTCAATGTGGGCCACCCATCATGCAGGGCCCGCCTTGGATGCAGGCCATTCGTCATTAGGAATTGACCTTTGATATGAGCCATCCATTATATGGGCCATTCATCATGTGGAGCTCACCTTCAAAGTCCACTGCCCTTCAGCCCATCTTTAATATAGATCGTCCATCGTGTTGGCCTCACCTTTAAATGTGGGTCGTTAATCATGCGAGGTTTGCCTTAGATGTGAGTCATTCATCAGTAGATGCAAACCACTCATTATATGGGGGCCCACCTTATTGTGGTTCGTTTGTCATGGGGACCATTCATTATTAGAAGTTGACCTTTGATGTGAACCATCCATTATATGGGGTGCCTTGATATGGGTCATCCATCATGTGGGGCCCACCTTCGAAGTCCAGTACCCATCACCCCACCTTTAATATAGACCATCAATCATGTGCGCCTCACCTTCAAATGTGGGTCGTTCATCATACAAGGTTTGCCTTAGATGTGGATGGGTCGACCTTTGATGCAAACCCCCATTATGTGGGGCTCACCTTTTTGTGGATCTTTCATCATGTGGGCCCACCATTAATGTTAATTGTCCATCATATAAGTCCCATCTTTAATGCCTAGTGCCTCTCATGTGGAGATGTGGATCACTCATCGTGCAGGCTTCCACCTTTAATGTGGGTCATCCATTACGTGAGGCCATTTTTTATGTGCATTGTTCATTATGTAAAGAGAAAAGTCAAAAAGTAAAATATTAAAAAATGAAGAATTTTTTGCTAATAGTTACAAGTAATTTTAAAGTGTTAAGTCGCTTTTAAAATAATGTTGATAGAACTAATATAACTTTTAAAAACAACCTTTTTGTTATAACTAATTTGAAAGAATTATTTATGAGTCAATTAAAACAAGACTGCCCAGAGTACGTCCCTACCGTCTTGTCTAATAAGTGTAAAATGGAGGGCTTAGAGTTAAACATACTACCCCCAATATTAGCACAATGTGTCGAGGTTTTTAAATGGATAGTTAGGTTGTTATCAGAGATAGGACCCACTCGATTATATACATTTTTAGACTCAATAACTTTCAAACATGTTTTGCATGACTCCATCTTTAATAGTTATCTGTTGCCCAATCAAATCCTTCCATACCACACTTATACTAACTTTATATAAAGGTGGAAGCAATGCCCAATCCACATCCCAGTTAGACGACTATGGGGACTGATCAGACCTTCATTACAAAGATTGGTTGGTTGGCGCCTAATGAATAATTAATGAACCACATCGCTTATAGGCTAAGTCCTCAGGTCAAGTATGTGCATGATTTAGACTTTGAAAGGGCAGTGTCGTCCAACTAAAGCTCTTGTATGTAGAAAGCAATTCAATTTGCTAAAGTAAATCTCCAATGTGAAATTATGTGGCCTATGAGCAATAGTAGGAGATTTGGCCAAGGGTTGTTGGGCAACATGGAATTGGAGGGATTTGTAGGTTTTTTGGCAATCGGTAGCCATGAATTGAAGGAATTTATATATGAGAAGAATCCAAAATCTTCAAAATAGCTGAATTCCCACCTCAAAGCTCTAATTCAAATCCATTCAATTTTGTGTGAACTAAAATCCACTCAATTCCACAAGAGTTCAATTTCAAGTTACTATCAAAACGAGCCTTTATTCTCTGACCAATGGTGCATCGGACTTTAAAATATTTCATTCCTGAACCAAGCCATGCATCTTGCGGTTGTTGTTGATGTTATGTTATTACCCAAAGAAAAAAAAAAAAAAACATGAAATGAATCGTTAAGCAACTTACCCAATTAAAACCTTAACAATCTCATTCTCAGGAGCCTGCTAACATGTGTTGGAATCGCTTGCTAACATCTCGATAGCATTTCGTTGATGAAAACTAGCAATTAGGATTGTATGAGTGACTTGACTTCCAACACGGTCCCATTTTGTGGGGTTCACCTTGTTGTGCGCAAAAGTGTCACCCAGATGAAAATCAAACAAGTACAGAGATATAAAATTCACGCATGCACAGAGAACACAATGATTTACATGGAAAAACCCTTGCAGGAAAAAAACCACGTCACAAAGCAACAATCAATTTTCCATGAAAACAAAACTATAAGAGATACTTTAGAGTTGAAAACCCTTAATAGCCTTTCTTCAAACCCTATCTTTCTCTATAACAAGTTTCAATTGACTTAAAATACATTAATCATGTATTACAATCGTATATATAACACGGATCCATAATCAGAAACAAAAACCGCGCAATTACATAAAACTGCGTAAACTGTCGATAGGACCTTCGATATGATCGACGCCAATTGTGGGTCGTCAATCAAATCAATCACACTTTCGATAAAATTGAAAGTGCCCAAAATCCTCTAGAGAACAAACTCATATTTTTGAATTTTCTCGATTGAATTAAGAGTCATTTGATCGAATTGAACAAGAGCAAAACAGTCCAACGAGCAATTGGGAAAAAATCAAAATTTCTCGATCGAATTGACCAAGTATCAATCATATATATCTAAAATTCTTGTTCATAATAGATTAAAGATACCTGATTTCAACAATCTCCATTGTAGCTTTAATCTTTATGGTCTAATGCTCCAAGTGAAGAAAGTGATATGCTTAATGTTCTATTTTACTCATGTATGTGTTGCAATGTGAATTTAAGAGCTTGGATTGAAAAAGGGTGCTAAAAAACATAGATTTGATGCTCAAGAATCACCAAGGCAAGGGATGGATCTTAGGAAACCAAGATTGAAGAATTCGCATGCCAAATATTTAAGAAAACTAAGTTAGGAATGAAAAGAATCAAAGATTTAAAGTGAAGAATCCTGAAATCATCCTGAAAAGTGTATTCTGAAGCTCTGAAGTCTATTTTGAAAAATTGTGTAGCGTAAAGACTATTTTAACAAAACTGTGTAGCGAGAAGTTTATTTTGAGAAATTGCGTAAATTTGTGGCAGTTTATAGATTTTTTCAACTCTGTACGAAAATTGGAGTTCTCATTTATAAATAGAGCTTCCTAGGGCATTCTTAAGCATCATTCAAGGCATCCCAAAGTAATATTTAGAGTTTTTAAAGGGTTTTCAATTTTATAAATTATTTTTTATTATTTTAGATATTTTATATTTGCATTTATTTCTTTCTTGTTGCTTTCTTTATCTATTCTAGTTATGTTTTTCTAAGTTTCCTCCAGCCCAAGCTAGAAGGGAAGCACATGAGTTTAATAATTCTTTAAATTATGATAATTGATTATTTTAATGATGAAAAGAATGGCGTATGCATGTTATCTATTATTTAAGTTTTATTTTTTATCCTCTTGTGATATCCATATATTTTCATCATATGAGATCTACATTGATGGATAGGCTTACCCTAGATTAATCAGATTTCCTAGATAGGAGGGGTTCTCAACGTGTTATATTTCTTTGATTTTCATTATCTCATTGATATTAAATTCTTAAAATCACTAACGTTTGATAATATATATCAATGATGCAAATTCATGATTTTTTAATCTTTTATATCATTTATTAAAATATTTAAATTATTTTATTTTCTGATTAGGCTGACCATAATGCTCAGATCCTAATTGTGTTATCTAAGTCATCATGATTTTGAAACATTAACCTATGTGTGGAACTTTGAAGCTTGAGTGCTATTTTAATTCAGTTAAATTACATCCATTCAAAAATCTCAAAATCAAATTATCAGTTTAGTTTTTATTATTTAGTTTGTTTTGCATTTGATTTTTTCTTTCTTGCAATTCATCTCCCTGTGGGATCGACCATGTATTCACAGAATATTACTTACGAACTTCTACAATTTAAGGCAAGCAATCGACTATTTGCTTCATTTCTAATAGTCTCCATCATAACTTCATTATCGTTTCTTGTACACACTTCGTCTTCGTCAAACCTTTGTTATGCCCAGAGAAGTCGAGAAAAACCTAAACTTCTCTAAATGAACCACGTTTATAAGCATGTTGGTCGGATTCACACTGGTGTGGATCTTCTCAGGAGTAACATCACCTTCTCTAAGCACATGTTGAATAAAATGATGACAAACATCAATGTGTTTAGTATGGGAATGATATACCGAGTTCTTTACTAAATTAATTATGATTTTCTTCTCAATAGTTCATAAGCATGACTTCCTGCCAAAGCCTTAACTCATTCATAAATCATTTCAACCAAACTCCTTCTTTAAATGCCTCTGCCACTACCATATACTCAGCTTCGATTGTGGAAAGATCAACAACAAACTGAAGCTTCAACATTCAACTAATTGCTCCACCCACTAATACAAACGAGTAACTGGAAATTGATCTTCTATTATTCACATTCCTTGTCTAATCAAAATCCACATATATTATTAGTATTCCTCTAATTTTTTAAATGTTAATACATAAACATTCGTACATTATATGTAACGAAACAACCATTTTATTGCTTTCTAGTGTTACTTATTGGGGTTAGATATGTATTTGCTTATAATACCTACTGCATGTGAAATATTCAATCTTGTTCATACCTATTATACATCAAAATGCTAGCTGCACTTAACTAGGGCACACAAGACATATAATGCTTTTCTTCATCTGTACGTAGTAGGACATTGATCCGAAGAAAGTTGAAAGTGAGTAGCGTGAGATGTGTTAACCGATTTAGCCTTATCAAGTTAGAATTTGATCAAGATACTTCTCCTGAGACAACCATAACCTACTCTTTTTTCTGTACTTGTGTTAGTGTTGAGACTCAAATAATACATAATTTTTCCTATTTATACATTGATTTTATGAACATGAATTAGCTTAATGTTATATTTTACTCATATTTATGTTGTAAGGTAAATTTAAGAGCTTTAATTGAAAATGGTACTAAAAGCATAGATTTGATGCTCAAGAATCATCAAGGCAAGAGATGGATCTTAGGAGACCAAGATGAAGAATTTACATGCCAAAGGTATATTTTAAAACTCTGAAATTTATTTTGAAAAATTGTGTAACATGAAGTCTATTTTAACAAACTGCATAAATTTGAGGCACTTTATAGAGTTTTTCAATTTGGTGCGAAAATTAGAGCTCCCTACTTATAAATAGGGCTTTCCATGACATTCTTAAACATCATTCAAGGCATCTCAAAACAATATCTAGGGTTTCTAGAGAGTTTTATAGTTTTACTTTGTTTTCTTTACAAGCTTTTATATATTTATTCTTTCTTTCTCTATTCTAATTTCCTCTAACCCAAGCTAGAAAGGAAGCACATTAGTTTAATAATTTCATAATTATGATGATTAATTATTTTAATTATGAGAAGAATAGTGTATGCATGTTATCTATTATTTATGTTTTATTTTTTTGTCATAATGTAAGATCCATATGTTTCCATCATATGAGATCTACATTGATGGATAAGCTTATTCTAGATTAATTAGTTTTTCTAGATAGGAGAGGTTCTCAACCTGCTACATTTCTTTGATTCATTATTTCATGGATATTGAATGCTTAAAATCACTGCCGCTTGAGAATATATATATATATATATCAATGGTGCAAATCCATGATTTTCTAATCTTTTATATCATTTATTTAAAATGTTAAAACTATTTTATTTTCTAATTATGCTGACGATAGTGATCGGATCCTAGTTGTATTATCTAAGTCATCATGATTTTGAAACATTAACCTATGTGTGGAACTTTGAAGCTTGGGTGTTGTTTTAATTTAGTTGAATTACATCCATTCAAAACTTCCAAAATCAAATTATCAGTTTAGTTTTTATTACTTAGTTTGTTTTGCATTTGATTTTTTCTTTCTCGCAATTCATCTCCCTGTGGGATCGACCCTGTATCAGGGGATATTACTTACGAACCTTTGCACTTGGAGGCAAGCAATCAAGTTTTTGGCACCGTTGTTGGGGAGAGACTGAGATAGATTAGATCTGTGCAAGATATCTAAGATAAGTTCTTTTCTAAGATAAGTTCTCTTCTAAATCCTCTAAAATTTCTGTAGATTTTCTTTGAAAGTTAATTTAATTAGGTCTTTCAAACACTAACTGTAACATAAGGTTGTCCTGCTTGGGATTTTATCACCCAAGTGCTATGCTTGTCTTACAGTTGCTATTTGATTACAAAGATCATCCGCTGAATCTATTTTTCAGATTAGTATAATTTAATTTGTGCATTAGTTTTACTTTTGTTAATTTATTTTTTATTGATACTTTGTGGATTGAACCCTTATGGTCGGCTCTGCCGCCTGGGGTTGTTGATTTATTTTATTTTGTGAATTGAACCCTTATGGTCGACCCTACCGCTTAGGTTGTTGGTTTATTTTGCTTCGTGGATTGAATCCTTATGAGTCGGCCCTGCTGCTTATTTGTTGGTTTATTTTGCCTTTTGGATTAAATCTTTATGGCCGGCTCTTCCGCATGGGTTATTGGTTGAGTTTTTATTTTTATTTTAAGTATCATAGTTGCTATTTTAATTAGTGGTATTTGTTGTGTGATATGAATGGTTTATGTTCCGTCAGAGTAGAGATCAAAACAATCGACTCTCTTCTGAATGTGGATTAGTTTCAGGCCTTGATCATTCACTTAAAAGAGGCACTCAACATCACTTGGATTCCATGACAGGCCCAATTGATAATCTAAATCCAAATCTTTCAGATCCAACTATAAATCAAAACAGAGAAAATCAACATAATCTTCCTCTTTAAGATGGGAATGAAGTTCATAGGAATGTGTTAAGCCAACCATGGACTTTATGTGAAAGTCTACTGTTCACTCCTCAAGTGCAGGGTTGTGATGTAGTAATAACTCGGTAAGACCGAGGTCGAATCCCAAGGGACTGAAACTTGTACGTTATCTAAAATTATCTAGAACTAGAACTAGGCTAAGATGAATTTTAAATCAATTAGCAATGGTGGAATACTTGTAGAATAATTAATCTAAAACTTAGGAAACAAATCAGAGATAGGAACTAGGGATTCAGAGGATCCACTTGTAAAGATCAGGGAGGACTTATGCTTGCATCAAAAATCATGAAAATTACTGAACTGCCATTGATCTAGTTTTCAAGGAGATGAAAGGTGTATGAATTAGAATGGATTCCATCACCAAATCATGCCCAAAAGATTATGGCAAACAACAGAATTAAACTAATTACCATCCAATCACATGTATGAAAGTTAGGAAGGGTACCGACATCCAACCATGCCCAGGAGACTATGGTGAACAACAGGGCTTCCTGACATCATAAACATTAAAGAGAACGGAAATATTCAAAGCCATTGCAGACCCATTGTAATTTCAGTCACAACAAACCATTAAAAACCTAAACATTCCCATATTAATTAACTAAAATCAACGTCAATTCATGCATTAAAATTAAAATAAAATCAAATCTCCTATTTCACTACAAGCTTCACCTCTTAGCCCTAGTTAGGAGGATTTAGCTTGCCATGGATGGGCTCAATCCAAATAAATAAAGAGAAAAAGAAAAGGAAAAGAAAAGGGAAAGAAAAAACCGAGCTCCTCTCTCTCTCCTCTGCCCACGTTGAAACCCAAGCTCGAGCCCTCTGTTCTTCCTCCCAAGACCCTGAATGAATGCTTCCCACGTCCAAAACCTCCTTTTATAGCTGCTGGAAGGCTGGAGTCAGTGACAGAGTTGTAGCAGGACATGGAGTGCAATTTTCGCAGCCAAGTTCGGTACTTCGAAACACGCCACTTTCCTCGCTCAAATTCTAAAGAAACACTGTCCCTTAGTACTTTCTTGGGTCCTTTACATGATAGATGGTTTAGATCTGCCATATGATCAAAGATGGTGGGCCAAAACCGCCTGGAAAAGTCAGTTTTCGCGGATGTGCGAAACCTTTCGTACCACTTCGCTGTTATGATCGGCGGGCCCCACAGAATCATTTTCTAGAAAATCCACCCCGTCCATTGAATTCAGAACGAAATTTCAGTCAAGAATGGGTAGTTTTGAACGTCATTGAAGTGGCGCAGAGAAGAAATCACAAAAGAATCAGTTTTGAACGTTGCAGGGCAGCCCTTTTGTGACCTCTGTATCTCACACGTGTGCACGCATGGATGAAAAGTGTAAACATGATTTTATAGTGCTCGCGGCTGTCTACACGGTGGATGTTTTGGATTGAGCTTACGGGGCACGTGTGGGGCCCACAACTGTTCGTAAAACGGACGCAGGCCGTCCGTTCGCTACTCCTTACGCAGAGAGGGAGAGAGAGACGGGTCAGCGCTTGCGCTGACCCGTTGGTTGCTCCGGTGCGGCTCGCGTGCGAACGTGCTGTGTACACGCACGTCGCACGTGGGGTCCACTGTGATGTTTATGTGAAATCCATTCCGTCCATCCTCTTCAAAATCTCATTTTAACCGTGCAGAACACTTATCAAGCATATCCAGCTGGCGGGTGGGGCCCAAATTGAAGATTGATGGGCTGATCTGCCCGTTAGGCCACTTCCGCAATGATCCAATGGATGATTTTTGACGTGTACGGTTAATTTATGGTCCTCAGGCCACGTATGAAGTTTCGAGCCGAACCGATATTGGAAACCTCGTGATCTTACGTTCTGGATGCGTTTCAAGCCACTTGAGCTTCAATTTCTTAGTTTTCTCGAATTTCTGACCGTGTATATCTGTCAATCTTGGTCCCCTGGAGTGTGTCCCTTGCCTTTGGTGTCATCAGATCGTTAAATCTCAACTTTTAACATCCTTTTTCCATCCATGCTCATAAAATCACTTTGCTACACAAGAATGAGAAAACGAGCCATTAGACAGCATTATATTCGTAAATCTAGACAATATCTGGGGTCTAATATGCAATATTTGACCCTCAACACAACCCCCAACCAGCATTTTGCTAGTCCCGAGCAAAATATGCGAAAAATAAGTTGAGAATTATAGGAGAACTTTCTATGAAATCGAGTGAGATTTTGAACAAAATACGAGAAATTTAACATCCATGAATGTTAGAAATTGTTTTCTCCTGAGCTCAAGTGCACGGTAGACTTCATAATCAAGTGTAAAGCATTAATCCATCAATTAGAAAAATTTTAAACATTGAGATCCATGGATGTATAGTGTAATCTCAGCTAATCAATACCAAGATTCAATTCTCTATTTCAAGATGTCATTGGTAATCAACGAGAGAATTCATGATGACCAAAACTTGCCTCACAGAGTTATTTATTTATTTTATTAATAGTAATGCCAAGAAGGGGAATCAAATCCTCACCTATAGGGAGCAAACCTATGGTGAAGACCGTACACCTGACTCTTTTTCACATATCATTCATGGGGAATTAACTCTACACCTATAGAGAGCAAACTTATGGTGAAGATTAATTATCCAACCTTTTCAATTTTTATACCATGATGGCAAGATACTTCAGACTGGTTCCTTTCATGCTCAATGATTACCAAGTTAATCCTTCGATATGGAACTGACATCTGAATGTGTCAGCAAGACGTGTCCTGAAATCATGATTCAATCAATGTTTAAAATCTCTAATCATAGATTGATAATTCAAACTCAACTGTGGAATCTATCAAGTAGCTAAATCCAAGAGTCATAAATTACCAACATCACGTATCTCGTAATTATAAATCAAAGATATATGTCAAAATCACGTTGAATTTACAAGAAATGTCAGAAAAATTTTAAAAATTTTCACAATTTTTGCTCAAGACCAAGAAAATACTGATTAGGAAGCCTTAGGAAGCCTAATCTCCCACCCCCAACCTAAAATCTACATTGTCCTCAATGTAAAATATATAAACATGCAATGCACATGGGACAAAGAAAGTAAAGTGATGGGAAGATAGTACCTGGATAACGAATCAAGAGAGTTTCCAATAGATCACGGCATGAAAGCTTGTTAGTATGAGAGAGAAAGCAGAACAAAAATAACAAAAATAAAATCCTACCTTTACCACTTTCGCAGGTGCTCTCGATTGCATTTAGCGTATGCAACAAGCCTTTAAACCCCTAGGTTACCCCTAGTGGACGAGTTGTAGTCTCGTGAGGGTTTGCAGTAATGTTACCCACAAACATTGACTATCTAACTAAACAAAAATGAAATGAAATGGAATAAAAAGACTGGGTTGCCTCCCAGGAGCGCTAAATTTACCGTCTTCAGCTAGACAAATAAAGCAAACTACCCTAGACCTATGAAAGCGATAAACCTACCTATACCTCCATCAGACTAGGAGATCAGTCCTGGTAAACAGGAGCAATCAGAGGCATGGACATGTCCTCTGACTCAAATGCCTTGACGAATGGCTTTAATCGATGTCCATTAACTTTAAACTCCTTGCCATTGTCGGGATCTTTTATCTCGACGGCCCCATGAGGATAAGCAGTAACAACAATGTAAGGGCCGGTCCAACGAGATCGAAGCTTACCCGGAAAGAGATGTAGTCGAGAGTTATACAAGAGGACTTTCTGACCTGGCGTGAATGATTTCCGTAGAATATGTTGATCATGAAACGCCTTCATCCTGTCCTTGTAAATTCTCGAGTTTTCGTACGCATCGTTTCGGATTTCTTCAAGTTCATTTAATTGAAGTTTACGTAGCGAACCAGCGTTGTCCAGATTGAAATTCAGATTTTTGATCACCCAGTATGCTTTATGTTCCAATTCCACCGGCAAGTGACAAGCCTTTCCATAGACAAGTCTAAAAGGAGATGTTCCAATAGGAGTTTTAAAAGCAGTACGGTACGCCCATAAGGCATCAGTCAATCGAAAGTCCTTACGATGAGGGTTAACCGTTTTCTCTAGGATATGTTTGATCTCTCTATTGGAAATCTCAGCTTGTCCACTTGTTTGTGGATGGTATGGGGTGCTCACCTTATGCGAGATACCGTATTTCTTCATTAAACTCTCGAATGGTCTATTACAGAAGTGTGAGCCCCCGTCACTAATGATGACTCGAGGTGTTCCGAACCGCGACAGGATATTTTCTTTCAAAAATTTAATGACCGTGCGATGGTCATTTTTGTGGCACGGAATTGCTTCGACCCATTTAGTGACATAGTCTACGGCGAGCAAAATATACAAATTTCCAAATGATTGGGGGAATGGTCCCATGAAATCAATGCCCCAACAATCAAATGCTTCTATAATAAGGATGGGATTCAAGGGCATCATATTTCGACTGGACAATGCTCCCAATTTCTGACAACGCTCACAAGCCTTGCAAAACTCATAAGTGTCCCTGAACATAGTGGGCCAGTAGAAGCCACACTGTGAAATCTTGGCCGTGGTCTTTTTAGCAGAAAAGTGACCACCACAGGCCTGTGAATGACAGAAGGAGATGACACGCTGATGCTCATCGTCTGGTACGCATCTCTTTACGAGTTGGTCTGGGCAATATTTAAACAAATATGGATCGTCCCAGAAAAAGTTATGCACCTTAGTAAAGAATTTCTTTTTATCTTTTGACGTCCAGTGTGTCGGTATGGCACCTGTAGCAAGATAATTAGCAATATCAGCGAACCAAGGTGAATGGGAGACTTTAAACAGTTGTTCATCAGGGAACATGTCATTGATATGGGTCGACTCAAGAGAAAGATGATCGGCCACTACGTTCTCTACTCCCTTTTTGTCTTTAATTTCCAAATCAAATTCTTGGAGTAGAAGGATCCATCGTATCAGGCGGGGCTTAGAATCATTCTTAGAAATAAGATACTTAAGTGCCGCGTGATTTGTGTAGACGATGATCTTGGATCCGATCAGGTAGGATCTAAATTTGTCCAAGGCGAACACTACGGTCAAGAGTTCCTTTTCCGTAGTCGAGTAGTTCACTTGGGTAGGATTTAGAGTCCTACTTGCGTAGTGAATAACGTAAGGCCGCTTATCTTTTCTCTGGCCTAGAACCGCTCCAAGAGCATAATCAGAGGCGTCGCACATAAGTTCAAAAGGAAGACTCCAGTCAGGTGGCTGCATGATAGGTGCAGTGGTTAACATGCCCTTAAGCTTAGTGAAAGCTTCTTGGCACTGCTCAGTCCACTCGTATGGTGTATCTTTTTGAAGAAGATTACATAAAGGACGAGAGAGGAGACTAAAATCCTTTATGAATCGTCTGTAAAAGCCTGCGTGTCCTAAGAAGGATCGCACATCTTTGATATTCTTGGGTGGAGGTAGGTTAGAGATAAGATCGATTTTTGCCTTATCTACCTCGATTCCTTTGGACGAGATGATATGCCCAAGGACAATTCCCTTTTGAACCATAAAATGACACTTCTCCCAGTTAAGTACCAAATTTTTTTCTTCACATCTTTTCAGCACACATTTAAGACTTGCTAAGCATTCGCTGAAAAATGAACCAAAAACAGAGAAATCATCCATGAAGACCTCTAAATATTTCCCCACCATGTCAGAAAAGATACTCGTCATGCATCGCTGAAAGGTGGCAGGGGCATTACATAACCCGAATGACATCCTTCTGTAAGCAAAGGTGCCATAGGGACATGTAAATGTGATCTTTTCCTGATCCTCAGGGGCGATTTCAATCTGATTATAACCTGAATATCCGTCAAGAAAATAATAATAGGAATGACCAGCTAGCCTTTCCAGGATTTGATCAATGAAGGGCAAAGGAAAGTGGTCTTTCTTTGTGACGGTATTCAGCTTTCTGTAGTCAATGCACATTCTCCAACCAGTAGTAACTCTGGTTGGCACGAGTTCATTATTGGCATTGGCTACGATGGTGATCCCGGACTTCTTAGGAACCACCTGAGTTGGACTCACCCATTGACTATCGGATATGGGGTAAATGATCCCCACTTCCAATAGTTTGAGAACCTCGGCCTTAACCACTTCCTTCATGTTTGGATTTAGTCTACGTTGTGATTGCCGAACAGCCTTTGCATTGTCCTCAAGATATATAAGGTGAGTACAAATCGATAGGTTAATTCCCTTGAGGTCCCCTATCGTCCATCCAAGAGCTCCCTTATGCTCAATGAGAGTAGATATCAGCATACTCTCCTGTTCTTTCTCCAGGTGGGCAGAGATCACCACCGGATATGTCTCATCTTGACCTAAATAGACATATTTTAAATCAGAGGGCAGAGGTTTTAGGTCAAGTTTCGGTGGCTTGAGGTTAGACGGTAGAGGCACTACATAAGTTTGGGGCAATTCTTCAATGTGTGGCCTCCACCGGTTAACTTCAAGTACCGGTGCAGTATCAAGCATGACACACGTCTCCCTAATTATATCATCATCAAGATCATGGGAGTGGGCCAGGCACGTCTCTAGAAGATCAGAGGATAAGGTGAGAAGCGTTCTATCTTCCACAAAAGAATCAATCATGTTAACATCGTGGAAATCGTCATCATCCTCTGAGTTGCTGCCGTTATTGAAAAAGATATTTGATTCCAATGTCAAATTTCTAAAGGACATAATCATGACACCATTCCTGCAATTGATAATTGCATTTGAAGTGGACAGGAATGGGCGACCAAGAATGACGGGAATCTGAGTGCTCGTGTCATTGATGGGTTCGGTGTCCAAGATGATAAAATCAATAGGGTAGTAGAATCTATCCACCTGGACCAACACATCCTCGATGATCCCTCTTGGTATACGAACAAAACGACCAGTAAGTTGTAGTGTGGTTCGAGTGGGTTTTAATTCACCCAAACCTAACTATTGGTATACCGAGTAAGGAATCAGATTGACGCTTGCTCCTAAGTCAAGAAGTGCGTGATCAATTCGATAGTTTCCGATCACACATGATATGGTTGGGCAACCGGGATCTTTGAATTTTTGCGGCACATCTTGTTTCAGGATGACACTCACTTTTTCAGTCAAGGAGATCTTCTTTTGAACACTTTTTCGTCGTTTGGTAGTGCATAAGTCCTTTAGAAATTTAGCATATGAAGGTATCTGTTTTACAACGTCAAGCAGAGGAATGTTGACTTTCACTTGTTTCAACACCTCTAGGATATCCTGAGAGTTAAATAGACGTTTTGGTTCAACCAACCGTTGGGAAAACGGAGCAACTGACTTTTCTAGAGATTCCAGTTCAAATTTTTGTGGGGCGCCACTAGATCCATCATTGTTGTCCTCTTCTGGTTCTTGAGGCTTTTCGGGCCTCACCGGAAGGGTTTTATCAATAACCTTCCCACTCCTAAGAGTGGTGATGGATTTAGCGTGTCTCATTTGATTTGAAGAGCTGGGATCACCTGTCTCGTATTGTGGTTTCGGATTAGGGATTGGTTGTGCAGGAAGCATCCCTTTTTCCATAGCCGTCATACGTGAATATATTTTTTGCATAAAATCTAAAATTCCTTGCGTTGTTCGAGCCAGCTCTTGTATGGAAATTTGAACCGATTCTTCTTGAGGTTTTCCCTGATTTGGATTTTGATTGAAGAAACCTTGAGGGGTAGCAGTTTGTCCGTTCCTCCAACTAAAATTCGGATGATTTTTCCAGCCAGGATTGTACGTATTAGAGGGTGGTCCATTGAAAGGTCTTTGATAGTTATTTACGGCATTAGATTGTTTATTCAATACTTCTCGAAAGGCAGGTATTGAAGGACAATTTTCAGTAGTATGAATGTCGCAATCACAGATGCCGCAAACACTTTCATTAACCTTTTCCTTCCTTCCTTCCATGGCCTCAAATTTTCTGGTGAGATTGGCCACCTTAGCGTTAAGATCATTATCCTCTTTCAGGAGATATATTCCTCCTTTTTCCCTTGAATGAGTCGGCCTAGACGTAGTGTTCGTCCTTGGGTAATAGTCCCATGATTGTATTTTTTCCGCGAGACTATCGAGGTAATCCCATACCTCGTCGACATTTTTATTAATAAAATCTCCGTTACACATTGTCTCGACCATTTGGCGCATGGAAGATGTTAGCCCATCATAGAAAAAATTCGTAATGTGCCATATTTCAAAGCCATGTTGTGGACATGCATTAACCAGATCCTTGAACCTTTTCCAACATTGGAAGAATGTTTCATCTTCCTTTTGGGTAAAGTTCATGATTGCTCTCCTGAGGGTAATTATCTTATGATGTGGGAAAAATTTCTTTATAAATTCCCTCTGCATATCATTCCATGTGCCAATGGATCTAGGACGCAGTGAATGTAACCACGTCTTGACTTTTTCTTTCAAGGAAAATGGAAAGAGTTTCAGCTTAATAGTATCCTCAGATACATTAGGAAAGTATAAGGTGCCTATGATTTCATCGAACTCTTTCAGATGCAAATATGGTTCTTCAGACTCAAGCCCATGGAACTTAGGAAGGAGTTGGATAACTCCTGGCTTGATGTCCATATGTCCTGTATTCTCAGGAAAAATCATGCATGAGGGCGTACTCACCCCCGCCAGTTGTAAATAATCTCGTAAAGTACGAGGCGGGGGTGCCTGATGCACCTCATTCTCATCATGTACTTCCTCAACCCTTGGTTGGGGTAGTGCTTGAGGTTGATTTTCAGCCATAACGTCTTCTAACTCAGAAGAATTCAAGTGGTGTTTAGTCCTGCGATGGACAGTCAACCCCTCAACTAATCCTCCTTCAGTCACGAGACGTCGAGTGTTGTCGCGTGCCCAATGGGGCATAAAACACACTCAGCCCTCAAATTCTAACTTAAACCTAAGAGAAAGAAAGAAGAAATCTAGAAAAAGGGAAAGATGGAAAGAAGTTACCAAATTTGGAGGCCTAGGTTAAGAATCTGCAAAACAAAACAAAATAAGTTAGTTTCTAAGATTAGAAAGTCCTAATTAAAAGTAAACTAATTTCTAGGAAAAAAAAGAAATTCCAAAGAAAGAAGAATTAGAAAGAACTTACTAAATTAGAAGCTTCCTACAAAACAGAAAAATTGAGTTAGTTCTAAAAATCAGATAGAAGGAAGAATAGAAAGTTTCTAAAGTTAGAAAAATTTTCTAATAAGGAAAATAACTAAGCTTCTAAACCTAGAATTAAAAATTTTTTTTAAAAAAATCTAATCCTAAAACTAATTAATTTCAGAAAAACGTAACCGACAGTCCCCGGCAACGGCGCCAAAAACTTGTTCACTCCCCAAGTGCAGGGTTGTGATGTAGTAATAACTCGGTAAGACCGAGGTCGAATCCCAAGGGACTGAAACTTGTACGTTATCTAAAATTATCTAGAACTAGAACTAGGCTAAGATGAATTCTAAATCAATTAGCAATGGTGGAATACTTGTAGAATAATTAATCTAAAACTTAGGAAACAAATCAGAGATAGGAACTAGGGATTCAGAGGATCCACTTGTAAAGATCAGGGAGAACTTATGCTTGCATCAAAAATCATGAAAATTACTGAACTGCCGTTGATCTAGTTTTCAAGGAGATGAAAGGTGTATGAATTAGAATGGATTCCATCACCAAATCATGCCCAAAAGACTATGGCAAACAACAGAATTAAACTAATTACCACCCAATCACATGTATGAAAGTTAGGAAGGGTACCGACATCCAACCATGCCCAGGAGACTATGGTGAACAACAGGGCTTCCTGACATCATAAACATTAAAGAGAACGGAAATATTCAAAGCCATTGCAGACCCATTGTAATTTCAGTTACAACAGACCATTAAAAACCTAAAACATTTTCATATTAATTAACTAAAATCAACGTCAATTCATGCATTAAAATTAAAATAAAACCAAATCTCCCATCTCACTACAAGCTTCACCTCTTAGCCCTAGCTAGGAGGATTTATCCTGCCATGAATGGGCTCAATCCAAATAAATAAAGAGAAAAAGAAAAGGAAAAGAAGAGGGAAAGAAAAAACCAAGCTCCTCTCTCTCTCCTCTGCCCACGTTGAAACCCAAGCTCGAGCCCTCTGTTCTTCCTCCCAAGACCCTGAATGAATGCTTCCCACGTCCAAAACCTCCTTTTATAGCTGCTGGAAGGCTGGAGTCAGTGACAGAGTTGTAGCAGGACACGGAGTGCAATTTTCGCAGCCAAGTTCGGTACTTCGAAACACGCCACTTTCCTCGCTCAAATTCCAAAGAAACACCGTCCCTTAGTACTTTCTTCGGTCCTTTACATGATAGATGGTTCAGATCTGCCATATGATAAAAAATGGTGGGCCAAAACCGCCTGAAAAAGTCAGTTTTTACGGATGTGCGAAACCTTTCGCACCACTTCGCTGTTATGATCGGTGGGCCCCACAGAATCATTTTCTGAAAAATCCACCCCGTCCATTGGATTCAGAACGAAATTTTAGTAAAGAATGGGTGATTTTGAACGTCCATTGACGTGGCGCAGAGAAGAAATCACAAAAGAATCAGTTTTGAACGTTGCAGGGCAGCCCTTTTGTGGCCTCTGTATCTCACACGTGTGCACGCATGGATGAAAAGTGTAAACATAGTTTTGTAGTGCTCGCGGCTGTCTATACGGTGGATGGTTTGGATTGAGCTTACGGGGCACGTGTGGGGCCCACAACCGTTCGCAAAACTGACGCAGGTCGTCCGTTCGCTGCTCCTTACGGAGAGAGGGAGAGAGAGACGGGTCAGCGCTTGCGCTGACCCGTTGGTTGCTCCGGCGCACGCGCGCTGACCCGTTGGTTGCTCCGGTGCGGCTCGCGTGCGAACGTGCTGTGTACACGCACGTCACACGTGGGGTCCACTGTGATGTTTATGTGAAATCCATTCCGTCCATCCTCTTCAAAATCTCATTTTAACCGTGCAAAACACTTATCAAGCATATCTAGCTGGCGGGTGGGCCCCAAATTGAAGATTGATGGGCTGATCTGCCCGTTAGGCCACTTCCGCAATGATCCAATGGATGATTTTTGACGTGTACGGTTAATTTATGGTCCTCAGGCCACGTATGAAGTTTCGAGCCGAACCGATATTGGAAACCTCGTGATCTTGCGTTCTGGATGCGTTTCAAGACACTTGAGCTTCAATTTCTTAGTTTTCTCAGATTTCTGACCGTGTATATCTGTCAATCTTGGTCTCCTGGAGTGTGTCCCTTGCCTTTGGTGTCATTAGATCGTTAAATCTCAACTTTTAACGTCTTTTTTCCATCCATGCTCATAAAATCACTTTGCCACACAAGAATGAGAAAACGAGCCATTAGACATCATTATATTCGTAAATCCAGACAATATCTGGGGTCTAATATGCAATATTTGACCCTCAACATCTACACTCTAAGAGATCAACTTTTGTCACGCCCCAAACTCGAAAACCGAGTTCACAAAATTTTCGATTGCCGAATCTGAAACCGACAGCCTCCGTAGAATTCCATTCTCGGCTCTCAGCTCCCATTCGCCAGGTTCCTATCCTGGGATGCTACAAGGAGGATTTTCGACATTAGTTTGATTCGTAATAAGCATAACCAAAGGCATAACCCACAAACAACAACCAAGAATTTCATTACATTTTCACTATGATAAAAAACTTTATAAGTACAATGAGCATGAATGGAAAATACAATGGTAAAGAACAAAAACTCCAAAATGATCTGCAAAGTGCTCCTGCCTCAGCACTGCTGGGCCCCAACGTCACCTGCATACAACGGTCGTGCATAAGCTTATAAAAATTTTAGAGGGTGGTGAAAGTGTGTGCGCAAAGTAGTAATATGAACATGCAATATCAAAGTGATGCGGAATATACTGATGGATCCATGAATACCGTTAGCCTACCAAGGCTCTGCGATGTAAAGCATGAATGTTGTCGGCCATATCAGGGCTATGCGATGCAAGATGCAAGTCAAGCATACAATCCTCATATAAGTCCATATATCAATACAGCTCAAATCTGGAATATCGCCGGGGTCTAATACACTCTAAACCAGATCGCCGCCTCATCGTGCGCAATAAGGCAAGTGGAAGAGACCTCACTATCCGTCTGCCAATATCGGGCTCGACTCGTCAATAGCGGACCCATCCCTCGAGCTGGTCAGACTCAGCCTAGTATTGCCCCCTACACTCGGGCGGGTAAGGCCGCACCCCCTTCCAACCGACCATGACACAGTGGAGAGCGTAGCCATCAGGTAATCGGCACTCAACGCTCATCTACCCACTCGGTATAGACATTGGAGCAACCTCTTGGTACCATAAGGGTTTAGGAACTTTCATCTAGAGATATCTATAGCACCCCATGTAGAACGAGATTTTCGGTATCCAATCCTGCCAACCACGATCTGTCCATGGAGGCTACGACCCTGATGTCGTTAAGGCGTAAAACAACCATGTCACACAATGCGAAATGCATGAATCACACTATCCAATCATGCAGTAAATTCTGCGCGTATCGTGCGCTCATGCAGGGCAACACCTCCTAATCGGGGTCCCATAAACAATCTACCCGAAGGCATATGTTATGATCAGTCACTTCTTATATGAAGCATACATATGATGCGTTTGATCATGAGTCATGGAACTATACTAAACATGTTATAATGAGATGAACTATCCTTACAATGCAGATGGGCCTGAACGGCCTATACACAATAAGTACGGGCCTAATAATGGGCCCTAAGGAGAGTCGTAATGTGAACATCCAACCAGCATTACACTCGCAATGTGGACGTCAAACCAACATTGCTCCCAAGGCACGATCGTCGTAAACATCGTTACATAATCTGTGTTGGGATCACACATTGCAATGGACCTTAGGTACATCCCATTGGGCCTTAAATAAATCCAATGGGCCATGTCATATGGGCCTTTTATTCATCAAATGGGCCACATCAATGGACCGCATCAATGAGCCTTAAGTGCATTGCAATGGGTCAAAACCCGTGGGCCTTAGATTGCATCAAATGGGCTTAATTTCATGGGTCTTATAGGTAATAAATGGGCCACACCAATTGGGCCCCATATGTACATCAAATGGGCCTCAACCCATAGGCCCTAATACATCTCAATGGGCCTTAACCCATGGGCCCCTAAAACATCAAATGACCTAATCCCATGGGCCTTAGAATACATCAGATGAGTCTAATCCCATGGGCCTTAGAATAAATCAAATGGGTCTAATCCCATGGGCCTTACATAATGTTTATTTTTTCATCCAAACTGTTCATAGGGTCACATGGGCCTAGGGCCCACTGTAATATTTGTTTGCAATCCATTATGTTCAAAAGGTCATATAGACCTTGGGCCCACATATATAATATGTATAGTAATATACATACATTATAACTGCAACAGCAACTTATACATTAAGGACATGTATGTATATAAAATATATATATTTAGCTGTTGCTGTAGCTCTTTAAGCATTTTAAAAGGGAACAGAGGTGGGTCCCACGTAGGGCCCACCACTATAAACATATTATAAAATATATAATACACAATATATATATATATATATATATATATATATATATATATATATATATATATATATATATATATATATATATATAATGGTGGGACTCGCAGAACTCGCTGTTGCCAGGGAACAGTGGGCCCCACCATCAAAGCAGATGGACGGCAAAGACCCAGAGCACATGCGTCACCATGGGCTTCACCGTCCATTGGACGGTGGAAATATAACACATACATCACTGTGGGTCCCATGTGGGGCCCACCACAATGTTTACTAGTCATCCAATCTGTTCATAAGGTCACTTAGACCTGGATGAAGAGAAAACACAAATTTTAGATTTGATTCAAAACTTCTGTGGCCCACAGAAGGGTTTCAATGGCAGAGGTTCACTCCTACTGTTTTCTGCAGCGTGGGCCACCTGAGCGTTGGATGAAACTGAAACTTGGAGGGGGCTTACTACTTGGGGTGGCCCACCTCATGAACCGGTTGGATGATAAATAGACATCACAGTGGGACCCACATGCAGGGCCGTGGGCCCCCTCTGCCTTCCTTCTTTTTTTTTTTATTTTTTGAGGAATATCACATGTGGGGCCCACTTCTTGAAAATCTGCTCCGTCCAATAAATTCTAGGGCTCAAAACACGTTGAACGAGTCCGATGTTCGGCATTTTTGGCGTGAAGATGCAGCAAGGTGGGTCCTAAAAGCTTTGAATGATAAGGAATACAATTTTATATGGTATGGCCCACCTGATTAACAGATCAACCTCATTTTTCGGCTCAACGCCTAAAATGAGTTGGTAAAAGGGATGAACGGCATGGATCAAACACCTATATTAAGGTGGGGCCTACAACTTTACCATCTTGTATAGTGTTCCCTGCTCACACAGGGAACATTGATTTATTCAATTGATCCATAAATTTCATGGCTTGGATTCTAAAAGCCCTCATTTGCACCTCGAGAACTTTGAGTAAGTAATTGCAACATTACAAGTGAACAATGATAATAGGGATGCACTTAAGCTTAGGTTATTCTCATTTTCTCCAAAGAATTGGGCCAAAGCATGACTTAACTCTCTAAGACTTAATACCATCACTATATGACAAGCCTTCAGTAGAGAGTTTTTGAAAAAATTCTTTCCCGAACACAAAACAAATGCACTTAAACTGAAAATCATGTCGTTCTCCTAAAATGGGAATGAACTGTTTTTCCAAGCTTGGGAGTGCTTCAAATACTTCTACTTAGTTGTCCACATCATGGTTATGAACCATAACATGTGATTGATGCGTTCCGAAAGGGGCTTGCCACGAATACTTGTCAGTTCATGGAGATGATGTGTGGTGGAACCTTTCTTGACAAAGATCATACTGAGGCTTGGAATTTTCTAGACATGTTAGCAGAAAATACGCATACATGGGATGTCTCTGCTAAACCAGACCAAACCAAACTCATTCCTAGAGAGAAAGCGGAGATGTATGTCCTAAGAGAGGAAGACGACCTTAATACAAAATTCGTCGCATTTGTTAGAAAGGTCAAAGCCTTAAAAATTAGGAAGGTTGATATGGTTAAATAAAACATTTCCTTGGGTAATTTTTGTATAATTTGTGGCGGTGCAAACCATGACACAAATGATTGTCCGATAATCAAAGTTGTACAAAATATCACACATGAGTATTAGTTAATAAATACTATAAATAACTATCAAAGGTCAGTTATGCAACCAACAAGAAACACGTACAATCCAAATTGGCGTAACCATCCTAATCTTAGTTGGAGGAATGGACCACAAATTAATGCGCCTAATGCACATCAAATGCATCCGCAAACAACTTCTTTGGGGCATCTAATAATGCACCATATGTGTTCCCATCAAAGCGATCATTTGTGGAAGATGCATTGACCGCATTCATGAACTCTCAAGATCAAATGAATCAGTCTCTAATCTAATCAAATCAGGAATTAAAGATGGTCATGATTATGATCGAGACTCAACCAAATGCTAGGGAAAAAGACACAATTTCTTCTCAACCTGTTCCAAACCCTAGAAGTACATATTTCATTGGAGACTCAAATCCAAGCGAGTTACATCATGAACAAGCTAAGACCATCATTATTTTGAGAACTGAAAAAGACGTCGATAACAAGATAATGCAACCGGTAGAAATACTGGAGGATGAGGCACCATCTCAAGAAAACGATGAATAAGCTATGGTTCAAGAGTTGCAAAAACAAAAGGATAAAGAGACTAAGTCACATGAGCCTCCAATTTCGTTCCTATCTAGATTTCGGAACCCAACTGTCCCTATGAAA
The DNA here is from genome assembly GCA_037074715.1 of Magnolia kwangsiensis. Classification (NCBI taxonomy): domain Eukaryota; kingdom Viridiplantae; phylum Streptophyta; class Magnoliopsida; order Magnoliales; family Magnoliaceae; genus Magnolia; species Magnolia kwangsiensis. The sequence continues at coordinate 46,128,872 of CM073571.1, read as the reverse complement.
TATCGAGAGGTGTTGGATGTGCTCCAAAAGGTTAATGTCAATATTTCTCTGCTTGATGACATTAAACAAATTTCATCATATGCTAAATATCTCAAAGACTTGTGTACTGTAAAGAGAAAATTAAATGTGCACAAAAAGGCCTTCCTTACTAAGAAAGTGAGCGCTATCATTCAACAAAAGAGTCATACCCAAATACAAAGATTCGAGAAATCCCACTATTCCTTATATTATTGAAAATTTTCAAATTGAGCATGCTTTATTAGATTTAGGTGCAAGTGTCAACTTAATACCTTATTCGGTTTACAAACAAATGGAATTAGGGGAGCTTAAACCAACCACGATTACACTCCAACTTGCTGACTGCTCCATTAAGGTACTAAGAAAAATTTTAGAGGACGTGCTAGTTCAAGTGGAGAAATTTTACTTCCCCGTGGATTATCGTACTAGACACTGAATCATGTGTAAACGCCAGCATTCAAGTTCCCATCATTTTAGGCTACCTATTCCTACCAACTTCAAATATAATCATAAATTGCAGGAATGGAATGGTGAACTTGTCTTTTAGTAACATGACTCTATAGCTAAATATTTTCAATCTATGTAAGCAGCCCATTAACAATAATAAGATCCATAAGCTGAATTTCATGGACTTCTTGATAGAAGAAGAGGAATTGGAACCTAGTTTGACTAAGGAATTGATTCAAGTCTCTGGGACTTGAAAAATTCTTATTTAGAAAAAAGTGCTTGGTGAAATTTGTGATGATAATGAGAACACTACTACCTAGGACATTGGTATGTACCAATAGAGACCACGCACTCAAATCCTATCTATCGAGGACTCGCGACATCTGCCATCACTAACTAATGTTTTAAATCTTGAATTAAAACCACTACCAAATGAGCTTAAGTATATATACTTAGGTGAAAATAAAACTTATCATGTAATGATCTCTTCATTTTTAGACAAGGATCAAGATATTAAATACTTAAATGTTCTAAAGGGCCACATAGGAGCCTTGAGCTCGACTATTTCTGATATCAAGGGTATAAGTTCTTCCATATGCACCCATCGGATCCACCTCGATGAGGACATCAAACCAATTAGATAACCTCAAAGGCGTCTCAATCCAAACATAATGAAAGTTGTAAAAAATGAGATGATCAAATTATTGGATGTGAGAATCATCTACCCAATATCTGATAGCGTTTGGGTGAGTCCAACTCAAGTAGTCCCAAAGAAATCTAAAATAACTATCATGTAAAATTCTAATAATGAACTCATATCAACACATGTCACCATAAATTGGCGTGTTTGCATTGATTATAGAAAATTGAACCAGGTCACAAAAAAGGATCATTTCTCTCTACCAATCATTGATCAAGTTTTAGAGAGGGTAGCATGTCACTCCTTATATAGTTTTCTTGATGGTTATTTCGGATATAACTAAATAGAGATAGCCTTAGAAGACTAAGAGAAAATCACGTTCACTTGTCCATTTGACACGTTTGCTTTCAAATAGATGCCATTTGGATTGTGTAACACCCCAATAACTTTTCAACGGTGTATGTTAAGTATTTTTTCAAATATTGTTGGGAAGTTTCTTGAGATTTTCATGGACAACTTCTCTTTATTTGGAAGTAGTTTTGAAAAATGCGTCAACAATTTATCTCGTCTTGTCTAGGTGTGAAGAGAAACACATTGTCTTAAATTGAGAGAAATATCATTTCATAGTTCAAAAAGAAATTGTTCGGGGACATGTTATCTCCAAAAATGAAATCGAGGTAGATTGCTCAAAACTGGACACTATAGTTAATCTAGCTATCCCTCCGAACTGTTAGAGATATTAGATCACTTATAGGGCATGTCGGTTTCTATAGAAGATTCATTTACTAGACCCTTTACTAATCTTCTCCAAAAGGATGTCCCATTTAAGTGGACAAATGAGTGCGCAAGTGTCTTTAATAAAATTAAATCATCTATTACCATCGCATCTATCATACGTCCACTAGATTGGATACTTCCTTTAGAACTAATATGCGATGCAAGTGATTATGCCATAAGGGCTGTTTTGGGCCAAAGGAAAGATAAACTATTATATGTTATTCACTATGTGAATAGAACTCTAAACTTAGTCCAAGTGAACTACTCTACAACTGAAAAAGAGTTACTTATAATAGTTTTTATTTTGGATAAGTTTACGTCCTACTTGCCGGCATCCAAAGTGATCATTTTCTTAATAAATTTTTTGATGGTTAATATTATCTTAGTGAATTTTTTGCTTCTGCTCCATTCAGGGTAGGACCAGCAATCTGGACTGTCTAAATTCTAAAATGGACGGCCTAGATTATCGTAGAACTTGCCATTTTTAAAAATTTGAAAGAGTCACTGGAGATCCATGATTTATATGATCCTCGACCAAAGGATCTCTGCGTATCCACGGGTCTCCAATTTTGACAAGTGGGACCCAAATTAGTGATCCAGACCAGTGGTTTTCAGGGACCAATCAACGGATGAACGATCCTTCGAAATTATCCTTTAGAGTACAAGCCTAACCTATACGGACAGTTGAAAAAGAGAAATAATGCAACGACCCACGTTCAAGGGCCCAAGATTAGTGGCTGGGATGCTCTGGAACATTTCCATCCAAGATCGTGGGGCCCACTTGTTAGGATGCAGAGCCTCTGAGCCAAGAGCATCTTTATTTGATTGCGAATACGGAAAAGAACATCCGGAGTCGTTTTGCGCTTTCTTCTGTTTTTCTTGGTCAAATCTCAACTAAGCTGGACGAACTTTCACATGCATCTCCTTCTTTCCCACCAACTTGTTAGGTTTTTATAAAATCAGAGCCGTGAAAGGAACGGGCCAGATTATGAAAATGAGGTAATTTATAAAATCATTATGATCCAGACATTATGTGAGCAGACCTGTGATCACTTTCCTCCGAAAATTTTTATTGCTTGAAAGCGAAGAAGAACGATAAACAGAATTATTCGAAAGGTGTGAAGTTTAAAACATGTCTATCCATGATTCGTTGATGGACGGACTGGATTGATTCATCACCCTTCCACGAGTAGAAATGGACAGATGGACCTAGTCATTCTACAGTACTATGACTACTATCTTCAATTGCAATCATTCAGACCGTAACATATGATGAGAATTTTAGGACGCGGATTGCGTGGTGACATCGACACCACGCAGCTACGTGGGGTCCAAAGTGATGTTTTTGTTTTATCCACTCCGTCCATCCATTTTTAGAGATCATTTTAGGGTACGAGATAAAAATTAAAGAATATCCAGAGCTTAACTGGACCACACTATAGTAAACAGTATATATTGAACGTCTACCGTTGAAAAATATCTGGGGGTTACAGAAGTTTTGGATCTAGCTGATATTTACGTTTTCCATTCATCCAAATGTCTGTGATCCAATGAACAGTTTGGATGACAAATAAACACCACTGTGGCTCCTACAAAGGTTTCAACAGTGCACGTCATTATCCTCACTGTTTCCTGAGGTGTGGCCCACTTGAGATTTCTGCATGATTCAATTTTCTATGTACAGTCTTAAATGATCTGGAAAAACGGATGGACGGAGTGGATAAAACATTATACATGAAGGTGGGCCAGACGTAGCTACGTGCGTTAGGGTCACCAGACAATCCACGTCCCAAAATTTCACTATCCCCAACCGGACTATTTGTACAAGTGGGCCCCACAGATTGATGATCCAGACCGTTGATGTTGTGTAAAAGATAGTGGATAGACCATGGCTCAAACGATACGAGCTATTACTTAGCCACTAGACACCATTAAGAAGATCAAGAAACCAATCTCCACATTCAACTGGAAATGCCCAGATATTGGATGGTTAGGATCTAACAATCCATTTAGATTTTTGGGGCATGATCCATTCAAGCTTGATGACCAGATCATGGGCCCCACTTCTATAAAATGAAAAACAAAGGCCTTCAGGCAAAATTACAAGAATCATCGACAGACAACACTAGAACACAGGCAAATTCCAATAGAATTTCAACCACGCATCCATTTACATGAAAACCAATCAAGCGAACCTTCGAAAAAGGCTCGATGAATCTGCGAACCTCATCGAGAAGGACCGGGACAGGTTATCAGGCTCGAGAGATCCTGACCCTTGATCGAAATTCTGCAAATACGTGTAAGGATCATAAGTTGGAGTCGACGATGAATCGGACACCCTTCTCTTCTTCCCTTTCTTCAGCCTCCTCCACAACACTAGCCATTTTGGTGTGTTTTGACGGCTCGCCGGGAAATTCAACGGTTCAAGATTGTCCTCATCTCTTTCAACGTACTTCTGGCCAAGTTTCACACTCCTCCTGCTAGAGCTACGCCAATTTCCGACGTCGCCGGCGATACACGTGCAGGATTTCTGCTTAGAGAGCTTCGGACCCCACTCCATCGTACCTGGCAATCGTGCAGATGGATGAGAGTGGTGATTTATATATATGTATATATAGTTATATACACGTTTATGTTGTGTATGAACGGTAGTTGGTTTTTCAACGGTCTAGATTGGCTTGCTAGGGTTTGTTTAGTGACGGCTCGGCTTTGACTCGACAGCGTGCTGAATTTGTTCGCTTCGTTTTGTATCTGTCGCCACATAAAACCTAGTGTCTGTCACCACCCAGTGGGACCCACTTGATTATATATTCAGATCATTTGAACCGTCCATTATCTTTTTCCTATTATAATCAGCTATGATTCGATATCAAGTTTCATGGGTGATCCTATCCTTTGATTTTTAGAGTTGAATTGGATCCATTGGAATACTGAAGACAAAAATCATAATTTAAAAGTAATTTTCATAAGATAAATCTTATACCATATCATTCACATTATGGACGGTCCAGATTGTCGTATTAATTATCACGTGGGCAACAGTGGGCAGCGAAACACAATGGGTAGTACGTTGCGACAGAGGCCAAATGAACTCGGACTTGTCTGCTCTGGCGAGGGAACGCTAGTTATTTGATACACTGGCAGAGTATTACTATTTGTACGCATTCAGACATCCACCGCACATTTGGATTATAATCACCAAAATCCAAACTGTTCATATAGCGGTACTACTTCATATGTGGCATATATAAAAAAATTGGATCTATCATATAATCCTGACCTCTTATTAATGGATATTTATTCTTTGAATCCACACAGTTGAATGAATTCATTTTAATCAGCAATGTTGTTAGCTCATGGGAAAAGTTACGGTGATCCTATTACTGTGATTTATAGGTTATGAATCCTCGGCAGTAGTGAAAATGTATTTGGTGGTGAACAGCACCACCTAGCTAGGTGATGTTGGTTCTGTGGGGCCCAACGTGATATATATGTTTTATATCTGCACCGTTCATCCATTTTTTCATATCATTTTAGGCATAATATCAAAATTGAAGTGGATTGTGAAGCTCAAATGAATCACACGAGATGAAACAGTGGGGATAATTACACCCACTGTTGGAACCATCTCCGGGCCCATCTTAGTTTTTTTTGCCAACCAAGCTGTTGATATGGTCATATACTCGTATACACCTGGATGAAGGGACTACAGAAATATCAGCTAGATCCAAAAATTGTGTGGCTGTGAGAAGTTTTTAATGGTGGGCCTTCAATCGCCACCGTTAAATGTGGTGTGGTCCACTTGAAGTTTTAATCTGCTTCCTTTTTTGTCTTATGTCGAATGGATGGATGGCTTGGGTAAATCACATACATCGCGGTGGACCTATGAATCGTGTAAAGATGCTGTGTGCCTGAGTATGGATGGCCATACTCTGCCAGAGTATAAAGGAGACGTGCAACTGAAAAAGAGATTGGATTCCTCCTCTTTTTCAGACATTTGGTGAATGGATTAGCTCTAAAGCCAATGACAAAAGTCACAGTGGTTAGGTGTTTAATCAGGGCGTTGGCTTCGGTGGATCCTTGACTGTGGGGCTCATCTTATGTATATTCCTTACATCCATTCCGTTCATCCGTTTTGAAAGCTCATTTTAGGGTTCGATACTGAAAATAAAGCATATCTAAATCTCAGATGGACTACACCACATGATGGGGACAACATAATGTTTATTTGCCATCCAACATGTTGATTAGGTCCCAAGGACCTGGATGAAAGGCCACACAAATATCAACTTTATCCAAAACTTTGTGGACTATAAAATTTTTTTAATGGTCAATCATCACCATTCCCAATAGTATATTTCACCTGAGAGTTGGATCCGCTTCATTTATAAGATCATGTCCTGAAATGATCTGTGATGGACGGCATAGATGTAAAGAACATACATCACAGTGGAGTCCACAGTCAAGGATCCACGTATGCCATGTGCATGGAAGGAGAGATAGTGGGGAAATTGGGAGAGGCATGAAGGAAAAGAGTGCCGTTGAGACATCTCACCCACAGAATAATAAAGTCTTCCCTGCAGGTGCACGTCATTCATCCTAACCTTTTTTTCAATGTCCTTGATAAATCAAATTGAAAATAACATATCAATACCAAAAGGTACAATGGATGTATGAAATAGAATGTATATCAATATATGTAGGAAATAGATTCCATATGATATTTATAGTAGATAGAGCTGGGCAAAATTGATCCGATCCGGTGGATCCGACCTGATCTTAACTGTGCTGACGGCTTGGATCGGGTTAGTCAATCCGGATTATGGTCAATCCGGACAGTTTCGATCCAAAACTCAATCCAAATGGATCTGATCTGATCAGATCCGACCCGATCCGGAGCCTGGGGAGGATTTTAATAGATGATATCCAATCATTATTATTTTTCTACAGTGTGGTCCACCTGAAATTTTTATCCCTCTAATATTTTTTATCAAGCCTTAAAATGATCCATAAAAATGGATGAACGGCATCGATGAAAGACATACATCATGGTGGGGCTCACATATCACGAACACAGGGAGTAGCCTATCCATTTCCGTCAGCATTAGTAACACGAATTGGGTTGTCTTGTTTTATGGCACAGATCATGTACTTGGTAAGTTTTTATGGCACTGAGTAAACTCACTGGGGCCTACCATGAATGTGTGTGGCTTATCCACGTCGTACATCCATTTTTCCAGCTAATTTTAGTGGTTGAGCCTAAAATTGAAGAATGCACAAAGCTTAAGTAGACCCCACCACAGGAAACAGTGGGAATAATGACTTCCACTGTTAAAACCTTGGTAGGCCCTACAGTGATGTTTATTTGTCATCCAACCTGTTCATAAGATCACAAAAGGCATGGATGAAAGGATAACACAAATAACAGATTGACCCAAAACTACTGTGGCCCCTAAGAAATTTTCAACGGTATAATTTCAATTCACACTGTTTCTAGTGGTGAGGCCCCTTGACATTCGGATATATTTTGTTTTTGGTCTAGGGTCCTCAAATCATCTTTTAAAATGGATGGACGGAGTGGATAAAATAATTAAATCATGGTGGACCCCATAGAGGTTGGCGTGCTGAGTTATTTGGTACACAGTCTGCATCCCAGTACAAGCACCAGCTGTGCCGTAGGCTGTAGCCGAGGCCAGCTGGTTGTGGCGTGCGAAGACGACACTAACGCGAATGCTCCTTGAGCTCCGAGTTGTACGAACGGTACAAAGGAGATCAAGTTATATGGGCCCACAGTGATGTATTTATTATATCTACACCGTTCATATATTTTTAAAGATCATCATAGAGCATTAAAACGAATAATATCCAAAGATCATATGGACCACACCACAAATAGCAGCAAAGAATGATTTTCACTGTTAAACCATTCATGTGGTCCACTTGATAGTTAGATCTGCCTTATTTTTCGTCTCGGGCCTTAAGACGAGCTTGCCAAATGGATGAACGGTTTGGATATAACACCTACCCCATCGTTAGATCTACAAACCTCGCTAACATGGATACACAATTCAAATTCACCCGGCCGTGCTTGCGTGAAAAGCATGCAAACAGTTTCTTGAAGAGAAGTAACTTTAAAAGTTAAATAAAAACGTATATACGGATATTGAAAGTTCTTTCAGAGCCATGTGGAGCCCACCTTGATGTATATATTTCATCTAAGCCGTTTATCCATTTTGAAATATTATTTTAGTCATTGACCAAAAAAAGGAGATACATTAAAGGTTAACTTAGACCACACCATATGAAACAATTTGATTTAATTTATACTGTTCGAATCGTACATAATCCGATCCGGCTCGATTTTCCTGACCGAATCAGGTGACCCAAATCTAGTCTTGGATCGGATCGAGTTCGGGTCTAACCATTGGAAATTCAGATCTGATCGAGCTATACCTAATCCGATCCGATCAGGACCGATGCCCAGTTCTAATAGTAGATTCCATACAATCATTGTTTCACAAATACCTAATACTATGACAATAATAAGCTATAAACAAATAAGAAGAGTGGCATATATTGCATAAAATTGATTAGTTTTTACAGGTAAGATTTAAGTTGTTTAAAAGTTAATTAATGTGATGGATTTTGAAACAAACTACGGGCAACTATCACATTATTATTATTATTATTATTTTTTCATTTTCAAAATGATTCAGACTTTATTTAAAATTACTATCCCTACTCTTTTAACATTCAAAATTCTTTGATTGGAAAAGATTAGTAGATAGGCAAGCTTCTTTTGGAATTTGGTAACCATCTAAAAATATGTGATTGCCTTTTTAATTAATGGGATTGCTTTGGCGCTAAATATTGTTTATCCACATGCCAATGTGATGTAGAGCAGGTTGCCAGACACTTTCTTAGAAAAGATGGACCCAAGAAGGCTTGATTGGAGGTGAAAGTGATCAAGATTGTTGAAATCTTAAAACAGATGTATCTTGCAAACCAAAATGAGTTATTCAATGCATAATATAAGATTTTGGGAAAGGAGAAGCTACTTTAGCTAGCCACTTGTTGCGTTGGGTTACACATGCCGGATTTGTAAGATTCCATCATATTGACAATCAAAATTCCATTTTATTTTCATTTTGACTATTTATAGTAAGTTTTAGTTCAATCATAACTTTAGATCCAATGATTTTTAGGAGTCGTGCCCTACATGAAAAGGGCTTAGAAAAATTAGGAGAATAACTTGATTAGGCCAAATTGGACACTTACTATTTTTGGTCGAAAACCATGAAGTCTAATAGAAATCATGACTATCTATAAATAATAAGTTTACTGTTTATAGTAAGTCACATTTTTAGGGAGTTTAATTCTAAAACTTCTTCCTAGAGTTGATATCATTATTTAAAGAATTATAAAATCATTATTTTATATCATTAATCAATTTATTTTCAAATTTATTAGAAATTATTTTTATTTTTCTTTTTTCCTTTGCGGATTCATGGAGTTTCTATGAGTACAGAGAAGCTCCATGGATTTGGAGTAATTACCCCTGAGGAAGACAGTGATCAACCTTATCACGTGCATCCATGCATCACAATGGCTCATAAAGACCATACCAAATAACAATTACTAAGATGGTAGCAAAAATGCAACTATCCCTACATGCGTAGGGCTATCAACAAGTCATGTCCTAGAGTATTAGGCCCGTTTGAGTTTTGTTGGGTCTAGGTCTGATTGTGTCCTGGTCTTGTCTTCTAAGACTTGGACTTGTGTTTAGGGGTGTACACTAAGTCGAACCGAGTCGAGCTCGCCTCAGTTCGACTCAACTCGGCCACTAGCTGATCCTAGCTTGAACTCGGCTCGGCTCAACCCTCGAGCCTAACTGGCTAGCTCAGATCGATTTGGTTAACAACTCGGGCCACTTAGAGCCGAGTTCAAGCCAAATTCGAGCCTTTGCGGCATTTTAAAAAACACATGCAGTGCACTCTCAATTTCTCACTGTATGTAAAATAGTAGTAGTTGTTTACAAGTATTTCAGCAAACACCTTACAGGCAACACCAAAATCAAAGAAAAATAGTATTTGTTTCATATACATACCTTCCTTGCCACTAGCTGACACTTCGTTGAGTCATTTTCATCAAACACTTGATGAGCAACATCAATATCAGACTAACCAAGTCACAAAACGAGTTTGATTTAAGTTGGGGTTCGATATGAGTTGAGTCAAGCTCAGGCAAGCTCGAACTTAGTTCAAAATTTTTTTGAGCTCAAAAAATCAGCTCGGCTTGAACTCAGCTTTGAACTGAGTCGAATGGAGCTTTTTCGAGTCGAGTCGAGCGAGCTAACCGAGCTAACTCGGTTCGTGTACACCCCTACTTGTGTTTAATTGGGTTGGAGTACCTTTCAAGTACGCATTAGGCCTTTAAACCTAGGTTTTTAGTACTTAGGTCCCACCGAAGTGCTTTTGTGGTCCATATTAAAAGCGAAATCATCATAAAATACACTAGTTTAAAAAATTTTAAGAACTAAATGATATCAGATGTGCAATGGTGATTTGTCATTGCATGAAATGAGCATGGGGATAAAGGAAAACCATAAGAGTTTTTTTTTTTTTTTTCTTAAAGAGGTATGGAAACACTATATATACTACAGGATCTCTAGATTTGGTGGACTGAATTTTTTAGGAGGAGATGATTTCTTTATGGCTAGGGCTTGAGAGGAAATATAAAATTTTCAAACTAAAACTCTACATCTATATTTACAAGCTTTATTTAAAAGAAACAACTGACTAAAGACAAATTCTGATATCTTTTATGTTATGGTGATTATGACTAGGACTCTTCTTCATGACCTTGTGACATAACATAGAGTAACTAAGGCATAAGATTCACGTCCAAAACTAGTATATTCATCAACAATTGTACTATAATTGATCTGTCACTTATAGGTAATTGATCTTATAGCATGTGTAACTCAATTCACACATTGTGAATAATCAAGTGCTTATTACCTGTATGATCGTTATGTAGGATCCATTTGATCACATAATGATCCATCCCAATGTAATATAACACATGCTTTTACAATCTAATAGAGTGTGGAGTCAATTATGTTGATTTATGTGAAATCTCATTCTAATTATCTCGTAAATTAAGATAGAGATACATTTCATATGCACATGCACTTCAATATGCATTAATCCTATTATATATACTTTTACAATGGTTTACTCCATGTGAATAGTGGACAGAGAGAGCTTTTAATAGAAGAACATTGGCCACATCTTATCATGATAGCCATTTCAAGTATTAATGTGTATACATGGTTATCACTGAACAATTACATCTATGAATGTAAGCTCCAACATAAGAAAATCTCCCTATAATTCAATAAATAAATAGATACAACATCTATCAACAATGGATCGAAGCACTACACAAAGTCTAACACAAACACATGTTTTTTTTACCTCTATTTCTTCGATAAATGGGCTCATCAAAAGTTTCTACATGAGGTCATATGTTCGAGTACCCATTGTGGTGAAAAGGTGAGTCTCTATGAGGTGTGAGCGAGTGTGTTTAAAAAACAGAAGAGGACAAGCATTCGTAAATTTATTAGGAAGGAGCATTCTGTGAATTAATAATAAAGAGAAATTATCCGTTGAGCCAAGTGCGTGTACCTTACCATACACCTAAATACATTCATGCTTACTGGCATCCGCATTATCAATCACGACTGTCCATTTTGCCTGAACCACTTTTCATAGGCTGCCTTGAGAAAACCATTCTGATGGGATAATCTAAACTGTTCAGTCACTGACATGTGGAAATGGATGTACGGGATCATTCCTTAAAGAAAGGTCCATCCACAGATGTCGACAGACATCCGGTTTGCTGAGAATTTAACAAAGTAGCCGAAGAAGAGTGGACCACATGTGATGGTCGGTCCAGATATTTGTTGTGGATGCCAATAAATCCAAATAAAACTACATCTTGTGAATTACACCTAGGTCCATCCGATAATCTCCAGCAAATATGGATACAACCGAAAAAAATCTACGGATGGGATGATCCTCACCACTAGTTCCTAGTCCATCTAATTGGAAGGCTACGATTGTTCTGTGGTACCATCTTGAATTATGGTCTGTCCATATAGGCCAGATGGATGGCTCTGATAATTATCCATCTGTTATTTATCAGATAGAGAAGAGTGCGTGTCAAAACTCCTGGACAAAGTACCATTCGTGATACTTCTTTGCTGAAACAGGATCATAAAATATTTTTCATTTTAAATTGGATAGTTTAAATTTACTTTTGATCGGAGTTTGTAAATTAGACAGTTTGAATTTACTTGTATTCCAAGTATAGAATTTCCAATACCTGCGTATCACAATTACATTCTGACAGAGTATCAAAGTTTTGGGAGCCAATTAGATGTTACATACCCTGACCGTATGGGGCCCATCTTGATGAACTTTTTGTATATCCATGCGGTCCATCCATTTTTAAAGATCATTTTAAGATATAATCCCAAAATATAAGCAGATCCAAATATCAAGTGGACCACAACACTATTTCCAGTGATGAATGACCACTTTAAAAACTTTTTGTTCGCCACAAAAGTTTTGAATCTAGTTGATATTCGTATTTACCCTTCATCCAGGTGTGGTTGGCCTTATCAACAGGTTGGATGGAAAATAAACATTACCGTAGGCTATAGGAAGTTTTTAATGGTAGGCGTTCAATCACCACTCTTTCTTCTGGTGTGGTCCACCTGAGAGGTAGTTCTGTTTAATTTTTGGTATTACAACCTAAAATGGGCTGGAAAACCTGATGGACGATGTGGATATACAACACATCATCAAGGTGGGTGTCATCTGGGTAACACGGTTACACCTAATCCGTTCTAGTGGAAGCCTGATGATAGCTTCGTTTCGGCTAAGAGCTGACTGAGCTGCGTCTTACAGCTGGACTGTGGATCAGATAAGGCTGCGCTCGCAGCGCATGATAGTCAGTGTCGGCAAATCGTAGTCAAAACTTCGGAGTTGCGAGATCAGACCGTAGCTCTCGAACCGGATGCCATCTTCCACCTTTACAGACGGAAAAGCGGCGATCGACGTCATTCGTGCCGGCGTGGCATACGTGTGAAATATGAAAAAATGGGCTGCTCAAGGGGGGGAGCGGATTAGGTGAGACCCCGGTTCCACCGACCTGCGTGTGACCCTGACTGTGGGCCCACTATGATATATGTGACTACATTCAGGCCGTCCATCCGTATTGAAAGCTCATGTTAGGGCATGATCCAAAAAATGAAGTAGATCCAAATCTCAAGTGGACCATTATACAGGAAACAGTGGTAAACCATAAAAAATTTCTCGTGGGCTACAAAAGTTTTGGATCAAGCTTATATTTGTGTGGTATATTAATACAGATCTTTATGACCTCATTAACAGGTTGGATGGAAAATAAACACTCTGGTGGCCCCTATGAAGTTTTTAGTGGTGGGGATTCAATCACTACTCATCCTGTGATATGGTCGACATAAGATTTGGATCTGCTCAATTTTTGGGATTATACCCTAAAATGAGCTTTAAAAACGGTTGGACGGTGTGGATTCATGGAACATACATCACTGTGAGCCCCACAGTCAGGGCTCCCATCCACCTCGATGGATCCTGGGTCTCACCTAATCCGGTCCCTGGTCAAGGTAGAACCGGAATAGTCTACACTACCCGTTCCACGAGGGCTTAAAATACCAAGTTTTCGGTGGGCCACAATTTTTATTTTTTATTTTTTGGGTAAAATCCAAGCCGCATATCAGGTTATATCCTCTACATTAAACCCAAGGGCTAAAATTCAGTTGGATTCACAACCAAAATAGGCCACATCCCATTGAGCAAAGGGTATGGGATATCCAACGTAGTTTTTTTTTTTTGGTCACACAACAGTGTTTATCTTTCATCAAACCCATTGATCAGGTATGGATCACCTGGATAAAGATAAAATACAAAAATCAGCCTGATAAATAACTCAGGCAGGCCCCACTAAATGAACAACCATGGGAGTAATTTTACATTGTTTCGTTGGTGTGGCCCATATGAGGTTTTTAATCGGACTTTATCTTTTGGATACCATATAAATAATGGTTGTCACCTGATGGAAGGATCAGATTTTATATATACAACATGAAGGACCCCACAGAGCGTGTGCTTTTTATGCGTGGCCTAGAGCAATTGTTGTAGATAATTACGGTGCGTCACCGATCTTTCTGTGTTCCACTCTTCGCCTCCCGTTTTCAAAACTCTTGCGTTGGACACGCAGATTCGGTGCATCCGGAAACCACCGAGGTCAGGAGCGCGGACTGACTCAGCTCGTTTACTATAGGCGTCCTGGGTAAATTCTGTGGGGCCCACCTATGATGTATTTGTACTATCCACGCCGTCCATCTATTTTTTCATCTCATTTTAAGGCATGAGCTGAAAGTTGAAGCATATCCAAAGCTCAAGTGAACCACACTACATGAAAAAGTAGGAAATCAATACCTACCCTTGAAAACTTCTCGGGGGCATAGAAGTTTTGGATCAAGGTGATATCATGTCTATCTGGCCTTACCAACGTATGACAAATACACATCATTGTATGCCCTGAAAAGGTTTCAATGGTGGAAGCCATTATCTCCGCTATTTCCTGTGGTGTGGATGACTTTTGCCTTAATTTTAGACTTACACACTAAAATGACGGATAAAACAGGTGGGTTGTGTGTGTAGAGCAAATAGGTCACAGTGGGACTCACAGTTTACTGAGTTACTCAATCCACCATTCACAATCCACTTCCAAAGGTTTGTGGATTGATGCCTACGGGACCACCTCTGTGAACATCTGCTTTATATATATATATATATATATATATATATATATATATATATATATATATATATATAGAGAGGGAAAAGGTACTTATATGCTCTACCATATTATACCTTCCGTAAGGTCGAGTGCTGGCGGCACATTATTGATCAGATAGTAAAAGCTTTAAACAATGGGAAGATTTTATAGAAAACCTAATAAAAATGGCGTAGGAAAACTGGAGAAATAAAACGGATGTTGCGTGGACCCCACCATGATGTATATTTTCTATCCATGCTGTCCATCTATTTTTAAATATAATTTAAGGGATTTACACCAAAAATAAGTTATATCTGAATCTCAGATGGACCACACCATGGAAAACAGTTGTTATTGAATTTTTACTGTTACAAACTCATAGGGCGCACTGTAATGATTATTTAGGGAAAAATAAGTTGTTATTGAATTTTTACCATCCAACCTATTCATAAGGTCATGTAGACGTGGATGAAGTGAAAACACAAATATTAACTTGATCCCAAACTTTTCTAGCTTGTAAGAAGTTTTTAATGGTGGACGATCAATCCCCACCTTGTGCTCCACTTAAGCCTTAGACCTGCCTCATTTTTTTGGGTCATATATTAAAGTGATCTGAGAAAATTATTGAACGGCGTGGATATAAAACACTTACATCACGTTGAGCCGACACAATCCGCATTGGGATTGGCTGATGCTCCTCCAACTCCGAGTTGTATTTTTAAAGGAGATCAAAGTTACATGGCCCACACTGATGTATTTATTATATCTACACGGTTCATCTATTTTTAGATATCATTTTAGAGTCTGGTTCAAAAAATGAATCATATCCAAAGATCATCTGGACTACACTACAAATAGCAGTGGAGATAATGATTTTCCCCGTTGAAAATTTTGTAGGCCTACCATAACGTTTATTTTCTATCCAATTTGTTCATAAGGTCAACAAGACTTGAATGAAGAGGGAAAAAAAAATTCATACTGATCCAAAACATCTGTGACCCAAAAAGGGTTTTAATGGTAGACGTTCAATCTCACACTGCTTTTTGCAATGTGGTCCAATTGATAGTTATATCTGTCTTATTTTTTTTCTAAAGCCTTAAAACAATCTCACCAAATGGATGGATGGTTTGGATATATATGACACATACCTCATGATTGGATAAAAAAAAGCTTTGCTAACGTCAATAGAGGGTGCAGCACTGAAGCTAGTTGGCTACTTTGGCAGAGTTGAGTAGCTGAGTCGGCTATGAAGCTACGTCACCAAGTTTTGTGAGCCCCACTATGATGTATGTGTTGTATCCACACCGTTCATCTATTTTGAAATATCATTTTAGGGCATAAGTCAAAGAATGAGGCAAATAAAAATCTGTAGTGGACCCACCACATAAAACAGTGGGGAGAGTGATTCCCACCATTGAAACTATCCCAAGGCCCACCATAATGTTTATTTGAAATCCAACCTGTTCAAAAGTTAAAAAAGACATGAAATAAGAGAAAACACAAATATCAGCTTGATCTAAAACTTTCGTGGCCTTTAGAAGTTTTCAATGGTAGGCCTCACTATCCTCACTGTTTTCTGTGTTGGGTCCACTAGAGCTTTGGATTTAACTCATTCTTTGCATATTGCCCTAAAATGATCTCGGCATATGGATGGAAGGTGTGGATATAAAACATACATTATGGTGGGGCCCACAGAACTTGATGACAACACTTCAATAACGTTTTTAGTTATTTTACTATATAATCGGCGCAATGTTTCTTCGATTTCCTATAAAATCTCCCCGTTGTTTAAAGCTTTTACCATTTGACTAATAATGTGCCGCCAGCACTTGACCTTATGGAAGGTATAATATGGTCGAACGTATAGTACCTTTTCCCGTATATATATATATATATATATATATATATATATATATATATATATATATATAAAAGCTTATTTAGAGTATAAGCTCACGGGATAACTCACTCATCAAACTCGGCTCGACCGACTCGATCTAAATCAAGTTGACTTCGTCTAATTCGAACTTAAACCAAGTTGAGTTGGAGTCACCAGGCAAATGGGCTTGACTTGACCCCTCAATCCAAAACTCATTCATATATATATATATATATATATATATATATATATATATATATATATATATATATAAAAGCTTATTTTAGAATATAAGCCCAAAGAAGCTAGGCACGGGATGACTCACTCATCAAACTCGGCTCATCCGACTCGATCCGAATCGAGTTGACTTCGTCTAATTTGAACTTAAACCAAGTTGAGTTGGAGTTATCCAGCAAATTGGCTCGAATTGACTCGAAATCCAACTTGATACTGATTCGACTCGATCCGAAACTATATATATATATATATAGTTGGGCAAACCTGACCCGATCCGCTAGGTGGGCAAACCTGACCCGATCCGCTGGATCCGACTAGGTCCAACCCGATTCGACTCGAACCGATGGCCTGGATCGGTCTGGTTCGAGTATGATTAGACAGATCTGACCGTTAATTCTGTCAGGATCGGGTCAAAGTTAAATCGGACCGCACTGAACAAAAATCCGATCGATTTGGAACTGATCCGATTCGGCCCGGCCCAAACTAGTTCTATAATTACTATTTTACCCTTAACTGTATATATATATATATATATATATATATATATATATATATATATATATATATATATATATATATATATATATATGTATATAAACCTTTAAAAAAAAAACCTTTTACCTAACCCTCCCTCTCTACCTAAATGCCAGCCGCGCCAAACCTAAATCCCCAAACCCTCTCTACCCTCCTTCTCCTCTTCTCTCTCTCCTTTCCTCTCATCTCCTCTCCACCTTACTTGCCTATTTTCATGCCCAACATGCATCCCTGCCATGGTTAAAAGACTTGGTGGTTTAGATGGACTTCTTCAGCCTCGCTTCAAGTTGAGACTGGCCTGAGTCAAGGCTGACTCATATCCTCGAACAAAGCCGGCAGGTATTGAGTCCAACTATTTTATTTTATTTTATTGAATCTGCTGAGTTAGTTAAGGACGGAAGCGGATTGGCTGGTGTACCACACATTAGATATATAGCTTATGTATTGAGGACAGCAGGTTCTGTGAGTCTCATCATGAATTATTTATTATATCCAAACCGTCTATCCATTTGGAGAACTCATCTTTAGGCTTGATACTAAAAATAAGACAGATCTAACTATTAAGTGGACCACATTGCAAAAAGCAGTAGAGGATTGAACGTATACCATTGAAACCTTTTTAGGGGTCACCGAAATTTTAGATTAATATGAAATTTGTTTTTCCTCTTAGTCAAGGTCTTTGTGACCTTATGAACACATTGGATGGAAAATAAACGTTATGGTGGGCCCTATTAATGTTTTAACGGTGACGATCATTATCCTGCTGCTATTTGTTGTGTGGTCCAGTTGATCTTTGGATATGATTATTTTTGGGATAATGCTCTAAAACGATCTAGAAAAAAGGATGAACGGTGTGGATATCATAAATACATCACTGTGGGACCCACGTAACTTTGATCTCCTTTGAACTGTTCGCACAACTCGGAGTTTGAGGAGCGTCAGCGCTCGTCTTGCATGACACGTACCAACATCAGCTATATAGCTGACGTGTGGTACACCAGCCAATCCGCTTCCTTACTCAGCCCACTGTTTTCTGTGGTGGGCCCACCTTGGTATAATATAGTATATATATTATGCATCTACACTATCCAACTTAGCATGATATCTTGAGGAATGAGGCAGATCCAACACTCAACTGGCCCACACCAACGAAAATAGTGGCCAGGAGGTTTTTAAAGGTAGGTATTTGATTTCCTAAATCCTGTGGTGTGGTCCACTTGAGCTTTCAATATACCTTATATTTTTTGTCATACCCTAGTTTAAGCTAGGATAATGGATGAACGGTGTTGATAAGCAAATTATATCATGATGGGCCCCACATATATTTGATAGTGTCCTTCATTTTAGCTCTGAGAAAAGCAATGTGGAATCAAGCCTTTTATGCCACCCTATCAACTGTAGGCTGTGGGAAAGCTTTTTTCCGGGAAAAGATGGCATAGCTTTTGGAAAGATAGGTAGTAATAATGTTTTCATTTTTTGAGATTGGATTACAACTACGTTGTTTTTATACATCAATATAAGCTTCGTTGATATGTACATCAGCACATGCTTTATTGCTATGTGAGACCCACCGTGATGTATGTGTTTCATTCGTGCCTTCCAACTATTTTTTAGATCGTTTTACAGTATTAGACCAAAAATAAGATATATCCCGTTCTTAGGTGGACCGCATTATAGGAAACAATGTTGAATGATCTTCGACCATTAAAAAATTTTGTTCTTAGGTGGACCGCATTATAGAAAACAATGTTGAATGATCTTCGACCATTAAAAATTTTTGGGGGCCATGAAAGTTTTGGATCAACTAATCTTTTTTTTTAAATTTTCCCTTCATTTGTGTGTGTATGACCTAATCAACAGATTATATGTCAAATGAACAGTACAGTGGGCCTTAGGAGGATTTTAATGGTGGATATCCAATTACTATTGTTTTCCTGTGGTGTGGTCCACATGAGATTAATATCCATTTCATTTTTGGGCTCAAGCCCTAAAATGATCTTCAAAAATGGATGAACGGAATGGATGTAATACATATATTATGGTGGGGCCCACAGAGCAAATAGGTCACAGTGGGACTCACAGTTTTTTGAGTTACTCAATCCACAATCCACTTCCTAAGGTTAGTGGATTGATGCTTACGGGACCGCTGTGAAACATCTGTTTTTATATCCACACACACACACACACACACACACACACACACATATATATATATATAAGCTTATTTAGAGTATAAGCCAACGGGATGACATTCTCTTCAAACTCGGATCGTCCGACTCGATCCAAATCGAGTTGACTTCGTCTAATTCGAGCTTAAACGAAGTTGAGTTGGAGTCACCCAGCAAATCGGCTCAACTTGACCCCTCAATCCGAAACACATTCATATATATATATATATATATATATATATATATATATATATATATATAAAAGCTTATTTTAGAGTATAAGCCCAGAGAAGCTAGGCACGGGATGACTCACTCACCAAACTCGGCTCGTCTGACTCGATCCGATTCGAGTTGACTTCGTCTAATTCGAACTTAAACCAAGTTGAGTTGGAGTCATCCAACAAATTGGCTCGACTTGACCCAAAATCCAACTCGATACTGACTCGACTCGATCTGAAACTCCTTCATATATATATATATATATATATATATATATATATATATAGAGAGAGAGAGAGAGAGAGAGAGAGAGAGAGAGAGAGAGAGAGAGAGAGAGAGAGAGAGAGAGAGGTGGGCAAACCTGACCCGATCTGCTGGATTCGACTAGGTCTGACCCGAACCGACGGCCTGGATGGGTCAGATTCAAGTACGATCAGGCAGATCCGACCGTTAATTCGGTCAGGATCGGGTCAAAGTTAAATCGGACCGCACCAAACCGAAATCTGATATGTTAGGAACCGATTTGATTCGGCCTGGCCCGGACTAGTTCTATAATTACTATTTTATCCTTAACTATATATATATATATATATATATATATATATATATATATATATATATATATATATATATATATATATATATATAAACCTTTTAAAAAAAACCTTTTACCCTATCCTCCCTCTCTACCCGAATGCCCGCCGCACCGAACTTAAATCCCCAAACCCTCTCTACCCTCCTTCTCCTCTTCTCTCTCTCCTTTCCTCTTATCTCCTCTCCACCCTACCCGCCTATTTTTATGCCCAACATGCATCCCTCCCAGGGTTAAAAGACTCGATGATTTAGATGGACTTCTTCAACCTCGCTTCAAGTTGAGACTAGCCTGAGTCAGGGCCGACTTATATCCTCGAACAAAGCCAGTAAGTATTGAGTCCAACTATTTTATTTTATTTTATTTTAGTGAATCAGCTGAGTTAGTCAAGGGCGGAAGTGGATTGGCTGGTGTACCACACATTAGCTATATAGCTTATGTATTGACGACAATAAGTTCCGTGGGTCTCATCATGAGTTATTTGTTATATCTAAACCGTCCATCCATTTGGAGAACTCATCTTTAGGCTTGATACGAAAAATAAGACAGATCTAATTATTAAGTGGACCACATTGCAAAAAGCAGTAGAGGATTGAACGTATACAATTGAAACCCTTTTAGGGGTCACCGAAGTTTTAGATTAATATAAAATTTGTTTTTCCACTTAATCAAGGTCTTTGTGACCATATGAACGCATTGGATGGAAAATAAAAGTTATGGTGGGCGCTATTAATGTTTTAACGGTGACAATCATTATCCTGCTGCTATTTGTTGTGTGGTCCAGTTGGTCTTTGGATATGATTATTTTTGGGATAATGCTCTAAAATGATCTAAAAAAAAGGATGAACGGTGTGGATATAATAAATACATCACTATGGGACCATGTAACTTTGATCTCCTTTGAACCGTTCGTACAACTCGAAGCTCGAGGAGCTCCTCGTCTTGCACGACACGTACCTACATCAGCTATATAGCTGATGTGTGGTACACTAGCCAATCCGCTTCCTTACTCAGCCCGCTGTTACTCTGCCCACTGTTTTCTGTGGTGGGCCCACCTTGGTATAATATCGTATATATATTATGTATCTACACTGTCCATCTTAGCGTGATATTTTGAGGAATGAGGCAGATCCAACACTTAACTGGCCCACACCAACGGAAACAGTGGCCAAGAGGTTTTTAAAGGCAGGTATTTGATTTCCTAAATCCTGTGGTGTGGTCCACTTGAGCTTTCGATGTATCTTATATTTTTTTTCGTGCCCTAGTTTAAGCTGGGATAACGGATGAACGTTGTCGATAAGCAACATATATCATGATGGGCCCCACATATATTTGATGGTGTCCTTCGTTTTAGCTATGAGAAAAGCAACGTGAAATCAAGCCCTTTACGCCACCCTATCAACTATAGGCTATGAGAAAGCTTTTTCCCGTGAAAAGATGGCATAGCTTCTGTAAAGATAGGTAATAATAATGTTTTCGTTTTTTGAGATTGGATTACAACTAAGCTATTTTTATACATCAATATATGCTTTGTTGCGATGTACATCAGCACATGCTTTGTTGCTATGTGAGACCCACCGTGATGTATGTGTTTCATCCGTGCCTTCCAACTATTTTTTTAGATCATTTTACGATATTAGACCAAAAATAAGATATATCCCGTTCTTAGGTGGACCACATTATAGGAAACAATGTTGAATGATCTTCGACCATTAAAATATTTTGGGGGCCATGAAAGTTTTGGATCAACTAATATTTTTTTATTTTCCCTTCATTTGTGTGTGTATGACCTAATTAATAGATTAGATGTCAAATAAACCGTACAATGGGCCTTAGGAGGGTTTTAATGGTGGATATCCAATTACTATTGTTTTCCTGTGGTGTGGTCCACATGAGATTAATATCCATTTCAGTTTTGGGCTCAAGCCCTAAAATGATCTTAAAAAATGGATGAATGGAATAGATGTAACACATATATTATGGTGGGGCCCACAGAGCAAATAGGTTACAGTGGGACTCATAGCTTATTGAGTTACTCAATCCACGATCCACAATCCACTTCCTAAGGTTAGTGGATTGATGCCTACGGGACCGCTGTGAAACATCTGTTTTTATATTCACACACACACATATATAAAAGCTTATTTAGAGTATAAGCCCACGGGATGACATTCTCTTCAAACTCAGCTCGTCCGACTCGATCCGAAGTGAGTTGACTTCGTCTAATTCGAGCTTAAACCAAGTTGAGTTGGAGTCACCCAACAAATTGGCTCGACTTAACCCCTCAATCCGAAGCTCATTCATATATATATATATATATATATATATAGAGAGAGAGAGAGAGAGAGAGAGAGAGGTGGGCAAACCTGACCCGATCCGCTGGATTCGACTAGGTCCGACCCGAACCGACAGCCTGGATCGGTCGGATTCGAGTACGATCAGGCAGATTCGACCGTTAATTCAGTCAGGATCGGGTTAAAGTTAAATTGGACCGCACCATACCGAAATCTGATCCGCTTGGAACTAATTTGATTTGGCCTGGCCCGGACTGGTTCTATAATTACTATTTTACCCTTAACTATATATATATATATATATATATATATATATATATATATATATATATATATATATATATATATATATATATAAACCTTTAAAAAAAAAAAACCTTTTACCCTACCCTCCCTCTCTACCCGAATGCCCGCCGCGCCGAACCTAAATCCCTAAACCCTCTCTACCCTTCTTCTCCTCTCCTCTCTCTCCTTTCCTCTTATCTCCTCTCCACCCTACTCGCCTATTTTCATGCCCAACATGCATCCCCACCATGGTTAAAAGACTCGATGATTCAGATGGACTTCTTCAACCTCGCTTCAAGTTGAGACTAGCCTGAGTCAGGGCCGACTTATATCCTCGAACAAAGCCAGTAGGTATTGAGTCCAACTATTTTATTTTATTTTATTGAATCTGTTGAGTTAGTCAAGGATGGAAGCAAATTGGCTGGTGTACCACACATTAGCTATATAGCTTATGTATTGACGACAACAAGTTCCGTGGGTCTCATCATGAGTTATTTGTTATATCCAAACCGTCCATCCATTTGGAGAACTCATCTTTAGGCTTGATACGAAAAATAAGACAAATCTAACTATTAAGTGGACGACATTGCAAAAAGTAGTAGAGGATTGAACGCATACAATTGAAACCCTTTTACGGGTCACCGAAGTTTTGAATTAATATGAAATTTGTTTTTCCTCTTAATCAAGGTCTTTGTGACCATATGAACGCATTGGATGGAAAATAAACGTTATGGTGGGCCCTATTAATGTTTTAACGGTGACAATCATTATCCTGTTGCTATTTGTTGTATGGTCTAGTTGATCTTTGGATATGATTATTTTTGGGATAATGCTCTAAAACGAACTAGAAAATAGGATGAACGGTGTGGATATAATAAATACATCATCGTGGGAGCCATGTAACTTTGATCTCCTTTGAACCGTTCATACAACTCGGAGCTCGAGGAGTGTCAGCGGTCAATCTTACACGACACGTACCTACATCAACTATAGAGCTGATGTGTGGTACACTAGCCAATCCGCTTCCTTACTCAGCCCACTGTTACTCTCTCCACTGTTTTCTATGGTGGGCCCACCTTGGTATAATATCGTATATATATTATGTATCTACACTGTCCATCTTAGCATGATAGTTTGAGGAATGAGGTAGATCAACACTCAACTGGCTCAAACCAATGGAAACAGTGGCCAAGAGGTTTTTAAAGGTACGTATTTGATTTCATAAATCCTGTGGTGTGGTCCACTTGAGCTTTCGATGTACCTTATATTTTTTGTCGTATATTAGTTTAAGCTGGGATACCGAATGAACGGTGTCAATAAGCAACATATATCATGATGGGCCCCACATATATTTGATGGTGTCCTTCGTTTTAGCTTTGAGAAAAGCAACGTGAAATCAATCCCTTTACGCCACCTTATCAACTGTAGGCTGTGGAATAGCTTAAAACGAGATTAGATTACAACTAAGCTGTTTTTATACATCAGTATATGCTTCGTTGCCATGTACATCAGCACATGCTTCGTTGCTATGTGGGACCCACCGTGATGTATGTGTTTCATCCGTGCCTTCCAACTATTTTTTTTAGATCATTTTACGGTATTAGACCAAAAATAAGATATATCCCGTTCTTAGGTGGACCACATTATAGGAAACAGTGTTGAATGATCTTCGACCATTAAAAAATTTTGGGGGCCATGAAAGTTTTGGATCAGCTAATCTTTTTTTATTTTCCCTTCATTTGTGTGTGTATGACCTAATCAACATATTAGATGTCAAATAAACAGTACAGTAGACCTTAGGAGGATTTTAATGGTGGATATCCAATTACTATTGTTTTCCTGTGGTGTGGTCCACATGAGATTAATATCCATTTCATTTTTGGGCTCAAGCACTAAAATGATCTTTAAAAATGGATGAACGGAATGGATGTAACACATACATTATGGTGGGGCCCACAAAGCATTGACCACCAACCACCGACTTAGTAGCTAATCTATTTCTAATTTTTTTTCCCCCTTTTCACGATTGTATTGTATGGCTGTGTAATATAGGCCGATGACTCGATTCAACTCAATGCCAACTCGATCCGACCTGGTACTTTTATCTGGATCGGGCTCGGCTTGGATCAGTCCAACCCAGATTCAGATTCGGATCGAGTCAGGCATGTTGGACTCGGTACCGAGTCGGATCGAATTTGGGTCAGGCCTTTTAAGGATCGGATCTGGTCGGGTCAGCCCCAACTCGGTCCAGCTCTACTCGATGCCCAGCTCTCTCTCTCTCTCTCTCTCTCTCTCTCTATATATATATATATATATATATATAAAGCTTAAATTTTAAGTTTCAACTTGGGTCACAAGTGTACCTAAATTTTGAGTCGTGATTTCAACCTAGGGATACCCATTGCACTCGACCTGACTTGGACTTGGTACTTGTGACAGGGTCGGACTCGGTCCAGATTACTCTCGGGCAGACTCATACTTGGATCGGGTCAGGCATGCTGGACTCAGTATGGAGTGAGGTTGAGTTTTGCCCATTTTAAAACCAGATTGAATTGGTTTAACCCCAACTCGGTCTAACTCGTCTCGACTCGATGCCCACCTCTAAGCAAGCCCAACAATGAAAAGATTCAAATATCAAGTAGTCCACGTAATAGGAAATAGTGGTGGTTGGACGCTCACCGTTAAACTTCTAAGTTGCCAAAAAAGTTTTAAACCAACAAGTTAGATGACAGATAAACATTATGGTGGCCATTAAAGAAAATTTTATTAGTATGCCTTCAATCACACCCATCTCATGCTGTGTGGTGTACATGATATTTGGATTTACTTCCATCAGATGAGCTGAAAAAATGGATAAAGAATGATACATGCCATAGCAGATTGTGTACTACCTCCTTCAGGACCTAGCTAGATAGGGATGGTACTATTATTTTAAGTCCCACGACTAAAAGGAGGCAGATCCAAAGCTCCCGTGCACCACACCACAATAAGCAGTGGTGACAATGACTCCACCCATGAAAACTTCCTACGCCCACCCTTATGTTTATTTACCATCCAACCTGTTAATAATAAGGTCACATAGGCCTACTGGGTGAAGGGAAAACATAAATATCAGCTTGATTGAAAACTATTGTGCTCCTATGAGATTTTTAGCGGTAGACATTCAATCCTTGCTTTTTCCCATGTGATTCACTTGAGCATTCAATCCGTCTCATGTTTAGGATCAATATCTAAAGTAATTTGTTAAAATAGATGAATAGTATGGATAAAACACATACATCACGGCGGGTCCCACAGAGCCACCATAGCTAGGTCTAGGTCCTCCCGGGTCAGGACCCGATCCCGGCCCGAAACACATACAACGGTGAGCCCCACAGTCATGGATCCACCACAGGGGGTGTTCTCCGGATGCGCCGAACTCGGTCCGCTTATGCGTACTCCGTAGGTACACTGAGAGGTGGATTGCCTAGTGGATGGTGCTCTGTGGGGCCCATCATGATGTGTGTGTTTTATCCCCAGCGTCCATCCATTGTTTCAGCTCATTTTAGGGCATGGGCTCGAAAATGAGGCTGATCAAAATTTCAGGTAGACCACACCACAAGAAATAGTGGTGATCCAACACCACCATTAAAAGCTTCTCTAGGGACACAAAAGTAGATTATGCTGATATTTGTGTCTTTCCTTCGTCCAGGTATTGTGACATAACCAACAGGCTGGATGGTAAATAATATTACAATGGGCCTTAGGGAGTCTTTAATGGTGGGCGTTCAACCATCTGCATGCTTTCACACGAGGAAGTGCAGGTCTGAGATGCTGATTGTACATGTAGGGTCCGGAGTTCGGGATCTCAGCCGTTGATTTTAAGTACCCCAAAATGGATCAGTGGTGCCTAAAAATTATCAGTGATTAGACGATTCTGACCCCTGGGTCAGTGGTCTAAGTATTAAAAAAATAAAATGGTGCACAAACCATCATTGAATGGATGGGTAGAATGATCCAATCTACAGATTCTTTTTCTGCCACGTTGGCTCGGGTGGGATTTTGAACCATGTTTTGAAGACTCAAACGAGTCCTTCACACTAATTAAAGAGTTTGATTTTATTTGGCCATGATGGACCCATTTATAATGGGCCAGTATGGGCGTAAGTTTATTAAACAGGCCGAAATCAGGCTAAGTCCTTTGCTGGCCCAAGCACGCCATCACGTCATTTAATGGGCCAGCTCTCAGGCCCACACCATAGCTAATATAAACATTTTAAAACCTAGACCTGTGTCCAACCC
This sequence comes from Magnolia kwangsiensis, assembly GCA_037074715.1. Classification (NCBI taxonomy): domain Eukaryota; kingdom Viridiplantae; phylum Streptophyta; class Magnoliopsida; order Magnoliales; family Magnoliaceae; genus Magnolia; species Magnolia kwangsiensis. Next base: position 46,101,607 of record CM073571.1, on the reverse strand, counting down.
ATTTGTTAACAGGGCCTCTATTACCAGCACAAGTACTCCAAAGCGGATGGCTAGCTGCCCCCAGTTGGCATTCCAAAATCAATCTAAGACATTCAAATCGTGGGCCTTACTACATTGATTGGGCATTCCCAGCTAGGTGTGGCAATTGGCTCTAGCCCAGCCTTAATCCCCTTAGCCCTGGCATTGGCTCTGTCCTAGCCCGGCCCATTAACACCCCTGTTTGTAAAGTTTACTATTAAAAAAAATAAGGAATGGTCCAACTCATCCCTTTAGTGGAAGAAAATTTTGGGCACATTTCATCCACTTCAACGGTCTGGATCAAACAATCATGGGCCTTGCTTGTACAAACTCAAGGCCCATGAACATTGTATATCTTTGGACCAAGGATCATGCAATTCCCCCTCTCCAAATGGCTTGAGTACACTAACATTTTCTTTAATAAATGTATTTAATTCATAACCAAAGGAGAGAAACTTTAATACTACCGTAAAGTGTGATGCATGATATACAGGCGCTTAGAAATTATTTCAAAATTGCACGCACGGCATATAAGTTATTATAATCAAAATCTCCAAATTCATCGGTCCCAGTTTAGATGTATCATGAATCAAACATTAGATTAATTGGTCATCTTACTGCCCCTAATCGGTAGATATTAATTGGACAACTAAGAAATGGAAAAATATCAAATCATCCCATCTCAATAAACAAATGTCCGCAAATCAGAAATTGGGATAATTTCAACAAGCTTTGGGACTGTGACTTTGAGGTAGCAAATTCTGTTTCCTTAATTAAACATGAGGCTATATGTGTTAAGGATGTCCTGTATTCGATGAAATGTGTGCGGTTAGGTTAGGGCAGGTATGCTAGAGTCATGCTTGACTTGACTTCGGTTGCATGCTACTAACCCCAATGCTAACGCCTTCTCAACTACCAATTGTTATAACGATCATACAATTTAGAAGGGGAGGGTTACTCCTTTTGAATGGGTACTTTTTATCTCATATTCAGGACTTTTTTTCTCAATATGATTGCAACCGTAATTCAATAATAACATAATAGAGAAAGAAGATAAAAGCCGAAAATATTTTATTAATGATTTTTACAATATCGATACTCACAATCGGCTCGAGGGATGATGATCCTTTCATCGCTCAATCATGGACTAAGCTTCGTAGCTAGGGCTATTAATGAGTCGTGCTTGGGGTTGGCCTCAGCCTGAATTTTGAACTATTTTGGGTTGGGTCATTGGGCTAGGCATATTCAAAATTTTGATTTTGGCAAGCTCGAGCCCAACCAATTATCAATCTTATTCATAGTGGGACAGTCGTGATATGTAAGGTGGTGATTTGTTTGTTGCTCGATTGAACATTAGGCTTTGTGTCGAGATGACCGATGGATGACAGATCTTCAATAATTTGTTCATCACTTAGTCAGAACCAGGCTTCGTAGCGAGATGGCCGATGAGGTGACAACATATCAGTGGTCTTTGTGGGAGCCAAGCATGCGACGAGATGGTTATGATTTAACTACCTGTTCGTGGTCTGATACATATCAAACTTCATGGTGAGATGGCTGACGAAATCACCTAATACGTGGTAGAAAAGCCCTGCAACTTTTCGTTTCAAACTGAGTGATATTCCTTGCGATCTAGCGAAATGCCAAAAGATAGACTAAAGATAAAAATTATGGCCCCATGTTTGAGCAATAATGGAGGGCTAAATTAAAATAAAGTAAAAAAAAAAAAAGATAAGTGTCTATGGTGGATGGATAGATGAGGTATTGTAGAGTTAGGTTTATTTCTATTGGTATGCCGCATGGAGCTCTTCGTTGGTTACTGCTTTTATAGGCTTTTAAGAGGTGGTGAGCATGTGTAAGTTTCCTTATCATAAGAGATTTGAATGATCGACTGTGCAAAATAATTAGCTGTGTAAATTTATTTAATTATCTATGTATATAATATGTCAAGTATGACCGCAAGCACAAGAGTAATTGTAACATCTCGAAAAAATTTGTACAAAGACCCGAGTACCACCTCAGACAGAAATCCCTAAAGACCGTATTTTGTGAAAAATTAGGTAAAAATTAATTAAGTACTAAACTAAATTAATTGGTGAATTCAGCTCAAAATTGCTAACTCAATACTATTTGAAAACCTAAGAGAAATCCCATAAGCCTATCGCTATCGGGAATACATTGAAACTCCGTATCAGACCTGGACCGCACGTCGAAAGTCCGATGACTGCGAAATTATAGGATTATGTCCGTCCTACTGGGCTTAACAACCATCACGGGAATCGATTCCAGATAGCATTCAGAAACGCATAACTTGAGCCTTAAGAAAAGTGTGTGAGAAACGCGAATATCCTTAGAAAATGTACCGAAACTTAAGTGAGTTGGGCCATTCGCTTACGTGCAAAATTGAGGATTTCAAACTATCAGTTTCTGACCAAATATCACCCATGGAAAAGGAAAATTTTACCGCATAAATCTGTATATTTGTGGCCCCAATCGAGTAAGCATACCGTTGATCTTATACGGGTCCTCCATGGTCAATCGACCTATCCAATCACTTTGAAATCACATCCTGACATAGATCCATTGTTAGGAAACTTACTCTGTAACATAGATGAGTAATGGACCTCTTGATGAGCCCCGTTTGTCAGAAACAGGCACCCTTTAGTTATAAATTAAGTATACCATAGTCCCTAAGCCATCTACATCAGTTCTGGGCCTATATAAAGCCCTTAAACTACCCCATTTTTATCCCATATGAATTTTCTCCAAACCCTATGAGAGAGAAGAGAGAAAAAAAGAAAAAAGAGGGAGGAGAGAAGAGAAAGTTTGGGATATTGTTGCAGTGTTTCTCTCCCACAACTACACACACTGAATCGCCTTTCCATTTAGTTAACCAATCTGTTTCGGTTACGATTTGGGTAAGAAATCCTAACCCTAATCTTGATTTAAAAATTAATATTGAATAGTCGATAAACTAGGTAACCCATTTCATGGTTTAGGTACCCGTTGTTCTGTTTCGGAAACGTAGTGTTTGAACCGAGTCTGAATCGAGTATTCCGACGGAAGGTGTGAACTATAAATGTTTAGGTTATGGTTTTTAATTCTTTCAATGTCAGCTAATGATTTATGTCTGACTTGATTGCTGTCATATTGTCTTAGATACGACGTTTTCGATATAACATACATGTATGAACTATGTTGAATAAAAGATGAATCCCATGTGTTTGCTGAAATGTTTGAATGAACATGTAAACATGATTTGTGTTTGTTATGCCTACTAATTTAGGATTCATTATTGCCATACATATGCTGTCATCTTTGGATAAGGATTTGCTAAAATATATGTTGTAACTAACTTAGTCTATATATTTGATGAAGTGTAGCTTAAGTGTTTGATGAATTATCTGAATGAGAAAATGGTGATGATTTGTATTTATTAAGAGTATTAAGATAGGATTTTCAATTACCTTAATCATATGTATAGTTTCTTCCATGTAGTCATACTTGCCGCTGTACAATTTATGGATAAAATGCAAGTGTTTGTGACATGTTCAATATATTTGATGAAATGTTCAAATGAGAGATTTGTTTGGACTGATTGTCAAATGCTAGAACTATTGTCACATGTGTTTACTAATTGTATCTGAATAGGATTAGGGCTACGCTGTAGTCCAGACAATCGATAATAGTCCTCATTCAAGTGGTCGAATTAATCTCACCACCTCAAATATATTCGACAAATCCGGGTCGCACGACGATTATCGACAGTGGTTAGGCCACGAGGGGTGCTTATGCAGTCCATGTCGATTAATTCTGCGTGTGCTCGTACCAATCAAACTTCCCTAATAAACCGATTGACCTAATGTGTGTTTACCATGTACGAATACCACTGCCTGAATCGAAGGTACCCCCTCTGATGTAAAGGCCCGCCTTAATTATGATAGTACAATCCACTAAGACTCATGAGCCGAACATGGTGGTATGGGACACTGTGTTCGAGGTGTCGGCCTATGTCGAGGTGATCAGCCATCCCATAGTGACCAGTGAGCAAACTCAGACTCATGAGTTGAGCATGGTGGTATGGGACACCGTGTTCGAGCTGTCGGCCTACGTCGAGGTGATTAGCCACCCCGTAGTATCCGCGAGCACAAAATTATAAACTTATCTATCTACTGCTTTCAATCCTAAGTGATGACCCTATAACTTGCCTATCATATGTGCTTGACTAGGAGTGACAAACCTAGATGAATCTTTCTGTTCGGGTAAATGATATAAATGGAGGTACCATAACTTTTCAAATCTGCTGTATGAATAAACTTAATTAATTACTAGACTAACATGACCATGTATAACACTGCATTAGTTAGGACGTGCTTTAAAGGCGTGAAAGTGGCACAGGAGGTCATGTTGTCATATGCGATATGGTGTCGGCATCGCTTGTTGAAGGAGCCTCTAATGTGAGGGCATGCATCATTACTTGTACTCCATTCCTGTATTAATAAGAGTAGATAGGAAGTGATTTTTATGCTACTTTATCATTACTGCTTGATTGAATTGATAACATGTTAATCTTTGCCTTATAGTACCATATAATTAATCACTCACTCCCACTTTAGGATGGTGTTTTAAAACACCAACCAGACACTGGTTTAGATGCAGATAATGATGAGGTTTACACGATGGAGCAGGATTTCATGGACAAGGAGGAGGAGTTCTCTTACTGTCAGCTTTCAGGCGGGTCTACGTAGACCTTGAACTGTTTCGACGGGATATTGGGATACTTGTTTAGTTGGACATCTTACATTTTCTCATTTTGTCTATTTTGAAACAAATCTTGTATATATTAAACCTTGTTATACCATCATACTCGAAAAGTTGTGAATTGCTTACTTATTTAAATTCATAACCTTTAGACTTCCGTATGCTTATATCTAGAGTATGCATGATATATTGCTTTAGTATATTCTTACTCATGTTTAATGCATTAATATGAACGATATCTAAACATCATAATTCATATTGCATAAGTGATATGCTGAATCTTGGGAGTAGAGCTTTGTTCGACCCTCGAAATCAAAGGTGTTACAGTGATACTCTCGTTTATTCAAATCATGCGTCGATTAAAGTCCTTATGTCACTGGACTCACCATAGAAAACTTGCTGGAGTTCTCACGTAATGCGATTTTAGCACATAAGAGAGTTACTTTAGGTATGACTAACATTTAATGCTTGATAGATATTTGCTTTGATGATATTTTGACATTTAATGCTTGAAAATAAACTTACTTTAATAAGACTTTTTCTTTGTAGAGAGACACTTTGAGAAAAATGTGGATTATGTCCTAATTGCTTGTATCCTACTCAAAATGGACAGCAGCTCTGAGTGGCTATCATAATGTATGAATTTTATGCATACCATTCATCCATTTCATCGTAGCATTTTATGTAATAGGATCAAGAGTTAGGTAGATCCAAGGCTCAAGTGGACTACACCATAGGAAGCAACAATGATAATGATAGTAATTGTCCTAGGGCTATGATGCTTATTTGACATCCAACATATTCATAAAGTTGCATAGACATGGATGAAGGTAAAATGCATGTATCAGCTTGATCCAAAACCTTTGTGGCACTCAAGTAGTTTTCCACTTTAAGAATTTAATCCCCGCTGCATGGTTCACCTATGGTTTGGATCTACCTTAGTTTTGCACTTATATCTCAAAATTATATGAAAAAAATGGATGAACCGTGGGGATAAACCCCGTAAATCATGATGGCCACTTAAAGCCCTTGCCCACTCTGAGCTGAGGATGAGCGGGGTAGGACAATCCGTGTTCATCTTCAACTCTTTTAAAGGTGATCTATACCACGCGTGTTATAACTGTCATGTGGCTCTGGATCATTTGATCTGACAATGATCAAGAGGTATAAACAATTTCTATAATTTAGTGGTTTAATTTAAGTTAAGCATATGCCACATGTACAATTTTGGATGCCGGTGTATCAAGGGTCATAGACTGCCAGTGCATCAAAGGACTCCCCTAACAAAAAGAAAATATTCTATAATTATTTTTTTTTTAAATGATGAATTTATTAGAATGAATAGTGAAAATGGAGAGCCAGAACTCCCAAATACAGGAGAAAGTACAAAAGAATCCTATTTATGTAAAAGAGATGCAGAGGAAATCAATGGACGAGATATGTGACAGCCAGAGCGAGTAGTAGAAGGACATAAGCAATCCCTTGATCGATGGTCGTGCCTGTATACATTAAAAAGAAGAAAAGAAAAAGAAGAGAGGTTCAGTAAATAGATTTTGATTATGCAATTTACAACCGTTGGATTATTATTTGATGGTGGGCACTATTATTTGACCACATTTGCATTTTGATCAATGCACTAGACTCCTATAATAGTTCACCACCATTTAAAAAATAGCCTTCATTCATCCATCTCACATTTGGCACTCATTTACAGCTATCCAGACCATCCAAATTGTGGGTCATGTCTTGTATGCAGAACTCTAAACTGACACTGATCAAGAAATCCTAGCTATCCAATCCACAGCCTTCAAGTGAATGGTTAAAAGTAGAATGGTAAGTGGCCCAAATGCCAAGGGCAAAAATCAGATGGTTACTGTTATATTATCTTCTCACTGTAATTCTTGGATTGGTTTGGACGGTCTGGATGCCACGCAATTATAATGTATGCGGTTGAAGTGTCAACCTTCCGGTGGGGTCCAACCTTTTCAACGGATTAGATTCATTAACACATAACAAGTTGGAAATTATGTGTTAATTGCAACATAATTTATATTCTTATACACGGTAGATCTCATACTCACGACTGTGCTTGTGTTGGGTGGATCTTCAATTACGAGCAACTCAGCCCAAAATTCACTGAGTCGAGTTGACCCAGTCGAGTTTCCAGCCCTGAGAAGTGCTCAGCACTGATTACACCACTGAGTTGCAGAGCCGGGCCCCACCATTAACATCAACTGGTCCAAAAATCAGGTTAATCCGTTCATCATGTGGGCCCATCTTAGATATATTTATAAATGCATCCTCATTTCTCTAAGCACGTTACAAAAACCCAAAGGGCCATTGGCACATTTCATGTGATTGAACTTATATTTCAGATTATAAGTCCGAAGAACTTAGTGCAGGTTTTTCATGCAAGCAAAATCGAGTGGGCCCCACCTTGATGTGTTGATGGCATCCATATATAAGTCTACAACTAAAAATGAAAAAAAAAAAAAAAAACAAAACAAAACCTCTCCCAATCTTTCTTAGGAGATATAGATTAATTAAAACCATCGATATTCAATACTAACCGTCGCTTGCTGGGCCATTGGGGATGGGCGAAGGAGCTAAGGTCTGGCCATGGGCCACATGAAGAAGCGTCACGGATAAGAATACGAAGAAGATTGGGATTAGGGCGTGTAATCTCATTTTTCAATTGAAGAAAATATGATTAGGGAAATTCAAATGGATTAGAAGAGGATTAATCACAATTAACAGAGGAGATTATGAGAAGATGGGATGGAATGGATGGACATTTCCTTCTTCTGGTATATATATATACACTTGCTTAGAAATCGTAGAGGGATTCGCGCGCATGACGAAGATTGAAGGTGAATCATATGGACCCATCATGGTTATAGATCAATGTAATGTGACTATAGTCTATCCAAAATTTTAATCTGGCCCACTTATGAGGTGGGTCACCAATGAACAATGAATATGGGAGATTCGTGATTTTCTTATCAACCGTCCATTTTCATTGTATGATTGTTGCTTGCTTGATGAATACATTGGCCTAAATAATGGAAAATGGAATTATCCAGGTGGGCCTCACATGATGAACGGACCAGATTTCATATAAGTATGCCACGTTGGCATTTATTCAATCTTTTGAATATACTGTCGTGCGAATCGCAGTGGTGTTTCTTTTAGCTGCCCTTAAAAGGGCTTCCACGAAAAAGGAGAGAAGGTCTAGAAAAGATGGAGAACGTGATCTAAAACGTCATATAGGCCATACAGCCAACTGTCTATGGCCACTTTTTAAATGGTGGTGACTCATCGACCGCGGGTCGCATGGAAGGTCAGGAGTATGGCCCACCGTGGACTGATCATATCTTGAGAATCATACTAGCCCAACATTCCTAACCATCCGATTAACACGATTCGACGGTCAGGGTTGGTGAACAGTATGCGCCATGGTGGATGAGTGGCAGCTTCTTCAAAATGGTGGTTAACAATCACCGTAGTCTACGAAAAGAAACAAAGAAAGATTATATAAAAGCTGTTGAATGGGGCGGCTAGTTTGAATGACCGAAGAGTGACACGTGGCTTATAAGCCGTCCAATGAGAATCTCTAGAAACGCATGGACGCAATGTAGGGACAAAGTGCAAAGAAGATAGAAATATAAAAATGCATCGGTCAATCAGATCCAGTCGCGGGGCCACGGATGAGGTGAGCCTGAGGTAACAGCGGCCCGGTCGCAGACCGTATGCGCACATTAATATTACATTAATATTATGGTTGTATGTAATGAAATTATTTTTATATTTTGAAAAGATGACACGGTATATAAAATTGCGGGTTGCAGGTTGCAATTGATGTCAGTTTTTGTTGAGATATTTTGAGAGTTTTGGAAATTGATTGATTACGTTTAGAGGTTTATACAAACCGAGCTACCCTGGTTAGCTTGCTCGACTCAACTTGAAAAGGTTCAATTCAACTCAGTTTAAAGTTGACTTCAAGCTATGTCGAGTTGATTTTTTGAGCTCAAAAATGGGTTCGAGCCGAGTTTTACGTAACAGCATAGTGGTTCAGTCCTAGACCCTATGCCCACCTTAATGTTAAGGTTGTATGTAATGAAATTATTTTTATATTTTGGAAAAATGATATGGCATATAAGATTGCAAGTTGACCATTGCAATTTATGTCAATTTTGGTTGAGATATTTTTGAGAATTTTAGAAAATGATTGAGTACGTTTAGGGGTGTACAAGAACCGAGCTAGCTCGGTTAGCTTGCTCGACTCAACTACAAAAAAACTAGATTTGACTTGGTTCAAAGCTGAGTTTAAGCTAAGTTGAGCTGAATTTTTGAGCTTGAAAATGAGTTCGAGCCGAATTTAAGGTAATAGCTTAGTGGGCCAGTCCTAGACCGAATGCTCACCTTAATGTTAGGGTTGTATGTAATGAAATTATTTTTATATTTTGGAAAGATGATATGGTATATAAGATTATGAGTTGACAGTTGCAATTGATGCCAATTTTGCTTGAGATATTTTGAGAATTTTAGAAAATGATTGAGTACATTTAAGGGTGTACACGAACCAAGCTAGCTCGGTTAGCACGCTCGACTCGACTTAAAAAAACTTGATTCAACTTGGTTCGAAGCTGAGTTCGAGCTGAATTTTTGAGCTCGAAAATGAGTTCGAACCGAGTTTAAGGTAATAGCTTAGCAGGCCGGTCTTAGACCGTATGCCCACCTTAATGTTAGGGTTGTATGTAATGAAATTATTTTTATATTTTGGAAAGATGATATGGTGTATAAGATTGCGAATTAAAAGTTAAAATTGATGCCAATTTTCGTTGAGATATTTTGAGAATTTTGGAAAATGATCGAATACGTTTAGGGGTGTACACGAACCGAGCTAGCTCGGTTAGCTCGCTCAACTTGACTCGAAAAAGCTCGATTTGACGCGGTTCGAAGCTGAGTTCGAGCTGATTTTTTGAGCTCGAAAATGAGTTCAAGCCGAGTATGAGGTAACAACTTAGTGGGCCACTCCCAGACCGTATGCCCACCTTAACGTTAGGGTTGCACGTAAGGAAATTATTTTTGTATTTTGGAAAGATGATATGGTATATAATATCGCGAGTTGATAGTTGTAATTGATGCTAGTTTTCATTGAGATATTTTAAGAATTTTGGAAAATGATTGAGTACGTTTAAGGGTGTACACGAACCGAGCTAGCTTAGTTAGCTTGTTCGACTTAACTCGAAAAAGCTCGATTCGACTCAATTCGAAGCTGAGTTCAAGCTAAGTCGAGCTGATTTTTTGAGCTCGAAAATGAGTTCGAACTGGCCCCAACTTGACTTAACTTGGATCAAACCCAGCTCAAATCGAACTCGGATCGAACTAGTTCGGTGACTCGGTTACTTTGATATTGATGTTGCTCACCAAGTGTTTAATGAAATGACTCAAAGAAGTGTGGCTAGTGGCAAGGAAGGTATGTATATGAAACCAACACCCTTTTTTTCTTGATTTTTATGTTGCTTAGAAGGTGTTTGATGAAATACCTATAAAACCATCGTTGTTGTCCCAGATACAGTAAGATTTTGAAGGTGCAGTCTAGGTGTTTGTGAAAATACTGCAATGGAGAACTCGGTTTGATCTTGGCTTGAACTCGGCTCAAACTGGCCTGAGCTGTTGATCAAACCTAGCCAGGCTGGCCAGTCAGGCTCGAGGACCGAACCAAACCGAGTTCGAGTTGAGGTCAGCTAGTGGCCGAGCCGAGTCAAGTTGAGGCTAGTTTGACTCGGTTCGACTCGATGTTTGTATGTTGGATCTTGAATTCATGCTTGCGACAATGTTATTTTTTATTAAAAATATTTTGGTGATTTTTTTAAAGTGATTCAGTCCATCGAATTGTGAATTGATAGTCACGATCGATCCTAGCTTTTATTAAAAATATTTTTGAAGATTTTGAAAAGGATCTAGTCCATCGAAATATGAATCAACGATCGATGCTGATTTTTATTGAAAATATTTTTAAAGATTGTGAAAAGGATCCAATCTATCAAATCACGAATTGGCGATTGCGATTGGTACTGATTTTTATTGGAATATTTTTTATGAATTTTGAAAATGTATGAGGCTTTCTCTCCCCTCCACATCTTCCTTCCAATTTCTCTTTAATTTCTCATGAGTTATGAATTTAATTAATTTATTTTGTTTTACCATTTTCATCATTTACTGTCTTTCTCTCTTCTATCACTTCATCGTGGACAATCCGTGTAAGATTTCTTACAAGAGGTTTTTCCAAGGGGAGAGCTAGGTCAAGTCTCATCACCAAAAGGGGGACTGGAGGCAAGTTATCGTCAGTCCCCCCCTTTACCCCTTGCTTTCTTTCAAGTGTTGGGTAATGGGGTAAGGCTTCCTCTTCTATATATTTCAGCCCATGGTAGCTCGTCCAGTGTGCTATATCCTCATAGTTTCTCCTCTTTCTTTCTTTCCTTTCTCCCTTTCAAGCTCTCTTTCTTTCCTTCTTTTCTCTCATTCTTTTGGTTTCAAGTTGGATTTTTTTTCTGAAGTTTGGACCGTAAGGGTGGTACTCTCTTGGTGTGAGGAGGTTAAGGTAAAGGTAAGGTCCATCTATGCTTTCCATTCTTTCAATCCATCCCATCTTTCTTCATTTGTTCTCGTGCTTTCTCTCTTTTCTCCAGAATCTAGCAGACCTCTTCACCAAGGGATTGACAATGGATATTGTCAGTCGAGTATCAAGAGGAATGAGACTTAAGCTAATTCACAGACACCAAATGAGAGAAACTCGAAGGAAGTGACTGAACAAGCACTGCACGTTATCTATTTGTCTCATTCCTATATGTATGTATAATGTTGGGTACCTATAATGACTAAAATGAGGATGGGCCTCTACTCTTAATGAGTCCTTTCAAGGGTGTTATACAGGGACATTTATAAGGACTCACCTATATGAGTATTGGAAATAGGGCTGTTTCTTGATGTTCAAGATTTTAGTTATCTCATAAACTCATGAATCTAAGACAGATCACAAGGTTGTTAATGTGCTACAATTTTATAACACATGGAAATTGAAATATGTGTGCGATATATTTGGTTGTGTCATATAGAATATTTAGTTCAAGACTATGGTTACTAAGGATTCTGATATAACTTTGATTTGTCTATAACAAGTGAAGGTTCAAGTATATAAGACAATTATCCAATGCGCATATCTTCTTTACATATTATGACCTCTATATTTTAAAAAATAGTAGGGGATTGTTAAATTTTTTCAAAATAAGAAAAGAAAATTGTTAGTTTTTTTTTTTTTCAAACTTATAAAAGAAAATGTAGGAAAAGATTGTAACTTTTGGTGGTTGTTGGTGACCATTCATTTGTGAATGGTGGTGCCTATTGGTAAATGAGGCATCATTTGAATTCGAAATGGTAGTGAAATGATGTCATTAATGGTGGAGGAATGCCATTACTAAAAAGTCACCATGGAAGAAGATGTCTTTACATGAAAAGGATCTTAAAGTAACTCTTATGACTATATATAAACACATCTTTGGGTCAATCTGAACAATGACAATTTTAATAATATCCTCTCCTTCTTCTTCTCCATTTTCATTTTTGGGTGTTTTTGAAAAGTTGCAGTTCTTCATGCACTAAACTGCAAACAATTTTTTCATGCAGTAAACTACAAACAATTTTTAGGGGGTAAGTTGTAATAGCATAAAAGTTAGGGGTGTACATTGTAAAAGTGTGTTTGGGGTGCAATGTTTCAATTTTGTAGGCTGAAGCCCACATTTCTCTGATTTGAATAAGATGCTTATTGTATCCTGGAGGCAAATTTGTTGTAACCATCTTACAAACTAGTTAATTACCAATAGGGTGCGAATATCGCCTTAAAGATAGCGACATCGTAACACACCTTAAACCTATCTTTAAGTGATTATTTTTTCTACTTTCTACCTCAGCCCCATCATAAATCATCCATGCAATAGGCTCTCTAACTTCTATTCATCCTCAAGATCAAATCCCCATACATCCATGCAAACAAAATCATGAGAACAAGATCGATCTATTTACATGAAGTTCACATGCAAACGCATCATCGCGTCGAGTCGATGTCGAGTTCTTCTTAGACTCTAAATATTCAGGTCTGAAAGGCTTATAAAGGACTTCAGACAATGTGGTAAAGGACAAAAATGAGAAATGAAAAATGAGAGTCTCGAGGAAGAGATTTAGTGAGGGAAGAAAGAGTCGAGGGAGAGAATTTCAATTATGAGGACAATTGAGTTGACTAAGTAAGTTGAATTGGTTTTCTTTCGAATCTAGACTGTCTTTTGGATGTAGAAGGAGGAAGGGAGGAGAAAGGAGAAGAAAAGAAAAGAAGAAGAAAGAGAAAGAAAGAAGAAGAAAAGAAGAAAGGAAAAAAAGAATAGCATTGAACTTGTCGGACCTGCATTAAATCAAGCTGAATTCAAGCTTATTTTGGATTCATCCAACAACACCACGCTAGGTAATCTTCCTCTCCAATTTTTAGTAATTTAAACTTTAGATTTTACATTCCTTTCTAGTTAGATGTAACAACTCGATGAGTTGACTCACTGAGTTAAGGCTAATTTTAGTTTGAAATCAAATTCTACAGGTTGTGAAACCCTAGGGGAGGACATTGAGTACTCGTAGAAGTTGATTGCATGTCAAACTCACATAAAATTCTTTAGATTCTCACCAAGTCGCAATCAAGTCACACCGAGTCAAGGTGAATTTAACTCCTTAACGTGCCAAACAGCTGGGTGATCTTCCTACCTTTTGAATTCTTTAGAATTATAATGTTTTCTTAAATTTTTGTTTATTTTAACATCATAACTGATTTTTATTTTAGAATTTATAAATATTATGCAATGGCTTATATGTTTACAATTGGATATGATATTTGTAATATTTCACTCAAGGCATGAGCATAATTACATTGAGTTCATACTTGTATTGAATTTGAATTGAGAATGTTGTGATTGGGTGTGTGACCTTGGGTTCCTAAAAGGTCTTGGTTGGTGCACTGCCATGGTTTTCCTTTTGTGAATTGTATGGATTTCTTAAAATGTTATGGTGGGTACACTACTTTGGGTTTCCAATGATGAGAATGTTGTACACAGTCCCTAAAATGTCTTGATCGGTGTGCTGCATCAGGATCTCCAATGTTTAAATGTGATGCAGGCTCATAAAATGTCTTGGTCGATGCATTGCCCTGGATGCCCTGGGATTGTGATAAAATGTTTTGATCGGTGCACTACCTTGGACATTTCCCTATATGGATATGTGATGAACAAGTGATGATGTGGATATATGATTATGGAAAGTGATGATGATTATTATAATTCTTTGAAAGCATCACATGCATTGCATCTCTTACATTATGATTCATGCTATGTCTTCTTTATCAATGTATTTCAAATTATCTTGATTAAATTGTAAAAACTAAACAATTTTCAGAAGTTGGTTGGATATGATCCCACGAATTGTTATGCTCACCCCCAATTAGACAGTTTTGCAAGTGCAAAGTTGGAATACTATGAGCAGACAAGACTCTAATACATGCTATATTTTAGTTAATTAGTTTTAGTTTGGGATACAAATTTTATTTTGTTTATTATGATAGTTTACATTTGAATTTCAATGTAATAGAGAGTGTAGTTAAGAATTGATATTTGAATAGTGAATATTACATTAATAAGAGTTGTTTTTATTTCCATTTAGTTTAGCTTTGAATGCATATTAAAATGGATGAAAATTGTGGATTATAATGTATATTAATTTAAATTAATCTCACGGGCTTAGGATTCGGGTCTTGAAAAACCCTATTCGGGTACCCAAATTTTAGGGTGTGACATTCACTTCAAGGCAACGGGTCCTATAATATGCCACATGTGTTTATACCCGGCCGATTATGGCCAGATCAAACAATCTAAAAGAAGCCAAGTGGTAGCCATGCCACACATGGTATAGATGAATTTCAAAAGAAAGAGTTAAAAATGTGTACATGTGGGAGGATTAAAAGTTAGAGTTGCATCAAAAGCAAGTCTCTGTAGATGCAAGAATCAAGGGACATGAAGACTTCAATAAGTTTCCTATGCAAGAGTCTAGTAACATAAAGACTCTAATGAACCTTCTTATGTACATCTGAAATAGTAAGAGGTGTACGTGATCTCTCGTATATGTAGTCTAATATAATGGGCTATGCTTATGTGGAGAATAAAAGAGATTTGCATGTTTAATTATTCAAATCTCTCACATTGTCGAATCTTACGAGCGAACAACAATTCTCCAAACCTATAAAAGCAATACTCAAAGTAGAGAACTGTAATATCCTGGATTTTCACTGTCTTGAATTTTCAAAAATCCTTAAATTTTTTTATTAATTAACTTATAATATCACTTAATGACCATTAGCACTTAATATTAGTCTATACAGGGGTCGTACCAGTAAAGAACCGCACCGATCCGATTAATCAACCTATGAATCCAACGAATCCGCTCGATCACTTGAACATCAGGTGTAGCCCCATGATTTACTCACATAGGACCCAAATCTAATTAACCCATCATTAACTAATTAATACAATCATGACTAAATTAAAAATCTAACCGGAGTCGAGTCAGATAAGGCCCGGATCTTTAATAATAGACTAAATCAACCCCGTTACTCTTTTAGCCTAAAACCGACGGTTTAGAGTAATCATGACCAAATCTCAACTTTCAATAGTTATAAATAGGCTACACTATAAACATAGTTAATCCAAATCCTAATTATTGCACATGAGAAATCTCAATGCCTAATTCATTTCAGAAATGCCCCGATTTTTCGAACAAGCTCTAGACCGCTCGTTGGTGGGCCACTAGTTTTAAACCTATAGAATAATATCTATCTTACCGAGCTTGACGTCCATCGTGGGAGTTGGACCTGCGTACTGTTTAGAATTGCTCAACTTGAGTTAAAGGACGAGTGCATGAGAAGTGCAAATACCTTAAAAGAATGAACTGAAACTTAAGTGAATTGGGTCGTCTACTCTTATAAAAAGTTGAGAATTTCGGACCGTCGGTTTACGACCAAACTTTACCAGTAGAGTAAGAATATTTTTCTTCTCATATCCGTATAGCCATGGCTTCGATCGAGTATCGGTGACAATTGAACCGACTTCTAATCATATCTGTTGATCGGCGCATCCAAATGGCGAGTCGATCATATACATACATAGATCATCATTAGGATTAACTATCCTATGGTGTATATCAATATATACACCCTACAGTGGGCCCTAGAGCTTAGAAAGATCCTCTCATAAGTCTAGTATGATAAAAATCTAGCCCTTGGGGCCATTTATACCAAATTTGACATTATAAAAGGGCCTCATTTGAATACCCCCTCTCCCCATACGATTTTACCCTAGAGCAAAGAAAGAGAGAAATAAGAAGAGAGAGAGGAAGAGAAGAAGAGAGAGTAGGGTGGGGGAGGCTTTAGTGCTCTCCTTCATTAATCTCCTCCAATCAAGCCCTAGTGTCGATCATTTCCCTCCACCGAATTCCCCTCATTCACGATTGGAAGGTAAGAAACAAAATCTACTCCCCAACCTAGATTTTTCTAAAATAAATTGTATAAATTTTACCTAATTGCTTCTAAATTGATATAAGAATCAATTTTCCCAAATTTCTAACATAAGAAGCGTCATGAGTTGGGCGAAACGTCATAAGGTGTAGACTATTATCCTTAAGTGCCCTAGCACTAATTTTAGTATGAGTCTAATGATTTTGATTTTTTGGATGATTGATATTGGAGAATCTAAAGAAAACCTAGGAAAGACCTTACTTTTGATCTTCTCAATCAATATGGAATAGTATGGAATGTTGTTGTCTTTCACATGATTGGATATAATTTGATGATTGCATGTTCATGTCTTGTTGATTCTTGTATGATGTTACTTTATAGCATGTATAATTCATTAACCCTTGTGCGTTTTGGCCTTATGAGACATATGAAATGTTTAGCTTCCTCACTAAGCCACATAACACACATGCACCTTTATTTCACAATATTGTTAGCTTTTACTTGTTTGAAAAATACGAATTTTATGTTGAAAAGTATGGATGCATGATTTGGCTTATGCTAGTTGATACCCTATTGTTAGCATGTTATGGATTACCATCAAAATCCTTGGGTTGGTCGGGAATCTGAGAAGAGAGACGGTGGTCTCGTTGGTAAGACTATCCTGAGTCTAAATCCGTGGATTTGAGCAAGTGCGTATGGGCGACAGTAGTTAGATTACATGAGTCGCTTGTACACGATGTGTTTGTCATGTACTCGCTCGAACCCGTATGGTATAGACTACTTACTGACCAACCTTGTTTGTTAACCCTATTTGCGCACGTATGTATGGAACTTGGGACACCCTTCAATAGCTGTAACTCATTAATTACCAAATTGAAACCGATTCACCGGCTCGTGAGCTAGACATGGTGGAATGGGACACTGTATCCGAGCTGTCGGCCTACGCTGGGGTGACGAGCCTCCCCGTAGTGACCGGGAGTAATCCCTTTTTCTCAGCACTCCCCATGTGCTTAAAGTTAGGGATGGAAAACCCGACATGATCAAGGATCGCGGGGTCCTAACCTCGTACGCACAACTAGTTGAGGGGCCTTGGCCTCACAACTAGTTGAGGGTATTGATACTTGGAGTGTACTAATTTTTTCAATCTGCTGGATGAATGGAATTAACTAAATACTCAGCATTATCCATGCATTGCATTAGTTAGGATTTGGCGACTCAGCAGTTGAGGTCGCAATGAGGGAGTGCTGGTCATGCGCGATCATTAGATGAAGTCGCTCAAGGGAGTGTTGTTGCGAGGGCATGCATCATATCATAACACATGCACATGCATTAACAAGACTAGTTAGGATTTTATGAATGTATTGTCTTTCATTAAATTCATAATCTAATTGATGTTTGTTACAACTTAAGACTAATAGCACTCATTGAGTTGATCACTCACTCCCACTCTAAGACGGTATTTTAAAATACCAACCAGATTCTTCAGTAGTTGCAGGTGACGTAAAGTAAGAGGAGCCTTGCGGCATGAGTCTTGATAAGGAGGACGAGTTGTCCTACTTCCAGCTAATGGACGGTTCTCCTTAGGTTTAGTAGACGGACTTTGGACGGTTGGGTGTTGGATTCAGCGCACTATTCATTTGGACTTATCATTCTTTTACATTTTTGCTGAGCAATGCCTTGTGCGACCATTTGATATATATATATATATATATATAGACTTATATAAATTTAGTCATTTCTAACGTTTAGTCATTTTCATTTAAGTCGACCAGTAGTGTTCATGTTTCATGTTTCAAATAATTCCATATTGCGCATTAAGCTCAATCAAACACAAAACAGTAAAAGTAGTTATAAGTAAAACCCAGGAACTTAGGAGTCAAGTGTATACACGACCCCCTATTTTCATGGCGTTATAAGAACTGGGCCCTCACCATAAGCAATTAATCTCTCTACAGCGCAACGCTGCTCATTACGTTAGCTTAGCTTCTTAGATTTAGTCACTCCACTTTTGTCCAGTCATGCTACAACAAGTTCGTAGCTATCAAAATAACTTAGATTCGTTACTGTTTGGCACCATCACTGTATTATGCCCTAGGAGTAGGTTAAATATCCATGACCACTATCGTCGAATCTCCTGAGTATCGAGTTCTTATTGGATAAATCGCTAGTCACATCTTGTTCACTTGACACCACGATTGTCTGGTACTTTCTATAGTTGTTTTTCCAATACAAGTCACTGCTGGTATTTATTTCTTCTCTGCTTAGTTTATTTTTATATTTTTCGTTGATGATATTATTCTTTAATTCAATTAATAAAGTTGGTGACCAGTCTTATTTTTTATTTTGTCCAACAATTATTGATTCACTAATAAACTAATGTACTATCACTGTTGAAAGAAAAGTTCTTCATTCAAGAAAAAAAAAATCTCATTTTGAATAACTAAGGGGTCGTTTGGCACTAGGGCTGTACATGAACCGAGTTAGTTCAGTTAGCTCGCTCGACTCGACTTGAAAAAGCTTGATTCGACTCGATTTGAAACTGAGTTCGAGCCAAGTCGAGCTGATTTTTTTAACTCGAAAAAATTTCAAACCGAGTTTGAGCTTGCTCGAGCTCAACTTGACTCAGATCGAACCTAACTCGAATCGAACTCGGATCAAACCAGTTCGACAACTCAATTACTTTGATATTGATGTTGCTCACCAAGTGTTTGATGAAATGACTCAACAAAGTGTGGCCGGTGGCAAGGAAGGTATGTATATGAAACAAATACCCTTTTTTTTTCTTGATTTTTATGTTGGTTAGAAAGTGTTTGATGAAATACCTGTAAAACCATTGGTGTTGTTTAACATATTGTGAGATTTTGAAGGTATAGTCCATGTGTTTGTGAAAATGCTGCAAAGGTGAATTCGGCTCGAACTAGCTCGAGTTGCTGACCGAACCAAGCCGAGCTGGCCAGTCAAGCCCGAGGACCAAGTCGAGTCGAGTTCGAGCTAGGGTCAGCAAGTTGTTGAGCTGAGTCGTGCTGTGCCCAGCTCGACGTGGTTCGACTTATGTACACCTCTATTTGGCACAATGGATTTGGGGAGATTTGAGGGGGTTTCAAATCCCCTTGTCATTTGGCACCATAAAGCAGCTAGGGATTTCAAAAGGTTTGAAATCCACGGTGAGAGCTTAGATTACATCTAAAATCCTTCCAATAGTTGCATGTGTAATATGTGTGTCATTAGACTATTAAACTATTGGGCATATGGCCCACTAACGATATCTGAAAACAACTAGATTATCAATTGCACCATTATAATTTCTTTAATATGATAATCAGCACTGTCCAAACATTGTCCATTTAAATCAACAGTTAAAAATCATTGGTTAGTCACTTGGACATTATCTTGTGTTGTGGCCCATCCAAGACTTAGAATTTCATCATTTTCGCGCAAAGTATATGTTTCAGTGGGCTTATTACAACCATTGTATCAAACATTTCATACGTACACTGATTAGAGATATTAAAGTTGATTTAGTAATTAAATTCAAATCCTTTTAAGTATACCATGCATAGTTACTTTTGGATTAAAGTCAATTCCTAATCCAAGGTGCCAAACACAATAGGAGGATTTCAAATATAGGGGTTCTGGAATCCAGGGAGTTCTGAATCCATGCTCCCAAACGAGCCTTAACTCTTCCCTTCTAAAATCATATGACTATTGTAACAGTTGGTAGGTAAATAGTGAGGCCAACATTCACAGGTTCAGTACTAATTAGCTAGTTTAACACTTTTAATATCACAAGTTTGATTGGCATTAGTCTAATTGTACACGCTTGATTAAATTTGGATTATTCGTTATATGTGTGGCCAGTTACATGTTTTCTTGAATTCGGATTATTCCTTGCACGTGTGGCCAAGTGTTCGAATTGAATAGCAACAATATGTTTCAATATCAAGCCTTATACACTGCCGGTCCATCAAATGTCTCCAATCTAACTCTCTCACACACACACACAAAACAAAGAAAAAAAAAAAAAAAAGAAAAAAAAAAAAAAAAAAGAAAGAAAGAAAAAGAGAAGAAGAAGATAATCTAAAACAAAATTAAAAAATAAAATGGAGAATTTATTAGAATGAATAGTGAAAAAAAAAAAAAGAGAGTGAGAAATCCTCCCAAATACTGGAGAAAGTACAAAAAGAATCCTATTGATACAAGGTAGATGTAGTGGAAATCAGTGGACAAGATATGTAACAGCCAGGGCGATTAGTAGAAGGACATAAGCAATCCCTTGATCGATGGTCGTTCCTGCAAAGAACCAAAAAAAAAAAAAAAGTTTAGTAAATACATTTTGGTTATGCTATTTTACAACCGTTGGTTATTATTTGATGGTGGGCCCTACTATTTGATCCACCACCATTTTGGAAATAGCTATGACTCATCCTTCTCACATTGGGCAATCATGTGCAGCTATCCAGACTGTCCAAATAGTTATGCAGAACTCGACAGTGATCGAGAAATCCTAGCTATCCAATCCATGGCTCTCAAATAGATGCTTAAATGTAGAATGATAAGCGGTCCAAATTCAGTGGCCAAAATCAGATGTATTTATAAATACATCCTCATTTCTCTATAAACCTATAACTAAAAATGATAAAAAATAAATAAATAAAAGAAGAACTTCTCCTAATCTTTCTTAGGTGATATAGATTAAGTAAAATCATTAATACTAACCGTCGCTTGCTGGGCCATCGGGGATGGGCGAAGGAGCTAAGGTCTGGCCATGGGCCACATGAAGAAGCGTCACGGATAAGAGTACGAAGAAGATGGGGATTAGGGCGTGTAATCTCATTTTTCAATTGAAGAAAAGATGATTAAGGAAATTTAAATGGATTAGAAGAGACTTAATGAGAAGTAACAGAGGAGATTATGAGAAGATGGGATGGAATGGAATGGATGGACATTTCCTTCTTCCGGTATATATATACACCTGTTTAGAAATCGTAGAGGGATTCGCGCGCATGACGAAATATTGAAGGTGAATCATATGGACCCATCATGGTTATAGATCAATGTAATGTGACTATAGTCTATCCAAAAATTTAATCTGGCCCACTTATGAGGTGGGTCAAAAATGATCGATGAATATGGGAGATTGGTATTTTCTTATCAACCGTCCATTTTCATTGTATGATTGTTGCTTGCTTGATGAATATATTGGCCTAAATAAGGGAAAAGGGAATTATCCATTTTGGGTTCACTTAATGAGTGGAGAGGATCTAATACAAATATGCCACGTTGGCATATATTCATGGTCAATCTTTTGAATATACAGTCGTGCGAATCTCTGTGGTATTTCTTTTACCTGACTTTTCCAAGGGCTTCCACGAAAGAGGACAGAAAGTCCAGAAAATATGAATGGCGTGATCTAAAACGTCGTAGACCCGACTCCCAATGGTCTACCTCCACTTTTTAAATGGTGGTGATTCATGTACCGTTTAAAAGTAGGGCCTACCAGGACTGATCATGCTAACCCAATATTGCTAACCATCCGATTATCACGAAGGATACCCCGATTTAACGGTCAGGGCTGGCGAACATTATGCCCCATGGTGGATGAGTCCAAAATCGAAATCTTTCAAAACGGTGGTTAACAATCACCGCAGACTACTTAAAAGAAAATAAGAAAAAGAAAGATTGTAAAAGCTGTTAAATGGTGGGCGGCTACTTTGAACGACCGAGAGAGTAACACGTGGCTTCTAAGTCTAATGAGAGTTTCTAGAAACGCGTGGATGCAATGTATGAACAAAATCCAAAGAGTGGAATCCAAAAAAGAATCGGTCAATCTGATGCGGCTCGCGGCGGGGACTTAGGTTAGTCCGGGTAACAGCTTAGTGGTGGAGTCCCTGACCGTGGGGCCCACCTTGATGTATATATTTTATATCCACTCCATCCATCAGTTTTTTCAGCTTATTTTAAAGTCATTCTGGCAAAAATGAAGCAGATCCAAGTCTCCAGTGGACCACACCACAAAAAACAGTGGTGATCAAAGGCCTACCATTAAAAAATTCCCAGTGCCTACCGTTATGCTTATTTTCCATCCAACCTGTTGATAGCGTCACACAGGCCTGGTTAAAGTAAAAGCATAAATATCAGCTTGATCCAAAACTTATGTGGCCCCCAGGAAATTTTTAATGGCCAATCACCACTGTTTCCTGCATATGGTCCACTTGAGATTTGGATCTACTTTAATTTTTCCCACCATTACCTAAAGTGAACTGAAAAATCTGATGCACGGAGTGGATATACAACACATACATCGAGGTGGGCCCCACGGTCAGGAACTCACTCACCGAGTTGTTACCCTGGACTCACCTTATCCGTGCACCCCTCCGGTGTAAATGTCCCTGTCCGTGAATGATTCCATACGTAGGCACGTATGGAAATTATCATACGTCCAAGCCGTGCGGGGCCACTATAATGTAATAATCATTTCCATTCGAATGTATAGTGATGCCCTTACGATACAACTGTTTGGAATCCAACCATGATGTTCATGTGCAATCCAAATCTTGCATTGGTGCACCATCAACATTTTCACCGTACATTCCAAGATTTATAAGGATTGAAAACTTAGATGGGACACACCAGTCAAGCGATGTGCAATCACGCCTGAAATTATATATTCACATGTGGCCCACCTACGTTTTGAAATGACTCAACTTTCAGCCTTCATCCAGGTGGGAAGCACCTGGCGAATGGGTTGGATGATATCTACACGACACTGCACCCCACATTCCATTCCCTCCACGATGTCTTCCATTTCCCCCTTTGGGTGTGGCCCATCTGCTTTATGGATCAAGCCTTGTTTTAGCATTTGGGCCTAACATGGGGAGCGGCCTCTAACGGACGGGTTGGATGACACCAGAACATCATGGTGGGGCCTACATAGCTCGAAAGTATGGTAATAACCATAGTTCTCATGTCCAACCCTTCCTAGTACTCGTTCAACTACCTGTAAAAGGTTATTCACCTGCTTATTCACAATTGCCTCCCAGAAAATTTGAAAAAAGAAAAAAGAAGAAGAAGAAGGTATTTTCAACTGGGCCATGGTTCAGTGATCCAGATCGTTGATTTTGTGGGTCCCACTGACAATGGCCCACAAGTGAATCCAATCCGTTCACAATATCCAACCTATGCATGGCCCATAACTATAGGCTTAAGCCTGGTGCAAGATGGGTGAGATAGCTAACATGAACAAGGTATAAAAGATGGTCCGAAACTGTTGAGAATCACCCAAAACGATCTGGTCTCGTTCATAGACGATACAGCTGTGTCATCGGACTGATACATGCCTGAAATGGCTCAAAATTACCCAATATGTGAGTGATACTAACTGATTTATACAGTCCCGATACGGTACACCAAAACCAATTCTCAATTTTTAATGTCACACATTAATTTTAAGAGAAAATGAAGAACAAATGACATGATTTCTGATTGATGCGTGCTATATAATACATGCCTGTAGGACATGTTGGCACCTTATCCTTTGGATTTTTGAGTCATCTTTCAATGATCCAAACAGTTTATATAACTTGCTGGGTCTTGGATGGTAATAACCAAACATATAAATAATAATAATAATAATAATAACACATAGATTGGAATATTTCCAAGGGTTGATCATTTGAATCTTTTCCTTTAAACATAACCTTCTCCCCATGTTGGATTATGAAAGGGTTGAAATATTTCAATCCGAGAGTTCATTCAGCATTCACTATCTGCGTGTGGGCTTCAGCGCTCTTGCTTGGGATATTGCAACAGATCTTAAAACCATTATATTGCTGTATCCAAGCTTCTATTCCACATTTGGCTCATGAATTCTAAGGGCTTGATGGCAGATCACTCAAGAATGAGTGATTTCATTTTAGTCAACTGTAATTATGTTTTGGAGATTATGATATCTAATAGGAAATAATGTATTAAAGATCACATTCTCTAATACATAATCATGATTAACTAAAATGGGATCAACTCATTTTTAGGCATCTACTAAAATGGGCCCTAGGGAACGTTTTTCTACTCCTAAGAAAATGGACAAAAGATCTCAAAATGCAGAAACAGAGACATGGCCACATCGATGCACTGCAGATGTCAAACTCATTCCATTCCACCACTGTGTAGCCATGAACTATTTATAACAATCTTAGATTAGCAAGTCACTAATGATAGAAGCCTGTCAAAATCCACCTTCGCTAATTACACTCCCACTTGAACATTACAATAAACTAGCTTTAAGATGGATGACAACCACGAAAGAGCATGCTTCCATTTTCAACTGAAAAACATTATCCATTTTACAGATCATTGTGAAATGTTTTCCACAGGATTTGCATTCCAGTCAATAGGATTGAAATACTACTAAAAAGAATATGCTTTTTAGTCTACACTATGACATTTCAAACTAGCCGTGTGATCTGTAGCTGGGGAGTATGCTTTTTAACATTCCAAATTACTGAACTGTGATCTGAAGTTGGGGAGACATGGAATCTAGCAGACCCTGTAAAGTCGGCTCAAGATCCTTGATATCACGCTTACGTTGGAAGAAGCTTTGACTGTAAATCATCTCCACTTGGAACTATATAGCACAGTTGTTGCAGATATGGCATGTCAGAAGATCTACAGAACACTTAAACAGAAGTGATAAGTTAGCAAATTGTCGCTGAATTCACTCCTTTATTTCATCATTTATCAGTCAGTTTGTAAACGACAGACTCTGAAGGATGCACGTTTTGATCCAAACCACGGAAGGGCGAGTCAGGTGCACATCTCAAGATTAGATCTTTTTTTTAGTCTATCATTGCTGTCGGAGCTTCTTGGGCTTCGTGTGCAACTTTTGGGTCTTTGCCAAAAAATGAGCAGTTCTGGAATGCATCTAGACTGTTTGCAATCAGACCACTGAGGCCAATACTATCTCCACTGATAATCTGTTTGGAGGAAGATATACCAAAGTCGAAGGGACTGAGAGAATCCGACTGTACCAGTGATAAAGTTTAAAATTAGTCAGCTAACATATCTAAAAAGTTTTCCATAGAGAAGTAATTCAGGGGAAAAGAAACAGAATCTTGAGAAGAAATTCAATACCCAACATATGCCCGTCATCCCAAAATCAGGTTCAACGCTATCTAGACCTTGTACATGAATCTGTGATTGAGCTGCTTGTTCTTCTTGACAAGCAAGGCCGTCCTGTGTAAGCTCGACTTGGGGGTTAACCTGCAAAAACACGTCGAGAAACAACATTAGGACCTGAAATATCAAGTTGGAGTTGGAATTCTAAATTTCATGATGTGTGAATATTCTATTGCAACAAAACCAGCCAACATTAGTTTGTTATCGGAGGTATCACTTATTCACTTATTGCATTTTACTGCAATGATGATCCAAACAGTACGTTAGTAATTTCTTCAAAGAGAAACTTGAAACTAATATTTTTTAGTCACAATGGCAACAATAAAAAAGCCAAGCAAATTTGAAAGCACACCTCAACCAAATCAGGGGATCTCATAGAATCCAAAACAAGATTCTGACTACAAGCCCGAAAAGAAGCAGCATCATCTTTGGATGAAGACGGACCCTCTTTCATTGAAGAGGGAGTGATATTTTGGATCGGAAATGCATGACATGTTTCTTCAGCATCCCAAATGGATGTATGGGATGCTGTCATCATGGATGGACCTGAGCCTTGACGACCAGATATGACAGCAGCAATAGCAGCATCAAACGAATCACAGCTGAATGGAATCTGCTGAGGAAGCGAGTCCCTCTCAACAGATATTGGATCACAACGGTTGGCATCTTCAGTTATGGATGCTTGCGTGAACAGGTCCCGGAAACTTGCGTTAGTTAGATTGTCAGTCCACGACCCTGATAATAATGCAGTGCTGTTGTCCGTTCTCAGATTATCCTGGTACAACAAAGATGCACAGTTCATATGGAAAACAAGCATTGGGACAGAATATCCTTGCAATAACAGGTTGTAGATATGAAAAATACTGAATCTATAACCTCTTGATCCATTTGTATGGGCCTGGCCACAGTTGCATTCAATGGATCACTTGTAGATGCAGGCATGCAGTCTGGACTTGGTTGCTCATCTCCACAAATGATCTTTGGATGTGCATCATCTTTCTGAATGTCTTCAGATTGCGGATGGTCCTCTAAAAAGGGAGACATGAGAGGCACCTGAGAGTTCTCAGTCTCTAGATTGGAGAACCAGCCATACCTTAAAATAAAAGACCCAAGTCAGCGAATGAAGCTAAGCAAATGTATGAGCTTTTTATGCTAAAAAGATAGCTGCTATGGCTACTCGTAAGAGTAGGCTATCAACCCTACTCTCCCCCCATGTGCTGATGTAGCATGTGTGCTAGATCCAGGCTGTCACCCACCATGCATGTACCGTGGCCTGAAAATCAGGCCGGTTTGGTCAACATATGCAACCAACATCCATCCACACCTGATGACTGAATCAGCTTGATTTTTGGGCCATGGATCATTCTGTGAGACCCACCTGATGAATAACCTAGATCTCACACGCACACAGGCATCCACGGGAGAATTGGATTCAAAATCCTACACTTGTAAGCAGGCATTGCATTGTCAACCAAGAAATAGCTAACTATTAGGATGAAAATGAGGAATGGACCTTAGGCGGAAAACAGCAGGACTGCCAATGGATGCATACACATCTGATGCACTTATATCAGCATCTTTCAGAGTCCATCTTCTGTGATTGGCTAGATTTTCCTGCTGAATGTTGTATGGGAAAAGCATGAGCTCACCAGATGCAATGTTTGAGCTGCCCCACTTGGAATTGAGGTGCTTCAGCACAGACGATATCTTCTTTTGAGCTCTTAGAGTAAGCTCCAGGTGTGGATTATGTTCTTCCTACAATTCATATATGAGAACAGAACAGTTATTGTTGTAAATATCTTTGGTTCCTAGTTCAGCTGTGATAATTTTTTTTTTAATTTTTTTTTTTAAAGATTCTGATTTGTGAGATGCTTTAAAATTCTTGTCTATACCTTCTCCAATCCTTTGCGAGTAGCTTCATCTATTGGGAACAGCTGGAGCTTGAGCTTCATGAAAGGTTGTAATGTTTGTCTAGGTTGACATGCGGGCATTTCCGTGGCCATTTCAAGATGATCTATTCCTCCTAAAACCTGAATCTGCGGACATGATCCTTGAACTGTGGAGGGAGGTAAAGGCTGCCAATCTTTTCCAGACGAACTCATATCACTTTTCCCTACAAAAAGAGATCACACAGACTCGGGCATGGAGCAAAATGCTTAATATTTAACACCAAGAATGAATGAACAACACATCAGGGAACTAATTGAGGTCAAACTGATGGGAGCTTTATTACTGGAGTCCATCCATTCAAAGTTCCAAAATGCTCTTCAGCAGCCAAGGACAAGGCAATTCCAGCCTTTTCAAATCTCTAGCACATTGTAGATGAAATGGAACCAACTGGGCTTTCAATAGCAATCCATTTTTAAGGTGATGGGTAAATAAAGTAGGAGGCAATTATCATATCCATTCACGTCAGATGTGCAATGATAATATCTGCAACCCTACAGATAATCTACAAGAATATTTGCATATTGAATGCAAAGAAACACAACAGGGAACTAAAAAACTGCATGCTAAATTAAAAAACATGCAAGACAAAAAATGACCAATGATTTTTGGCACACCATTGGTGTTGTTAGGAATTCGGAAGAACCATGGGAATAAGGTAAAGTTTGTATGCGTTAAATAAAAGCTTTAGTCAATGATGGCCATATTTGTGAAGGACTGGTTTGAGAGCCCACCTGACCACCAAAATTTGCAGCCCACACCATTTTGAAAAATATCACCAAGATTTTGAAATCTTGTGATACTTTTGTGAAAAACTGATCAAGCAAGATAATCATGATAATATCGTGAGATTTTCAGGCAGTTTTTTATTTCTCGTGAAGTCATCACATTTTTAATGTTTAAAAAAAAAAAAAAAGTAAAGTAAAAATAATTCATTTTACAACTACATATTTACATTTAAAATTTTTCTTATTAATTTGTAATAAATATTTTTAATATTTTATTTTCAGCAAGATTTTCCCGATATTATTGGAGAAAAAATCAAAATATGAAATTTTCATGCAAAATTCCCAGGCTGAGAAATTGCCGAGAACAAGATTTGTCACTATTGCCCACACAATCTCCATTATGGGATGGTCACCAGAGACGGTAGTCAGGCCACCTCTTTTCTTTTCTTTTCTAAATCCTATATGCTCATACAGGATTTTCAGCAAAACGCCAGTCTGCCCCGAGCCTGGAAAAGGATGGTTGATGTCAAACGGGCAGCAGGTCACGAAAACTCTGCGAATCAATATTGAAAATTGACCCCAAATAGCTGGGACAAGGCTATGATGATGATGATTTCAGCAAAATGCCAACTGCACCCAATCAGCATAAATGATGCAAAACTATTTCAATCTTGAGAGCTAATAGCTATTACCATGTCATTATAGTCACACCAAAAGAAATACACCTCAAGCAGACTATGCATGACTTAATACAATGAAGTAGCAAGATGCATCCATGTTCAAGTGTTACAATGCACAGTTCTCAAACAAGTTAACAAATATACATGACTACATGAGTTCATGGTACCAAATCTAGTCACAACTCTTTGAATCCAGCTAATTCACCTTAGGAAAGGAACAGATCTTGTGCACTAAGTGTTCACAGAGTCCAGGCACACACATCTTCCACCATTCATAAATGGTGAGAGGGTATCTCACTCATTCCGAAACTGACTTCTGAAAATTCAATTTTTAAAAATTTTTCTAGATTCCCAAGCAACCACCTTTAAGTGGCAAGAGATAATAGGTTCATGACTCTCAGAGAGCCCAAGGTACATGGGAGTCATGCCTTCAAGAAAATGACAACTAAAGACATGCCAAAAATTACTTTACTGCAGTGGAAAAAACAGAAAACAATACGCATTATCATTCCGGAATACTTTGAGCTCGCTATACATTTACATTTTGAAAATTCACCTGTTGTTCTCTGCAGTGACCCTGAAGTTCCAATCATGGAGTTTTCAGTTTTGGTGCTGCTAATGCCTGTACTCACAGTGCTCTTTGTATAAGCCCCACCTGTTGTTCTCCTTCGCTGCCTAGCATTTTTTGTGATAGATGAGTCGGCTTTGATGCGGACAATGCCTGGAGTCCCACTCTTATGCAAGGAAGCCCCTCTTCGAGATCCCATGTTTTTTATATTTGGTAATCAACAATCAGCTGTTTAGCTGCATAAGCAGCCTTGTGGTCAGTAAGTTCTAGCAGAAGTGCTGATGCTGAAGGGAAACATGACAATCACTCTAGATAGATTGCTTGATTGTTGTTCAAAAATCAATGCTCCTTCATGGAAAATAAATTCTCAAAATATACTAACTAGCTTATAGTTATGATGCTAGATACTTTCAGTGAATCAATTATCTATGCTGATAGCCAGATACAGTACAAAAGCAATACAGATACTGGGTTAGATAGATTTCTTAGACTCCAATGCCAATGATCCCCTACTCATGGTTTTAAATACCAAGTGTTGGATCAGATAAGTACACCTACATCCTTATCCTAGCTTATGGAAAATGCTCAATCATATTAGTTTTGTTCCAATTACTCAATACCTATATCCATATATCTCATTGGATGAAATATTATGCACTTATTCTTGCTAAAGATCAATACTTGAACCAAAGTTGAAAGTGTTTTTGATGGATAACAGAACTTCATTGAATAATAGAGGGGGAAATTACAATAAGCACCACAGTCCCCAGTACAAATACTTCAGCACCTAACACCCTCATTCAGACTCAAGGAAAAAGATATATTTAGCCTCGAGGGTATATTCCTAATCTTGATGGACATGAAAGCAAGCCGGCATGGTTCAATGGATTATATCCAGACCCGTTTGAACATGTCCCCAAAAGTTCCCTTCATAACCAAGTGTCCAATGCAAGAATTGGAGAAGATACAACCCTCCCAAAACACCTTGATCTTTGCTCAACATGATCAACCCCCTCGGGACAGAAAACAAGAGTTTAATTCTCCCTCCTCTAAGGATGCCTTCCATCCTAGAGGAGTCCAGGTTTGTAGAGAAGCATCAATCATAGTTTGATTTCCATGTTCCCACCAGCAGGCAAATGCATCACTTATGGCCAAGCTAGTGTTTGAAATATCAGTATCACATTACGTATCACACCCTTGGGATACAGATACGTATCGGTTATCACATGCAATATATCGGTTGTATCACGTAATGTATCGTTGTTGTTGGAAATATGGGGAAACATTGGGAAATTCGTCAAATTTTTCAATGAAACTTCGGTGATTGTTAAAAAAGGCATCAACACACTTAAAAATCAAAACATTACATAAAACAAATGCACATAATAGGTTTTCTTTGTATAAGGTCTTAATCTATGCGTTGTCTAACTGAATTGATGCAAGCATATTCAAAGTCAATTCATATAATTTATAAATGTATGAAGACGTGTGGAAACACAAGCAATACATTCAAAAGCAAAAGAAGAATCACTAGATCAGGTTACATCCATATTTAATTTTATGTTTGGACACAAATATTGCAACTGATTTGCGAGAAATTGGATTTTATTTTTTTTCCAATTTTCCACAACTCGGCCCATCTCCTCCAAATCTCGAAATTGAAGCTCCCAATCCATGATTTATTTGACACTGATTTAACATAACTTACAGAAGAGAAAAAAAAAAAAGGATCGAAAATCGAAAATGCTCATTGGATCGAACATGTGGGATATATCCCACTACTTGTGGGTTTCGTATCGCACAGGTGAGATACAAGATATATTGTGGGATATATCGGCTGATATCGTCGATAATTAAAACACTGGGCCAAGCCAAAGTGATTACAAATGAAACACATCCTTAAACCAAGCAGATCCTCTGTTCTTTTCTTTCTTTCTTTTCAGTTTAATGAATACATATAGAATGATTGAAAATAGTTCAATAGAAGTCCATTCAAGTTCAACCAACTGCAAATTCAAATAAATTTAACAAGCATTTACAGCCATAGAATCAAGGGCACCAGAATACCAACACCTTTTACATCTTAAACAGCAATAAACTCTTTAGTGCAGAGAAAATAAAAAAGACTAAAAACACCAACCTAAGCATGAGGTCCCTGTTTGTCAAAACTCAAAAAAATGAGACATTGACATTTAATCTGTAGGAGTATACCAATTCAAGTCAAGGCAAACATATTAGATGAGACATTGACATTTAATTTGTAGGACTACACCAGTTCAAGTCAAGGCAAATATACTAGGGTGCGAAATATCTTCAAGAAAGCTGCACCCACATATACTCAAGTAATAGACATTAGGCAACAAATATGAGTATAGGTGCCCATTACGAAGAGAGCTGTTTAATAAATAACTTTTCTACTGTGGAAAATACTTCATCCAAGAAGAGCCAATTGCCAATCTTGATTTAGTTTGAACTCTAAACCCTGATTTTACTATATATAGGAATATTTGGTAAGTCTAAATAGTATGATATAATAGCTAGGTCATTTGGAATTCTATGTATCAGTGTTTGTAAACCTAAGAGACAAACACAGAAAATCAGGAATATAGCATATAAACTTTAGTTGGACTGGAACCTTGGAGAACTCTCGTCATGTTATGTATGCAATAACATTGGCATCCCAAGATGCATATAAAGATGCTGCAATCTTGATCTTAAAAAATGAGAACAGTTCTCTGTAGAGCCACCCATCCCTCTTCTGTCTTTCCACAATGTTGTTGCTCATGATAGGGTCGAGTTCAATCTACAAGGTAGATCTTAAAGAACAATTAAGAGACTTTCTAATTCCCAAGTTTCGGGCTTTTAGGTCTTCTGTTTTTTTCATGGGGGCAGAAATATATTGCACATGTTAAGCAATCAAAACTTCACACTTCTGACATCCTAATGCCTTTTGGGTTGAACATGTTGGCATCCATCATAGCACATTGGGCACCATGCAACCTCATGATGCATTCCATATATTGACGATATCAGCTGACATTTTGGTATTGCTGGTCAGCAATACGATATCATCCTGGTGTACGAAAAAATTCAATGCATAGACCATAATTGTAACATCCCAGATGTTTCTGTTCCAGTTCATGTTTGGTATGTTGCTTTGCATGTGTATTTTCCCTTTGTTAACGCAAATCTTAACTTGTTTTGTGAATAGCTAATTGTGTGTAGAGATTTGGATAAGGTTCCTTTTGTAATTTCAAAAACGCCTAGAACCATTAGATTTCTCAAAAATCTCAGATCAGAAATAATTACAAAAATGCCATTAGCCTAGACCCTTGATCACAAGATCACATGTTTCCCATGATCTGAGCGACCTAAGATTTTACTCCATGCTTATTTATCATAAATGAACCATATGTCAATTTTCAGCCCTTAAATCATAGTAGAAGTGGCCCATCTAACGAAACATACTCTAAACCCTTGATTTTGGTGGCCATCATGAGGGAAAACTCAACCACTATCTCTAGTCAATTATTTCTTATCTAATGAGTATCTTAAATATCCAAAATCATGGACTAATTGAGAGATCTTATCATGCAAGGTTCATCCTTCTCAAAAGAGGAAACTACTTTCCAAATTCTAATTAAAAAGAGAATTTCCTAATTTAAGCTTAATTTCAATGGAGTGAACCCTAAGTTAACTATGTTCCAACCATCCATCAAGTATGAAAACTTGAATGATGATTTATCTAACAAGGCTACGTGTTTTGGTGGAAAGTGTGGACCCAATCGTGATGTCATGACTGTCCATTACACCCCATTCAATATCCATTATTGTGAGTTGTGGACCCCCCAAAAAAATTACATAATCCGACTCACCTTTACATCCCAAATCAGGATTTTGAAGTGGATTTCACAAAGCATCATGGTGGAGCTCACAAAGTGGATCGTTGAAGCTTCCTCTTGGAGTGGATGTCCAACCCATATATATATATATATATATATATATATATATATATATATATATATATATATATATATATATAAGAGAGAGAGAGACCCCTCCTTATTGCTATTTTTCTCCAACCCTAGAGCAAAAACTACAACAATACCCCCCTCCACACATCCAACCTTGTTAGAGAGAGGAGAAGAAGAAGAAGAAGAGAGAGTGTGTGTGGACCGTCCCTACACCCTCAAGCCATCCATCCTCTGTGGATTGTCCGTCATCTCCACTATCCGTACATGTGAACCTCCTTGCAAGTGTGGCCCTTATCACCATCATCTTAGCATCATCTAGAACTCCTAATAGGCCAAGGTGAGGATCCCTTTGAGCTTCTTTCAACACTAGCTTAGCCTTCATGTAGATCTAGGTTGTTTTTCAAGTATTTATTGAATTGATTGTTTAATTCAAATTCCAATATATTAAAATTTTGATTTGTGATGGTGTGTTTGAATGTTAATTACATGACTTAGATTGTTTGGATTGATGGTGCGCTTACAGTTAAAACAAATAATATTCACCACACTATTAACCACGACTTCTTCAAAGTCATCCCACACTGTTAATCTTTTCTTTCCTTTAGATGAAACAGAAGACACTTCTCTCTACATAATCAAAGGAGATGTGGCGACGCACTGGCATCAAGAGTAGTTAGGACTTCCTCATTAGTCATCTATAAATATAAAGATAAAAAACTAATTTTAGGCAGTTATCAAAACAAAGTGATTTTAACTTACAATAGAGCGGGATTTGAGGAGTACATTTTGGACCTCATAGAAAGAAATTATCTAAACTTTATTGATTGTAATGTTTTCCTATAGGCTATACTTGACTAACTGTTTAAATCAGTCACCTGTTCATAGTTGGATAGATTGTAATACTTTCATTTTCATATTTAAATGTCACACAAAAATTCCGACATCTCCCCTTATCTTTCCAGAAATATTGATCTTGCATTTGATTCTCACGTCAAGTATTCACACATAGTGTGAATATTTGATAAGAAATATATCCAGAGAGAAATGGAGAAATGAACCGAAACAAGCATATGCATTTAAATTAGAATAAATGAAAGCATTTCAATCTATCTAACCTTGAACTTTCCAAAAATGGGACAATTTGAGGATTTTTATGCTTCCAGAAACACATTGTATCTATATGCCTGGCAACATAGAAATCCTCAAACGGGCAACTGACTATCGTATACTACAACAATTAAAAATAATAATAATCTAACTAATTGAACAATTGATGAAAATTTAATATACAATTTAACAATAACAAATTAACATTAAAAATCTAATATACAACCTAACAATAAGAATAACAATCACATAGCTAACAATTTAATAATAAAAATATAATATACAATTTAACAATAAAAATCTAATATATTATATACAATTTAAAAATAACAATCTAACAGCCTAACAATAACAATCACATAACTAACGATTTAATAATAAAAATCTAATATACAACCAATCACATATATATACCAATTTCGGATATGAAGCTGATTTAGTAAATCAAATTTAAGTCTTGTGAATATACCAAAGAATTTCAATGTCCTCCAAATACG
The DNA here is from genome assembly GCA_037074715.1 of Magnolia kwangsiensis. Lineage (NCBI taxonomy): Eukaryota > Viridiplantae > Streptophyta > Magnoliopsida > Magnoliales > Magnoliaceae > Magnolia > Magnolia kwangsiensis. The sequence continues at coordinate 46,066,551 of CM073571.1, read as the reverse complement.
AGCTCCTAATTTTATTTTATTTTTTTAAATTTTTAAATGGATTCCAATGCACTTTAACTTAACCAAACACAAATGAGGACAAGGATGGTCAGGCTGCCATTGACAAGCAACAACGGTTGGGCTGTCATGGAGAACATGGACGGTCAGGCTATCACGGTCGACAACTCGGTATCTAGCTCTACTGGGCGCCCAAAATGAGATAGGGAAAGAAGCAGAGAGAGAGAGAGAGAGAGAGAGAGAGAGAGAGAGAGAGGTTGCTCCTGACAAGCCCACGAGGTGCTCGCCTGCACCAAGGACATTCGGGTGAATAGGGACAGAGAGAGAGGAGGGAGGGAGCTTGGGTCGACTAGGGAAAAAAAGGGGGCTCAGGCCCACGAGGTGCTCGCCTGCTCCAAGGACGGCCAAACGGACAGGGAGTTAAGGACAGAGAGAGAGAGAGAGAGAGAGAGAGAGAGAGAGATTAGGGAAGGGGGCTCAGATCAGTCGGCTAGGATAAAAAATGGGGCTAGGGTTAGGGCGAAAAGAAAAGTAAAATAGGACTCGGGCAAGCCTTTTTATATTATTATTATTTTATATATAATTAAGTTATAAATCGAGTTGAGCCGAACCAAATCAAGTTGGGCCCGAGCTTTAAGCCGAGTCAAGTCACGCTTGGGCCAACACGAGCTCGGCTCGAATTTTTTTTAAGCTAAAAAAAAAAAAAAACAACTCGACTCGGCCTGAACCCAAATTTTGAGTTGAGTCGAGTCGAGCTTACCTGAGCTGAGTCGAGCAAGCTAACCAAGCTCGCACAGTTCGTGTCCAGCTCTAACCCAAACACCTTATAAAGAGGTGATTCCTTCACCCATCATCCCTCTCCTTGGATACCATATTACACCAATATTAGCCTGCCCTTATTACATCAATATTCAAATGAAGACGCGTCTCAAAATTATAGCACAACAACACTCCTCTTTATGCAGACTTGTCTGTATTGCTTGTATTTTATGACATTTAAATGATATGAACTCTTTTGGGATGTGATAGTTCATAGTAGCACTTATGGCCAAGAGTTAGTTTTATCTCCTCAACAACGAAGAACTATTATGCATATTTTTTTTAGCAATGTTTTAAGTGTGTAATCATGTATCTTTTAACATCTCCTAAAATTTTGCCAAAAAACTCCATCTTTTTCGTAAGTTTCCCCCATGTTTCCCTTAAACACCAATACATTACTTGATACAGGCAAAAACATGCAATATTTCCCAATGGTTCCCACAATATTTCACAAATCCCAAGGGTGTGCTACATCGTGCAATACCAATACTTTGAACATTGATGACGCTATATAGCATATGTCAAAGTGTTATGCCCTTGGTACCTTAATAGATTCAATCATTATGTGTAAAAGCTAACAACAATGTGCAATTTACATTTTCCAATGTTGTTCAAAGCAATTTTATACCCAATGCTAGTAACAAAATTCCCAAACCTAGCTTCCACCAAGCATATTCAAATCCTAGAGTCATATGTCATGAATAGTATTACTTCCAAGATTCATTTTAGATCCATGTACCCATTCAAATAGTGGACAATGCAGAGGAGTTAGCCTCCTTGGACAAACATTAAAAATTCCCAAACCAAAATGTCATAGGGTGTTATTCTGCTTGCATAACCATTCAGTTGTTCTTCCAAGATTCATTTTGGATCCATGTACCCATTCAAATAGTGGGCAATCCAGAGGAGTTGGCCTCCTTGGACAAACATTAAGGAGGTGTTTGGCACATGGTATTAGATGGGATTAGGTGGTGGGATGGAATTGCATTTGGTCCAGTGCAAATTCCATCCGGCGTTTGGGGAGGACGGGATAGGTTGGGATTAGGTGGGATGGAATTGCATTTGGTCCCATGCGGGATTTCCGCAGATTTTGAAATCCACTACACATGTGGGACCCACTTTGATGCGTGTGTTTTATCCATGCCGTTCATCCATATACGCCCTTTACACGTGACATTCTAGATATATACACTTACAAGTGACCGACATCCGTTGTGAATTTT